>CM071594.1:110755000-112005000 GCA_036435485.1 Saposhnikovia divaricata | reverse complement strand
CTAATGACACCATCACAAACACAGAAAATTCACTAATTTTCACTAGAGACTCTGTGCCAGTGTCATCTACTGTTGTAACTCATCCCACACCTGTGGAGACAACAGTAGTAGAGTCAATCCATCCGATTGTAGAAGTTTCATCTGTAACTGAGGAGTCTAGCTTGCCTAGCTCTAGCTCTGACTTCATAAATCAATGGCTGAAGCCTGTGCAACATGGCAGTGCTTCAGGATCAGGATCTGACCCACCACAATTGACGGTTAAAGCACTTCAAAGCTTAGTTGTGGATCAGATTCCTGAGTTTGTAAAAATTGCTCAACACCTTGTCACCTCCAACTTTCCAAATCCACAGTGTGAAGCCGTCTTGATCTGTCATAAAGAAGATGTGGAGAGTCAAAAGCAGAAAATAGCAGATGAGGCTGAAAGAGATGGTAATGTGGATGCTTGGCTGCAAGGTTCTTATGACATTGCTCTCTCAGAAGGTCTTCAATTTCTTAGAGAAGAGTACATCACCTCACTAGGGTCAGATGGCAAATCCCTAACCCCTAGTGATGTGTATGAAGCAATTAATGAAACCTACAAGGGAATCTTGAAAGCTACACACTATCTTGGCAAGGGCCTAAAGAAAGAAATCAATGAAGTGTGTTCAGCCACAATCCATCAAGTTAATGACATCAAGAGGGATTTTGCTGCAAAGTTTCCTACTCTAGGCCCTATTCTCAGAGACATTCAAGAATGCAAATATACCTACACGAAGATGGACAATGGCTTGGCATTGGTTCAAGGGGCTGTGAAGAATATGGCACTTCAAATGGAGAAACTATCTGGTCAGACAACTGATGCCAATGCCATGCTAAGGACTCTTTTTGCAAATCAATATGGAGATAAGCTGGTGACTGAAGTCCCTATTCATGAAATGACCAAATTTGAGGTACTAAGGCTCAAGGAACAATCCCTATCTGGCTTTAAATCTACTAAGTTATTTAACAAGGTGGATGCTCTGAAAAAAGAAGTGACCTCACTCAAGCAATCCAATGCTCATCTTACAGACATAGTTGCAACACTTAGTGAATAATTAAACACTTAGGTCACCACAATAGCTGATGTTCTTCTACATCAACAACTGATGCTGTCTGCTATGATGAAGCATATGGGGCTCCCCCTAACTGATGAATCTGTTAATCCCACCTCTTCCAACCCAAGGGTCTCTACCAAAGCCACTGTGCCTGACAATAAGCCTAAGGGGGAGAAGAGGAACTTAAGGACACAAGCCTAAGGGGGAGCAGCAGCCTAAGGGAGAGAAGGTCTAAGGAGAATGGCATAACCATAAATGAGGGTGGTCAATCAAGAAGAACCTCCAAATCTGAACTTCATGTTCCAGGCAAAGGGAAAGCCAAGGTTGATGAACCTCCATCCTCTCTGCCAGCGGTTACTCTACCAACTGTGCATGTCACTACTCCAGATGGCCAAAAGCAATCTATCACCACCACAGTGGTTGCAGGGAGTATGCCATCTGACAAGCTTCAAATCTCCAAGACTGAAAGTGCCAAGCCTGTAGAAGTGAAGTTGATTACTGAGGCCAATCTACAAGAAATTGCTAACTCAAATGTCTATCATGATGAAGCATTCTTGGAGTTTCTGAAAGCCCTAAAGGAACAGGCTGATGACACTCTACTCTATCTGAGGAGCTTGAAGGATCAGATTGAATACTTCATTGTAATACCCAAGAAAGTCAACAGCTCATGGTTCAAGGAGATACTGATGATTTCAAAGTCCAAGATATGGCATCTAACCTACAAAACACTATAAGCTTTAAAGTTCACAGAGGTGGATGCTCTAATCAAGCTAATTGAGAAGAGAGATGTCATTGAGAATAACAATAGTCTATACAATGACTTAAGGAATGAGCAACAGGCCAGACTTTCTGAAGTGTGCACTAATCCAGGAACCATCCTTTATCAGTCTGGTACTAAAATTCAAGATGTCAAGCAGCTGGCCATTCCTAGTGATCTCACTCTTTAGAATCATAAACTTGTCATTACTATTATTGAGCAACTGCAAAAGAAGGATGGGATAAGAATTGCTGAAGAAATAGAGGCACTGCATATTCTCAGAACATTCATTACAACTGGTGCAATTCCAGAAATAGCCAAGCCCAGGAAAAATAATGATGATAAAGATGAGGACAAAAGTGATGGGAGGAGAAGACATCATAGGAGTGATAAGGGTGATGAGGACAAGAAGAAGAAAGATAGTAAAGATAAGAAAGGAGATGTTGACCAAGGCAAAGTCTATGAGAGGAAAAGTGGAAAACAGCAAGCCTTAGGCATTGCTAACTGTAATCTCACTATAACACAAGACTCTAAGTCTAGGGTGAATACAGTTAGTAGTGACCTATCAAAATCTATATATGTGGCTTCTGCAACTGTTTTGCCACCTCAAGAAGAGATGGATATTCAACTCCAAAAACCATCTGTATGTTTCCAAAAGCAAACTGCTAATGGTGTACTACAATGGTCTACCGGCAAAGGTCACAAGTTTCTGTCAAGCAACCAAGTGAAAAAGATCAAATTCAAACAAGCTGCAAGAAGAGTAAAGCCATCTAAATCAAGGGCCCTAACTATCATTCCAGGATTAAAACTCCAACCACTAGATGAAGACATTGATGAAGACCAACTACATTTCCTATGGGCTCAAAGAATCTATCATGTTGCCATTGTTGATGACTGCCTTGAAATTAAATATACTGGTGGAAGATAAAAGAAATTCAGGCAAGGGACATGTCAGCATTGGGGCAAGCTAGATGATATAGAAATGATTATTGCTATGTTGGATTCTAAAGATAGAGTGGAAAGAGTATGGAAGCTGGAGTTGATTGACTTTGTCAAGATGAAGAGAGATCACCAGGCAGAACAGAAAAAGAAAAATGAGGAACTGTTAAAGAAAATAGAGGAGGAGTTTGTTGCTATGGAAGCTAAGGCTGATGAGTTAAGAGCCATGGGTCTGTGTAGAGTCAAGTATAATCCTTACATTATTGAATACAAGAAATATGGAAGAACTGTGGAGATTAGAATGGACTACATCAGTTCCTACTCTGAGAAATAGCTGAATGAAGTTCTTAAAGATCTATCAAGCTCTCCTCTAATTGAGGAACTCACTGCTATAGAATACATTGTTCTTGCTATGGAAGAAAATGCAAAGAAGAAAGATAATGACGCTGAAGAAAAGAAGAAAAATGAGAATATGCAAGCCAAAGCTCAAGAGATGAATCCAAAAGGATATGGCTAGTAATTCTTCATAACTTGTACGGATGCCTCTTTGCATTTTCAATCAAATTACATACCTGTACTTTTCAAGTTTTATCTTTATGTATGTTAGGCTTGTTATCAGACATGAAATTGTGACTAAGGGTCTTAGTCACAATTTGGGGGAGATTGTTAGTCACAGAGGCATGCCTGTATACATCTAATAACAAGCCTATTTGTCTGTAATGCTTTGCATTACCTACATGACCTCTTAATTGAGGGAACCTCTAGTTGTAGAGTTTCTACTTGTTGTAGTACTTATAACATGCATCAAATTCTACCTGTGTAACTATAATTAAAGTCAGAGAATAATGCTTGAAAGAAGTTCTAAGGATCATGCCTCAAGCTTGAAGACCAAGACTGTCAAAATAAACACAGTTGGAATTTGGAGAATGAATATTTGCCTAAGTACCAATTCGAGAAGTGTTTTGATCTATTCGAGAAGTCTAGCATTCGACATGTCTAATACTCTATTCGAGAACTCAAGAAGTCAACAAGTCAAAGCATCATTCGAGTTCTCTAAGAGTCAACAAGTCAAAGCTACATTCGATATCTCAAGGACTAAAGAAGCTATTCGACATCTCAAGGACTCCATAAACTAAAAGCTCTATTCGACAAGTCAAGGATTCCTGAAGAAAAGACTAATTCGAGAAGTGATTCAATATGTCAATTATATAGTATTCGAGAACTCAGAGTTATCTATCAAGTCAATTCTAGTTCTCGAATCAACCACTTAGTTACTTCTGGAATGCAGTATTGGAGACAAAATACTGGAGAATTGTACAAGTAAGAAACCTGCAGCAAGCCAAAACACTTTCAGAACCACAGTACTGTAAAGTAATTTTGGAAAGACTACAAGAATCTTAGAGAGATGTATCAGGATACAAGCTGTTAAAGAAGTGGATCTGAACAGAGTTAAAGAAAGTCAAATCTCAAGCGGTTTGGATATTACTCAAAAAGGGATAGATATATTAGAAAGTAATTTTGTATGTCACCCTGTTTGTAGTAAGTAGTTGTACTCATGTTCTATAAGAGTACAACCTCACTTCTCTAGTAGTTAAGCTTTTCAAGAACATTTAGATATATACATTTTCTCTGAGAAAAGTGAAGCAGAGAATACTAACATTTGTATTCACAATTTGTAGCAAGTAAGTGATCGTGTTCTTGTGTTTATATTCCGCACTTACATAATCTGTTAAACACAAACACACACTTTGTTACACAAAACAGATTCAAACCCTTCAAACAACCTTCACCTAAAACACTTATCAGAAGAAAAGTTTGAGATCCATTCACCCCCCTCTGTATTCTCTTTGGTATATTCAATACTCAACAATGAAATCACCTTTATGTTTGTGATAAAATCAGGAACACCTACATGATAATTGCATATTTTTGCATATTTTTATTACCTATTTATTGCTTGAACTCGTATTTTAATAAATTATTTTGTTGCATTTCAGGAAATTCGTAAATAAATAAAGAAATGGCAAAATAAAGAAATAAAGAGCAAGGAAGGGAAAAAAGAGGAAGAAAAAGGACCAAAAATGAAAGAAGGAAAAGAATTAGGAGCTTGGAGCAAAAGGAATATTTCAAGACAAGTGGAAGGTGGAGATCATCCCAACACACTACATTAGTGTATGGCCAAGATCAACTCTTCAAAGCTTAAGGGGGAAGGAAATAAATAGATGGCTAGGATTCCACCACCACACACCGTAAATGTATGGTGGGGATTTACCCTACACCCCCCTTAACCCTAATTCCTATCCTATAAATACCCCCTCACCCCCCTTGTATTGAAGAACATAGATTTTATGGTAGTTTTAATTTCTTGTATTTTCTTTAGTTTCAAATCTTGTAAACACTCTTTTTAATTAATGCAATTTTTATTTTCTTTACTTCTTGTCTCGCTCTTTCGTTATTGTTGCCTTGTTTCGTTATTTTCGTAAATCCCGTTTCTAACCACTTGGGGTTGAAAGTAACGAAATTTAATTTCATGTTCTTAGTTGCTAATTTTAATTACGCCCCTTTAAATCTCAATTTTTTTGTGGGTTTCATAATTTTTAATTATAGATATTAAGTTTTTTATGTTTTATGTGTTAGTGTAATAAATAAATAAAAACCACAAAAAAATATATTAGTTTTAATCATTTCAGAAAGTATTTTTTTGTCTTTTTTTTTATTAATTCAAATGCTTCTCTTACTCTGTTTCTTGAAAATCCCGCTCCCCTGTTTTTAGTGTTTCGCAATTCACAGCTTTCCTCTTGTTTTCTTTCCTTCAAACCCGATTCAAACAATAACCCCAGTCTCTCTCTCTCTCTCTCTCTCTCTCTCTCTCTCTCTCTCTCTCTCTCTCTCTCTCTCTCTCTCTCTCTCTCTCTCTCTCCCTCCCTCTCTCTCTCTCTCTCTCTCTCTCTCTCTCTCTCTCTCCCCCACACGGACGAAAGCCACAAAACCCCCCACTCCCCTTATATTTTTCTTATTTTCTTCACATCAAACACTTCATCTCCTCATCCTTTCTCACAAACATTCCCCTTCTTTTCCTCACAATACCCATGACACACACACAGTCCCTTCCCCTTATCTTTTGATCCACAATCCCTTTCCTCGTTTTTTTTTTAATTTCTGTTGTTGTTTTTCGATGTTTTTGCTGTTAGATTCTAAGCCCTCGAGTCGAAGAGTATACCGAGTTGTTGCTTGCGATTTCCGAGTCTGATTTAATGTTTTGTCTGCATTTCCGAGTCCGTTGATGGTTGATGTTTTTCCAATTACTGTTTCTCCAAAATCATTTGCTGCCTTGGATTTTTTCTTTTGAAAATATTTGTTGTTCTTGTTTTTTTTTCTTTCCAATTACTATTTCTGCCGAGTTATGCATCTGTTTACGTCTGAGTTCAGTTTCTATTTTCTGCGCTGAGTTTGTGAGTTCTTCTTGTTCATCTTTCTTTCGTTTATTGCCGAGTCCTTGTCGAGTCTATTGAGTCTTGTTGATGAGAATAATCGCTGAGTTTTAGTTTTGGTTTTGTTTGTTTGTATTTCTAATATCTGCATTTGTTGAGGTCGTAAGTTATGCTGTGGGCTTGGTTTTGCTGTTATTTGACTACTGAGCTGCTGTTCATTTGTGCTAATTGCTGAATTTCTGAGGTGTATTCGAGACCAATGTCGTTGAGCTCTATTGTTCCTTTTTTGGTTCCATTTTAATTCGAGTTTAGTCTAGTTTTATATGAATTGCTGAGTTTTCTTAAATTTTGTCTCTGTTGTTGAATTGCATCACTACTGCTTTGTTTTGTCGAAGTCTGTTTATTGTTACTGAATTGCTGTCAAGTTTGCTCTGGTTTCTGCTTTTGTTTATTGTGTAGGCTGCGTTAATATGTCTTTTTTTTTAGAGTTCGTAAAGGCTAAAGCTGTGGTATTGTTTTGTTTAAAATTTCTGTAAATAATTTTCAATTCGATTTTAAAAAGGAAAAAAAAGAAAAAGAGTTTTAAAATAAAATCTAGTTTTATTTCAAATTTAGAATTTTAGAAAAATTATTTTTGAACATTTTACTTTTAATTAATTAGTTTAGGATTTAGAATATATTTAATCCTCTTTTATAAATTAGTTTATATTACCTTTTAGTGATAAATTTTAAAAATAAAATTTAAATTTCTTTTGGTAATTAATTAGTAAAACAAAAAAAATCCAAATTTCCAAAAAACACAATTTATCCTAGTTCGATTAAGTTGAAAATTAAGAATTGTGAAAATATTAGTCCCTATGGAACGAATCATAAATTTTACAACGAAACAAATTGTTCGCTTGCAATTTAAAACGCTTAATTTTTAGTGCAACACTACATCTAGCAAAATGAATTGAGTTTGAGATTGTTGTCCCCGTTTTTAGCAAAATGATTCTTTTGATCGTGTTTAGTGTTTCCCTTGGTGATATACATACAAATATCACCATATTTGTATGTATATAAATTTCTCAATTTCTGTTCGACCAACAAACAGATCGGGGACTATGTAAGAAAAGAAGGTTTCCCTTGAGTTTTGTATGTGTGTGTTTGATTTGAATTTGAGCTGTGAACATATTGAAATCGAGCTAAGAGTTGTGGCTGAAAAAGAAGGGGGAAATACTAGGTAGGGAGGGAAATAAATTTTTGGGTACAAGGGGAAAAGAAGAAGGGGGGAAATGATATATCAAGTAGGGAGGGAAATGAATTTTAACATAGATCTAGTTAATTCGTCCCCGATTAACAAAATATTTTTTTAAATAAATTTTTCAATGATCCAATCGTACGGATGGTAATAGGTACTCATTCTAGTGTTGGGAAAAAATAATCAAAAAATTTCAAATTTATCTTATACGACTTTTTTACAAAGATCTAGTCAAAGTACCGCTCCCTATAACGAGATTCGTACCCGATTCACAAAATATTTTTTTTAAATGCAGTTTTCGTTGATCCAACCGTACGAATGTTAATAGGTACTCATTCTAGTGTTGCGAAAAAATAATCAAAAATTTAGAAATTTATCTTGTACGACTTTTTAACATAGATCTAGTCAAAGTACTACTACCTAAAACGAGATTCATCCCCGATTAAAAAAATATTTTTTTAAATGAATTTTTCGACGATCCAACCGTACGGATGGTAATAGGTACTCATTCTAGTGCTGGACAAAAATAATCAAAAAAATTCAAATTTATCTTGTACGACTTTTATACAAAGATCTAGTCAAAGTACAGCTCCCTATAACGAGATTCGTATCCGATTAACAAAATATTTTTTTTAAATGCATTTTTCGTTGATCCAACCGTACGGATGTTAATAGGTACTCATTCTAGTATTGGGAAAAATAATCAAAAATTCAGGAATTTACCTTGTACGACTTTTTAACAGAGATCTAGTCAAAGTACTACTCCATAAAACGAGATTCGTCCCCGATTAACAAAATATTTTTTAAATGAATTTTTCGACGATCCAACCGTACGGATGGTCATAGGTACTCATTCTAGTGTTGGAAAAAAATAATCAAAAAATTTCAAATTTATCTTGTAGGACTTTTTTACAAAGATCAAGTCAAAGTACCGCTCCAAGTCAAAGTACCGCTCCACATAACGAGATTCGTACCAAATTCACAGAATATTTTTTTTAAATGCATTTTTCGTTGATCCATCCGTACGGATGTTAATAGGTACTCAATCTAGTGTTGGGCAAAAACTAATCAGGAATTTAGGAATTTGTCTTGTACGACTTTTTAACAGAGATATAGTCAAAGTACTACTCCCTAAAACGAGATTCGTCTCCGATTAACAAAATATTTTTTTAAATGAATTTTTTGACGATCCAACCATACGGATGGTAATAGGTACTCATTCTAGTGTTGGGAAAAAATAATCAAAAAATTTCAAATTTATCATGTACGACTTTTTTACAAAGATCTAGTTAAAGTACCGCTCCATATAACGAGATTCGTACCCGATTCACAAAATATTTTTTTAAATGCATTTTTCATTGGTCCAACCATACGGATGTTAATAGGTACTCATTATAGTGTTGGAAAAAAATAATCAAAAATTTAGAAATTTATCTTGTACGACTTTTTAACAGAGATCTAGTCAAAGTACTACTCCCTAAAACGAAATTCGTCCCCGATTAAAAATATTTTTTTAATGAATTTTTCGAAGATCCAACTGTACGGATGGTAATAGGTACTCATTCTAGTGTTGGGAAAAAATAATCAAAAAAATTCAAATTTATCTTGTACGAATTTTTTACAAAGATCTAGTCAAAGTACCGCTCCCTATAACGAGATTCGTACCCGATTCACAAAATATTTTTTTTAAATGCATTTTTCATTGATCCAACCGTACGGATGTTAATAGGTACTCATTCTAGTGTTGGGAAAAAATAATAAAAAATTTAGGAATTTATCTTGTACGACTTTTTAATAGAGATCTAGTCAAAGTACTACTCCCTAAAACGAGATTCGTCCCCGATTAACAAAATATTTTTTTAAATAAATTTTCCGACGATCCAGCCGTACGGATGGTAATAGGCACACATTCTGGTATTGGGAAAAAATAATCAAAAAATTTCAAATTTATCTTGTACGACTTTTTTACAAAGATCTAGTCAAAGTACCGCTCCCTATAACGAGATTCGTACCCGATTCACAAAATATTTTTTTTAAATGCATTTTTTTGTAAATCCAACCGTACGGATGTTAATAGGTACTCATTCTAGTGTTGGAAAAAAATAATCAAAAAATTTCAATAGTTCCCTACTAATTTATGAGGGTATATGTATTTTTCGTTGCATTCTATATATTTAAAAGTGAATAAAATAGCGATTTAAAATGGTTAATAATTTTTATAAAATTGAAAATTTTCTTAAAAATAGTGTTGGGAGATCCTGATGATCCCACACCCCTGTTTACTGAGGAGGTGATGAATGCTCGTATTTCACAGAAGTTCCAGATGCCGACAATCAAGGCTTATGATGGAACGGGAGATCCCGCAAATCACGTCAGGACATCTCAAACGCACTGCTGTTGCAGTCTGCAAGTGATGCTTTAAAGTGTAGGGCGTTCCCTCAAACCCTGTCGGGCATGGCTCAAAGATGGTATAGGGTCTTGCCTGCGAACTCAATTGGCTCTTTTAAGGAGTTAAGTGCTGCTTATATTAGTCAGTTTATAAGCGGAAGAGTTCATGAGAAAAGCTCTGCATCTCTTATGTATGTGGTGAAAGGAAAAAATGAAAATCTGAGGGACTATCTCAAGAGGTTCACTAAGGAGACGTTGAATATCACTGACTTGGAGAACAAGGTGGCAATGGTAGCCCTAGAGCATAGAACCACTGATCTATTCTTTAAGAGGTCTTTGGCAAAGCATCCCCCTGAGAACATGGCTGAACTCCAGCGAGGAGCTGATAAGTATATCAAGGCTGAGGATAGCATGAAGAAAGAAGCTATGGGAGGCGATGGTAAGGGTACCAATGACTCAAAGAAGCGAAAGCAAGAACAAGAGTATGATGCTAGGGACAAATATCCCCGGACTAGCAAGGACTCTGATTCATCACCGAAGAAGAGTTTGGGACCAAGATTTTCTGACTACGCAAGGTTGAATGCTCCTATGAGCCAGATATTATTAGATATCGAGAAGGATAAGGACTTTCGGTGGCCGAAGCCACTCAAAGGTGAACCCGAAAAGAGAAACAAGGATCTGTACTGTAGGTTCCACATGGATGTGGGACATGATACGGATGATTGTAGATAGTTGAAGGATGAGATTGAATTCTTGATCCGGAAGGGAAAGTTAACCAAGTTCACTAAGGGTGAAGATCATGGAACCCAGAGAAGGGATTATGATAGGACAGACAATGATAGGAGATACAATGATAGGAGGGATAACGATCGTGATCGTAGCCCGCAGCCCCGAGGGCCGGTTATCAACATGATTTGGGGAGGCCCGATAGCGGCCGACACAACTCGAAACTCTCGAAAGGCTTATGCCAGAGAAGTGATGCACATCATGAGAGAGGCCCCGAAGCATGCTAGGACTGAAATAGCGATTGGCCTTGATGATTCAGACATTGAAGGGGTGAAGTTCCCCCATGACGACCCGTTGGTCATAATCCCTGTAATTGGAAACTCAGAGGTGAAGCGAGTCTTGATAGACAATGGAGCTTCTGTTGATGTCTTGTTTTATGACGCTTTTGTAAAGATGGGGTACACTGACTCTCAATTGACCCCGACCAACATGCCTATTTACGGATTTAACGGAGTTGAGTCCAAGGTTGAAGGACTATTCAGCTGCCCGTGACAATCGGGCAAAAACCTAAGGAAGCCACTAAAATGCTGAATTTTCTGGTGATCAAGGTTACCTTGACATACAATGCAATCCTGGGAAGGACCGGTCTTCATGCGTTCAAGGCTGTTGCCTCTACCTATCACATGAAGGTCAAGTTTCCAACCAAGAATAGTGTTGGAGAACAGAAAGGAGATCAGAAAAAGGCCAGAAGTTGCTATGTGGCTGCTTTGAGAGCTGATGGAGCCGGGGGGCAGGTACTCCCGATTGAAGACATGGATGTCCGCGGTGATGATGAACACCGAGGAAAGCCAGCAGAGGACTTGGTTCCCATACCTCTAGAGTTGGGCGACCCTGAAAAAGTTACTTATTTAGGAGCTTCTCTGTAGGAACCCTTGAAGGGCAAATTGATAGCATTCTTACAAGAGAACAGTGATGTGTTTGCTTGGACAACAGCTGATATGTCAGGGATTGATCCCCAACTTATAACTCACAAGTTGAATGTTGATCGTGAGCGTAAGACAATAAAACAAAAGAAGAGAAATTTTGCTCCCGAAAGGCAAGAAGCCATTAAGAAAGAAGTTGATAAGCTCTTAGAGGCTGGTTTCATTGAAGAGATTCAGTTCCCAGAATGGTTGGCCAACCCTGTGATGGTCAAGAAGGCAAATGGTGTAAGAACCCAGATTTTCGATAGAATTAAAACCTTATTATATATTAATGTAGAAATGAATAGTGATTACGACCACGATGTAACAGTGGTTTTAATGAACGACTATTTAATGGATTCGGATTTGAATATCTATATGCCATGAAGAATGCTATTGGTTGACCATTTAGATAAGAATTATCTATCTCCTAGGAAATTAAGATTTGGTAATTCCAAAGGAGAAGATTATTCTTATGTCATCCAAATCGATGTCTGTTATTAGTCCAATGGTTCCGAAAAAAGGTTAAGAAACGTTCGCAAGAGAACAAAGACATTTTTCTAATTATAAGGAATAAAGAAAGTATAAGTGATGAATAGTGTTTTTGGTGGAAATGAGAATATTATTAGACGACGCTATATAGAAGTACCCGGAACGGATTTCTGAGTTCGTATTAATGATCCAAGGGGAAAAAGAGTGTATGTAAAAGTTATCGGATTCTGAAAAATAGCACTTTTACTTTCTCCGAGATTTCCTTAGACACGGAATGACTTATGGATTTATTGAAAAGATTTAAGGAATTTGGATTCAAGAATTATCAAAGGGAATTGAAAATGATGGTATAAATATTAAGACGGTTTTCGGTAAAACCCTAAGTAGAAATCTTCGAGATATTCCTCCGAACGATCAATGAAATGAAGCAATAAACGGACAAAAGAAACAAGTAGAGAGCCAAGATACAAGCATGTGCAAGTGGATGAAGTCAAGGAACTAAGTAGTTACAAAGGTAACTAGCTCCCTTAGAAATCAAACTAACGAGTTAGCACCATTGCACCATCTTATCTTATACAACAAGATTTGCTAGTGGATGATAAAGTATTGCATGACATACACACTTTATTAAAACTACTTTATGTAGATATTATCCATACAAACACAATAATGCAAAGTAGATGAGATTAGATCAAGGAACAAAGCAAAGAAACTCCATTCTCTCCTTTTCTATCAAACTGCCCAGCAGAGCACTCTTATAGAAGAAAATTCATATCTCCATTTTTATCCATGATAAAATCACCAAATTTTAACCCAAGCCTCTCCACTCCATGGGCAATATTCTCTCAAAATTTCATGGCATTATAATGAGTGTAGCCTAGTCAAAACTCCTCCCCAAGATGGATAACCGAGCTGCCCAGAATCCTTGATAGCTTCTGTGACGAGTTTCAAACGGACATATCTCCTTCGTTTCTCAATGGAATTTAGTTTTCTTTAGCTTTTTGGAAAGCTGTTAAAATGCTCTACAACTCTCCTTTAGAAAACTCATCCAGCAAACCTCGTTAAGGTCCTCGTTTTTCATGATCTTTCAACTGGGTTATAGAAGCTCCAAAAATCTCTAAGTATATTCTTGATGTTTCTTGTTAGATTAAGCTTGGTTAAGGTTGTACAAGGATTATTCAAGGCTTAGTAAGGTCTTACATACATCAAGGAAGGTAGGGAACTCATGAAACCCTAGCTCTTAGTTTAAGTTTTGATGATTATTGGATGAATTTGAGATTAGTTATGAAATGGTGTTTTATAAGCATGATTAATTAGTAATTTAGTTGAATTAAGTAAAATGAAGCATATGATCAGTTGCTTATGGACTGATTATAGTGTATGTATGCCCGGTGTGGCTTGGTTGATGTTTGATCGTGATTTAAAAATTTGGAAACGTCCGATTTATAGCCGTCGTAATGCCCGATTTTCGTTAGACCTTAAGAACCGTGCATAACAGTTGGTATAAATTTTTGGACTTGATAATTATATGACATACCCTTGTAGATCTCGAGTCATAGATCGTTTTGGCGAAAGAATTGAAACAAACGGACTTACGGTTTAGGAATTTTGGTCGATTTACTAAAAGTAGTTCGAAACCGTAAATGCGAATTAGTAATTGAAATTGAAACCTCTTAACGAAGTTAATTCAGTGGCGAATCTTGGTAATTAAATACTAGGATTCATAAGAAAGGTGTGAGAGATAACCACATGTCAAACGGATCGTTCTCCGATTTTATAAAAATGTTCGAATCGAGGTTAAGCGCGAACGAACCCCTTAAAAGTACACTTGGTTATAACTTTGGTAAATCACTTAGAAAACGAGCGATAAAACTCGAGCTGTAATCTTTCTTCGTAAACGACCAACCTTAGAACTTATATGACTTAAAAACGTACCAAGCGTAAGTGTAATGACATGCTTTGTTAACGAACGAGTGTCGGATCATAACGGTGTTAATGAGAGATAAACTTGGAAAACGTGCTTTAGCTTGAGTAAAATATTTACTTGACGTTTCAAAGTGATAAGGTGAATAACCCGGAATGATTTTGGTTATTTATAGATCGCCGGACCACCCCAAGTCATGCCACTAGCATAACGGGAGTACCAGGCAAGTCTTCAAAACTTTGAAGCTGTTGTTGTGATAATATATATGATTGTTGTTATACATATGTCATAGCATGCATACCTGTTTTTAATTATATTGCGACTCTGGTTTCTGTGATACTTGTTCCTGATTTTAAATTGGCTTATAAGCTAGTTAAGATATATTAGTGATAATCCGGATTTGGTTAAGACCCTTAGTGAAGGGCATATGATCCTCATTCATTCACTATAGATCGGAAGTCTGTATTTTGTAATATAGAGATAGTCATGGAAACCCGGAGGGATTTCAGTGACAGATTATTTGAGGGATGTACTTTACGAACATTATTTAAATTTCCATAAGTATTAAGTACTTGGAAATTATTCGAGGAACGTTATTTGAATACTCATTCGCGATTATTTATCTAATGAATAATATTTTGAATTTTCATTTGAGGCTATTGAATTAGATGAATATTATGTTGGACTATTCATCCGAAGTTATTTATTTAGTGAATATTATTTGTAATATTCATTCGAGCTTTATTTATTTAAATGAATATTATTTTCGAATATTCATTTGAGTTTAATTGGTTATTTTCGAATTTTCATTTGAGCTTATTTACTTAATGAATATTATGTTGGATATTCATTTAAGGTTTTAATTATTTTCTTGGATATTATTTTGAACATTTATTCGAGGAATTAATTATCTTATAAATAATCTATATATGCTTATTCTGGGTTTAATCATGAGCAATAATTATATTAAGAATACCCTTGAACTATTTATGCTTTAATAAATATTCTTGAAATGTTTATTTAATTCTTTTCAACTAGTTCTAAAATGAGATATTTTATTCAAAAATTTCCTTGATATTCAAGTACCATGTAAATTATCTCTGAGTCGTATTATTATTATTTTATCAAGGAAGGTTCTCAAAACTCCATTCTTCATTCGAGTCTATCTTCCAAAATATAAGAGAACCTTGCTTGAGAGCTGTTATTTCGTTGACTGCCCGGTCATATACTTGTTAAACTATTCTTTTCACTCACAACTTGGTTAGTAACCATCAAATTGAGTTTGTTTGTTACTTCCTCATCATTCGAGGGGTAAGATTATTGGAACAAGTCAATATCCATTAACAAGCATCAGCTTGGGAAATATTGGTGAATTTTCCTTTCCAACTAGATACGACTACTTTGTGGAGTCTTATCAACGAGTATTATACTTGGGGAAAGGGGGACGAGCTTAACGTTTCAAAGTCATGGATTTATTCGAACTAGGAGTATTTGTGTAAGAGACTGTGGGACAGTCCATCATTAAAAATCTGTGTAAAAGGCTGTGGGACAGTCCATCAGTAAAACTGGTATAAGAGGTTGTGGGACAGTCCATCCTGGAAATAGGGTCCGAGTGGCGCCGGTCCCAACTATACCCAACTGTTGGCTAGGGAGATCCGGCATACAGATTCTTCCTTCTACATGTAGAGAAACAAATCATGTGATGCACAACCTACGACTGATTATCGTAAGGTGGTGTCATCTGGCGCGACAATACTCCCGCATTAGTTCATAATCCAAATCTATTTATTTTCTGCAACATTCTCAATGTTTGCAGGGTTGAAAAGTGTTCAAAACTAGAATTGCAATATTTTTTTTCCTGCAAGTTCCTCTTTTATAATAAATGATAATATTTTGCTTATCTTTTGCTTAGCAGATATTTTCGTAGCATATTGATAAGTGGATTTTATATCCACTAGTTACCTTCCGTTTGGACTTTAATCGTTTGCAAGTTCTCGAGTTTCGTTGTCATTTGATTTGATTTTGTGCAATTTGTGTAGGTTGTGTCGTGGAGGCATTTTGGAGCTAAAATGAGTAAATGGTGAGTTTTGAAATTTGGAGGGGAAGCAACAAGTCATGCAGTAGAAGGAATTGAATTCCAGGGATCGCAAAGGGTCATGGCGCAAGAGTGAGAAGCGCAGCAGCGCTGCAAAGGAAGTTTTCCAGGAAGTATAAGGCGCAATAGCGCAAGTTGGGGCGCAGTGGCGCATGTTGGAGTGGCACAATAGCGCTTGTGAAGGCGCATGGGCGCTGGTTGGGCGTGATTTCCAGAAGAAAGAGGGCGCAATGGCGCTCCAACAAGGGGCAGTTGCGCTCGAATGTAGTGTTTGGATTATTTTGGATTCGTTATTTCCGGGTCATTTTGTATTGGGCCTATTTTATTTGGGGCTTTTCCTGAGACTATTTGAGTATCGTGGTAGACCTAAAAAACGATATCTATCATTTTTAGTTAGAGTGGTTCTTGATATCATTATCATCTATCTAGATCATCTTAGAACAATTTTTGAAGAGGAGTTTTCCAAGCTAGTGACAAGCAAGGAGGCTTAATCTTTGGATCATTTGTACTCTTCTCATTATTTGGGGATTTATTTTCTAAACCTATTTCTCTTTTATTATTATTTGTTTTCCAGAATTATGTTATCAATTGAACCCATGATGGCGATGAGGTCGATTATGGGCTAAATCGTTATTATGGGGTTTTAATGGATTTTTCTATGGATACTAGTAATTAAATGTTATTTATGCCTTGGTGTGTGATGGATTGAATTGATTTCGTAGTATGATTATGCTTATTCGTTATGGGTGAGTCGCGAACACCTGTAATTGTGTGTTTGATCCTGGTGAATGCGAAAGTGGATCTAGGGTTTAGAACAATTCATGCTAGCATAAGTTTTTGCATGTGAAGAACATGTATTAATTTGCGGTGTAATTCTAACCGTCTTGCATTGACTATGTGGTTTAATGGATGCTTGATTTTTAACCGATGTGTGTTCAATTGTTATAGACATATAGGGACTACACATATTTGGTGACTACTTGACTTCTATCAATTGTGGATGATCAGTAGGATGGTATATGCACAACGAAAGTTGGTGTGTATCAGTTTAGTGCATCTAATCAGTAATCAACCCTGTCACATACTGGGTTAACGGGCATAAGATTCTAGTTGAAGTGGTTAATGAAATTGAAATCCCATGTTTGTTTATTATAAAGTAAAAGTTAAGTTATTTCCTCGTAATTTCCATAGTTGGCAATTAATCATTAGTTAATTAAAACCAAATTTGTTATTGTCTTGGCAGTGAGTGTAAATCATAAGCTGGTGTATAAGTGAACAAAACGAACAATTTGAATCTCTGTGGGAACGAATCCTATTTACCGTATATTACTTGTTGACCACGTTCTCTTGCGTGAATAAGTGCGAACAAGTTTTTGGCGCTGCTGCCGGGGACTCGGTTCATTGTTTGTTTAGTTTATGATCTTGTCATCAATTTGGATTAAATTCATTGACTCAGACGTTTTTCTCACTCATTTACTTTTGGGTTTCTCAGGTACTATCTTGAGCGTGTATGCGTACTCGATCTCAAGTTCGTAAAGAGAATCTGGAAGAAGAGGAGCAAGAAGAGGTATTAGTGGAAGAAGTTGAAGAAGAGTTGGAAGTTACTGGAAAAATGGCAAATAACAAGGCGCTGAAGGAATACTCTCAGCCAAAGATTGATGATATTCAGTCGAGTATTGTGCTGCCGGCTATTGCTGCAAATAATTTTGAGATCAAGTCGGGCACGATTCAAATGGTCCAGAACTCAATCTAGTGTGGGGGTTCACCTGTTGAGGATCCCAACATGCATATCAGAGATTTCATCGAGATTTGTGACACCTTCAAAACCAATGGAGTTTCTGAAGACGCTATCAAGCTAAGGTTGTTTCCATTCTCTTTGAGAGACAAAGCAAAAAGCTGGTTGCATTCACTTCCAGCAGGTTCCATCACTACATGGGAAGATCTGGCGCAAAAGTTCTTGACTAAATTCTTTCCTATGGCAAAGACTGCTGCCATGAGGAATGCTCTTACACAATTTAGTCAGCATTCTAGTGAATCACTTTGTGAAGCTTGGGAGAGGTACAAGGAGATGCTTCGAAAATGTCCTCATCATGGGATGCCAAATTGGATGGTCATCAATAGCTTTTACAATGGGTTAAGTCATTCTCGAGCAATGCTTGATGCAGCATCTGGAGGAGCTCTGTGGGCCAAAAGCTATGAAGAGGCCTATGACTTGATTGAAATAATGGCTGCAAACGAGTATCAGAATCCGACACAGCGTATTCCACAAGGTAAGGTTGCAGGTGTACTTGTAATGGATGCCACAACAGCTATAGCAGCTCAGCTACAGGCTCTAACCATGAAAGTGGATTCATTGGCTAAGGTGGGGGTTCAGCAAGTCGCCATGGTTTGTGAATTGTGTGCGGGGGCTCATGACACCAATAAATGTGCAATTTCTAGTGAGTCGGCACATTTTGTCAGCAATTATCAGAGGCCTTCACATCCTGCTCCTAATACATATCATCCCAACAATAGGAATCATCCTAACTTCAGTTGGAGCAACAATCAGAATGCTATGCAACAACCATCTCAGGGTCAGCAGTATGGTTCAAAGCAGTTCAACAATTCAGGTTATCAACAACCTTATGCCCAAAGGCCACCATACAATCCACCTGGATTTCATCAACAACAACCAGGAAGTCATGTGCAATCGAATGAGAAGTCAGAAATGGAAGAATTGCGAATGATGTACAAGAGTCAAGCAGCATCTCTGAAAACTCTTGAAAACCAAATGGGCCAATTGGCCAATGCTCTTTTGAACAGACCTCAAGGGCAATTACCTAGTGACACGGAAGCAAATCCAGGTAAAAAGGAGGTCAAGGAATAGATTCATGCTGTTACGTTGCGTTCTGGAAAGGTTACAGACGATCTGGGGGTCAAAAAGCAGCTTAACGAAGAACTTGAAAATGCTGTGAACAGTGATTTGGGCGCGGGCGCGCTTGAGGGGTCTATCCGGTCTTCAAATTCGGCTCTTCCGGTCATTCAGAAGACATCAGGTAAGGAAGAAAAAGAGAAGTCAGCTGGGAAAACAAGTTCAGAAATTACGGAAGCTAGCAAAGAAGTTTGTCCGCCTCCGCCATTTCCTAAAAGGCTTCAGAAACAGAAGTTTGATAAGCAATTTGCAAAGTTCTTGGAAGTGTTCAAAAAGTTGCTCATAAATCTACCATTTGCTGAAGCACTTGAACAAATGCCAAGTTATGCCAAGTTCATGAAGGGCATACTTTCGAGGAAATTGAAACTCGAGGAGTTAGAGACCGTCGCTTTGACGGAGGAGTGCAGTGTTGTCTTGCAACAAAAGTTGCCACCTAAGCTGAAGGATCCGGGGAGTTTTACCATACCGTGCATCATTGGGAATGTGTCTTTTGATAAGTGTTTGTGTGATTTAGGGGCAAGCATCAACCTCATGCCCTATTCGGTTTTCTCGCAACTTGGTCTTCCGGAGCCTAAGCCTACAAACATGTCACTTCAGTTAGCTGATCGCTCAATTACCTACCCTCGAGGAATTGTGGAAGATGTTCTGGTAAAAGTAGACAAACTCATCTTTCCAGCGGATTTCGTCATACTTGATTTCGAAGAAGATAAGAAAATCCCTATCATTCTTGGGAGACCATTCTTGGCCACGGGTCAGACCCTGATTGACGTGCAAAAAGGGGAACTCACCAAGAGGGTGCATGATCAAAATGTCACCTTCAATGTTTTCAAGGCTATGAAGTTTCCAACTGAAGAAGAGCAATGTTTGAAGATAGACTTGGTGGAGTCAGCAGTGCAATAAAAAATTGAGCATATGTTCTTGAATGACACATTGGAAAAAGCACTGGTTAGTGATTCTTTATTGGAAGAAGATGAGATAGATGAGCAACTGCTACTTCTTGATGCTACTCCATGGCAAAGGAAATTCGAGAGACCAGTGGAATCTTTAGGTCTATCTGAATTGAAAGGGTCACATCAGCGATTGAAACCAACCATTGAAGAAGCTCCAACTCTAGAGCTCAAGCCACTACCTGATCACTTAAGGTATGCCTCTCTTGGTGAGTCATCTACTTTACCTGTGATTATTGCTGCTAACTTGTCAGATTCTGAGGAAGACAAGCTCTTGAGAGTTCAAATCAGATATTGGATGGACCACAGCAGACATCAAGGGGATTAGTCCGGCTTACTGTCAACATAAAATTCCATTAGAAGAAGGGAGTAAACCAACAATGGAAAATCAGAGACGTCTAAATCCAATCATGAAAGAAGTTGTGAAGAAAGAAATTATCAAGTGGTTGGATGCAGGGATTATCTATCCCATTTCTGATAGTTCATGGGTAAGCCCAGTTCAATGTGTGCTGAAGAAAGGTGGCATGACGGTAATCACCAATGAGAAGAATGAACTTATCTCCACTCGCACAGTCACTGGTTGGAGAATCTGTATGGACTACCGAAAATTGAACAAGGCCACTAGGAAGGATCATTTTCCTTTTCCCTTTATCGATCAGATGCTGGACAGACTTGCGGGTCAGGAGTACTATTGCCTATTGGATGGATATTCTGGGTATAATCAAATCTGTATTGCCCCTGAAGATCAGGAGAAGACAACGTTCACATGTCCATTCGGTACTTTTGCTTTTCGGCGAGTCTCTTTTGGGTTGTGTGGTGCACCTGCCACTTTTCAAAGGTGTATGATGGCTATCTTTTCAGACATGATTGGTAAGACCGTAGAAGTTTTCATGGATGACATTTCTGTAATCGGTCTCTCTTTCGATGAATGTTTGAAAAATCTGGGTGCGGTTCTGAAAAGATGTGTGGAGACTAATCTAGTGCTTAACTGGGAGAAATTCCATTTCATGGTGCAGGAGGGAACCATCCTTGGGCACAAGGTGTCACGGAGAGGTCTAGAGGTGGACAGGGCAAAAATAGAGACAATTGAAAATCTTCCACCACCTAATTCAGTGAGAGGGATTCGTAGTTTCCTTGGTCACGCAGGTTTCTACAGGCGTTTTATCAAGGACTTCTCAAAAATCTCCAAACCGTTGTGTAATTTCTTGGAAAAGGATGTTCCTTTTAAATTTGATGAAGAATGTTTGACCGCTTTCGAGACTCTGAAAAAGAAATTGGTTTCAGCACCAGTGATCATTGCTCCTGATTGGCGTGAACCTTTCGCTATGATGTGCGATGCTAGCGATTATGCCGTGGGGGTTGTTCTTGGTCAAAAGAAAGAGAAAGTGTTTCATGTGATCTATTATGCAAGCAAGACTCTTAATGAGGCTCAGTTGAACTACACTACTACTGAAAAGGAGCTGTTGGCCATAGTCTATGGTTTTGAAAAATTTCGTTCTTACTTGCTTGGTACAAAGGTAATGGTGTACACGGATCACGCTGCTATTAGATATCTGCTCTCTAAAAAGGACTCCAAACCTCGTTTAATTCGTTGGGTACTTCTGTTACAAGAATTTGATGTGGAGATAAAGGACAGGAAAGGGACAGAGAATCAAGTAGCTGACCATCTTTCTCGTCTGGAGGACTCTGGTAAATCTTCTCGAAACGGTACCATTATTAATGAATTATCCCGGATGAGCAATTGTTTAGGGTGCAAGAAGAGGAGCCATGGTACTCAGACATTGTGAACTTTCTGGTTAGTCAAGTGATTCCATCCGAATTTTCTTATGCACAAAGGAAGAAGTTCTTGCATGAAGTTAAATGGTATCGTTGGGACGAACCATATCTGTTTAAACAGGGAGCTGATCAGATTCTTAGAAGATGTGTGCCGTATAGTGAAACAGAGGCTATTCTGAGGGATTATCACGCCACGACATTTGGGGGCCACTATGGAGGTGAAAAGACTGCTACTCGGATTCTTCAAGTGGGGTTCTATTGGCCTTCTCTTTTTAAGGATGCTCATCAGTACATCTTAAGGTGTGATCGTTGTCAGCGTGTTGGTAACATATCGAGGAGGGATGAGATGCCCCTTAATGTAATGTTGGAAGTGGAAATTTTCGATGTTTGGGGAATCGACTTCATGGGACCGTTTATCTCTTCATGCAACAATCAATATATCTTGCTAGCCGTTGATTACGTCTCTAAATGGGTTGAGGTCAAAGCACTTCCGACAAATGATGCTCAAGTCGTGCTTAATTTCCTTCAGAAGAACATATTCACTAGATTTGGCACTCCTCGAGTCATTATCAGTGATGAAGGCACTCATTTTTGCAATCGCAAGTTCACTAATCTTATGGCCAGATACAATATCAATCATCGGGTGGCTACAGCATACCACCCTCAGACCAATGGCCAAGCTGAAGTGTCTAATCGGGAAATCAAGCGTATTCTAGAAAAGGTGGTGAGTCCTTCAAGAAAGGATTGGTCTCTGAAACTAGATGAAGCCGCCTGGGCTTATCGAACGGCATATAAAACACCTTTGGGTATGTCGCCATATCAGATTGTCTACGGGAAAGCTTGTCATTTGCCGGCGGAATTGGAGCACAAGGCTTATTGGGCTTTGAAGAAGCTAAATTTTGATCTTACAGCCGCGGGTGAGAAGAGAATGGTGCAACTCAATGAGATGGATGAGTTTCGCTTGCAAGCCTATGAGAACAATAAACTCTACAAAGAAAAAGTGAAGAGATGGCATGATCGTCGTTTAGTCAACAAGGTATTTGTTCCTGGCCAACCCGTGTTGTTATTTAATTCTCGCCTTCGTCTATTTCCAGGAAAGCTTAAGTCGAGATAGTCAGGGCCCTTTGTTGTAAAAACCGTGTTTCCGCATGGAGCGGTTGAGATTTTTGAGAAATCACCTGATCAGTCATTCAAAGTCAATGGTCAGAGATTGAAACCGTACTTTGGTGAGGTATCGAATCGTGGGGCTGAAACCGTGGTTCTTGCAATTACTGAGTGAATCATGGAAGTCACGTCAAGCTACTGACGTAAAAGAAGCGCTTCGTGGGAGGCAACCCACGCTTTGGTATTCCTATTCTATTTCTAAAAAAAAAAAAAAAAAATTTGCAAAGTGAAAAAACGGGGTCCAGGACGCGCAACAGCGCCCTAGAACGCGCAGGAGCGCCCGCCGCAACTGGTTTCCAGGAAGTTACACGCGCAGAGGCGCCTTCCCAAAGCGCAGCAGCGTTGTTCCCCTGTACGAAAAAAAAAAATTCTGTTAGTCAAATACAGCCCATTTCTGAACCCAAACACAAATTTCTTCCCCTTTTCATATTTCTATCCCTAATTCTATACCCAAAAACCTATCCCTAATTCTTTTCAATCAACTCCTACTTACATCTTCCAAACCCATATCAATTCCTAACCCACCTAAAAATCTCTACATACCCACCTATACATACACCTATACACACAAATCCCCTCTTTATTCCAAAACATTCAACCTCCATACAAGCTTCAAGATTTCTCTAATTCAAGTTTGGGGGAGTGCTTTCAAGGTTCTCATCTTCAATTCAAGTGGTAACATTCTCTCTTAATTTAATTATTTAGTTGAATTGAATTGTTGGAATTGGGTTATTGTGTGTGGAGATATATTTTGGTTTTGTTGGTGTTTGTTGAAATTGTGTTGTTCAAAGAGTGATATGGCTCCAAAAAGATTACGTGTGGCGAGTAGTAGTAGTTCGGAGGAGGAGGTGGAGGCGAATTATGATGTGGATAAATTTGTTTCTAAGGCGGCTCAGGATGAGTTTGAAAATTTATTGACGAAGGCCGTTGTCCAGGAGAGGGGTTTTGAGCCTTCGAGCGAGGATGGCGAGTTGAGGGATATGGTTAGGGAGTTAGGTTGGTTGATGTTTTATGATAAGCCTGTGGCGATTCCTTTGAGCATTGTAAGGGAATTTTATGCCAATGCCAAGGTTGACAAGAATGGTATCACCATGGTTAGGGGTCAAGCAGTGGCTTATAAGCCGGGGTTGATTCGGCGCGTTTTGTCTCAATCGCCGAAGCCTAGAGATGTTGAGGATTGGGCACGAAAAGACAGAGATGAGGTTGACCTAGATGCTATCATTGCGGGGATGTGTATTCCGGGTACGGTTTGGAAGTACAAGGCAGGGTCAACCACGCCGAGTACATTTCCTGCAGCTGCATTGACTAGGTATGCCCGAGTTTGGTTCTTGTTTATATGTGCACGCGTAATGCCAACTTCCCATGTTACTGAGGTTAATGTTGATCGTGCCATCATTTTATGGGGTATTCTGAACGGGAAGTACATTGATCTTGGTTACTTAGTATATCAGAATATCATGAAGTTCTTGCGGGGTGGCACTACAGGCGGGATCCCACATGCTGTCATTATTGCGGAGTTGTGTGTTCATGTGGGTGTTCAGTGGAATAATGATGAGACGCTGCTCAGGCCGAGGGGTTCTATTAATCACACGGTGATTAATAAGATGGCGGAGTGGCCGGGTGGTATTCCTCACCCTAGGGGTCTTGGTTATGTTGAGATTTTTGAGGGAGGTGGTGATCTGCCACCGGTTGAGCAGGTCCCTCCACAGCAAGACCGAGACAGAGCGGGAACTTCTCATGCGCAGACGACCCAGACGAGTCAGGGTACTGTGGTTTTCAGTGATGCTCAGTTCAGACGCATGTTGAGGCGTTATGATACTACGCATGCCATGCTTCACCGATTTGCTACAGATTTAACTCAGTCTTTGGATGGAATGTATCGGCAGTAGGGTTTTTAGGTCACATTGCCCACCTTCGGAGCGTATCACGTCTACCACCACCAGACACACCACCCGAGGAGGGTGACGAGGCCGATGACTAGGGGAGTATCTCTTGTACCCTTTAATTTTACCTTCAATGAGGACATTGAAATTTTTAAGTTTGGGGGTGATTTTAGGGTATCAAGAGTCATTGCATTGCATATAGTTGCATATTCATGCTAGTTCATGTTAGTATTTGTGCATTTAGCTTTGCCATGCCATTTAGATTGCATTCAGGATGCCATGTCATATAGTTTATTTAGGAGTGTAATATCATGTTGTTCATGCATTTCATTTGATTCCACTTGAGTGTCTATCTCTTGCTCGATAGGTCGATGTTAATTTGGGTGTGATGACAATGAATAGAGGGTTGATTTAAGTACTTATGAAATTGACTTGCGTGTGTCGGGAACACAATCTTTTCACGGTCTCACTGTTTGCTCTTGGGTTAGATCGAGTCATATCTTGTTTGGCTGTTGAGATTTAATCACTTATTTATGTCTACAATTTTCAGTATTCCCTTGATGGCATAGGAGCACTTAAGTATAAGTTTGGGGGAAAACAGGGATGTCATGCTTAGTGTTGTGTCGTAGTGTAATAATGGCTAGGCGTCAAATGGCTAGTAGCCGCTCATATTTAATATGAGTAGTCTAGGGGGGTGAGAAAGTGCACCCATGTGTGAAAAAAAAAAAGAAAAAAAAAAGAAGAAAAAAAAATGAGCGTTTGTGAGAGTGTGTGTATGCGAATTGGCTAGGGTGGGCTCTTTAGTACTCGAGCAAGTAAGTTCTAGGGGATTTTATGCCTAGTGACCTAAGACTTTTCCGGTCTGGGATCCACTAACCTAACGCTCGCTACATGAGTGCTATTGTATAAGCCTTTAGGGGTCTCACCCATTGCACAGTCAATAAGCATGTGTGTTTTGTGGTGTTTTGTATAGTAAAGCATGAGTCCTTGTCTACCTTAAATGATGATGGCGGTGTCTTTGAGTCATGGAGTGTCTAAAGTTCATTCTGTTTATAAACATGTGATTGTTTTGGCGAAGAATTGGTTATGTCTTTGATCTAGTTTCGAGAGTATATCTAGTGAGAAATGCACACACCACGGTTCCGAGCATGTATTGTTAGTATACGGGGCCTTAGTCGAGCTCTGTTTGGAGTTGTTGCATTCTTTGAGGCGTTGCTTGTTGAGTTAGATTTGGTAACTTTTATGGGATCATTGCATTAGGACATGTTCGTATTATCATGACATTTCAATTTTAGTTATATCATGCATCATTTTAGGTTGAGTTTGCATTGCTTGAGGACAAGCAACGGTTTAAGTTTGGGGGTTTGATAAGTGGATTTTATATCCACTAGTTACCTTCCGTTTGGACTTTAATTGTTTGCAAGTTCTCGAGTTTCGTTGTCATTTGATTTGATTTTGTGCAATTTGTGTAGGTTGTGTCGTGGAGGCATTTTGGAGCTAAAATGAGTAAATGGTGAGTTTTTAAATTTGGAGGGGAAGAAACAAGTCATGCAGTAGAAGGAATTGAATTCCAGGGATCGCAAAGGGTCATGGCGCAAGAGTGAGAAGCGCAGCAGCGCTGCAACGGAAGTTTTCCAGGAAGTATAAGGCGCAACAGCGCAAGTTGGGGCGTAGTGGCGCATGTTGGAGTGGCGCAATAGTGCTTGTGAAGGCGCATGGGCGATGGTTGGGCGTGATTTCCAGAAGAAAGAGGGCGCAATGGCGCTCCAACAAGGGGCAGTTGCGCTCGAATGTAGTGTTTCGATTATTTTGAAATTCGTTATTTCCGGGTCATTTTGTATTGGGCCTATTTTATTTGGGGCTTTTCCTGAGACTATTTGAGTATCGTGGTAGACCTAAAAAACGATATCTATCATTTTTAGTTAGAGTGGTTCTTGATATCATTATCATCTATCTAGATTATCTTAGAACAATTTTTGAAGAGGAGTTTTCCAAGCAAGGAGGCTTAATCTTTGGATCATTTGTACTCTTCTCATTATTTGGGGATTTATTTCTAAACCTATTTCTCTTTTATTATTATTTATTTTCCAGAATTATGTTATCAATTGAACCCATGATGGCGATGAGGTCGATTATGGGCTAAATTGTTATCATGGGGTTTTAATGGATTTTTCTACGGATACTAGTAATTGAGTGTTATTTATGCCTTGGTGTGTGATGGATTGAATTGATTTCTTAGTATGATTATGCTTATTCGTTATGGGTGAGTCGCGAACACCTGTAATTGTGTGTTTGATCATGGTGAATGCGAAAGTGGATCTAGGGTTTAGAACAATTCATGCTAGCATAGGTTTTTGCATGTGAAGAACATGTATTAATTTGCGGTGTAATTCTAACCGTCTTGCATTGACTATGTGGTTTAATGGATGCTTGATTTTTAACCGGTGTGTGTTCAATTGCTATAGACATATAGGGACTACACATATTTGGTGACTACTTGACTTCTATCAATTGTGGATGATCAGTAGGATGGTATATGCACAACGAAAGTTGGTGTGTATCAGTTTAGTGCATCTAATCAGTAATCAACCCTGTCACATACTGGGTTAACGGGCATAAGATTCTAGTTGAAGTGGTTAATGAAATTGAAATCCCATGTTTGTTTATTATAAAGTAAAAGTTAAGTTATTTCCTCCTAATTTCCATAGTTGGCAATTAATCATTAGTTAATTAAAACCAAATTTGTTATTGTCTTGGCAGTGAGTGTAAATCATAAGCTGGTGTATAAGTGAACAAAATGAACAATTTGAGTCTCTGTGGGAACGAATCCTATTTACCGTATATTACTTGTTGACCACGTTCTCTTGCGTGAATAAGTGCGAACACATATATATTTTGAGTTACCTTGTAACTTCATCGTTTACATTATGCTGGCACTATCTTCATAAATGCATGGCATATGGTTAGAAAGATATTATGAACTGTTGTATATTATCACTGTTCAGTATATTCTTTTGGTGGGCTATTGCTCACCCTTGCTTTATTTATCTATATCACAACAACAGCTAGATCTGATGGCCAGCATAAGTCACACTCGGTGCAAGTAGGGATAGCAGTTATAGGGTTGCCCACTGATACCATGGTCGGCATTGCTGAGGTAGGAGGAACCAGTAGACTAGGCTGTCAGCTTTTGATTCATCAGACTTATTATATGTATGACCTATGTAAATGGATGGCAAAGAGTATGTAACAGTTAAATTGTAATTCCTTTGGGTTGTAAGAACTCAAAACTTGTGATTAATAATATTTGTTGGTTACTCTAATTTCATCTCTGAGACTATAACGGGTGTGTTTTATGTTGTTGTTTTGGGTCACAAGGTTGTAAGTTAATTTATGTTGATGTGTGGATGGAAATTGAGACCGTGACGCCCGGATCCCCGACCCTGGATCTGGGGCTGTTACAGAAATGGTATCAGAGCGAGAGTTATATATCCCCGAGATGAGGCGACAGACCTTGGGGCTTACGAGCAGCAGCACGAGGATGCTTTATTATAATAAGAACTTTTACCAAGTTCACCTAAAACCCTTATGGGAACTCTTAAGTATCATAATAGTAATTTATCTCGATATCGTATCGACGAGCAAGGCGACAGACCTTGGGGCTTACGAGCAACAGCACGAGGATGCTTTATTATATGTTGACGATCGGCTTGAAGACTCGACAGAGTACCCTACTGAGGACCCGAAGGAGTTCCAGCTAAGGAGGAGAATCCTGTTAAGGATAAAGAGTTTACCCTTGAGGAAATGAGGGATGCAGCCAGAGAGAGACTATAAGAGTGAAAGTATAGTGCTTAGAAAAGTGAGTATAAAGAACTGAGATATTATTAAGAGATTTGAAGAGGCATATTGAATTCATGGCCGGACTACTAGGACGTAGTACCAGCAAGTAAGACGGATTGGAAGAATAACTTGAGATCTTATATGGGGATAGATAAGAATCCTTAGAAACTTTCAGATTAATGAGAAAAGAGTTAGAATGATGCAAGATTGTCAAGGACATCGATATAGGACGAGGAGTAAAGTCTCCAAGAGCCATGGAGACAGAGGCAGCAAGTGCCATATTATTCGATAAATGGAATAGCGTGAATATTGCCAATAGTAATTCGCCATGAGAAGGCAGATTCTACAAGTTATAATTTATAAAGTCAAATTGAGAATGACGAGGTGGTTTTATTCAGGGAAATGTTCAAATTATGAATGGATCAACTTAGAAAGTAAAGACATTGAGGAGTGATGGCATGATTGGATAAAGTTATATAAGAAAGTAGTAAGCGAGACGATGATCTCAGAACCTACAAGAGGAAAAGACCAGTGAGTTTATGATAAACTCGTAATAAGACTACTGTTAGGGACTAAGTATAGGTTTATTTCGACTCAGTGAAATGATGAACCAGAAACATTAAATGCTTGTGATTCAGAGGTGATTGAGAATGTTTTAAGATGAAACCTGAAAGAGCAAGTGTATGCTAAGTTCTCGAAATATGACTTCTAATAAAATGGAGTTCAGCTATTAGGACATGCGATCAATAGTGAGTAGTGTTGGTTGACCCCGTCGAATTAAAGGCGGTTTCAATTGGGAAGGGCCAACCACCCAAGCAAAGGTGAGAAATTTCATAAGATTCACCAGGTATTACCAAAGATTTGTTCAGGACTTTAAAAAGATTGCAGTCCCGCAACCCGACTTATTTGTAAGGCTAAGGAATTGAATAGGCAGAAAAACGTGAGAAAATCTTCGTGGAGCTAAAGATGAAATTGGTGGGACCCAGCATTGGCTTTGCCTAATGGAAGAAGGAAAACTTTGTGATATATTATGATGCATCTCATACAGGTTTAGGTATTGTGCTTGTGCAGCACAGCAGAGTAACTGCGGATGCATTCGGACAGCACGGTTCACCATGTTCGATTGGCCCTGGTAGTGCCAATTTGGTGGAATGACTAACTCCGATGGTAGTGTCCTTTTGAGACTGGTGGTTAGATAGACTAACATTTGGTAGTACCAACTATTAGGATGTATATGAATCAGGAAGATGTGGCATGTTTCAGTTTAAAACTTCTTATTTCCCTTCTATGGGATGTATATATTTGATTCATTTCCAGTGGTTAAACTTCCAACTTTGTGTTAAACATTCCGTATTATAACTGCTTACGATTCTACCTGCTTGGATGTTCATAAGAACAGTTCTTCAGATTTCGAAATTGATCTTTTTAGTGTTACCAGTGGGTGGATAGATTGACCAAGATTTCCCTGATTCTGGAAAGAACTTCAACGAATTTCGGCAAACCTTGTCTTTCTAATTATCTGAGAACGTCATGGAAGAGAGTAGAAACTGGGGTGAACCCCGTGGATTGGGTAAGGTAGCCGCTATATGGGTTGGTGGACAGACCCCGATTATTGCGATTGATTGCAGAAATATAATTATGAAGTTGAGATTAGACGGTAAAAGGGGAAATGTACTTAAGGACCAAAACGGACTGAGGAGTTCCGGGATTGACTTAAATGAAAAGGTTATTATGCCAAAAGTGTAAGCGTGTATAGCACATGGGATTGATAAGAGAAGTTGAAGATGAAAATAAAAGAAAGGTGACTGGAGACGGTACCGAGAAGTCGATTGAGACTTATATGGAGTAAAATTTTGAAAAGATCAGAAGGTATCAAGGCAGAGGGATGAACGAGGAGTGGCAGTGCTCAAGTTAAGTGACTATGCTACTCTGGTACCTAAGATTGCCATGTAAAGAAGAGCAGTGAACAAATACAAAAAGAAAAAGGGTGAAGAATACACAGGACAAAGTATGTTGATAAGCGTAACCCACCCCAAATAAATTATTATTCGCTATGGACGAAGGAGGCACTATGCCAAGCAATTGCTAGAAAGTAATGCCATTAGCTAACCCTAAACTCACACACTATAGCGCGGCCATTTGGGGCCATGTGAAAAAGAATGATAAAGTGACTAGACCAGCAATGTAATGATAAAGCGGGGTGCTTCTAACCAAGAACCAACCGCGAGAACTTTTAATATAAAGCGAAGTGATTCAGGCGTATATGATTGACCAACTTATGCACTAGAAAGAGAAGTAATAAAGCAAATTGAGGTACACAATGTTGGGATTTTATAAATATAATGGACATAGTATGACTGAGGAAAGTGATTAATAAAAGGTTTATGGAGGTTGTCAAAGATTGTGCATTACGATGCATAAATGTTATCCGAAACTTAGTATCTTTAAGAAGAGTGATAAGTACTAAGAAATTCACGTTGAACATGACCAATATCTTCCAGAACATCCTTGTTGCCATTACCAAATTCTGAAAGAAGAACAGATAAATATATGTTGTCTTTTGAAGGCCATGTAGACTGACATCCGTTTGAAAGAGAAGGTTAGCATGAAGCTACCTATGGATTATCAAGATGTGAACGATTGAAAAGAGACCATTATTAAAGAATTAGGAAGTGATTGTTAGCTAAAGGATGTAAGTATTTTTGAAAATAATTGAGGATAGAATATCCATGAATTAAGACAAACCCTGGGGATGCACAAAAGATGGCATTACCCCTAATAAAGACATTGTGAATTCAGATGATATAAGTTGGATTGACTAAGGTAACAATAACCTTTAAGAATTTATTGAAATGAGTTTCGGAAAGTACACCGACAGAATTGTTATAGGATCGATTAGTGATATTTTGATATACCCTGTACCTAGAAAATACAGGAGGAATGATGAGGATGACCTAAGAAACTTTACAAGGAAAAAGGTAATATTCTGAGATTCAAAATAGAAGTTTGGTAGAGAATGTATGAGACAATAACAATAATGCCAGATGAGGCATGTATGAAACCATGATGAGGTATGGATTGAACCAATGAAGGTTGTGATTATCCTAGAACAAGAAAGGAATATGAGAAGAAATATCCTAGGTAAGATTGGGAGTAACCGTGATAAAAGTCACACTTAAGGATTAAGACAATGACTTATGGAAAAAGGACTGATATATTTTCTCCTTCAGCAGGGTCAAAGAAAGAATACTTTCACCTAACAGTAATAGGAATGAGGTAGGAAAATTTTTGAGTTGAAATAAGACCCAGAAAACATTGATTACATGGAATTATTATTATTAGGAGAGGCCAATAAAGTGGCCGACACCTTGGGTATAGAGGAGAAATTATAGATGCTCATACCAAAGAAACAGAATGATATTGAGAAGGACTAGAAGGTCATAATGTGGTGGAGGATTTACGTTCCTTCTGATAATTGTGCAAGAATCAACTGAAATAATAATTTAAGTAAAGATTCGATTCACGATATCGTCTTAAGCATATTACCTACATTAGGAGGTCCTATTTTGGGATAAACCAGGACCATGATACAAAATTGACTAAGTAAATCGTTAAGCTTCTAGTCTTTTACTAAAGATATATGATTGATAATTTTGTCAACCTGGCATAGCTACGATGCTTGAAGCTCTTCTGCAATTTTATCTGCCTCGTGTGATATCTACATCAAGTTCAGGAAGTACTCCTGGTGGATGAGGGATAGTGATTAGTTTGTCCTTCTAGAGGATTTTGATCCAACAATTATGAAACCTGTATGGTTAGCTATTAAAGCGCTATGTAAACGACAAATGATGGTGATTCAACAAAGGGCTACATTAATGTAGTGGCAATTCGTCTAAGAAATGTGATGACTACATAAAGATAAAGTTAGTACTGCTAGTGATAAGCTAAATGGCATGTTGATGAATGACAAGAAGTTTGTGTTAGTGTACTTCTGCGCAAACAAGATAGAGAATATGAGGTTGATGATTCATGATGCTAAAGGTAGTCTCGTGGAAAGAATTAATGAGACTTGGAGAGAAGGGCAGTTGAGCCCGAGATTTATTGGGCCATCTGAGAGTTTAAAAGTGTTTGGAAGGTGGCATTCGAGCTAGCTCTACCCCCAAAACTTATATCTTGATCGTAACGTGTTTCATGTGGCAAGGCTACGCCAGTAAAACGCAGATGCTCGATAGATGATAAGAGTACGAGCAGGTAGATATACGACCTGGTCTGACTTACGAAGAACAACCTGTGGAAAATCACGGATAGAAAAGAACAAGTGATGAGAAACAAGTTTGGCAGAAGTAGATTATATTGGATCTAAGTTAAAGGAATCAGCCAGATTCATTTCGGAGGGTTTAAATTGGAATAATGTGATGATTATAGAGAAAATGTGATGGGATACCAAAGCGGAGGTACCAAGTACAAAAGATGTCTCAATAAAGAAGACGACGGTGGAGGTAAATAACAAAAGTGAATAAGAATCAGCTAATAAGAAGGATGTGATTGATAAAGAAAAGATTGAGAAAGCAACTATGGAGTGTGAAGCAAGGAATGTTATGAATGGATTAATGAATGGGCTTTCTAATAAATTCTCGGGATGACGACCTGATAGTGTTAGTATTATATATATGAAAAAGCTAGTAGCGTGGCATGGAATGTCAGTAACAATGATGTCAAGCGAGAAATCTAAGATTTAACCTGAAAGGTTGAAGGAATTTTCTAAAGTGAGCGTTGCTAAGATTAATCAAGAGTATAGGTCCATAGAATGATGGACGGGGCAGTGAGGACATGTTGACACGTGAGATTACGATAAAGTAGTATTTGATACGAATACGATTGTTCTTCTTCTCTGATGAACCTCTATAGTTCAGAGGTCAATTTTAATTATGATATTTTGCAATCATGGAAACTTTCTATAATTATTTGAAATTCTTTTCTTTTCTTCTCTCTTATTCATTTTCCTTTGAATTGAGAAGAACAACCCTTTAAGGAGGGGAGGTACTGCTACGTGAGCATCTATTTGTGTGGTAGAAGTCTAAGTGGAATACCATTAATTGTTTAATTGCTTGTCAAGTACTAAAGGCTGGCCCCCTTCTGTACTAACTATGCAATGTAACAAATTTTCATTGATCATAGTGATATCTCAATAAAATCTTTCTACTTCTCTGTATTGATCGAGATTGCGAAGATTAAAGCGATCAGGCAATGCATAGTGCGAGTGATATTATCTCCGAATTCGCAGCGTGATAGTGAAACCAAAGTCATTGCAGATATCGATAAGGATAATAGTATATGACTGAGTAAGAGCATAACCCGGATAGTGTGTCGTACGGAAAGTAGCAAAGTCGATAGAAAAAGGATAAGGTGTGTATTGTAGCACCAGTAGGTGCGCTGAGAAAGGATTGGAATGCTTAAGGATAAACCGGGGAACTGGAAAACGAAATGACAAACAAGCATCCGATTGTTTCCTACCTGATTCCGGGATGGAATCCTTTTAAGGAGGGGAGACTGTAAGAACCCAGATTTTCGGTAGAATTAAAACCTTGTTATATATCAATGTAGAAATGAATAGTGATTACGACCACGATGTAACAGTGGTTTTAACAAACGACTATTTAATGCATTCGGATTCGAATATCTATATGCCATGAAGAATGCTATTGGTTGACCATTTAGATAAGAATTATCTATCTCCTAGGAAATTAAGATTTGGTAATTCCAAAGGAGAAGGTTATTTTTATGTCATCCAAATCAATGTCTGTTATTAGTCCAATGGTTCCGAAAAAGGGTTAAGGAACGTTCGCAAGAGAACGAAGACATTTTTCTAATTATAAGGAATAAAGAAAGAATAAGTGATGAATAATGTTTTTGGTGGAAATGGGAATATTATTTGACGATGCTATATAGAAGTACCCAAAACGGATTTCTGAGTTCGTATTAATGATCCAAGAGGAAAAAGAGTGTATGTAAAAGTTATCGGATTCTGAAAAATAGCACTTTTACTTTCTCCGAGATTTCCCTAGACACGGAATGACTTAAGGATTTATTGAAAAGATTTAAAGAATTTGGATTCAAGAATTATCAAAGGGAATTGAAAATGATGGTATAAATATTAAGACGGTTTTCAGTAAAACCCTAAGTAGAAATCTTCGAGATATTCCTCCGAACGATCAATGAAATGGAGCAATAAACGGACAAAAGAAACAAGCAGAGAGCCAAGATACAAGCATGTGCAAGTGGATGAAGTCAAGGAACTAAGTAGTTACAAAGGTAACTAGCTTCCTTAGAAATCAAACTAACGAGTTAGCACCATTGCACCATCTTATCTTATACAACAAGATTTGCTAGTGGATGATGAAGTATTGCATGACATACACACTTTATTAAAGCTACTTTATGTAGATATTATCCATACAAACACAATAATGCAAAGTAGATGAGATTAGATCAAGAAACAAAGGAAAGAAACTCTATTCTCTCCCTTTCTATCAAACTGCCCAGCAGAGCACTCCTATAGAAGAAAATTCATATCTCCATTTCTATCCATGATAAAATCACCAAATTTTAACCCAAGCCTCTCCACTCCATGGGAAATATTCTCTCAAAATTTCATGGCATTCTAATGAGTGTAGCATAGTCAAAACTCCTCCCCAAGATGGATAACCGAGCTGTCCAGAATCCTTGGCAGCTTCTGTGACGAGTTTGAAATGGACGTATCTCCTTCGTTTCTCAATGGAATTTAGTGTTCTTTAGCTGTTTGGAAAAGCTGTTAAGATGCTCTACAACTCTCCTTTAGAAACTTCGTCCAGAAATGTAACAGCCCCAGATCCGGGGTCCGGGATCCGGTCGTTACGGTCTCCATTTCTGTCCACAATACTTGAACTTACTTCAACATAAAATAAATTACATCTTTATGACCCAACACAACAATATAAAACACACCCGTTATAGTCCCAGAGATGAAATCAGAGTATCAATCAAATTTTATTAATCACGTTTTGAGTTCTTACAACCCAAAAGAATTACAATATAAATACATATTCTTTGCCATCCATTTACATAAGTCATACTAGCCCATATGCTTGGTACAGAAAGAATGAATCTATCCTACCAATAGCTTTCTCTTCGGCTCTGGTAGTCTCATCGTCCTCGCCAGCGTCGAGTGCGCCATGTGCGAGTCATCTGGTCTAGCTGTTGTTGTGATATAGTAATAAAGCAAGGGTGAGCAATAGCCCACCAACAATATGTTGGTTTCTCAGATGTTTAGATCATGTTTTAATCTTATTAAAACATAGCAGGTCACAACAGATCAAAGAACGCAGCAAAACAAAAAGAAAACAGAAGCATGCATCGTCAATTTCATGCAGAATGGTTCTCGGGAAGAAAAATTCAGAACTTGTAAGCTTTATAACAGATCGTATACATCAAAAATAACCAGATTATCATATTATACAAGCAGCACTGATACCATTGTTGGTTTCGATTGCATACACGCAGCGAAAACAGTAAATAAAAATCGAAACCAAGCCCCGGATCCATGTATAATATATCGATAATATGGTAGATAGAACGATTACCTTAACGAAGCTTTACGTACAAAGAACGATGGAGATGCAAGCCTCCCACGAATATTGAGTGCTCCTCTTCGAAGCCTCCTCTACGGTATCCACACGAACACTCCAAGAACGATTCTTGTTTGGAAGGGAGGTACTAGCCTCCAATGAAATTATAAGATCTAGTTTTTTAGGGTTTTGGTTTTTGGGATGCGGCTCAACTGATTTTTCACGTACAAAATCCTTTACCCCATATCTTTATATATAGGATAGTGTAAAGCCCAAAAACCCTTGCCAAAAACCTAGCCCAAATATGATTTAATTAAATAATAAAATCTAATTCTATTATTCAAATAAATAATTAAGTCAAACTTAATTATTAAAATCATATCTCATATATCTTTGTATTTTATTATAACTTAATTAAGTCACACTTAATTAATAAAATACAACTTATCATTAATTAATTTATATTCATAATTTAAATTAATTCTTCTTATAAAATGTTCTATGTGTGTGACCCTGTAGGTTATTATTTATTTTGGCAATAATTTTATTCTCCAATAAAATTATAAACAATGAGCGGTATCTAGTAATACATCATTGCTACCCAATTAAATATTAATTAAATCGTGATTCGATAAACCTTTTGTGATTAATGTTCCCGTGTAATTTAATCCCTTTAACCAAATATTATAGATTAAACTCGATTTTCTGCAGATTTTTCAGAAACCAGTCCATAATCGTGATTATCAGTTCATGCATACGTATATATACATACGTGTTTAACATATATATATATATATATATATATATATATATATATATATATATATATATATATATCTAATGGGTTTTGTTTTTAATCACTCTAGAATCGATGATATATGTTTGTGATGTTGTTTCTGTGTATTCGTGGGTCCGTTTAATCAGTAAGGAATCAAAATCGCGATTAAAATTGAAGAACACGATTACTGGGTTTCAGAAAAATCTGCAGAAAATCGCATGTACAGGTGATGCGCATACTCAGTATGCGCATCTGCTAGGGTTTCGGCCAGAAACGCATACGCTGAATGCGTTTCCTACAGAAATAACAGAATAGGTCATTCGCGCATACTGTAGATGCGTGTCTCCTGGTTTTATTATTTAAAAAAAAAAAAAAAATATTCCTGCTAGGTTAAATTATAAATGTTAATGTTTAACTTGGAGTATGCAAAATTTTATTAATTAGTAATTTTGATTACTAGATTAATTTTTTTTTTAATTAAAGTGCGTTAATTTTATTATTTATGATTTGATCATATTTAATTTAAGTTGTATAAAATTGTGATTATACAATATGTGATGCTTTTAATTGCTATGTGAGCATGATGCATGGTTATGGCCCCAAGACCTAGTTTTCAATTTATTTTATTAATTTTAATTTATGGTTTGTAATAATTAAATACGACTTGCATGTCGTTTTTCTTTTTGTAATTATTTTATCTCGAATGCAACTCGAGTTCTTTTGTAATTTGTTTCAAGAGAGGCTTGGAGGCAATCAAGGCAGCTTTGGAAGCGAAGCAAGAGATTTTGTAATAATTAGTTATTACCACCATAGATTGACCTTGATTTTTCCATTAGCTTGGAAAAATCGCATAGGATTGGGCCATAACCATAGCATATTAATTTATGTGATGCACTTTACATTTGATGTATGTGTAGAGTAGCAAATGTATGCATGTTTTAATTAGATTAATGATGTATGCATGTATTAGATACGTCACCCATACCATGCTTGCCATGCTAAACAAGATAAAATCTGTAACGATCGAGATTTTAAAAAATAAACAAACGATCATGAGATTTCTGTGTTTATGAAACACAGAATTAAATACGAATTTTCAATTATTTAGATATGGGGAGATTTTGTCAAAAACGGGTTTTACTTGTAAGGAAGTTGGGTATTAAGTGAGGCCACTTATGACTCCTCCAACAACCTGGAAATCAAACTATTGATGAATATTGATTTTAAGTATTTAATTCAAGGAAAAAATTGGGAATCTCTTTATGATGGGATCATGGTCGTTTTAATACAAAACCCCTTAACAAAATATTAAGTTCTTTTATCGGATGCTTTCCAATGAATGAACACTCATTGAATCCTAGATCGATAAGGGGAATGACTGCCAGTGGCAGGGGACTCCTGTCTATCGTGGTGAGATGTGACGAATATAAGCGGTTATATTCGACCGTTGTATCATTGGGTTTAACTTAACTGAGTCGTCATAATAAGGTGAAAATAAACGGTTATATTCAATTATTATGAACTTAGAAGCATAGAGTTTGGTTCAAAATCTATTAGATAGACAAGAACAATTGTTGTTCACCAAACTATCCAAGAATTATATATGATATAATTGACAACTGTTGTCTACCTAAATAATCATGTTTTAAGGACTACCAGTGGTTGACTTAGGATATGACGAAATATGGATCTTGGCTCACTAGAAAGATTTATGGGATATTCTTTCCGATTTAATAGTAAGGGCTATTAATTTGATAAAAATAGTGGGAGATATATTATGAATATGTCATATTCACTTGAACATAATTAATGTAACAATCTAACTTATCTTATGCATTTTATCATTGTAGAAAACAAATGGCACAAAATACAAACAACACTTTCTCTGTGCGATCAGTCCTTGAGAAGGACAAGCTGACAGGATCGAACTTCCTTGACTGGTCTAGGAATTTGAGAATTGTTCTCATGCAGGAAAAGAAATCTTATGTGATTGATATTCCTCCACCGGCAGCCCCTGCTAACAATGCCACTGCTGCTCAACGAAATGCTTATCAGAAGCATATTGATGATGCAACTGATGTGGCTTGTCTTATGCTTGCTACTATGGATGCTGAGCTCCAGAAGCAGCATTTTGATATGAATGCTTATACTATGTTTGAACATCTTTCAACGATGTTCCAATCACAGGCTCGTGTTGAAAAGTTCAACACAAGCAAAGCACTCTTCTCGTGTAAGCAGGGCAATGGACCAGTCGGACCACATGTTCTAAAGATGATTGGGTATTGTGATTACCTTGATCGTTTGGGTTTCCCGCTTCAGCGAGAGGCTCAAGTCGATATAATCTTGCAATCTTTGAACAACGACTATGCTCAGTTCATAATGACTTTCAATATGGTTGAGCAAGATAAGACTCCTATGGAATTGTTGGCCATGCTGAGGACCACTGAAGCTAATATGGTCAAGGCACCTGAGAAGGCTCCCATAATGATGGTGGGCAAGAAAGGTGCTAAGGGAAAGGGGAAATGGAAGGGCAAGAAAAAGGTTACACCGAAAGATCTTGGTCCTTCTAAGCCCTCTTTCAAAAAGGCTAAAAAGCCGAAGGGAGATGTCGCAAAGGCTGACAAAGGTGATTGTCACTATTGTCACAAGCCTGGTCACTGGAAGAGAAACTGTCATGCTTACTTGGAGGATCTGAAGAAATTGAAGGGTGTTCAGATTTCTGGATCAGGTATTTATGTTATAGAAGTCAATCTGTCTATTTCTACATCTTGGGTATTGGATACTGGATGTGCTTCTCACATTTGTATAAATGTGCAAGAACTGCAGAGAAGTAGGACTTTGGCTAAGGGAGAAGTGGACCTACGAGTAGGCAATGGAGCAAGAGTTGCTGCTTTAGCCGTAGGAACTTATTATTTATCTTTGCCCTCTGGGCTTGTTTTAGAACTAAATGACTGTTATTACGTGCCTGCGATTCGCAGAAACATTATTTCTGTTTCTTGTTTGGACAAGAAAGGTTTTTCATTTACAATAAAGAACAACAGTTGCTCTTTTGCTTTGAATGATTTAACCTATGGTGTTGCGCGTTTATTTAATGGTTTATATGTTCTTGATTTAGATAATCCTATCTGTAACATAGAAAACAAACGACTTAAAGTTAATGATTCAAATCGAACATACCTCTGGCATTGTCGTCTAGGCCATATAAATGAGAAACGCATTTCCAAATTACATAAAGATGGATACTTGGATAAGTTTGATTTTGAATCATATGAAAAATGCGAATCTTGTTTGCTTGGTAAGATGACTAAAGCCCCTTTTACTGGTAAGGGTCAAAGGGCCACTGAACGTTTGGAGCTAATACATAGTGATGTATGTGGCCCAATGCGTGTGATGGCTAGAGGAGGCTACTACTACTTCATAACATTTACTGATGACTTCAGTAGATATGGATATGTATATCTTATGAAGAACAAATCCGATTCTTTTGAAAAATTCAAAGAATACAAGGCTGAAGTAGAGAAGCAAATAGGCGGAGGTGCAAGTATTAAGATCTTACGATCCGATCGTGGGGGTGAATACTTAAGCACCGAATTTAAAGTGTATTTAAAAGAGTGTGGTATTGTATCACAACTCACTCCGCCAGGTACACCTCAATGGAATGGAGTTTCAGAGAGGAGAAATCGCACCCTGTTAGACATGGTACGATCGATGATGAGTCATGCAGATCTTCCAATAAGTTTCTGGGGCTATGCTTTAGAAACAGCAGCTTTCACACTTAACCGTGTTCCAACTAAAAAGGTTCAAAAGACTCCATATGAGATATGGGAGGAGAAACGGTCAAGCATGAACTTTATGAAAGTTTGGGGATGCAAGGCGTTTGTAAAACGTCAAGTATCTGAAAAGCTTGGACCTAAATCCGAAGAGTGCAATTTTGTGGGATACCCTAAAGAAACAAAGGCGTATTATTTTTATAGTCCTTCTGAGCAAAAAGTGTTCATTGCTCGAGATGCTGTTTTCATGGAAAGAGATTTTGTTTCCAAAAGAAACAGTGGGAGGACTATAGATCTCGATGAAGATCGAGAACCACAAAATAGCATTGAACCTGAGGTGGAACAAGAGCAGAATAACGTTAATGCTCAAGAAACACAGGTTGTTCGTAGATCAAGTAGGATTCGCCATGAGCCAGAGAGATATTATGGATTTCTCCTGACTCAAGGTGGCGATGTGATGCTTGTAGATAATGATGAGCCTCTCACCTACAAGGATGCTATGAATAGTCCAGATTCTGAGAGATGGCTGGAAGCCATGAAATCTGAGATGGATTCCATGTATGAAAACAAAGTATGGACTTTGGTTGCACCGCCTGATGGGGTTAAACCCATAGAGTGCAAGTGGGTTTTCAAGAAGAAAACTGACATGGATGGAAATTTACAGATCTACAAAGCAAGATTGGTGGCGAAAGGTTTCAAGCAAATTCATGGTATTGAATATGATGAAACTTTCTCACCGGTAGCTATGGTCAAGTCCATAAGGATTTTGCTTGCGATAGCGGCTTATTATGACTATGAAATCTGGCAAATGGATGTCAAGACTGCTTTCTTAAATGGAAGCTTAGAAGAGGATGTGTACATGACACAACCTGAGGGTTTTGTTGATCCAAAGTTTGCTAGAATGGTTTGTAAGTTGCTACGATCTATTTATGGATTGAAGCAGGCCTCAAGGAGGTGGAACATCCGTTTTGATGAAACAGTCAAAGAGTTTGGCTTCAAACAAAATGAGGATGAGCCGTGTGTTTACAAGAAGGTTAGTGGGAGCCATGTGGCATTCCTAGTATTATATGTGGATGACATATTACTAATAGGGAATGACATTCCTTCTCTACAAGCTGTGAAGACTTGGTTGGGAAAAAGTTTCTCGATGAAAGACTTAGGCGATGCTACCTATATCTTAGGGATCAGGATCTATAGGGATAGATCTAAAAGATTAATCGGCCTAAGTCAGAGTACATACATTGACAAAGTATTGCATCGTTTTGGAATGCAAGAGGCAAAGAGGGGCTTTGTCCCGGTGTCTCATGGGATAGTGATCTCAAAGGAAAACTGTCCTAAATCATCAGATGATAAGGACCGTATGAGTAAAGTACCATATGCTTCGGCAATTGGTTCTATAATGTATGCAATGATATGTACTCGTCCTGATGTCTCGTATGCTTTAAGCATGACGAGCAGGTACCAGTCTAATCCAGGTGAGGGTCACTGGACAGCTGTCAAGAATATTCTTAAGTACCTTAAACGGACTAAAGATTCGTTCTTGATATACGGAGGAGGTGAGAAGCTGGTCGTAAAAGGTTACACTGATGCTAGTTTCCAGACAGATAGGGACGATTCTGTGTCCCAGTCTGGATTCGTGTTTTGTCTAAATGGAGGTGCTGTAAGCTGGAAAAGTTCGAAGCAAGAGACAGTAGCTGATTCTACAATGGAAGCTGAGTATATTGCCGCCAGTGAAGTAGCCAAAGAGGCTGTTTGGATTCGGAAATTTATTACCGGACTTGGTGTGGTTCCGTCGATCGCAGATCCAGTTGATCTGTATTGCGATAATAATGGAGCCATTGCGCAGGCTAAGGAACCAAGGTCCCATTCCAAGGCAAAGCATATACTTAGAAGATATCATCTTCTTCGAGTGATAAACGAGAGAGGAGATATACATATATGTAAAGTGCATACTAATGATAATGTTGCGGACCCACTGACCAAGGCTTTGTCGCAGCAGAAGCACGAAGGTCATACTAGTTCCATGGGTATTAGATACATGGGTGATTGGCTCTAGTGCAAGTGGGAGATTGTTAGTGTAGGTGCCCTAGAGGCAATACATTGGTTTTTTTAAATAAACCTTATGTCATTTGATTATTAAATAAATGTATTTATTATGACTCGAATTACTGCGATATTTGTTAGCATAATAAATGTCCTTAGAATAATGATACACATTATATAGTTTAAGTTTACAACTTGAATTTGAGATTATATAATATCATATTCTTAAAGATCCCTAGTCGAGTATTATTATACAGGACAATAATAATACATAAATAGACTAGTATGTTTTTGACTGATAACCACATCTCATTGGTTATAAGTATGGAGATACTAAAGTCAATACATAGGTACATGTAGGGTACATGGTACTGGACAGACCCACCGTGAGATTCTTCATGTTAATTAAGTCATAAGAAAGACTCACAGTGATAATGGTGTAATGATCCTTTGACTTGAGATCATTATATTTCTATACGAGGATAATATACTTTGACTACATTAAAAGTTACCTTTGACCGGGTAATGATAAAAGTGGACATCGGGTATATTGTGAATCGTATGAGAAATATGAATGATAGATAAAGGATTTAACCCTCCTATTATTAGGAGAGATATTATTGGCCTCTTGATTGAGTGAGACTATAAAATGCATGGCCGTGCTCAAATAATGATTTGTTATTAATAGTCTACTCATGGATCAAGTAAACCCGGATTAAATTATGAAGAGGATGACAATAAACATGCCTCGAGTTTAATCTATAATATTTGGTTAAAGGGATTATATTACACGGGAACATTAATCACAAAAGGTTTATCGAATCACGATTTAATTATTATTTAATTGGGTAGCAATGATGTATTACTAGATACCGCTCATTGTTTATAATTTTATTGGAGAATAAAATTATTGCCAAAATAAATAATAACCTACAGGGTCACACACATAGAACATTTTATAGGAAGAATTAATTTAAATTATGAATTTAAATTAATTACTGATAAGTTGTATTTTATTAATTAAGTGTGACTTAATTAAGTTATAATAAAATACAAAGATATATGAGATATGATTTTAATAATTAAGTTTGACTTAATTATTTATTTGAATAATAGAATTAGATTTTATTATTTAATTAAATCATATTTGGGCTAGGTTTTTGGCAAGGGTTTTTGGGCTTTACACTATCCTATATATAAAGATATGGGGTAAAGGATTTTGTACGTGAAAAATCAGTTGAGCCGCATCCCAAAAACCAAAACCCTAAAAAACTAGATCTTATAATTTCATTGGAGGCTAGTACGTCCCTTCCGAACAAGAATCGTTCTTGGAGTGTTCGTGTGGATACCGTAGAGGAGGCTTCGAAGAGGAGCACTCAATATTCGTGGGAGGCTTGCATCTCCATCGTTCTTTGTACGTAAAGCTTCGTTAAGGTAATCGTTCTATCTACCATATTACCGATATATTATACATGGATCCGGGGCTTGGTTTCGATTTTTATTTACTGTTTTCGCTGCGTGTATTCGATCGAAACCAACACAATAATGTATAACCGAACGATAATATATAACAGTTCAAAAGTATCTTTAAAACCATATGCCATGCATTTACGGAAATGATGCCAGTATAACATAAACGATGAAGTTACAAGGTAACTCAAAATGCATATATATAGGTGGGAATCTCTGCTATGTCAAAGATAAGCAAGATATTATCATTTATCATAAAAGAGGGACTTGCACGAATAATATTGCAATTCCAATTATAAATACTTTTCCAATACTGCCAACAATGATAATGTTGCAGAAAATACATGAATTTGAATGATGAACTAATGCTGGAGTATTCACCGCGCCCACTGTTCCAATCCTTACATGATCAATCGCAGATTGTACAGCTCAATTTAGATTTACTACCGGTAGAAGGAAGAGCTGACGGATTTACTTGTCTACCGCCCTGTTAGATCTCCCCGGCCAACGGTTGGGCCAATGGGATGGACCGGTGCTACTCGGCCTCTTACACGACTCCAAGTTCGAAAAGAAGTTCATGACTCGGAACGCAAAGTTCGTCCCCCTTTCCCCAAGTATAATACTTGTTGATAAGACTCCACAAAGTAGTCGTATCTAGTTGGAAAGGAAAATTCAACATCATATCTCCCAAGCTGCTGCTTGGTAGAGGATACCATCTTGTTCCAATAATCTTACCCCTCGAATGATGAGAAGGTTACTCAAAGATTCAATTGATAAACAGCAACCAAGTTGCGAGTGAAAAGAATAGTTTTACAAGATATATGACCGGGAAGTCAAAAAGATAAATAACATTTCTCTAGTAAGGTTCCCCTATAATATGGAAGTTTGAGCAACCATTTAAATCCTTTTAAGATAGATTTAATTGAAAAATAAAGAGTTGGGAACCTTCCCTTGATAAAATAGTCGTAAAAAGACTCCGAAATATTTTACATAATATCTGAAGTTGGAAGATAATCTTCGAATAATATAAATCATTTTAAAAAGAATTTAAAAGAATTAAATAAATATTCCAAGAATATTTATTAATCAATAATAATTGCGGAATATTATTAAATCATAATATAGCTCGTAAGTAAACCTCGAATGAATATATAGAATTATTTACTAAATAAATCCCTCCTTAAATGAATATTCAAAATAATATTCATTAAATAAATAAACTCCAATAAATATTTAAAATAATATTCAATAAATAAGTCAAACCTTAAATGAATATTTGAAAATAATATTCATTTAATAAATAATCTTCTAAATGAATATCCAAATAATATTCATTTAGTAATCAAAACTTTAAAGGAATATTCGAAATAATATCCCTTAAGTAAATAGAACTTCCAATGAATATTTTAAAATAATATTCATCAATTACATAAAACCTTAAATGAATATTCGAAAGTAATATTCATTTAATAAATAAAATTCCAATGAATATTAAAATAATATTCATTAAACGATCAACTCTAAATGAATATTCGAAACTAACATTCATTTAATATCTCTCGACTGAGATAATACTCGAATAACATTCCTCGAAAGATTTCCAAGTAATTGATACTTTATGGAAATATAAATAATGTTTAATAATAACATTCCTCAAAATAAATAATAATCTGCCGTTGGAATCCCTCCGGGTTTCCACGACTATTTATATATCTCAAAATACCGACTCCGGGTCTATATTTAAGAATGAATATCATATTCGCTAAGGGTCTTACCAAAACAATCCGGCTTATAACTTATAATTCGTATCTAGTCTATAAGCCAATATCAATTCATGGAACAGGTATCATAATATAATTTGAAAATAGGCATGCATGCTATGGCATATGTATCAGAAACAACAGATATACATATTATCACAACAACAGTTCCAAGGTATTGGAAACCTGCCTGGTAATCGGGTGTGGGGAGAGATAACGTGTCCTGGGTCTGCTCGATGATTTATAAACAATCAGAACAATCGAGATTAACCACTTAACACCTTTTAAAAGTCTAAGTATAAACTTCACTTAAGTCGAAACACGTTTTCGAATTATCTCGTTATACACCTTTTAGTGTAACTCTTTTTATCACCGATACGATCCGACATTTGTTCGTTATTAAGACATGTCATCAAACTCACACTTGGTATATAATTAAGCCATGTAAGTGCTAAAGTAGGTCATTTACGAATCAAGATTATACCTCGAGTTTTATCGTCCGTTTTCTAAGTGTTTTACCAAAGTTATAACCAAGCGGGTTTTTTAGGGGTTCGTTCGCGTTTAACTTTTATCCAAACATTTTTATAAAATCGGAAAATGATCCATTTGATGTGTGGTTTTCTTTCATACCTTCCTTATGACCCCTAGTATTTATTTACCAAGATTCGCCATTGAGTAACATGCTTTATGAGGGTTCAATTGAAGTTACGAACTTTTACTTACATTTTCGAACCAATTTTAGTAATTTGACCATAACTCCTAAATCGTAAGTCGGAATGTTTCGATTCTTGCGCCAAAACGATCTATGGCTCGAGATCTACAAGGACCAGTCATATTATTACCAAGGTCAGGAAATTATATTAACTGCCACGCTTGGTTTCTAAGTGTTAACAAAAAAATTTGGCATTACGACGGCTATAAATCGGACGTTCTAAAAATCATAATATCAACACCAAGCCACACCGGGCATAGATCCAACTTATACAAATGATTTCTCATCTCAAAATGTCCAAGAACATATCTCTACATCATAATAATAATTATGTATAAATCAATGCTTATAATCATACTAACATCCTAACAAAGCTCAAATCCATCAAGAACAAGCATATCCTTAAAGTAGATCTAGGGTTTCAAGAGTGGTATACCTCCTTGAGAGTGTTAACTAGCCTTACAAAGCTTGGTATGGACCTTGGATTGCCTTAAGCTTGCTAGATCAACCATGAAAACAAGAAAATCAAAGATTAGTTTTCATGAAAACACTATTCATCCTCCTACTAAATGATTTATTTGAAAATGGAAACAAAGGAATTTGGACTTGAAATTTCTAGGAGATTAGTTTTATGAAATATAAGACTCACCTTAAAAATTATAAGATCAAACAAGGAGTGGAAGCTTGATTTCTCCTTTGGAATTAAGGAAAATGTCGAATGGAATACAAGGAGAGAAAATGGTGTTCTTTGCTTGGTTGCTTCTTGGATTATGCATAAAGTGACTTTGCTAGATAATGTCTAGATGTAAAGTGGCTTTATTAAAGTGATGATACAATGGATGATGTAAATTGCTTGGACAAGTGTTGATCTTTGGTTAATTCTAGGCTAACTTGTAGTTGTTTTGCTAAGTACTAGTTTCATCTCTAAGTATGCTAGTTGCATGAGTCATCACTTGGTTTGCTAGATATTTTCCACTACCACATGCATGTATCTTGCTTCCTCTGCTTGTTTCTTTATCCGTTTTATTGCTCAATTCATTGATCGTTTGGAGGAATAACTCATTCGTTTCTAGTTAAGGTTTTACCGGAAACCGTCTTAATATTATACTATCATCCTCCATTTTCTTTAATAATTCTTGAACCTATTTTCCTTAAATCCCTTAAATAATTCCTTAAGTCTTTCAGTGTCCAGGGAAATCTCGGGGCAAATAAAAGTGTTATTTTTCAGAATCCGACAGCTTTTACATACAATCTTTTTCCCCCTGGATCACTAATACCAACTCAGAATTTCGTTCCGGGTACTTCTATATAGCGTCGTCTGATAATATTCCTAAATTTACCAAAATCACTATTCACCACTTATTCTTTACTTATTCTTTTAGGGTTATATAGATGTCTTGGTTCTCTTTGGATCGTTCCCTAACTCTTTTTCGGAACCACTGGACTGATAACAGATATCGATTTGGATGACATAAGAATAACCTTCCCCCTTGGAATTATCAAATCTTAACTTCCTAGGAGATAGATAATTCTTATCTAGGTTGTCAACCAATAGCATTCTTCATGACACATAAGTATTTGAATCCATATTCATCCCATAATAAAAGTTTTAATTCCTACCAAAAATCGGGGTTCTTACAGTCTCCCCTCCTTAAAAGGATTCCGGCCCGGAATCAGGTAGGAAACAAGAGTCGTTTGTCTGTCATTTCACCTTTCAGCTTCCCGGTCAATTATTAGTCGTTCCACCCTTTCTCAGCATATCTACTGGTGTTACAACACGTACTTTATCCTTTTTCCATCAACTTTGCTACTTTTCGTACAACACGTTATCCGGGTTTTGCTCTTACTCAGTCCTATACTATTATCCCTATTGATATCCGCAGTGGCTTTGGTATCACTATCGTGCTGCGAATTCGGAGATAACCTCACTCACACTATGCATTTCCTGATCGCCTTCATCTTCGCAATCTCGATCAGTATAGAGAAGTGGAAAGATTTATTGAGAGATCACTATGATCAATGAACATTTGTTATATTGCATAGTTAGTACAAAAGGGGGCCAGCCTTTAGTACTTAACAAGCAATTAAACAAGTTATGGTATTCCACTTAGACTTCTATCACATAGACAGATAGTCACATAGCAGTACCTCCCCTCCTTAAAGGGTTGTTCTTCTAAATTCATAAAAAAGATGAATAAGAGAGAAGAAAAGAAAAGAATTCTAAAGGATTATAGAAAGTTTTCATGATTGTAAAATATCATACTCAGAATTTACCTCTGAACTATAGAGGTTCATCAAAGAAGAAAATAATCATAATTATATCCAATACTATTTGATCGCAATCTCACGTGTCAACATATCTTGCTGTTTTGTCCACTATTCTATGGACCTATACTCTGGTTCAACATTAGCAACACTTACTTTTGGAAAATCTTTCAACCTCTCAGGTTAAATCTTAGTTTCTCGCTTGACACCATTGTTACTGACAATCCATGTCACGCTACTAGCTTTTTCATATCTATAATACTAACACTATCAGGTTGTCATCCCGAGAACTCATTAGAAAACCCATTTATTAATCCATTCATAACATTCCTTGCTTCACCTTCCATAATTGCTTTCCCAGTCTTTTCTTTATCAATCACATCCTTCTTATTATCTGATTCTTATTTACTTCTGTTATTTACTTCCACCTTCATCTCTTTATTGAGACATCTTTTGCACTTGGTACCTCCTTATTGGTATCCCATCACATTTACTCTATAATCATCATATTATTCCAATTTAAACTTTCCGAAATGAATCTGGCCGATCCCTTTAACTTAGATCCAATATAATCTACTTCTGCCAACCTTGTTTCTCATCACTTGTTCTTTTCTATCCTTGATTTTCCGCAGGTTATTCTTTGTAAGTCAGACCAGGTCGTATATCTACCTGCTCGTACTCTTATCACCTATCGAGCATCTGCATTTTACTGGCGTAGCCTTGCCACATGAAACACGTAACGATCATGCTATAAGTTTTGGGGGTAGAGCAGGCTCGAATGCCACCTTCCGAACACTTTTAAACTCTCAGGTGGCCCAATAAGTCTCATTAATTCTTTCTACGGGAATACATTTAGCATCATGAATCATCAACCTCATATTCTCTATCTTGTTTGCGCAGAAGTACACTAACACAAACTTGCTTATCATTCATCAACATGCCATTTAGCTTATCAATAGCAGCACTTTCTTTATCTTTACGTTGTCATCTACTTTCTTAGAAGAATCGCCATCACTTTTTGTTTACGTAGTGCTTAAATAGTTAATCAGACGGGTTTCAAATCCTCTAGGGAGACAAAGTAATCACTATTCCTTATCCATAAGGAACACTTCCTGAACTTGATGTAGATATTACATGAAGTAGATAAAATTGCAGAAGAGTTTCAAGCATCGCAGTTATGTCAGGTTGATGAAACTATCACTCATGCATCTTCCATAAAAAAAACTGGAAACTAAACGGTTTACTTCGTCAATTTTGTATCATGGTCCTGGTTTGCCTCAAAACGGGACCTTCTAGGGTATGTAATATGCTTACGACGCCATCAGGAACCGAATCTTTACTTAAACTATTATTACCGTCGATTCTTGCACAGTCATCAGAAGGAATGTAAATTCCTCCACTCCGCTATGTCCTTCAAGGTCCTTCCAAATATCATTCTGTTTCTTCGGTATGAACATTTGTAATTATTCCTCTATACTTAGACTGTCGGCCACCTCATTGGCCTTTCCTGATAATAATAATTTCTGGTAATCCATGTTCTCTGGATACATTCCAACTCAAATTTTTTTTTTCTACCTCATTCCCATCACTGTTGGGTGAAAGCATCCTCCCTTAAGCTCTGCGGAAGGAGAAAATATATCTATCAGTCTTTTTCCATAAGTCATTGCTTCCACCTTCCCGTGGGAACTTTATCAAAGTTACCCTCAATCATACCTAGGATATTTGTTCTCCTAGTTCTTTCTTGTTCTAGGATAATCTCAACCTTCTTTGGTTCCATCCATACATCCTCATGGTTTCGCATACGCCTCATTTGGCAGTATTATCATTAGGTCATGCATTCCCTACTAAACTTCCATTTTGAAATTCAAAATACCACCCTTTTCGTTGAAAGGTTTCTTAGGTCATCCTCATCATTCCTCCTGTATTTTCTAGGTACAGGGTATATCAAAACATCATTGATCAATACTCTAATAATTTTATCTATGTCCTTTCCAAAACTCTTTTTAATAACCCTTACAGGTCATTGTTGCCTTAGCAAATCCAACTCATATCATCTGAATTCACAATGTTTTTATTAGGGTTAATGCCATCCCTTGTGCATTCCCCAGGGTTTGTCCTAATTTATGGATATCCTATCCTTAATTCAACTGCCAAGGAATTCTTGCATCCTATAATTAGTGATCAAATCATGTATCCTTAATAAGGGTCTCTTTTCAATCATTCTCATTTGATAATCGATCGGTAGCTTAATGCTAACCTCTTCTTTCAGATAGTTGTCAGCCTATTTGACCTTCCAAAAGACAACGTATGTCTATCCGCTCTCTTACAGAACTTGGTAATGGTAGCAAGGATGTTTTGGAAGATATTGGTCGAGTTCAACGTGAATCTCTTAGTACTTATCGTTCTTCTCAAAGGTACTTACCTTAGGCAAAATTTCTACAGCATACTAATCAATCTCTGACCATTTCTATACTCTCTTCATAAACCTTCATTGTTTATTTTCCTCCGTCATAATATATTCATGGTATTTATAATACCCTAACATCATACATCTCAAGTCACTATACTTCTATTTTTACTCGTAATCTTGAACAATCATATACACATGAATCACTTTAGTACGGGTGACCCCATTCCAAAAAGGTCTAGTATAATCCTAATCAAAACATGGGTTGCAAGGGTTCAGTAAAAGATTCTTGCGATCTCATTAATGTTTCCTTTATATCAGAAGCCCTTGCAGTCGGTACTTACTTAGAAGCAACCCTGCTTTGTCCTTTCTTTGCTGGTCTAGTCACTTCATAATCCTTTGTGACTTGGCCTCAACTGGCCACACTAAAATTAAAATATATGATTTTAGGGGTTGGTTAATAGCATTACTTTTCTAGCAATTTCCGGCATAGTGCCTTCTTCTTTGATACCTCTCTACCATTCCAAAACTTTACTTCATATAAGTCTTAATCGACTACTCCGCACCGTCTCTGGTCACCTTTCCTCTACTTTTATCTTTTCAACTATTCTTATCAATCCCACGTGCCACACAAGATTACCATTCCTGGCATAACAGCCTTTTCATTTAAGTCAATCCCAAAATTTCTCAGTCCGGCTGATTTCTTACTTACATTTCCTGTTTTCGTCCAATCTCACTTCATCATTTTATCTCTACCATCGATTGTAATACTCAGGGTCCGTCTACTAACCCATATGACGGCAACCTTACCCAATCCACAGGGTTCGCTCCAGTTTCCATTCACTTCAATGATGTTCTCTGATAATCAGAAAGACAAGGTTTGCCAAATTCGCCGAATTCCTTTCCAGAATCAGGGAAATTTTGGTCAATCTATCCACCTACTGGTAACATTAAGGAGACCAGTTTCGAAACCTGAAGAATAATTCTATGAACCTCCAAGCAGGTAGAACCATAAGCAATCATAATTAACGAAATAATCGTTATCAGATTGGAAGTTTAACCACTGAAGAGGAACCAATTATATACATCCCTTAAAAGGGAATCAACAGTTTCAAACTGAAACCTGTCACAACGTCCTGATACCTATACGTCCTGATATTCAATATTACCAAATGTCAGTCTACCTAACCACTAGTCTTAGAAGGAACATTACCGTCGGAGTTGGTGGTTCCACAAAATTGGCACTACTAAGGCCATCCGACCTGGTGAACCGTGCTGTCCCAATGCATCCGCAAGTACTTTATCGTGCTACGCGAGCACACATCCTAATCCTTTATGCGAGTTGGAAGCACAAAGTCTCCCTTTTTTCCATTAAGCAATGCCAACTCTTGGTCATTACCAATTTCATCTTTTAGCTCCAGGAAGATTTTCTCACATTTTTCTCTTTAACTGCTGATCGTATTACTTGATCCATTATAATTCTACGTCGGAGTAAACTTAAGGTAACTACTATAATCCATTCAAAGAAAGAATTTAATATTCCTCTGAATCACATGCATCTAACATTTCTGGTTCATCATTTCACTGAGTTGAAATAACCATATACTCAGTCTCTGACAGTAGTCTCATTACGAGTTCATCTTGTCTCACTGGTCTTATCTTCCGGTAGGTTCTGAGATCATTGTCTTGCCTACTACTTCCTTATATAACTTTATCCAATCATGCTGTCACTTCCCAATGTCTTTACTTTCTAACTGATTCATTCATAAAATGAACATTTCCCTGAATAAAACCACCTCATTAACCTCAATTTGGTTCCATAAATTATAACCTATGACATCTGCCTTCTCATGGCGAATTATTACTGACAACATTCATACTAATTCATTTATCAAATGATATGGCACTTACTGCCTCCTTCTCAACTATCCATTGGGACTCTGCTCCTCGCCCTATATAGATGTCTTTGATAATCATTCATCCCTCTAGCTCTTTCTTCGTTAATATGAAAGTCTATAAGGATTCTTATCTATTCCCGTATAAGATCTCAAGTGATTCTTCCAATCCGTCTTACTTGCTGGTACTACATCCAGTAGTCCGGCTACGAATCCAACATGAATCTTCAGTTCTCTTGCTAATAGCTCGGTTCTTTATGCTCACTTTTCTGAACACTATACCTTAATCATCACGGTCTTTCTGGCTGCAGCCCTCATCCCTCAAGGGTAAGCTCCTTATCCTAACAGGATTTTCCTTATCTGCTGGAAGCTCTTTCGGGTCTCCAGTAGGGTACTCTTATCGAATTTACCCGCTGATCTTTAGCGTATAAAGCATCATCACGCTGCTGCTCGTATGCCTCAAGGTTTGTCCCCTTACTCGTCGATACGATATCGAGCTAAGTTACTATCATGATACTTAAGAGTTCCCATAAGGGTTTTATATGTTAGCACTACCTTAAGTAGTTCGACTATGAACTTGGCAAGAGTTCTAATTATCTTAGTGAATTTATTGTTTTAATGTCGCCTCATCTCTGGGGTTTATAACGTACGCTCTGATACCATTTCTGTAACACCCCCAGATCCGGAGTCCAGGATCCGGTCGTTACGGTCTCCATTTCTGTCCACAATACTTGAACTTACTTCAACATAAAATAAATTACATCTTTATGACCCAACACAACAATATAAAACACACCCATTATAGTCCCAGAGATGAAATCAGAGTATCAATCAAATTTTATTAATCACATTTTGAGTTCTTACAACCCAAAAGAATTACAATATAAATACATACTCTTTGCCATCCATTTACATAAGTCATACTAGCCTATATACTTGGTACTGAAAGAATGAATCTATCCTACCAATAGCTTTCTCTTCGGCTCTGGTAGTCTCATCGTCCTCGCCAGCGTCGAGTGCGCCTTGTGCGAGTCATCTGGTCTAGCTGTTGTTGTGATATAGTAATAAAGCAAGGGTGAGCAATAGCCCACCAACAATAATGTATAACCGAACGATAATATATAACAGTTCAAAAGTATCTTTCAAACCATATGCCATGCATTTACGGAAATGATGCCAGTATAACATAAACGATGAAGTTACAAGGTAACTCAAAATGCAAATATATAGGTGGGAATATCTACTATGTCAAAGATAAGCAAGATATTATCATTTATCATAAAAGAGGGACTTGCAGGAATAATATTGCTATTCCAATTATAAATACTTTTCCAATACTGCCAACAATGATAATGTTGCAGAAAATACATGAATTTGAGTATTCACCGCGCCCGCTGTTCCAATCCTTACGATGATCAGTCGCAGATTGTACAGCTCAATTTAGATTTACTACCGGTAGAAGGAAGAGCTGAAAGATTTACTTGTCTACCGCCCTGTTAGATCTCCCCGGCCAACGGTTGGGCCAATGGGATGGACCGACGCTACTCGGCCTCTTACACGACTCCAAGTTCGAAAAGAAGTTCATGACTGAACGCAAAGTTCGTCCCCCTTTCCCCAAGTCTAATACTTGTTGATAAGACTCCACAAAGTAGTCGTATCTAGTTAGAAAGGAAAATTCAACATCATATCTCCCAAGCCGCTGCTTGGTAGAGGATACCATCTTGTTCCAATAATCTTACCCCTCGAATGATGAGAAGGTTACTCAAAGATTCAATTGATAAACAGCAACCAAGTTGCGAGTGAAAAGAATAGTTTTACAAGATATATGACCGGGAAGTCAACAAGATAAATAACATTTCTCAAGTAAGGTTCCCCTATAATATGGAAGTTTGAGCAAGCATTTAAATCCTTTTAAGTTAGATTTAAATGAAAAATAAAGAGTTGGGAACCTTCCTTGACAAAATAGTCGTAAAAAGACTCCGAAATATTTTACATAATATCTCAAGTTGGAAGATAATCTTCGAATACTATAAATCATTTTAAAAAAATTTAAAAGAATTAAATAAATATTCCAAGAATATTTATTAATCAATAATAATTGCGGAATATTATTAAATAATAATATTGCTTGTAAGTAAACCTCGAATGAATATATAGAATTATTTACTAAATAAATCCCTCCTTAAATGAATATTCAAAATAATATTCATTAAATAATTAAACTCCAATAAATATTTAAAATAATATTCAATAAATAAGTCAAACCTTAAATGAATATTTGAAAATAATATTCATTTAATAAATAATCTTCTAAATGAATATCCAAATAATATTCATTTAGTAATCAAAACTTTAAAGGAATATTCGAAATAATATCCCTTAAGTAAATAGAACTTCCAATGAATATTTTAAAATAATATTCATCAATTACATAAAACCTTAAATGAATATTCGAAAGTAATATTCATTTAATAAATAAAATTCCAATGAATTTCAAAATAATATTCATTAAACGATCGACTCTAAATGAATATTCGAAACTAACATTCATTTAATATCTCTCGACTGAGATAATACTCGAATAACATTCCTCGAAAGATTTCCAAGTAATTGATACTTTATGGAAATATAAATAATGTTTAATAATAACATTCCTCAAAATAAATAATAATCTGCCGTTGGAATCCCTCCGGGTTTCCACGACTATTTATATATCTCAAAATACCGACTCCCGGTCTATATTTAAGAATGAATATCATATGCCCTTTGCTAAGGGTCTTACCAAAATAATCCGGCTTATAACTTATAATTCGTATCTAGTCCATAAGCCAATATCAATTCAGGGAACAGGTATCATAATATAATTTGACAATAGGCATGCATGCCATGGCATATGTATCAGAAACAACAGATATACATATTATCACAACAATAGTTCCAAGGTATTGGAAACTTGCCTGGTGATCGGGTGTGGGTAGAGATAGCGTGTCCTGGGTCTGCTCGATGATCTATAAACAATCAGAACATTCAAGATTAACCACTTAACACCTTTTAAAAGTCTAAGTATAAACTTCACTTAAGTCGAAACGCGTTTTCGAATTATCTCGTTATACACCTTTTAGTGTAACTCTTTTTATCACCGATACGATCCGACATTTGTTCGTTATTAAGACATGTCATCATACTCACACTTGGTATAAACTTAAGCCATGTAAGTGCTATAGTAGGTCATTTACGAATCAAGATTATACCTCGAGTTTTATCGTCCGTTTTCTAAGTGTTTTACCAAAGTTATAACCAAGTGGGTTTTTTAGGGGTTCGTTCGCGTTTAACTTTGATCCAAACATTTTTATAAAATTGGAAAACGATCCGTTTGATGTGTGGTTTTCTTTCATACCTTCCTTATGACCCCTAGTATTTATTTACCAAGATTTTCCACTGAGTAACATGCTTTACGAGGGTTCAATTGAAGTTACGAACTTTTACTTACGGTTTCGAACCAATTTTAGTAATTTGACCATAACTCCTAAACCGTAAGTCGGAATGTTTCGATTCTTGCGCCAAAACGATCTATGGCTCGAGATCTAAAAGGACTAGTCATATTATTACCAAGGTCAGGAAATTATATTAACTGCCATGCTTGGTTTCTAAGTGTTAACAAAAAAAATCGGCATTACGACGGCTATAAATAGGACGTTCTAAAAATCATAATATCAACACCAAGCCACACCGGGCATAGATCCAACTTATACACATGATTTCTCATCTCAAAATGTCCAAGGACATATCTCTACATCATAATAATAATTATGTATAAAATCAACCATAAGATCATGCTAATATGCTTATAATCATACTAACATCCTAACAAAGCTCAAATCCATCAAGAACAAGCATATCCTTAAAGTAGATCTAGGGTTTCAAGAGTGGTATACCTCCTTGAGAGTGTGAAATAGCCTTACAAAGGTTGGTATGGACCTTGGATTGCCTTAAGCTTGCTAGATCAACCATGAAAACAAGAAAATCAAAGATTTGTTTTCATGAAAACACTATTCATCCTCCTACTAAATGATTTATTTGAAAATGGAAAAAAACGAATTTGGACTTGAAATTTCTAGGAGATTAGTTTTATGAAATATAGGACTCACCTTAAAAATTACAAGATCAAACAAGGAGTGGAAGCTTGATTTCTCCTTTGGAATTAAGGAAAAGGTCGAATGGAATACAAGGAGAGAAAATGGTGTTCTTTGCTTGGTTGCTTCTGGGATTATGCATAAAGTGACTTTGCTAGATAATATCTAGATGTTAAAGTGGCTTTATTAAAGTGATGATGCAATGGATGATGTAAATTGCTTGGACAAGTGTTGATCTTTGGTTAATTCTAGGCTAACTTGTAGTTATTTTGCTAAGTACTAGTTTCATCTCTAAGTATGCTAGTTGCATGAGTCATCACTTGGTTTGATAGATATTTTCCACTACCACATGCATGTATCTTGCTTCCTCTGCTTGTTTCTTTGTCCGTTTATTACTCAATTCATTGATCGTTCGGAGGAATAACTCATTCGTTTCTAGTTAAGGTTTTACCGAAAACTGTCTTAATATTATACTATCATCCTCCATTTTCTTTAATAATTCTTGAACCTATTTTCCTTAAATCCCTTCAATAATTCCTTAAGTCTTTCAGTGTCCAGGGAAATCTCGGGGAAAATAAAAGTGCTATTTTTCAGAATCCGACAGCTTTTACATACACTCTTTTTACACCTGGATCACTAATACGAACTCAGAATTTCGTTCCGGGTACTTCTATATAGCGTCATCTAATAATATTCCTAAATCCACCAAAATCACTATTCACCACTTATTCTTTACTTATTCTTTTAGGGTTATATAGATGTCCTGGTTCTCTTTCTATCGTTCCTTAACTCTTTTACGGAACCACTAGACTGATAACCGATATCGATTTGGATGACATAAGAATAACCTTCCCCCTTGGAATTATCAAATCTTAACTTCCTAGGAGATAGATAATTCTTATCTTGGTTGTCAACCAATAGCATTCTTCATGACACATAAGTATTTGAATCAATATTCATCCCATGATAAAAGTTTTAATTTCTACCAAAAATCGGGGTTCTTACAAGAAAACCTCGGTAAGGTCCTCGTTTTTCATGATCTTTCAACTGGGTTATAGAAGCTCCGAAAATCTCTAAGTATATTCTTGATGTTTCTTGTTAGATTAAGCTTGGTTAAGGTTGTACAAGGATTATTCAAGGATTAGTAAGGTCTTACATACATCAAGGAAGGTATGGAACTCATGAAACCCTAGCTCTTAGTTTAAGTTTTGATGATTATTGGATTAATTTGAGATTAGTTATGAAATGGTGTATTATAAGCATGATTAATTAGTGGTTTAGTTGATCTAAGTAAAATGGTGCATATGATGGTGAAATCAGTTGCTTATGGACTGATTATAGTGTATGTATGCCCGGTGTGGCTTGGTTGATGTTTGATCGTGATTTAAAAATTTGGAAACGTCCGATTTATAGCCGTCGTAATGCCCGATTTTCGTTAGACCTTAAGAACCGTGCATAACAGTTGGTATAAATTTCTGGACTAGATAACTATATGACATACCCTTGTAGATCTCGAGTCATAGATCGTTTTGGCGAAAGAATCGAAACAAACGGACATACGGTTTAGGAATTATGGTCGATTTAGTGAAAGTAGTTCGAAACCGTAAATGCGAATTCCTAATTGAAATTGAAACCCCTTAACGAAGTTAATTCAGTGGCAAATCTTGGTAATTAAATACTAGGGGTCATAAGAAAGGTGTGAGAGAAAACCACATGTCAAACGGATCGTTTTCCGCTTTTATAAAAATGTTCCAATCGAGGTTAAGCGCGAACGAACCCCTTGAAAGTACATTTGGTTATAACTTTGGTAAATCACTTAGAAAATGAGCGATAAAATTTGAGCTATAATCTTTCTTCGTAATCGACCGACCTTAGAACATATATGACTTAAAAACGTACCAAACGTAAGTGTAATGACATTCTTTGTTAACGAACGAGTGTCGGATCATAACGGTGTTAATGAGAGATAAAATTGGAAAACGTGCTTTAGCTTGAGTAAAATATTTACTTGACATTTCAAAGTGATAAGGTGAATAACCCAGAATGATTTTGGTTATTTATAGATCGTTGGACCATCCCGAGTCATGCCACTAGCATAGCGGGAGTACCAGGCAAGTATTCAAAACTTTGAAGCTGTTGTTGTGATAATATATATTATTGTTGTTATACATATGCCATAGCATGCATGCCTGTTTTCAATTATATTGCGACTCTGGTTTCTGTGATACTTGTTCCTGATTTTAAATTGGCTTATAAGCTAGTTAAGATATATTAGTTATAAGCCGGATTTGGTTAAGACCCTTAGTGAAGGGCATATGATCCTCATTCATTCACTATAGACCGGGAGTCTGTATTTTGTAATATAGAGATAGTCATGGAAACCCGGAGGGATTTCAGTGACAGATTATTTGAGGGATGTTATTTACGAACATTATTTAAATTTCCATAAGTATTAAGTACTTGGAAATTATTCGAGGAACATTATTTGAATACTCATTCGCGATTATTTATCTAATGAATAATATTTTGAATTAAGGTTTTAATTATTTTCTTGGATATTATTTTGAACATTTATTCGAGGAATTAATTATCTTATAAATAATCTATATATGCTTATTCGGGGGTTAATCATGAGTCATAATTATATTAAGAATACCCTTGAACTATTTCTGCTTTAATAAATATTCTTGAAATATTTATTTAATTCTTTTCAACTAGTTCTAAAATGAGATATTTTATTCAAAAATTTCCTTGATATTCAAATACCATGTAAATTATCTCTGAGTCGTATTATTATTATTTTATCAAGGAAGGTTCTCAAAACTCCATTCTTCATTCGAGTCTATCTTCCAAAATATAAGAGAACCTTGCTTGAGAGCTGTTATTTCATTGACTGCCCGGCCATATACTTGTTAAACTATTCTTTTCACTCGCAACTTGGTTGCTAACCATCAAATTAAGTTTCTTTGTTACTTCCTCATCATTCGAGGGGTAAGATTATTGGAACAAGTCAATATCCATTAACAAGCATCAGCTTGGGAAATATTGGTGAATTTTTCTTTCTAACTAGATACGACTACTTTGTGGAGTCTTATCAACAAGTATTATACTTGGGGAAAGGGGGACGAGCTTTACGTTTGAGAGTCATGGATTTATTCGAACTAGGAGTATTTGTGTAAGAGGCTGTGGGATAGTCCATCATTAAAAATCTGTGTAAGAGGCTGTGGGACAGTCCATCAGTAAAACTGGTATTAGAGGCTGTGGGACAGTCTATCCTGGAATAGGGTCCGAGTGGTGCCGGTCCCAACTATGCCCAACCGTTGGCTAAGGAGATCCGGCGTACGTTCTTTCTTCTACATGTAGAGAAACAAATCTTAAGATGCACAACCTACGACTGATCATCGTAAGGTGGTGTCATCTAGCGCGACAATACTCCCGCATTAGTTCATAATCCAAATCTATTTATTTTCTGCAACATTCTCAATGTTGGCAGGGTTGAAAAGTGTTCAAAACTAGAATTGCAATATTTTTTTTCCTGCAAGTTCCTCTTTTATAATAAATGATAATATCTTGCTTATCTTTTGCTTTGCAGATATTTTCGCAGCATATATATTTTGAGTTACCTTGTAACTTCATCGTTTACATTATGTTGGCACTATCTTCGTAAATGCATGGCATATGGTTACAAAGATATTATGAACTGTTGTATATTATCACTGTTCAGTATATTCTTTTGGTGGGCTATTGCTCACCCTTGCTTTATTTATCTATATCACAACAACAGCTAGATCTGATGGCCAGCACAAGTCACACTCGGTACAAGTAGGGACAGCAGTCATAGGGTTGCCCACTGATACCATGGTCGGCATTGGTGAGGTAGGAGCAACCAGTAGACTACGCTGCCAACTTTTGATTCATCAGACTTATTATATGTATGACCTATGTAAATGGATGGCAAAGAGTATGTAATAGTTAAATTGTAATTCCTTTGGGTTGTAAGAACTCAAAAATTGTGATTAATAATATTTGTTGGTTACTCTAATTTCATCTCTGGGACTATAACGGGTGAGTTTTATGTTGTTGTTTTGGGTCACAAGGTTGTAAGTTAATTTATGTTGATGTGTGGATGGAAATTGAGACCGTGATGACCGGATCCCTGACCCTGGATCTGGGGCTATTAACGGGCCCATAAGATGATGTTAAATCCAACCAAGTGTGCTTTGGTGTTGGATTAGAAAAATTTTTGGGATTGATGGTTTCGAAAAGAGGCATAGAGGCCAACCCTGATAAAATCAAAGCAATTCTGGATATGGAACCACCCCGCTCTATACGAGATGTGCAGAAGTTAACGGGTCGAGTTGCAGCCCTAGGGAGGTTTATCTCCAAGTCTGGTGACAAATTCTTGCCTTTCTTTCAGGCATTGAAGAAAGTGAAAACATTTGAGTGGACTCTTGAGAGCCAAGAGGCCTTTGAACAGTTGAAGAAGTACATGGACGAATCTCCGTTGTTGGCCAAACCTAGTCCAGGGGAGACTCTTTATCTATATCTGGCGGTATCTGAACAAGCATTGAGTGCTTTCCTCATTCGAGAAGAAAATAAGATTCGGAAACCTGTCTATTATGTGAGCAAGGTGTTGCACGGGGCTGAGTTAAATTACTCTCCCATCGAGAAGTTTTCCTTGGCATTGGTAACGGCCTCAAGGAAGCTACGACCATACTTCCAGGAACATAAGATTCAAGTCCTGACGGACCAACAGCTGAGGAACATATTGCATAGCCCGAAGGCCAGTGGAAGGCTAATCAAGTGGGCGATAGAACTTGGAGAATTTGATATCACGTATAAGCCTCGAACAGCCATCAAGGCTCAGGCATTAGCTGACTTTGTGGTTGAATGCACCATTAACAACCAAGAAGTCGGGGGTAGGAGATAGTAGCTAACCCTAGGAAAGGGGATAAGGATGAGGAACTTGTACCTAACCTGAAGGAGTATAGGGTGCTCTATTTTGATGGGGCATCAAAAACAAGATCTAGTGGTGCAGGTTTAGTCTTGCAAAGCCCCGATGGGTTCACAGTTGAGTACGCTTTGAAGTTGGACTTTCCAACAATAATGAAGCTGAGTATGAAGCCTTGATAGCCGGGTTAGGCTTGGCCAGAATAATGAGGGTCAAGAATCTCAAAGTTTGTGGGGATTCAAGACTAGTGGTATCAAAAGTGAATGGTGAATTCAAAGCTAAGGATGAAACTATGGCGAAGTATTTAAGAGTTATGAAAGCTGTTATGACTTAGTTTGATGAGTGCTATGTGGAGCACATTCCGAGAGAAGAGAACGTTAAGGCTGATGCCCTGTCTAAGTTCGCTTCTTCTGAGATAGAGAATTATGCAGGGAGTGTTTACTTCCAGGTCTTGAAGGCCCCAACCATCAACTCTAGGTTGGTGGCACCGATTGATGTAGGAGGTTGTTGGATAGATCCTATCAAGGCTCACCTCGAAACCGGATGGCTCCCTGACAATGCCTTGGAGGCACAAAAGCTGTCAGTGAGATCATTAAGATATGCCTTGATCGAGGGCATCCTGTACAAGAGGTCGTTTGTTATCCCTTGAAGTGTTTGAGACCCCGAGAGGCAAAGGAAGCACTAGAAGAAGTTCATGGTGGGATTTGTGGGTAGCACTTGGGGGGCAGGGCCCTAGCTCACAAGATCACTCGCTTGGGATTTTATTTTCCAGAGATGTTGGCTGATGCGCAAGATTATGTCAAGAGGTGTAAGAGATGCGAAAAGCATGCTCCAATTGTAAGGAAGCCACCTGAGATGTTGACTTCGATTAACTCTCCTATTCCATTTGCAATGTGGGGGATGGATATACTTCGTCCTTTTCCCGTGGCTTCAGCACAAAGGAAGTTCTTGATAGTGGCCATTGACTACTTCACTAAATGGATTGAGGCTAAACCTTTAGCCACGATAACCACCAAACAAGTTGCCCGGTTCTTTTGGGAGAACATAATTTACAGGCATGGAATTCCACGAATCCTTGTGACAGATAATGGGACACAGTTTAACAACGAAGAGTTCAAGAAGTACTGCGAGGACGCTTTACTTCAGTAGCACACCCGTAAGCTAATGGACAGGCAGAGGTAGCCAATCAAATTATCCTTGATGGACTAAAGAAGAGGGTCGAACGTTCTAGGAATACATCGGTTGATGAGTTGCTGCCTATACTTTGGGCATATCGCACCACTTGTAAAGTGACAACTGGAGTAACCCCGTTCTTGTTGGCTTACGGAGCCGAGGCAATTGTGCCCTTGGAAATTATGTATGCATCACCTCAAGTTAAGGCATATAAACCAGAGACTAATGAAGAAGGCATGACTAGCCTTGATCTGATTGACGAGGTCAGGGATGAAGCAAATGCCAGGAATGCAGAACATCAGAAGAAAGCATCTTTCCATTACAACCAAAGGGTTAAGGAGAGATTCTTTCGACAAGGTGATTTGGTTCCGAGGAAGATAGAGGCCTCTGGAGTTGGCCAGAAGGGAAATCTGGCCCCCAATTGGGAAGGGCCGTACCGAGTCCAGAAGACATTGGGATGAGGATCTTATAAGCTGGATACCTTGGACAGGGTTGAGGTGCCCCGAACTTGACATGCCGTGAACCTCAAGATTTATTATGTTTAAGCTATTTTGATAAAGACCTGGTCTTTTATCTATTTATTAGGACTAGAAATAAGGTTCGATGAAACCATTATAGAGCATGTTGCTCCCAGTAGGAGATAGAGTATCTATGTAAGGGTTGAACCCATATTATCAACATTCTTTGACGGCTTAATGAAGTTTCCTTTGCTTTCTTTTGGGTTACTTCTTTTGTTTTATTACTATAAGCACGAAAGATTAATGTTGAACAAATTCATGAGTTTAATACGAGCCAAGTGGCCAAATACCTAGAGAACTCTAAAGCATAATAGATTATAAGCAGTAGATGTGAATGTGAAGGAAAAAAAAAACTGACTACATAAATAGTTAAGTTAAAGAGTTACATGAATGAATGCCCGAAGGCCACAAGTTAAGTTACAAGAGCAAAAGATAAATAAATAAACTCAAGGGGCCTTAGAGGCCTCCTTGGCAGGAGAATCATCATCGGAACTAGTAGCTGTAGAGGAGTCATCTGCAGCAGAATCAGTAGCTTCATCTCGAACAAGGGGACGCTCAGGATCTAAAGTTTTAGCAGCAGCATGCTCCCTGACCAGAGCATCACACTCCCCAAACAGCTCCTCAAAAGAGCCTGGCTCAGCAACTAATGTGCTAGGAGGATGAGGGCTCGGAAAGTCAGAAGGCAAGAATAAGACTGGATGCTGTCTCAGAACTGCCTCAATAGCCTTATTCCGACCCTCGGTAAATTGACCAGGAAAAAGCATCTCATCATGCTCGTCCATGAGAGTCTTGTACTCAGCTGAATCCAGATAGTCGTCGATCAGCTTCTCCTTATCATCCTTCAATGCTACCAGCTCTACGTGAGCACCAACCAACTCTTCATCCTTCTTCTTCAGCTGCTCCTATAGCTGATGGATGTGAAGACTCTTCTTCTGAGACTCAGTCTTAAATCCCTTGGCCTTCTCCTTCCAAGCCTTGGCTTGGTGGAGTAAGCTCTGGAAATGGATGTTAGCCTGCACAAAAGAATAGAGTGATAATGCGAAAATAAAGCAAAGAATATGAAAATTTTGAAAAGACAAGGTTTGAGACTAACAGCAGCAAGAGCTTGAGAACCATGTGCTTCCGACTCCCCAACGCCTCCATTCAGGACTAAATCCTTGTAATCCGGAGGGGTGATCGAGTTTAGCGACCAATCCATAGCATGCTTTGTAGAGCCCAATACAGAGTCTCGCTTCCTGAAGCCCCAAGAGGGCCTAAAAACAGAAGACTGAACGTTGACTTGGGAGCTCCCCTCCAAGCCAGCTATATCACCAAAGCTAAGGTTCCCTTTCTGAACCTTATGAGGGCGAAAGAATGAAGGCGCAGCTGCATTATCACGAGGATCAGCATTCCTTTTCGCTCGAGCCATCCTAGAGGTCTCGTCATCTGGAGAAGGGGCAGCCTCTACAATCATCTTCGCAACTGAAATAACATAAACAGAAATAAATTTGAATAAGTCAAGTATGAAAATAAAAGACAAAGACAAGAAAGAAAGTTACTCCATTCAGAACGTGTGAGAGGCCTACTGCCCTTAGGGATTCTTCGTTTATAAGGCTCTGGTAGGTTATAGAATCACCATCACCTTTGGTCAAAATCTCGAATGCAGCCTGATCCTCAGTGCTAAGGACAATCCCCTTGGCACTCCCATCTGTGACCTTTAAAAAGGCCCTCCTAAAGATGGTGCCCCAATCACCACCATCCCATTCTAAGTATGCGAATTCATTTTTCCAGCTAGTATTGTTATCAGGTATAGACTTACCGTTAAAGATAGCAGGCACCTTGGGGCGAAGCTTAATTTGAAAGATTTTACGGAAGAGGGGGACTGATAGAGTAAGGTTTTGTCTAAGACACAAAACCATAAAGCATAAAATTATTCTCCACGCATTTGGCGGGAGTTGGCAGGGGTTGATCTGAAGGTCAGCTAAAAGACGGGGAATGAAATCATGAAAAGGAAAGCGAAGACTAGCTATTAGACTCTCCCTATAGACACATAAAGCATTGGGCCTCCAATGACAAGGCCTGTCACCTGGCCCAGCTGGAACAAGTTTATAAGGTTTTTTAATTTTATACAACTTATTATACCTAGCAATCTCTTCAATATCGTGATATGAACTACAACAGTCATATGCATCTAATTCGGCTAAGGAAGGATAATCATCCCCATGTTCATTTAGCATATCTAAAAGGGACATGTAGGGAGAACGGATGGTGATGGTACTGTAAGAACCCAAATTTTGGGTAGAATTAAAACTTTTATTTATTTAATGATGTAAGAATGAATAGTGGCTACGGCTACAATGTAATAGTTGATGTTTTAAAAGAATGAATGGAATTCGACTTTATTATTTCTATGTCTTGAAGAATGCTAAAGGGTGACAACATAGGTAAGAATAATCTATCTCCTAAGGGAATATGATATGGCAATTCCAAGCAGGAGAATATTCTCATGTCATCCAGATAGATAGCGATTAATCCAGTGGTTCCGTAAAAAGGTTAAGGAACGATCGAAAGAGAATACGGACAATTGTACAACCCTAGATGAATAAGTAAAGAATAAGGATGAATAGTGATTTTGGTGTAATTGAGAATATTATTAGACGACGCTATATAGAAGTACCCGGAACGAAATTCTGAGTTCGTATTATTGATCCGGAGGGAAAAAGAGTGTATGTAAAAGCTGTCGGATTCTGAAAAAACGCACTTTTATTTTCTCCGAGAGTTCCCTGGACACTGATAGCCCTAAGTATTTAACAAATGGATTTAAGGAATATAAATTGGAAAGTTAGAAAGAAAGATGGAGAATGATAGTATTTATATTAGAAAGATTCCCGGTAAACCCTAATTAGAGATCCGTGAAATATTCCTACGAACGATCAATCGAAACGGGCAATAACCGGACACAGAAACAAGCAGAGGAAGCAAGAGTCTTGTGCAAGCTACTAGAATAAATATCTAGTAACTACTTAGTTACATAAGTAACTAGCATGTTTGGAGATTAAATAGCACTTAGCAAAATCAAACCACTAGTTACATGAGAACCATCAAAATCTCAACACTTGTCCATCCATTTTCATCATCCTATACATCATCACTTTATTAAAGTGGCTTTTAGATGAGATATTATCTAAACCTCATCCACTTGATGCATTATTATCACATTAACCAAGCAAAGAACACAAAAATATCAAACCTCTCTCTCCATTACATCCATTCGACTAGGCTCTAAATTCAAAACCAAAATCCAACTTCCAACCATCATTTGATCTTGTAATTTTTAAGGTGAGTCCTATAATTCAAGAAACTAATCTCCTAGAAATTTCAAGCCCAAATTCCTTTTTTTCCATTTTCAAAAAAATCACTAAAGATGATGATGAATAGTGTTCTTCATGTATTAACCTTGTTTTCTTTGAATCTTTTGATTGTTCTAGCAAGCTTAAGCACTCCTAAGGACCATACAAGGCCTTTTGAGGCTAGTACACATTCTCAAGAAGGTATAAAGCCCTTGAAACCCTAGATCTACTTTGAGTTTTTATGCATGTTCTTGAGTTATATAAGTTAGTTATGTTGTTAGTAAGATATAAGAAAGATTATAAGCATGATTATGTTTGGGTTTTGGTTAAATGTTAAAAATAGTTAGATGAACGGAAAGGCATTGCCTGGCCTCAGTTCATAGTTATAAATCATGTATATGTGGTTTGGAGTGGATACTATGTTTATGGGAAGATTTGGAATTGGTAAATATTCAATTTATAGCCGTCGTAATGCCGAAATTTCGTTAACCTTAAGAAAAACGACTTGGACAGTAGATGTAACTCACTGTCTAGCTTTGAAATCTACCATGATAAGATAGATAATGTTCCAAGCTTCGTTTTGATATAAAGAACGTGTGAAACAAACTTACGGTTTAGGAGTTATGGCCGGTATACTAAAAGTAGTTCGAATCCGTAAACGAAAGTTCGTAACTTAAATGGAACCCCGATAAAATATGTAAAGTCATGACGAATCTTGGTAAATAAATACTAGAGGTAAAAAGGAAGGTGTGAGAGAAAACCTCATGTGAAACGGATCATTTTCCGATTTTATAAAAATATTCGAATCGAAGTTAATCACGAACGAACCCCTAAAAACCCGCTTGATTATAACTTCGGTAAAACACTTAGAAAACGGGCGATAAAACTCGGAGCATAATATTGATTCGTAACGATCGACTTTAGAACTTGTATGACGTAAGTATGTCCCAAGTGTAAGTACAATGACATGTCGTATTAACGAACGAATGTCGGGTCGGATCGATGATAAAAGGAATCCACTAAAAGGGGTATAACGAGATAACTCGAGAACGTGTTTCGATTTAAGTATAACTTAACTTTTAAGACGTTAAGTAATTAATCCCGAATGCCTTGGCTATTTATAGATCACCAAGCTGACCCGGGACCCGCTACCACTACCCCTTACCGTACTCGACTACCAGGCAAGTTTCAATTCCCTTCTTTTAGGCTGTTGTTGTGATTGAATATATATGTATGTTTTCTGTTATAATATGCCATAGCATGCATGCCTACTTTCAAGTTATATCATTATGCTTGTTCCCTGATTGTTATTGGCTTATAAATTAGATAGTTATCGTATCAATTATAAGTCGATTATTGTAAGACCCTCAGAGAAGGGTGTATACATCTTATTCATCAAACGTAGACCGGGAGTCAATATTTCTTGACATATCGAGATTACCTCGAAAGAAAATATCTAAGTAAATATTTTCCATTATTCAGACGACGAATATTATTTGAATATTCGTTCGAGATTATTTATTTAACGATCCCTACTTCAAATAATTATTTGAACGTAACTATTCGACGAATAATATTTTTTAATATTCATTCAGAGTCGAATTATTTATCGATTATTATTTCGAATATTCTTCTAAAGGTTGGACTTCTAAATGAATATTATTTGGATATTCATTTAGAATATTATTCATTAAATGAATATTACTTTTGAATATTCATTTAAGATAGTAATTACCTAATGAATATTATTTTAATGTTCATCTGAAGCTTGATTTATTTATCGAGTCTTATCTCGAATATTCCTTTAAAGCTGGGATTACTAAATGAATATTACTTAATATTCATTTAGAATATTATTCATTAAGTGAATATTACTTTTTCAATAAACATTTAAATTCCTAATTAATTATGAATATTATTTTGAATATTCATCCAGGGTTCTATTTAATCATCGAATATTATTTTCAATATTTTAAATATTCCTTTCAGGTCTTATTAATTAATGAATATTATTTCGAATATTCATTTGAATATTTAATTATGCAATAAATATTCTCTCGATATTTCTTCAAGGATTATTTGAGAAATACTCTGATTAAAGATATTCTTTCATATTCCTAAATATTCTGTAAAATATTTTAATTCAATAAATATTCTCTGAATATTTATTCCATACTTAGAATAACCTCGATAAGGTTTATCTTCTTCGATTATTACGGAAAATATTTCGGAGTCATATTATTATTAATCATATATCAAGAAAGGTTCTCAGACATCATTCTTCTTTGAGTCTATCTCCCTAATAATAAGGGAACCTTACTTGGAAAATGTTAATTATCTTGTCGACTTCCCGGTCATAAAGTATTCTCTTCACTCGCAACTCGGGTGTTATTGACTTATTAAGTCGTTGTTTACCTTCTCATCTTTCGAGGGGTAAGATTGTTGGAACAAGTTGATATTCGTTACCAAGCAATAGCTTGGAAGTGATTGGTGAATTTTCCTTTCCACCTAGATACGACTACTTTGTAGAGTCTTATCAACAAGTATTATACTTGGGGAAAGGGGGACGAACGTTACATTCAGAATCATGAATTCTATTTGAACTAGGAGTCGTGTAAGAGGCCGAGTAGCGCCGGTCCATCCCCTTTGGCCCAACCGTTGGCCGGGGAGAGCTAGTAAGGCGGTAGACAAGTAAAGCCGTCAGTTCTTCCTTCTACCGGTAGTAAATCTAATTTGAGCTGTACGATCTCGACTGATCATCAAGATCGAAATAGCGGGCGCGGTGAATACTCCATCATTGGTTCATCATCCAAACTTATTTATTTCCTGTAACATGATTACTTTTGGCAGAGCTGGAAAAGTGTTCATAACTGGAATTGCAATCTTTTCATGCAAGTTCCTCTTTTTAATGACAATGAGAATATCACGCTTACTTTTGATGTAGCTGATATTTCTACAAACAAATACTTTAAGTTACCTTGTAACTTCATCGTTCATATTATACTGGCATCATTTCCGTAAATGCATGGCATATGGTTTGAAAGATACTTTTGAACTGTTATATATTATCGTTCAGTTATATATTATTGTTGGTGGGCTATTGCTCACCCTTGCTTTATTATTATATCACAACAACAGCTAGACCAGATGACTCGCACAAGGCGCACTCGACGCGGGCGAGGACGAGGAGACTACCAGAGCTGAAGAAGAAGCTATTGGTAGGATATATTTATTCTTTCAGTACCAAGAATATGGTCTAGTATGACTTATGTAAATGGATGGCAAAGAGTATGTATTTATATTGAAATTCTTTTGGATTGTAAGAACTCATAATGTGATTAATAAAAATTTGATTGTTACTCTGATTTCATCTCTGGGACTATAACGGGTGTGTTTTATATTGTTGTGTTGGGTCATAGAGACGTAATTTATTTTATGTTAAGGAAAGTTCAATTGTTGTGGACAGAATTGGAAACCGTAACCACCGGATCCCGGACCCCGGATCTGGGGGTGTTACAATACCTTTGGAAGAAGCTGAGTTCATCTTGGCAAGGCGAGCTTTGGCTTTAAAACGTAAATTGAAAAGATGAACACTAGATACAAGGAACGTGCCAATAAGAAGAGACAACAAGTTGTGTTCAATCCTGGCGATTTGGTTTGGCTTAATCTAAGAAAGGAGAGGTTTCCTGACATGAGGAAAAATAAGTTAATGCCTAGAGCTGATGGACCTTTCAAGATAATAGAGAGATACGGAGACAGTACCTATAAAATTGAGCTACCTGATTCGTATGGAGGAGTAAGTTCTACATTCAATGTTGGTGATTTAGCTCCGTACATCGACGATGCGAATTTGAGGACAAATTCTTTTCAAGAAGGGGAGAATGATGAGTCTCTGAAATGAACAAGGTCTGGGAGTGTTTACGTGACCACGGTGGTTGATCTTGTGCCATTGTATGAGCCTGTAGAGATCATGATTGATGCTTTGGGATTTGAAGTTGATTCTGGTGGAAAGACATATTCTATTTCCTGTGTTGTGTGGAACGATACAAAATAGAATTGACTTATTTATTATATAATTATATATTTGGATTCCAAGTTTTTACCTTTCACTTAAAAGGGTTTTTCTTGCTTTAAGCACTTACAATTTTATTTTTCAAGTTGGATCAGGATTTTGATGGGTTTCCTAGTTGGGTTCAAGTATTAGCTAAATTCCTAGCTGATATTGAATTACTTTTAGATTCCTATCTGAATAAGGGTTGAATAAGGTTATTTATGTAGCCTATAAATACTCTTGTCTTGTAATCTTTTGGGGGACGATATTGATAATAAAATTTTGGCTATTCGATAGCTTTCAGAAGCAAATTCAGAAGTGAATTCAGAGTTTGAGTTTTGTTTCTCCATTCGGAGATTCAGAGTTAGAGATTTGTTTCTCCATCTTTGGAGATTCAGAGTTTACTTTATATTTATCATTATTACATATTATCATAAACACATCATGTTTCGTATCACAGACTATCCCTTAAACCTTTCCTCTGAGCTGTTTGCACGTCTACCTGGGAAGGAAACTCAAAAGAAACCACTGTAGGGTTATAGGAAGTGCGCTTCCTCGCTGTCTGAATAGTACGTACCATGATCTCAAGCTACTGTCAAAAGGGTTAGAAACAAAATAATAATGAGCCAATAGGATATCAAATCCCAATAGGTAGCAACAGGATTAAAGCTGGGTTTCAACAATAGCAGGATATCAAATGAATAACAGGACAACAAAAGGTAGCAGAGCATATCTAAAGCATTTGCAATTTCAAATGGTAAACCAATTTCATTTCGCAGTATTTAAATAATAAAGCATTTTAAAGTTTATTGGAGATTTTACACGACACGGACAATACGGGTGATCAGCACGTAAAGTTCCTATACTGGACACGAAGTCTCTCTGGACATAATCCTTTCATTAGGATAGCTTGGGTTCCGAAGAGGCAACACATTGGCCTATAAAGGTGTTGGACTGGTCCCACCAGAACTACAACACAAGGAAAAGAAAACTGCCTGGACTGGCGTCACCCGATCTTTTACGCCTCTCCAATCTTTAGGAATCCGTAGAAACCATTTGATGGAGTCCTAAACATTTTATAAAACATTCTTTTGAAAACAATAAATCTTAGAAAAGCTTTTAATTTTAAAAATGTTTTAACTTATAAAACATTGTGATTTGAAATGATATAAGTCAAAGGAATTGATCAGGTCTTCTGGTTCCAAGGAAATAAGGTTTGCAAGTCTGAATCATGAAGAAATAGACTCAAAGGTATTCAAGATATTGATCAGGGTATAATTATAGAAATTCAAGGTTTTATGTCAAAAATGTATAGCTAGTTCAATTTTAAGTCATTTAACTCAGTTTATAAGGTAAGGAATATCAAGAATGGTAATTAAGTCTTTAGGTCAATGGTCTGGTCAACATTGTGATATATAGAGTTTTAAAGTTAACATAGGGTTGCTGGTTAGGAACATAGATCATTTGGAAGTAGGTTTAATCGTTAGTCAATTAGGTTTGATCAAAAAGGTTTTAAAGATTTATTAGAGTTAAGATGGTATTCAAGAACTTGTACTATTTTAGGGTACTTGTGGGATCGTATAAGGTTTATTGACAAAGGTTTAGGGTACATGCAAAGACAGGTCTATAATCACAAAGGTAACAGGATATACATACTTGAATCAACATGCTATAAATAGTTTCAAGAATATGAACTTCAGAGAAAGGTTAAAGTTACTTGCCTTGGGTAGAATGCACGGCTCAATCACTGGATCTCAACTTTAGCTTTCCCTTTATCGCTAGGGCCTCACTCTTCGTATCTACGTACATAAACATATAATCGCTATTTTTTTTTGTCACACATATAATCGCTATTTTAGTATACTATACTACTTAATTATCTAATCCTATTCTACCCAAACGGTTCCTATAACGTTTTATCACTTAACACATATAACACATGTTGGTCATACTTATCAACAAGTCTAGTATAATCAAATAAGCACTTAAGCACATAACACATAACATATATTAATTATGCAAATCATTTAAGCACTTAACATATAGTGTCCACTTGGTTTACAAGTATTTTTTAATATAGTACTATACTAATTATGAATATAATTCTATCGAAAATCGGGCAGCATCACTTTTGTAAAGTGGACTAGCCCGTCGGAATACAACCAACTCAAATCAACATTCAAACCAATCCAATATCTTTTGAATTCATACATAAGTCAAAATCATATTAGTTGTCAATTCTTAAGATCAATATCAACTAAGTACACATTACAGTTACTATTTATAAATTTACGATACTAGTAAACAGGATTACACCACCTTAACATTTAACGATCACCTACACACACATATTAACACAAATAAATCTTACTAACTCTATTTATATCATATATACTATCAAACAAATCTGAGAATTGTTCAACAATTAACAAAAATTATCAACTTAACTAATTACCACCTAACGATAATCAAATCATGTTTAATTATTATCTGAAAATCATATTATTCCCAATTATCATACAAAAGTTCGAATTTCATCTATAAAAATCTGAAAAATTACATGCAAATTAATTAACTAACAATTAAAATGTAATTATCGAAGACAACATCTAATTACTAAGAAATAATCATAAAAATTCTTACAACTCATTTTTATTCATAATAACTCGAATTTATACATATAAATTCTAAAAAAACACTACTTGCAATTTGTTTTATTCATTTAATCACATTCAAAATCATATTACTACAAGAATCTATCACCAACATATCAATTCAAGCATATAACAAGCTACACAAATTATTTTTTTAACTAAATAATTCAATATTTTCAACTTTAAACTAATATCTATACATGCAACTAAGATTAACAAGTAATTAACACTTCAAATTAATCACCAAGGATGCGCCAACACATAACCAGCACAGGACCACCACCAGCCACCGCCAGTTCGTCGGAAACCACCACCGACGGCGTGGTTTTCAAGAAAACTCAAGAACAACCCAAAAACTTTGCAAAAACTCGACTTTAAGCCATAATTAACACCACACAATCATCTAATCATCAATTTATTAACTAACAAGGCTTGCATGTCAACTTTTGAATATATACATGCATATATGTTCATATATTTACACCAAAACTTCTACCAAATCAAAACCCAAACATACAAACTTGATATAGATAATTAAAGTAGAGTTAATAACATGATTTGAGCATAAAATTGAAAGAAAATGGAGAAGGGATGAAGAAGAGATACCCACAGCAGCTGGCAAACCTGAACATAGGTGAATAATTGCGGTGGGTGATGTTTTATAGCCACAGGGGCAGAATCGTAATTTAGAATTCTGAAATTCTAATAAAAATCTGTTTTAATCATTTAAAATCAAAATAAAATAGAAAATTATGGAAAAACTTATTTAAAAAATTCCAAAATAAAATTTAGGAATTTACAAACATCCCCATATTTTAAAAATATTTTTAGAGTCATATATGAATTTTTCAAATACCTATATACACATAATTCATCCAACAATTTTAAAAACTAAATAATGTCACATAGATAATAATGCAAAAAGTTTTATGATTTTAAACAACCCCAATGATTTTATAAAAATCTCAGAAGATTAATAATACATGTTTAAAATAGTTTTTAATGCTCAAAAATGCAAATAGAAATACATGAACATATATTCGAGTTAATAATACATGTTATTTGAATATTATCTCAATCGAGAAGCATTATATGAATATTATTTTGAATATTCATTCGAGTTTATTTATTTAATGAATATTATTTTTAATATTCATTTGAGCTTTATTTATTTAAATGAATATTATTTCGAATATTCATTTGATTTTAATTGTTTATTTTATATTATTTTCGAATATTCATTTGAGCTTATTTACTTAATGAATATTATCTTGGATATTCATTTAAGGTTTTAATTATTTTCTTGGATATTATTTTGAATATTTATTCGAGGAATTATTTATTTAATGAGTATTTTATATATACTTATTCGAGGGTTAATCATGAGCAATATTTATATTAAGAATATTCTTGAACTATCTCTGGTTTAATAAATATTCTCTGAATATTTATTTAATTCTTTCAACTAGTTCTAAAATGATATATTTTATTCAAAAATTTCCTTGATATTCAAATACTATGTAAATTATCTCTGAGTCGTATTATTATTATTTTTATCAAGGAAGGTTCTCAAAACTCTATTCTTCATTCGAATCTATCTTCTAAAATATAAGGGAGCCTTGCTTGAGAGATGTTATTTCTTTGACTGCCCGGTCATATACTTGCTAAACTACCTTTTCACTCACATCTTGATTCTTTTCAAACATCGATATGAGTCTTTTTGGTTAACTCCGCAACACTCGAGGGGTAAGATTGATGGAACAAGTTTATATCCATTAACAAGCATCAGCTTGGGAAATTTTGGTGAATTTTCCTTTCCAATTAGATACGACTACTTTGTGGAGTCTTATCAACGAGTATTACACTTGGGGAAAGAATGACGAACTTTACGTTTCAGAGTCATGGATTTATTTGAACTAGGAGTCGTGTGTAAGAGGCCGAGTCGCGTGGTCCATCACAAGGCCCAACCGTTGGCCAGGGAGTTACTAAAAAGGGTGGTAGACAAGTAAATCTGTCAGTTCTTCCTTCTACCGATAGTAAACTATATTGGATTGTACCATCTTCGACTAATCATCGGAGAGTGGGATAGCTGGCGCGTGATAACTCCAGTATTAGTTCATCTTCCAAATCGGGAATTTCCTGCAACACATATCGAATAGACTTCTTTCAGGTTGACGGGCATTCTCCGCAACACGTATCGAAGGGACTTCTTTCACGTTGGCAGGAGTTTGAAAAATGTTCAAAACTGGGATTTCAATATTTTCCTGTAATTCCCTCTTTTATGACATATGATGATGTCTTGCTTTTACCTTGCCCACAGATATTTCTACAGAATATATGTTTTGAGTTACCTTGTAACTTCATCGTTTATATTATATTGGCACTATGTTCGTTAATGCATGGCATATGGTTTCAAAAATACTTTTGAACTATTGTATAAACTATTGTTCAGTATACGTTATTGTTGGTGGGCTATTGCTCACCCTTGTTTTATTTTACTATATCACATAAACATGATCTTACACATACTTCACCTTCACAAAAATATTCTTACCTTATAACTCACATTTAATAATTAATAAACAATTAAAAATTATGCGATTTTCTAGGGCGTTATACGAAATGATTATCGCAATCTTTGCAGGGGCATTTTAATTCATTTTCTAGGCCAAAATTAGTAAATCCATTAAAAACAAAATCTTTCACCCCAGTACCATATTCTTCAGTGAATTTAGGAAGCAAAACCTAGTTCGTATTTGCAATCCAATTCACCATATGTTCTACACAAAATCATATATAGATAACAAAGAAAATATAAAATAGCATGTATTCAAAATAAATAGTGCAAACATGTAAATTCCAGTGAAAACATAGGACACTGAAAAAACAGAGCACACATGTAAATCCCTGTACTTTGCATATACATATTGTTCCTAAATTGTAAACTCTACACTTTAATTCCAAACTAAACACAAACCTAAGCATATAAACTCAATAAATAAAACATCTTAAACACAAGAATTCTAATTACACTAATTAAAACATCATAAACGTCAATAAAATCTCAATTATGAAATAAGTATTCTTAACAAAATCCCAAATTCAAAAAATCCAAATTCACAAATCAACAAAACAGAAAAAAATGAAAACTAACATATATACTTTCATAAGCTTAATTAAACATACATAGAACATACACACTCGATTAAACATATACAAAAAATATTCATACACAATTAAACATATACACAGAACTGTTGGGTTCCGAGGCATAAACGCAGCGGAAAGCAATAATTAAAACAATAAAAAATTGAAACCCTACCGCAGGATTCATGCAAAAACATGATATTTAATTTGGAGATAGATGATTACCTTGAAGAAGCTTTACAAATTGATGGCAGATGGAGGTCCAAAACAATCACCACACATCCCTCTTCAAGATCTACGTTGCCAAAGTAGTCCACACGAACGCTTGATCGTCCAATGGTCACCGGAATCAGTATTAGCCGAAGAACCTGCCTCTCTCTCTCTCTCTCTCTCTCTCTCTCTCTCTCTCTCTCTCTAGCCTCTCACACGTTTTTCTATAAAAACGAATTGCAAAAGTCTCACCCTACATCATAATGTATTTATAGGGAAGAGAGATTGGGCTAAACCCTAAATCGAATTGGGCTTCTCCAAACCCATTCTTATTTGGTTTTAATATTAAATTCGAATTCTATTTAATTATAATTAAGACTAGCTCAATTAATTAAATATCCAATTTTGAATTTAATAATTTAATTTAAATTCTTAATTTAAATTAAAACTCCTTTTAAACGTTCTTATTGTGTAACCCTTTAGGTTATTATTACGTTGGCAATAATTTTAATATCCAATAATAAAATTATAAACAATGAGCGGCATCTAGTAATACATCATTGCTACCCAAGTAATAATAATAATTGGTGATCCAATTAAACCTTTTGTGATTAATGTTTCCGTGTAATATAATCCCTTCAACCATATATATTATAGATTAAACTCGAGGCATGTATTTAGTCATCCTCTTCAACATTTAATCCGGGTTTAATTGATCCATGAGTAGACTATTAAAACAAATTAATATTTGAGCATGGCCATGCATTTTCATAGTCTCACTCAATCAAGAGGCCAATAATGTCTCTCCTAATCATAGGAGGGTTAAATCTTATATCTATCATTCATATTTCTCATACGACTCATAATATACCCGATGTCCACTTTTATCATCACCCAGTCAAAGGTAACTTTTAATGTAGTCAAAGTATATTAATCCTCATATAGAAATATAATGATGTCAAGTCTAAGGATCATTACACCATTATCACTGTGAGTCTTTCTAATGACCTTATTAACATGTAGAATCTCACAACGGGTTAATCTGTCAACCAATTACATGCACCTATGTTCTTGACTTTAGTATCACTATACCTATGACCAATGAGATATGGTCATCGGTCAACCAACATACTAATCTTTATGCATTATAATTGTCCCTTAATAATAATGCTCGATTAGGGATATTTTGGAATATAAACACTATTCATATAATCTCATTTTTAAGTCACATACTTAAAGATATAGAATTCATGTTCTATATTCCAAGGACATTTATTACTCTAACATTGATATCGCAGTAAATTAAGACATAACAAATTAATGTAGAATAATCAGTAGAACATGATCATGTTATAACAAAATAGTATTTCCTAGAAGCACAACTACATTGTCTCTAGGGCACTAACACTATCAAGAACATGCAAACTCGATTTGGGGTTGAAGATTTACCTTTTTTGAGCTTTAGTGTTCAATGTTCTCTAGTGATCTTCGAGCTTGATTTCCTTCAGTGTTCAGTATTCTTTTTTCTTTGATTTACATTTGTGTCTCGGTGTTTTGTGTCTGTGTGTGTGTTTGATTTTTATTTTCTATTGTTTTATTATTTTTCATAAGCACGACAAAATAAATTTAGAAGCCCGCCCATTTCTTTAGCACATTTTCAGAACTCGCCAATTTTTGGCCCATAATGATGTGTATAGAAACACTTTAAAAAAACCATTGCAATAGATAACAAATTTTACATTTCGTCCCATATTTTTCACTTCAATTGTAATGATTTTCAAAAACATTACAATATATTTAATTTCGTAAAAAAATTTCAAGAAATAGCAATGCTTTTTATTAAAGTTTATCAAATCTAGTTGCCATAGGTAATCTATGGTGTAGTGGGTAAACTTATCTCAAACAGAGCAAGTGATATGTTTATTACAAAAATATGTGATAACCATGCAAGTTTGGCAAGTTTATGTTACAACCATAAATATGTGTGTTTCAGTGATCATTGTTCATTGCCTTATTTATTGTATATTTTTCATCTGATAGGAAATATATGAAGAAAGATAGCGAAAGGAGACTTGCCTATCCCAGATGATGAATTTCTGACTATGGTGTACGACCCCACTGAACCCGCTATGAAAGACCTACAGGTTTGTGCTACTTGTGGCGTGTTGGTTCAGTTGGGACATCCGATTTCCTATGAAAATTGAAAGCTAAAAGATGCTAAACAATGGTACAACATACATGTGAAGGAAATGATTATAGTGATGCATTATTTGGAAATATAGCGGCATTACTTGCTGGGAGCGAAATTTGTGGTTTGCAATGATAATGCGGCGAACACTTACTTCAAGAATCATAAGAAGTTGAACCCAAAGTAGACACATTGGCAAGAGTTTCTGGCTGAGTTCGATTTTGTGTGGGTGCATAAGCCGGGGGCGCAAAATCAAGTAGCCGATTTGTTGAGCAGAAAAGTAGAAGAAACTGTGGCTGTCGTGTTAGTTGTGGATACTGAGTTCCTAGAAGAGATCAAAGAGCATTCAAAGTCAGACCTTGTGTACTTGAAACTTGTGAAGGATGTGAAAACAGGCATTATTCGAAAGTATTGGTCTGAGGATGGGCTATTGTTTGCTAAGGGCAGTAGGCTATATATGCTATTTGGAGGAACGCTAAGGTAGATAATTTTAAAAAAGTCTCATGATTCTAGATGGGTGTGACATCCGGGTGTAGAGAGGATGCTAGTGTTGCTTAATAGGTCCTACTACTTGCCCAAGATGATTGATGATGTTGCGGACCGTGTCAAGTCGTGTTTGGTGATCCAACTCAACAAAACTGAAAGGATTAATGAAGCTGGACTTCTACAACCGTTGCCTATTCCGAAGAGATCGTGGCAGTCCGTGCCTATGGACTTTATATTGGGGTTGCCTGTGGTGGATGGGAAGGGGTCAATTTTTGTAGTGGTTGATCAATTTTTAAAGTATGCGGTGGTCATTCCAGTGCCAAAGAAATATACATTCGAGGTAGTAGCTGGCTTATTCTTTCAGCATGTTGTGAAAGACTTTGGGTTTCCCGATGATAATATAAGTGATCGAGACAGCAGGTTCACGGGTTAGTTTTGGACGACATTGTTTGGGTTTATGGGTAGTGAACTAAAGTATTCGACTGTGGATCATCCACAAATAGATGGTCAGACAAAGCGTATGAATCAGTTGTTAGAGTAGTATCTCAGGCAATATGTTTCAGGCAATATGTTTCAGCGAGTCAAAAAAATTGGCTTGATTTGATGGATGTAGCTCAATTTTGCTACAACTTACAGCAATTCTTGGCGACTAGCAAGAGCCCGCGACTAGAAAGAGCCCCTTCGAGATTATTTTTAGAGTTAAGCCACGAACCCCAAACGAAGTGGGAACACAGACGTCAGGTGGTGATTACTTGCTGGATCGGTTGAATTTGCACCCAATGTTCCATGTTAGTTTCTTGAAGCTGTTCCAGCAAAACTTGTTGCTTGATTAGGGGAAGCAAAAGAAAAGGGCACCTCCGGTGATAAGAACGCAGTTTGAGATGAAGGTGAAAAAGGTCCTTAGCCATATGGCTAAAGGTATGAGCAAAAAGAATAGGAGGACAGATTATCTTGTCCAGTGGGAAGGCGATGAAGACGCTGATTCAACTTGCGAAAAGGGAGTTAACTTGTGGCAGTTTGAAGATCAGATTTTTGTGTATTGGGATCGCCCCTCGATGAGGACATCGAGTTCTTCTAGTGAGGTTGGTTTGTTAGACCCTTGACACGGTTAATGAACAAGAGCGCCCAAAAGTGCTGGCTGGGGCATCCAATAGGAAGGCTGCCTTAACTCGAGACGTGGGTTTGATTATGCGGGAGAGAAAGACTAAGACACTGAGCCGTCAAGATGCTCAGTAGCTGGGGCATTGGCTTGTCACTGGCTTAAATGAGAAACTAAGTCTAAGTGGGAAATGGTGAGGTGAGCCATTGGAAGCTGAATCATAGTCTGAGTACATGTCAGATGGACGTTGGACGTTAATTGGGCGCCGGGCGAGCGCGCGCGCAATTCCTAGTTCCCGTGGGAATTGGCATTGGCGCTGGTGGACGTGGATGGGTGCCCAACTCCTTGTTAGGCACTGGCATCCTACTCCTTGTAGGAGTTAGGCGCTGGCATCATCAGTTGGCACCTGTTGGCAGAATTCTAGTTAGAATCGCTAAAGGACTTGTAACAAGACTTGGACATGGTCTCAATGTGTTTGGCTATAAATATAGATGGTAGGCACGTTGTAATGTAATAACATAGCTAGCGGCAAATATTATAATGATATATAGGAACAGATTGCCTAGAGCAAAGAGTTGTAATAATTGTAATCGAGTTGCAAGGTCTCAGGTTTTTTGGTTATAATTGAGGTGATAAAAGATAGGGATTATTCCCAAACATTTGTGTATGTTGTTTTCGTTCAATCATCTGCATATGAATATATTCTATCCATTATAGATCTAACCTTTAGACAGGGTGACGATCGGACAAACCCAAGTACTGACTAGTTTCGGGCGAAACTAGAGGCGAACTTTGGAAAAGAAAAATTAGCCTTGTGAAAGAGCACATGATATAAACAGATAACTGTCCAAATCTAGACACTTAACGGTCAAGTTTCAACCATGTCTATTACATTTACATCACGCGGTGCATGCGAGCCTGGATCATCTGTCCCCTTCTCCATGCCCCCTTCTGTGTCCCCCTGCCCTTTTAATATTAAAAGAGTACCCCTGGCGGGGCTCATTTTAAGGAAAATAAAAATAAAAAATTATTTTTATTAAAATTGGCCCGCTAAGGGCACTTTTTAAATACAAAAAGAGCAGGGGACACAGAAGGGGGCATGGAGAAGGGGACAAAGGATCCGGGCTCGGTGCATGCATGCATAGTCTCGTAATAATTTTCTTAGAGGTAGGTTTTGCAATAGATTGGCATAATATTCATTTTGATCAAAATAATTTAAAAAAAAGTAAGTTATAGACTTTTGCCAAGAAGATTGTGAGAGGACGAAAATGTAATACATACGACACAAATACAAAAATTAGTCTTATCATCGTTAATAGTACAAACAATGTAATTAATGAATATGTAATTGAAGGGATCCAACAATATTGATGATCACCAATTTTGGTACTCCTTTCCAAATAAAATTGAGCTTCATTGTTTTTGAAAAAAAAAATATTTTGAGCTTCATTGCTTCACATTGAGTTATGTATAACTTGACTATGTAAACAAGCTCATAAATCCAAAATATAGTGATTCAATAGATCAATTAACAGAATAAATTATTAGAGAAAAAAAATCCACGTTCACTATATATATCATGATCAAGCATATTCTATAGTTTTTGTCCCACAATCAATGCACCTATTTATACAATTGAATTACTAATTAATCTACATTCCTTAAACCCCAAATTAAAAGAATGCTAAAGAACAATAACCATAATTAATGAAATTTCGTAGCTAACAAATTGTTGATGAAGCCATTACAGAGGATCGTTGGCGAACCACCTATCCACTAAGGCTAGACATTCTTCGGGCTTAAATTCTGGAGCTGCATGACCTCCACCCTGTAGATATATAGTAAATTACCAGAAACGGTGAATTTATAAAAGCGGTTATACATGTAATTATAGCCAATATGTACATTGTAATTTTTTTACCTTGACTGTGGCAAATGTCAAAGAATAATCTTTATGTGAAAATGTAGTTCCATACCTGTACCGTAATCAGCAAAATCTAACACATCTATAAAATCAACATTATCGTACCCTACTTCCTATCCATGCATACAAATAATATATGATCTATGAAGTCTGAATTAATTGAAGTGGAATACATTTATAAATAAAATGTTTCGCAAGCAGAACATGTTCCGACTATATGTTAGTATTTTAATATACTCCAGTGTAATACATAACAAGAGAGTTTAGAAATCAAACCCTGCTACTTCATGTTCGACAAACCAGGGTGCCCATGGACTTTCAACCTTCAAATCCAGAGATCTTATCCATTTTTCGGTGCCAATATATGGAACAACCAAGTCATGGTCGCCGCTGTAGAGAATAGATATATTTATATGTAATATATGTACGAATTAACACAAAATTACTGATATATTTCATCAAATAAGTTGGCTGCTAGTGAAAAACTTAAACATGAAGATAAAATACCTGAATATTAGAGCTCGACAATTTTTATTAGTCAAGTTTCTGTGATAAGGAACAGAACTTGCAATGTTGTATGAATAAGTTTCAGTATCATCTTTCCCTACCAAGTAGTGATCTGTGTTGCAGGCTTCCCACTCTTTTATTGTCCCCTGTAACAGAGGCATGTACAATACAGATATAAATAACTTGTCAATTAAAAATAATGGCATATGTGTACTGCTCAACTTGTTTCTTTAAGCATGCAGCTGGCAACGACATGCAGGTACTCTCGTCAAAAGTCTCCAGTTAACCGATTAATCCTTCGATTAGTAAGAAATATTTTTTCGTACCTGGCGGATGCGAAGAGCTCTTTGCACATTTTTGTCATTAGCCCAGATGGAATAGTACTCATAAGTGTCCCCCTATTTGTCAATGTAGAAGAAATACAAAAAAGCAAGTCATAAAAGTTAGCCACAAACACGAAAAAAGTAAGTTCTACTAAATGAAAGAAACCGGAAAAAATTACCCGACACCGTGGTTGCCTCAGCCGGGGCAATCCTAGGGGATTGACAAGAATTTTCCGGTGAGAATTTGGCTCATTGGATTCTTCCAAGTTTGAAGTTCCACTTACTACTAATCCACAACTAGGTTCAAGTATTTGGTACCCATATATGTACTCCAGGCACTGGAATAAATTTTTTTTAGAAATTTGCGAGATGAAAAATTGTGACAATATGTTGAATTTATAAAAGTTACGTACCTTGTCTACTTCATCAAGGTCTCTTGCACATAACTCATTACTTGGATCTGCACTTATGTAGTTACCCCGGCAATTTTGTTTGGCCGACTGATGAATACAACAGTAGAATTTACATAAATTACTTTAGATATATGTTCTCTAAACAACTTAAAATACAAAAGCAGATAATCAAAAAGAAATTATTTATTTACCTCGTAGAGTTGATCAGATAAGAGTGCCATTCGATTAGCATATGGAATCCTGGAGTTGAAGTCTGTGTTTCTATCAGTTAAAGGATTACCAATCATGTATCCCTGATGTGTATATGTAACAATTAAACATTTATTTTTGACAAGATTTAATTGCACATAAATGAATTGTACCGAAATATAATTTCTATAATTAAACTTAGATATATAGAAATTATAATTAGGTAAATGCATTTAATTCGTTTTATGCTATAATCTACTAATTACCTTAATATTCATTTGCGGTTCATTTCCAGCTTCATTGCCCGCAGATTTTAGAACTCAAATTAAGTGAAAAATCACGAGATACGTAGGTATTATTGAGTCATTAAATTTTTTATTATAAAAAAAATGTAATTCAAGAATATACATGTTTATATACCGTTGTAAATCTCTTGAGCAATGATTGGAATAACTATGCCAGAGTAGGATACACCAGTAATGTACAAGGGATTGTTGATAAATCTCGGATGATCATTTAACCACTGTAAAACACCGACAGTTAATATCTTTTAATTATGATAAATTAATAATCTCAAATAATGTTTAATCGGTTAACGGTGCAAGATTTATTTTTGCAATTTCACCTTTTTGAGAAAATTATAGACATGCTTTGAAGATAATGTGTCACTTGTTTTGTAGGCATGGCGAGTTTTTGCATACGAAAATCCAGTCCCGATAGGTGTATCCAAATATATTACATTCGAAACCTGTAAAAATTGTGAAGCAATTCTTGTAACGCACGTAAAATGTATGGAGTTTCTACATGTAGGGGTAAATTTGTTACGTGCAAGCAAAGGTTGTCTGTAAATATATAGAGTTCAAAAGACCTTTGTCCAAGAGTACGGGTTCAACTGCAACTCTGGTTTCTCCCCTTTCGATCTACTATAGTCAAAAGTTAAAGGTCCTGTCATTTTAGCCATAAGTATTTCATTTTTAATAGGCTGCATGTCTTTAAGGAAAGGAAAATGTAAATAATGAAGAAAGGTATACGAGTACCGTTACATATTCAAAATGAATTCCAAATATATTAAAAAACGATAAATATCGTGATTTTTTTTAAGAAAAAAATTAAGAAGATGAAATCTTATTATTCAGAAATGATTTTGGAAATTATAACATTTTTCTTTATGAGATATGTATTTTTCTCTAATTTAAAAATAAGAGAGGCGGTAATAAGAGAGGCGGAAAAGAATTCAAAGATCAAATATATATATGCAAGAGACTAGATTACCGATCTCATAGAAAAAAGCACGTAGAGAAGAACAACCCGGACCACCGGCGATCCAAACTACGAGAGGGTCATCTTTAGGGTTCCTTTCCGACTCCACAAAATAGTAAAACAGCTCAACTTCTTCGTTTTCTCCTGTCTCGGTGTAACTGCCATATACCACCACAAACCATTTATTCAGCCATGATCACCAACTCAATTACTGAATTGCATATTCATTTCACGTACGCATGCGCACCCGTGGAACCCATAATCAGAATTACGTACTACTATCAAATTAACTGTTTACTATAATTTATACGTAGGACGAGGAAGAAGAAGAAGATCACAACATATATAGTACTTTGCTTACCCGGTTTCGAGTTTGAAAGGAAGATCGCCATTAAATCCTGGCAGGTTTCTGATGATTGATTGTGAGTAAGCATTACAACTGCTGGAGAGAATCAGCAAAAGAAGATGAACATATGATAACAAAAGCAGTCGACCGAATGTTCCCGCCATAAAACTGTATGTAGTATCTCGAAATGTATTGTTTGTATATGGCCAGAATATTTGTGTTACAATATTATAAACAGATTTGTGTTACAATATCTCGAAATGAAATGATGTATCTCGAAAGCTTTTCCTGTTATGAAATCTAATATATCTCGATCCAATTATAAATTCTCCTTTTTATAGGTACTTTAAGTTCCATGCAACAGATCAAGCTGCTAGGCTGGAATGACAAGGACATTCTGTTAGGTTTTTTTTGTTTTTTGACAATATAACATACGTACACTTATTTTAAAACAACGTGTTCCCTTTATTAAAAATAGATTAACGAACCAAGAAGGGCATGTTGGAATGTGGAAATAGATTATTTTGTTAGACGAAGTGTTAGTTAGCAGTCACATGGCTGCTTTAAAAGAATTCCAGTAGCGTACAAACTGTATTATGGTTAGTTGTAGACGTGTTATGTTCTTTTAGGAAAGATTAATCCGTATTAAGGTGAGATGTAGAGTTATGTTGTTTTGGGAAGATGTTTTTGAAAATGTGTTCGTGATATTTGAATGGCAATATTGCAGTTAAATTTATTTTTGTAAAAGTCTTGAGTATCATCCATTTATTCGGAAATTTAAATAATGGTGATTGTATGAGCAGCATTGTTGATCATATTTTCCAAGATTTGTGAAAGATTTTGTTTTCACCTAATGGTTGATTCCATTAACTATTTCATTATCTCAAAATATTATATTTTAATTTACCTTGAAAATTTGGTAATTTTAGAAGATTTTCATACGTTTTTTTTTATAGTTTTTCAATTGTGGATCCCACACTGCCACACGTGTCAGGTGGTGATATTTTTTTTTTTTTTTTTGTTTTTAAGTGTACGTACCATTGACAAATTTTTCAATCTAAAGTTCATTGTTGTTTTGCTTTTTGTAAGAGATAATTTTAATTCGTAAATCAGTTCTTTTCCGTTACATCTCCAATCAACTTTAAAGTCTACTTCGAAAATTAATGGTTTGGGGTCTAGGTTTGACTGGAAACATTTTGAGATCATTTCAATTACGTGAAATTTTGAGATCATTTTTGAAACATTTTGGTTACTCAGGGTCAATTTTTAGCACACTGTTTTTAAATTTCAGGTAATGTATAATCATGCATCTTATTAACTCGTTATTAAGGTGTTGAAACAATGAATGTATATGTACACGTCAATATCTGCCCCATGCAATTACGGACTTCAATATTATTTAGGATATTTATTAAAAAATATCATTTTCTTTAGAGTATCTCCAATGGTGTTTTGTAAAATGATTAGCTAAATATTGATTATGTAAAATTTATTGAACTTGTAACGTGTTTTACTCCAATGGGATTGACTATATTGGTTGGCTATATTTTAAAAATGGTATGTTATTATTATTTCAAGTTGTTAAAAATAGAATGTATTATTTTTATATGGTAATTGATGATGTGGAGTTAAACTACAGGTTGCTAAAGGTTCGACAAATATAGTCAACCTATTGTGATTATCTATATTTTTACCTAAGAGTTTTGTCCCATTGGAGTGGACAAAATTTTACAAATTCTCTATATATCTTATTTAAGGTAATTTATTTTAAATTTTACCTAAGGGCTTTACACCATTGGAGATGCTCTTAAACTTTTTTATAATTTTATCCTTTTTTTAAAATATTAACAGAAATATCTTTTTATAAAAAACAATTTCAAAAAATATCAACCTTTATAAAATATTTGTAAAAAAACCCTCCACAATTACCAAATCAATCAAATGTAACTTGCTGTGGTTCCAAAATTGCAAAAAATATTTTTACAACTATTTTATAAAAATAATTTTTTTTAAATGCAATTTTCGCAGAAAATAAATTTGAATTTAAGTATTTAAGAAAAAACCTCTTATTTAGGATATTTACTTGGGGATCATATTTCAAATATGTTTTAAAAAAATGTTAATTTATTAATTCTTCTAAAATTTTAAGACTTTAATTAGACAATTAACATAATATCTTATTAGTTCATCTACATTTTCCTCATTTGAACACTCGTTATTTGGATTTGAAAAATGGATTACTGGATAATTCGTATCTTTTTTAGATCAATATATGATTCAATTTTCAATTGTACTGGATAGAAATTTCATCCCATTTAATGGATCGGCATTAGTATAATTATTCTACTATTCATAAGGATCTCGTTCCATATTCTGATCCATCAAAATATAACATCACTATTTTAAAATACTGAGAATAAGAGACAATTGAAATTTGTCACAAATCCATTAAATTAACAATTCTCCTAAAATCTCGAACAGAAAAGCAAATTATACAAAATCCTATTATTTCTTCAACAAATATTCTTTTTTAGATGAAATCGATATATAACAACCATTCTTCTAAGTTCTAGCTGAGTATGCTCAGGTCAACTTACACACAATATCAATTTTCAATGGCCTACTAAACAAGAATGAAAAGTCATAGGAAATCAGATGTCACTTATAAGATGGCTTAATATTACACGTTTAGAACTAGATTATATATACTATTTTCTTCTATCACAGTAATGAATTATACTAACTAATCCTCTACGTATTTTTAACTATAGTTAGGCAGTAGGCCCCTTGGGAATGAATCTGCAGCCAAGTAACCAACTCTAACAAGTAACAACCCTAATAGTGCTGTTTTTAATGTTTGAATATAAGAAATGTTTGTTATTTATTATTAATTTAGTTCTGGGCTTAGTTTGTTTTAAATATGTACACTTGAGACGTGAGTATATATATATAAGGATTTTTTTTAAAAAAATACCCAAGTTACAAATTTTTTTTTCAAAAATACGGTCCAATCTTACATGTAATTAGATGTAACCTCAAAGCAAATGTTGCAACCTGAAATGAAATTAGCACAATAATATATGCAATTTTTACGGATATTTGTAAAAAAATTGAAAACATAGACATTTTTGATAATTTCCCTGTAAATAATGCGTATGAGGGTCGCTAAATTTAATAATTTAATAATTAAAGCATGCCAACATTTGTAATGTATTTTTTTGTTTGTCAGGAATATTTGTAATTTATTTTAAAAGTATTAGCTCTCACTTTTAAATGTTGGATAACTGTATTTTCAATATGGGTCTTTATCAAGTCTAGTGAGTGTCCAAAAAAACATTCTGACAACCATTTTTTTATAAATTGGTAAATTTTAATTGGTTAAATTTTTTTATGAAAAATCCATTGTTATAAATGAAAATAAATTAATATAAAAAATTCCATCTAAATTCATTACCATGTACACTTAAACACACATTAGATAAATCCTTAATCTGTAACTTTGATTCTAGAGTATGAAACTCAACAATTTAATTAATGAAAATTGTAGTTCGAACACGAAACATCTGTCGTAAACCAAATTTGTGAAATTTGGAAGTTGGGACAACCAAGTAACCGTTGAAATACCGGTTTTCACACGTTTCAGAAGTTATTTAAACTAGTGGGATGGCCGCCAAGAGTTATGATCTCAGTCTCTCAATGGATACTTTTCTGCAAATTTTACTTAAAATCAAATTATATTTAACAAAACCTTTAAGATAAAATAATTTAAATGTTTGTCGTTTCAATTTTTAGATTTCATTTTTAATTGCTCCTGAAATTCATTAGAATAGACATATATAAGCCGATTGGATAAATAGAAACTCTTCATTCCCGTTTAATTTAGCAAGAGGATTTGTTCATTTTTATGTCATTTTATATAATAAAATAATGCATAAATATTTCAATTATTCATATATTAATAATTTAAAATTGTTTACCTTTTAAGAATTCAGTTTTAGTATCATTATTCAATGTAATAATTAAGGATAAAGATATATAAAAATCATTAAACTAACATTTTGTTAATAATTACTCTCTTAGTCTCTCTTTTTTTCTTTTTGAGATATCCCTCCCAATTTTTTACATTCCAAAATTTATCCAAAACGGTAAAGTTTTATAATATTAAAAGTAACTACACACTCTATTAAACTCACTTTATTACATTGATCCTGGACAGAGGAAGTATAATTTTTTTTTTAAGTGATTAAGAAACAGATGGATGTAGTATATAGAGGAATTTTCATATGTATGTAAGTTTTATTTATTCTTTTTTATGAAAAAACAGATTTTTGGAATTAGTGATTATAGTACTTTTTCAAAAATCCTTTTGCAAAAACTGATTTTGCCACTATATGCAGACAAAAGCTTAATTCGTTCAACAATCAAATCGAATATAGGTATTGGGCTTTCACACTATAATTTGCAAATGAACTAATTGCTGTGTTAAATTTTGGCAAACATTAAAAATAAATTGAGCAAAACACCTGCAACTTCAGTATTTGTTTTTGTAACTTTGTAACTACAACATATTCTTTGTAGTGTTTTGCTTGTAATACGTTGTTAGTGTAAGATACCAGATTATTTTAAGATTTATTATTATTATTTTATTATTTTATTATGTTAATTAGTATTTAAAGAATAGAATTGAATTTGAGAATATCGGTGTGGAATTCAACGATATTTAGTATCGAGTTTATATGAGTATATATTGAGTTATGTGTGCCAATGTGTGCCCCAGTATTTTATTGGTATTTTTAGTGATTTAAAATATTTAAATCAAGTATTATTGATCTTCAAAAATCTTTATTTAATTATAGGAGGGCTTAAAAATCATGAAATCTTTTGTAAAATTATCTTTATATATTTATTGAGTTTTTAAAATTGTTGGGTGGATTAATTTGGGTGGTCGAGTATTTTAAAATGATTTTAAGAGTTTTATTGTATTTAAAGGATCAAAACTTTGAAAATTCATATTTAATTCATTTTTGATCCTAAAAATATTTTAAAAATGTGGGGATGTTTGTAATTTCATAAAAATTTATTTTAGAAGTTTGAAATTTAATTTTCACTTATTTTCCGTTGAATTTCAATTTTATGAATGATTTAAATTGATAAATTTTTGATTTTCAGCACTAGAAAAAAAAAAAACCAAAACAATTTCCCTGTGTTTACTAAATACCCAGCAAACCAGTTCTTCCCCATTTCTCTCGAAGCTTCATATCTCTCTCTCGATACTCTCTCATCATCTCTCTCGTACGATATCCACTCTCGCTCCTCTCAATTCCTCTTCGTTCTTGTAAGCATCAACTACTACTTATCTTGACGATTCTGGGGTGAATAAATTCAATCCCTCATCGCTGTTCGCTCTAGCAACTGTGAGCGTGTGTGTATTGTTCAATTGTTGTGTGTGGGTATGTGTATATAGCGTATATATTTGTGTTCAGTTGAGTTTTGGGTGTGTATACAGCTTGTGTATGTGCGGATTTCCATGTGTTGTTCATCGGGGATGCAGTGTGTGGCTTAGCTGTATAGTCGAGTGTGTGTGTGGGTAAGGGTTCAACCCAACCCATCCGTTCTCAACCTAACCCATCCCACTATAACCCAACCCAATTCAACCTCTTGTAACCCTCTATCCAAATAGGCCCTAAAATCTTTTGAATTGGATCCTAAATTAATGATGGGTCTAAATCTGATCCACAAACGATTTTGGTCAATTATCACTTACCCTGTTAAACATTTTTAGTAAGAAGCATTAATTGAGTGTTTCTGCAGCTGTGGCTTAGAGAAGTTCTCTCATGTTCTAGTATCTGTTTTTTGATCACAAACAGTGCTTGGCATGTACTTGTCTATGACTATGAGTCTTGAGTCAAATTAATCACCAAATCGAAAACGGCCTCTAGGTAACCAAGTCTCGAAATTTTGTTAGACGGCAAAGCTTATTTGCCGCTCAGGCAACTACCAGTTTTTGATGGCAAGACATGTACTAACATGATATCACGGATAAAAAAGAAGTTAAAATCATTATAGGATCGATTGAAAATGATATATCACTTTATACAAAAAGCATTTTATAGTATCAATTGGTAGCCAGACGAAGAACTTAGTCATGGAGATTTGGGATCAAATGTGAAAATTAAGATGTAGTCAACGACTAGAGACTGTTTTTCACTTGGACAACAAACATGAGTGAGTTTGCTGAATACTGCGCCCAATTAAGTCACCAAACTCAAGTATGGTTGAAAAAACTAAAATAGCCTAACCTAACATCTATATCCTGAATTCATTTAAGGCATTAGAACATTATTCATGTAAGTTTGCTCGAAATATTAGCTGTGTTTCTTGGCATTTGTAACAATTTGATAAGACATAAGAGGAGGCTACAGAGCGAATATAGTGAATGAGTTCATGATGGGTTTTTATAAAGTCTGCACAAATTTGTATTCTTGAAAGAAGATGAATTCAGCATCTTTTAATTACTGAGGAATTGATCTATATTGTACAATGTACACTGCTCCTTAGATTGCATTTTAACTTTTAGGGTCCTTGCGTTACATGGAAAAATGTTTCCCTGAATTTTTCTAGAACTTGGCTTGTGCGTTGTGCTTAACTCAACTGATTTCATCACCTACTTAACTTACTTAATATGTCAACAAAGGATACCATACTATTAAAGGAGGAACTTTTAAGGTGCTTTTTTCGTCTCTTGTTATGGATGATTCTTCTGTTCTGCATATTCCCAGAGGATTTGGGGTGTCAGAATGCCATTTGGTTCCTCTGGAAGAGTCTATTAGCACATATGATCCATGCGAGTGTTTGTAATACTTATTTGAATAATGATTTGCCCTATAAATCCTGATTAGAAAACCAGTAATTGCGTGCTTATGGCACTATCTCTTTTCATGTAACAGGGAATGTTTTTCACTAAAACTAAGGTAATAGTGAAGAAAAATGTTACCAGAGCCTCATCCCGAGTGGGTCTAGCCATGTTGTGCATGTGGTTCTTTTCGCTTTTCTTTTCGTTTTTGTGGTCTACATGTTAACCAAATTATGGCGAAGATGTGATTCAGTAAATCACTTATGCTGCATTTCTGTCGCTAAAGACATAATACTAGACATAAAGATTTTACAAACTATTCACTGGGGAGGTAATCTCTTTGCTATAAAACTGACCTCATTCTTGACTGTCTTCTTAAGTCAAGATTGTCCATGTAGTTCTATAAAAGATACTGACATTCGTACTTAAGATGAGGCTTTCTATAGTAAACTAGTAGACAAAGTACATGCAGCCACGGCTAAAAACTTGCGGCAGCATTCATGCCAGCCAGGAAATTGTCACATTGCATCTGGCGAGTAAAAAACTTACTGCAACAGGTCAGAACTCCAAAGGTAAGCGAGGCTGGTGCTGAGTTTCCTAAGCTCTCCCAAGCCTGGCACGAAAGTTCCCAAGATCTGCTAGTCTTCCATGGCATATTAAGGTGTAATGGTAGCCCAAACATGCGGAATCAGTGAATAATTGTTACAACATTACAGGGGTTGCGGTCAGATTTGTCTAAAAAACCGACAGTTGAGGGTTATACGTATACCGACCATTTTGGCCGTCAGATCTTTGACCAAAACTCTGAACACCAAACCTCTGTACTCAATATGTAGGCATTAATGGGATTTTTTTTATGATTTATATTCTTATTTCCCCCCATCTCATTTATCAAAGTGCCCCCCTAAGATGTTTTCCTAGTAAAATACTACATTTGAATTTTGATACATACATGACAAGTGTTTACACATTATGGAGGTCACAATTTGGCCTATCTAGTGTTTTCTCTGTAGTAATATCAACCCCAGCACAGAATATTGTTGCCATTTAACATGCATTTTACAGTGACAGAGAATATAATTCGTATGCACATCAAATAATTTATATTTAATATTTATGCTGGACGGTGGTGACTCACATTCAAAGTCTCACATTCAAAGTTTGGTTTTGAAAAACTAGAAGCCACAAATCAAAGAAATCATGCTAGTCAAATAAATCATGCCTCCAAATGATGTAAGGGATGATGTATCTTTGTTCTTTAAAATCCTATAAATAGGCTTCGGTTGCACCACAACACATAACACCCACAACATAAATTCCTCTACTCCTCTCTTATATTTCTCTCATATATTTCTCTCTTTCTATATTTCGGGTATAATTGTTTAACCCGTAGAGAGTTGTTAACTTGGGCTATTATCTGTCAGCCTTTGAGAAAATATTCTTGTACTCCCATTTTATTATAGTGAATATTTTTGGCTCTCTCGCCGGTGATTTTTTACCTCTATTCAAAGAGGGTTTTTTCAGCTAAAAATCCAGGTGTTATTTTTACAGTCTTTATATCATTTCTCTTTAAATCTTTGGTTGAATTATATCGCTTCCGCACTCTAAATCCTAACAAATTGGCATCAGAGCCATTATATTTTTCAACTATGATTTTTACTATGTCAACGAATTTTGATATTGAGAAATTTGACGGTAAAAATAGTTTCGCTATATGGCGCGTCCAAATGCAAGCCGTTTTAATCCAAAATGGTTTAAAGAAAGTTTTGGATGGTAAATCAAAGAAGCCGGCCACTGTGACAAATGATCAGTGGGTTGAAATTGATGACAAGGCGTTATCTATGATCCAACTTTGTTTATCACGAGAAGTATTGCGTGAGGTCATCAAAGAGAAGTCCGCCGAAAGCATGTGGACTAAATTGGAGTCTCTCTAAATGACCAAGAGCCTCGCAAACAAATTGTGGCTTAAGGAGCGTCTCTTCACACTCTGTATGTCATAAGGTACTCCTATTCAAACTTACTTAAATGAGTTTAATTCAATTACTGTTGATTTAGAAAACCTAGATGTCACTATTGATGATGAAGATAAAGCCGTTTTACTTATTGTCTCACTACCACCCTCATATAAACAATTCAAAGAAATTATGCTATATGGAAATCGTGTTAGCTTGTCTTTTGAAGATGTCAAGTCACATTTATTGTCAAAAGAAAAATTTGATACCGAAACTCATTCTAAAAATTCGGGTGAAGCTTGGTTGTTAAAGGGAGAAATGCTGAAATTGGTAGTAACATTAAGAATAGGCTCAGATCAAAATCTAGAGGTAGAAACTCTAAGTTTTGTCGTTATTGCAAGAAGAAATGACACGAAATCTCTGAATGCTTTAAATTGAAAAATAAGCAAGATAAAGAAGATAAGGGTAAAGTTAAACAACCTGATCACCATGCTGAAGCTAGTGTCGTTGAATCCGGTTCTTATGGGGAGTTATTATTAGCAGCTGATGTAGAGCAAAGGTCTAGAAATGAGTGGATACTTGATTCTGGCTATACATTTCACATGACACCTAATAGAGATTGGTTTACTAATTATGAGTTAATTGATGGTGGTTTTGTTTTAATGGGCAACGATGTCAGACAGGTCCCCGACTTAAAACGGAATCTCATTTCCTTAGGCACCCTTGAATCACTAGGGTGTTAGTATTCAGTTGAAGGTGGAGTTCTAAAAGTGTCCAAAGGTGCTCTTGTATTGCTAAAGGCAAATAGATTTGGTAGTTTGTATATGCTGCATGGTTCAACCGTTTCAGGTTCTGCAGCTGTCACTCATCCAGTGACAATACCAATTTGTGGCATATGCGTTTGGGCCACATGAGTGAGAAGGGAATGCAGGTCCTCAACAAGAAAGGAAAACTCGGAAGCCATTGTACCGGTAAGGTTGATTTCTGTGAAAATTGTATTTTTGGTAAACACAAAAAGGTTAGCTTTTCAAAAGGAGTTCATAGAACAAAAGGTACATTGGATTATATCAATTCAGATCTTTGGGGTCCTTCACGAATTCCTTCTAAAGGAGGATGTCTCTATATGTTGACTATTATTGATGATTTCTCAAGAAAGCTCTGGGTTTATTTTCTAAAATACAAAAGTGATGCATTTTTAGCTTTCAAGGATTGGAAAACCTTGATTGAAAACCAGACTAATAAGAAATTGAAAAGACTAAGAACTGACAATGGTCTTGAATTCTGTTCTACCGAATTCAATGTTTTCTACAAAAAGGAAGGTATTGCCTGACACCATACCATTCCAGGGACCCCACAACAAAACAGAATTGCAGAGTGTAACACCCCCAGATCCGGGGTCAGGAATCTGGTGGTTACGGTCTTACATCCATTCATAATACTTGACTTGAGTCCATAATAAATAAATCACATGCTGTGACCCCACAATAATTACCACTCACACACACAACAGTTATAGTCCCAGAGATGAAATTGAAATAAGTCTTACATTAAAGGGTTTACGAATAAAAGTTATTACAATCCCAAAAGGATAACATCATAGGTTTAAAAGTTTTGCCGTTGATTACATTAATTATACATATAGTTAAACAGGAAACAAAAGCTGTCTAACTATGCTACCTCAGCAATGGCGGCTAGCATCTCAGCGGGTAGTCCGGTGGGTCGGGTAACCTGCTTGCGCCGAGTGCGCCTGACGCGAGCCATCTGTCCTAGCTGTTGTTGTGACATAATATAAACAAAGCAAGGGTGAGCGAAAGCCCACCAACAAATATATAACTGAACGATAATTAACACAGTTCAAAGCTATCTTTTAAACCATATGCCATGCATTTACGGAAATGATGCCAGTATAACATGAACGATGAAGTTACAAGGTAACTTAAAGTATTTGTTTGAAGAAATATCTGCTACATCAAAGTAAGCGAGATATTATTATCGTTAATAAGAAGAGGAACTTGCAAGAAAGGGTTGCAATTCCAGTTATGACTCTTTTCCAACTCTGCCAACAGTAATCATGTTGCAGGAAATAAATGAATTTGGATGATGAACCAATGATGGAGTATTCACCGCGCCCGCTGTTCCAATCTTGATGATCAGTCGAGATCGTACAGCTCAATTTAGATTTACTACCGGTAGAAGGAAGAACTGACGGCTTTACTTGTATACCGCCATGCTAGCTCTCCCCGGCCAACGGTTGGGCCAAGGGGATGGACCGGCGCTACTCGGCCTCTTACACGACTCCTAGTTCAAATAGAATTCATGATTCTGAATATAACGTTCGTCCCCCTTTCCCCAAGTATAATACTTGTTGATAAGACTCCACAAAGTAGTCGTATCTAGTTGGAAAGGAAAATTTACCAATAACTCCCAAGCTATCACTTGGTAACGGATATCAACTTGTTCCAGTAATCTTACCCCTCGAAAGATGAGAAGGTAAGCAACGACTTAATAAGTCAACAGCACCCGAGTTGCGGGTGAAGGGAATACTTTATGACCGGGAAGTCGACAAGATAAATAACATTTTCCAAGTAAGGTTCCCTTATTATTAAGGGGATAGACTCAAAGAAGAATGATGTCTGAGAACCTTTCTTGATATAAGATTAATAATAATATGACTCCGAAATATTTTCTGTAATAATCGAAGAAGATAAACCTTATCGAGGTTATTCTAAGTATGGAATAAATATTCAGAGAATATTTATTGAGTTAAAATATTTAAGGAGTATTTGGGAATATGAAAGAATATCTTTAATCAGAGTATTTCTCAAAATAATCCCTGAAGAAATATCAGGAGAATATTTATTGCATAATTAAATAATCAAATGAATATTCAAAGTAATATTCATTACTTAATAAGTCCTGAAAGGAATATTTAAAATATTTAAAATAATATTCGGTGATTAAATAGAACCCTGATGAATATTCAAAATAATATTCATAATTAATTAGGAATTTAAATGAATATTGATAAAGTAATATTCATTTAATGAATAATATTCTAAATGAATATCAAGTAACATTCATTTAGTAATCCAAGCTTTAAGGAATATTCGAGATAATATTCGATAATTAAATCAAGCTTCAGATGAATATTAAAATAATATTCATCAAGTATTTAATATCTTAAATGAATATTCAAAAGTAATATTTATTTAATAAAATAATATTCTAAAAGAATATCCAAATAATATTCATCTAACAGTCTCATCTTTAGAAGAATATTCGAAATAATAGTCGATAATCAATTCGACTCTGAATGAATATTGAGAAATATTATTCGTTGAATAGTTACGTTCAAATAATTATTTGAAGTAAGGATCGTTAAAATAATTAGTCTCGAACGAATATTCAAATAATATTCGTCGCCCAAATAATAGAAAATATTTACTTAAATATTTTCTCCCGAGGTAATCTCGATATATCAAGAAATATTGACTCCCGGTCTATATTCGATTAATAAGATGTTTATGCCCTTCTATGAGGGTCTTACAATCCCCGGCTTATAACTGATATCTAACTATCTAGCTTATAAGCCAACAATAACATTCAGGGAACAAGTATATCAATCCAACTTGAAAGTAGGCATGCATGCAATGGCATATGTATATCAGCAATCATATATATATATTTATTCAATCACAACAACAGCCTAAAAGAAGGGAATTGAAACTTGCCTGGTAGTCGAGTACGGTAAGGGGTAGTGGTAGCGGGTCCCGGTTCAGCCTGGTGATCTATAAATAGCCAAGGCATTCGGGATTAATCACTTAACATATAAAAGTTAAGTTATACTTAAATCGAAACACGCTCTCGAGTTATCTCGTTATACCCCTTTTAGTGGATTACTTATTATCGCTGATCCGACCCGACATTCGTTCGTTAATACGACATGTCACTGCACTTATACTTGGGACATACTTAAGTCATATGAGTTCTAAGGTCGATCGTTACGAACCAATATTTTACTCCGAGTTTTATCGCCCGTTTTCTAAGTGTTTTACCAAAGTTATAAAAGAGTCGTCTTTTAGGGGTTCGTTCGCGTTTAACCTTGACTCGAACATTTTTAATAAATCGAAAAATGCTCTTTTTGACATACGGTTTTCTTTCACACCTTCCTTCTTACCCCTAGTATTTATTTACTAAGATTCTCCGTGACGTTACATAGCTTACGAGGGTTCAATTTCAGTTACGAACTTTCGTTTACGGATTCGAACTACTTTTAGTAATTTGATCATAAATCCTAAACCGTAAGTCCGTTTTACGTGATCTTTATATCAAAACGAATCCTCCCATACACATAGCATCCAACCCAAACAACATATACATGACTTATATACATGAACTGAGGCCAAGCAATGCCTTTCCGTTCATCTAGCTATTTACATCATTAATCCAAAATCCATACATAATCATGCTTATAACTTTAACATAACCATAACTAAGTTATAACTATCAAAAACATGCTTAAATCTCAAACAAGGGTTAGGGTTTCAAGAGCTTTATACCTTCCTTAGATAGTGATATAGCCTTACTAAGCCTTGTATGGTCCTTAGGAGTGAGTATGCTTGCTATATCAACCATGAAAAACCAAGAAAACAAAGTTAGTATATGATGAACACTATTCACCCTCCTTTTGTTTGATTTTTTTGAAAATGGAAATGGATGAGTTTGAGGCTAAGATTTTGAGGAGATAAGTTTTATGAAATGTAAGTCTCACCTTAAAAATTTCAAGAACAAACAATGGTGGGAAGGTTGAGTTTGGATTTGGAATTAATGGAAAGGGCCGAATGGTTGTTTATGGGGGGGGGGAAGAGAGTTGCTTGGTTTCTTTTGATTTTGTGTTTTAATCTCCTTTACTCTCATCCACTTACAACATAATATCTTGTAAAAGTTGCTTTAATAAAGTGGTGAGGTGTTGGATGCTCAAATGGCAAGACAAGTGTTGGTTTTGTGGTGGTTAATGCTTAACTAGGTAGTTACTTGCTAAGTACTTGGTTCTTCTTCTAAGTTGCTAGTTCCTTGCTTCTAGTTTAGCTACTAGATATTTATACTAGTAGCTTGCACAAGACTCTTGCTTCCTCTGCTTGTTTCTGTGTCCGGTTATTACCCGTTTCGATTTATCGTTCGTGAGAATATTTCACGGATTTCTAATTAGGGTTTACCGGGAATCCTCTTTAATATTAATACCTTCATTCTCCATCTTTCATTCTAACTTTCCATTTTATATTCCTTTAATCCATTCGTTAAATACTTAAGGCTATCAGTGTCCAGGGAACTCTCGGAGAAAATAAAAGTGCTCTTTTTCTGAATCCGACAGCTTTTACATACACTTATTTTCCTCCTGGATCACTAATACGAACTCAGAAATCCGTTCCGAATACCGGGTATATCATTATTATAATAATATTCCAAATTCCACCAAAATCACTATTCATCACTTATTTTTATTTAATTCCTATAATTAGGAAAATGAACCTGGTTCACTCTCGAGTGCTTCCTAACCTTTTTACGGAACCGCTGGACTTATAATAGATATTGATTTGGATGACATAAGAATAATCTTACTTGAAGTAATATACTTATATTCTTAGGAGATAGATCATTCTTATCTATGCCGTCAACCAAAAGTATTCTGCATGACATATAAGTAATTGAATTCAAATCTGTTCCATTTATTTAATAGATCTTCGTTACATCGCAGTCATAACCACTATTCATTCTTACATCATTAAATACATAAAAGTTTTAATCCCACCCAAAATCTGGGTTCTTACACAGAGCGTATGAACATAACTATATTGGAGAAAGTTCATTATTTATTATCTCATTCTGGCTTAGGGAAAGAGTTTTGGGCAGAAGCAGCATCTACGTCATGTTATTTGATAAATCGCTCCCCAAACAGTTCACTTGACGGCAATATTCCAGAAGAAGTTTGGTCAGGTAAACCTATTGATTATTCTAATCTTAGAATATTTGGTTGTCCTGTTTATTCTCATGTGAATGAGGGAAAATTGGAACCTCGTGCAAAAAAATGCATTTTCTTGGGTTATGGTTTAGGGGTCAAAGTTTATCGGTTGTATGACCCTGAGTCTAAAAAGATTTTTCATAGCCGAAATGTTACATTTAATGAAAATGATATGCTATCTTCCAGAAAATATGTTGTTGCTTCTCCTAAAGGTACAAATGATATGGAAAGCACAAGAGAGAAGGTGGAGTTCGAAGTCGAAATTCCAGATGAAGAGGAATATGTCCCAACTTCCTCCACTCCACAAAATTCCAACGATCAAACCATAACTGCTGACCACAGAAGTCCACAACGTCAACCACAAAGGCGAGGTTTACCACAACCATGGTCTATGGCTCAAAATCTTCTTGAACAGAGACAAAAAAGGATTACTCAAAGATACGTTGACCAAAGTGCCAACATTGCTTTTTCTTTAGCTGTTGCGCAAGAGATTGATGATTCTAATGAGCCTAGAAGTTACTCTGAGGCTATCTCTAGTACCGACTCAGCAAATGGGTTACAGCTATGCAAGAAGATATTGAGAGTCTTCATAAAAATGATACTTGGGATCTGGTAAAGTTACCTGAGGGTAAGAGAGCCATTAGTTGCAAGTGGATCTTTAAGGGGAAAGAAGGCATCCCTGGCGTTGAAAGTGCAAGACACAAAACAGGGTTTGTTATTAGAGGATTTAATCAACATGAAGGCATTGATTTCAATGAGTTAGATGTGAAAACTGTATTTCTTCATGGAAATCTTGAAGAAGAAATTTATATCCATCAACCTGAGGGGTTTATAGTTCCTGGCAAAGAGGACTGTGTATGCCGGTTGAAGAAGTCTCTTTATGGTCTGAAGCAGTCTCCTAGACAATGGTATAAAAGGTTTGATTCCTTTATGATTGGACATGGCTACTCTAGAAGTAGTTATGATAATTGTGTTTACTTTCAGAAGACATCATATGGGTCTTTCATGTACTTGTTGCTTTATGTCGATGGCATGTTAATTGCTGCACGAGATAAATCTTGTGTTAACAAGCTAAAAGCCCAGTTGAGTAGTGAATTTGGTATAAAGGACTTAGGTCCTGCCGAGAAGATTCTTGGAATGTAGATTAGTAAAGATCGTCAAGCAGGAAAGCTTCTGTTATCACAAAAAAAATATATTTTGAAGATGATCGACATGTTCAACATAAAAGATTGTATACCTGTTAATACTCCGCTTGCTGCTCATTTCAAATTATCATCAGAACAGTGTCCACAATCCGAAGAAGGTAAAAGGTGCATGTCATATGTTCCTTATTCTAATGCCGTTGGAAGTTTAATGTACACCATGGTGCACACCCGGCCTGATTTGGCCTATGTTGTTAGTATGGTGGTGATTTAGACCGGAGAAGATTTCTTTCTGCTTATATCTTTACCTTGTGTGGATCTGCAATCAGTTGGTATTCTTCATTACAAGCCATTGCAGCGTTATCAACCACTGAAGCAGAATACATTGCTGCCACTAAAGGTATGAAAGAGGCTATATGGCTCTGAGGCTTGGTAAGTAAATACAACAAGATATTCTGGTCGTATTTAATGATAGTCAGAGTGCTGTCCATTTGACCAAGAACAACAAATATCATTCCAAGACCATGTACATTGATATAAGGCATCATTTTATCCGAGATACTGTTGCTGCAGGAAATTTTACTGTCGAGAAAGTCCACACAATCGATAATCCTGCAGACATGTTAACTAATCCACTTCCATCAGCTAAGTTTAATAATTGCCTTAACTTAGCTGGTATCATCAACACCTAATCAAGGTGTTCATGGCGAGAAGAGCATTTTCTGCTGAATGGTGAGTCAAGGTGGAGATTTGTTGGACAGTGGTGACTCACATTCAAAGTCTCACATTCAAAGTTTGGTGTTGAAAAACTAGAAGCCACAAATTAAAGAAATCATGCTAGTCAAATAAATAATGCCTCCAAATGACGTAAGGGATGATATATCTTTGTTCTTTAAAATCCTATAAATAGGCTCCGGTTGCACCACAACACATAACACCCACAACATAAATTCTTCTACTCTTCTCTTATATTTCTCTCATATATTTCTCTCTTTCTATATTTTGGGTATACCCGTAGAGAATTGTTAACTTGGGCTATTATCTTTCAGCCTTTGAGAAAATATTCTTGTACTCCCATTTATTATAGTGAATATTTTTGGCTCTCTCGCCGGTGATTTTTTACCCCTATTCAAAGAGGGTTTTCCACCTAAAAATTCAGGTGTTATTTTTACAGTCTTTATATCATTTTTCTTTAAATCGTTGGTTGAATTATATCGCTTCCGCACTCTAAATCCTAACAATTTAGAACATGCATATAACAATAGAAACACAAAGTTCTGAAATCATGCTAATAAAGCTTGCAGCAACACATGAAGTACTTACAAAATGTATGGGAAAAAAATATCAGCTCAAGTCTAAATGAAAGACTTTATAAATTTTATTGATCAATAACTATCAAAGGTCGAACGTTCCAGTCAATTCTGAATGAACTTGAGTACCTGAGTAAAGGATTAGTAAGTAGTGACCATGTATACTCTGAAAGGTTTGAACACATGGATTAGTCTAATGTTCTCTCTGAACTTTCATCGTTGCTGGCCATATTGGTAGCGTAAGTGGCATATATATACCATTTGTGTAAGTTCTCATACGGCTTCCAACCATCATAGGTTTGTTGATGACCTTTATTTTCTGTGTCCAAAATTCGTAGGCTAAAAGCTCACCAGTTGACCCAATCCAGATGTACAATCTGTCCAAATCGAATTGTCCAATCTTGTAATATTCGCCCTTGGCATAAAAACGAAAATCCGACAGCAAATTTTTTTGATCTAAATGCCATTACCCACCATCATCGTATCCTTCAAGTGTCCATATATAAAGATGATTAGCGTGGCCAGGTGTTCGAAAAATCTTTAAATATCTCAACTTGTCATTAAACACATTAATATCTTTGTATTGACGTATGTTCTCATTCCCTTCCATCTGACCGTTATGCGGAAAGCTAATCATCCTATACCAATCTGTATCTGAAAGATCATATGCTACTACACGAAGAGGCTTTCCAGTTACCCAGTGCAAGATTCCTGATCCATTCACAACTGCAACAAATTTATGGCGACTCAGAGGCAGGGGCGGAACCAGCATAGGGACTGGGTGGGCATCTGCCCCTCCTTGACGCCGGTTATCGTCTCCGGTAAAGAGTAAAATTTGGAAAATTCAATCCGATTCAGTATCTTTGCCCACCCTTACTCATGATAATATAATAACTAAAAATATGTCATTGATATTCATTGGAAAGAGATAATCATGGTGCCTGAACGAATTTAGGCCATGAAGATACAGGGAAAACACATACATAGATGGAAAATATATGTAAAGAGAGAAGCAGATCAATGTAATTGTTAGTGGGTAATAACTAGTAGAAACAATAATCTAAATGGGCCTACAATTTTGTTTATGGGCCTGGTGTTCTTGTTTAAAAGTCTGTAGTCTAGATTTAAATTCACCAGTTTGTTTCTTTCCTTTTTCTACTTTTTGCTATTTTTTTCTTTCTTTTTTAAATTCTACAGTTATCATGCAGTTTTGTTAATTGATTCTTTTTTTCTCCCTTTTAAAGTAATTTTTCTTGAAAGGATCTTTTTCTAAGTAATTTATTTTAATATGTAAGATATATAAGACAAATTATAAAAAAAGAAAATCTATACTATTTCTACAAATATGAAATTAGATTATAAAATTAAAATTATATTAACTGAATTTGACAAAAAAAAATAAATTACAAATGACGCCCCCCCTTCTACCTTTTTCTGGTTCAGCCACTGCTTAGAGGACAATGACAGTACTCGTAAACATCACTAAAACGACTAAAGTTATATAATCCATTGGCTACAGTTAGCCATTCTCGCCGAATAAGAGGATTTAGGTTATAATTTTTCCATGTGGCTGTCTCCGATGAGAAGATTTCAAATTGGTGAGGGTTTAGGTGAAAGACAACCAGCTTGTAAAACTTGTTATGATGCCAGCTCCATCAATCTGAGTTGTAAAACTTAGTCCCAAGCAATTGTCACAACTAATACGTTCACTTGGCTCCGGAAGCTTTATCCATTGTTTAATAATCGGATTGCAAATGAAAAGCTCGTATAAATTTTGAGATTTTGCCATGCACAGAAACAAACCATTGATTGAATCTAAAAGATAATAATCACCGCGCACTTCATTATATCGTTTCTTGTGCAGTTTTTGAGGAAAAGCAAGTACACAATAACTTGAACAACATTGTTTGTTTTTGACCATGAGCAAATCACGAGTATTCTCGCTTTCTCTATTGCATCCTTTGATATACATCTTAGTGCTAACAAGTGTGCATGGCAACCGCAACTTCTGGTTTCGAGAAACATAATCGTTCTTAAAGGTCGAGTTAGATATTAGAGATTTCCATCTTTTCGAAGCAGCTCCACATCCAAAAATAGATTTTATTGGCAGCCTGAAAAATATTTCTCGAATGAGATCATCAGAAAGATCATCGATCGAAGAAGCAGAGTCACACTGGTGGTTGTTGGAACCAGATATTTCCGGGTAGGGCCTTCGGTCAACCTGCAAGACAAAAGAATGCGAGGGTGTTGACCCTCGATTCACCTCCGGCGTAAGAGTAAGTTTTCTGGTTGTTAAAATGGTAGGGTAAAACGTAAAGAGATTGTGAAAGAGAATACTTGAGTAGTGATCATGAATTGTTGTTCGTTATTGCTTACTTCCTTCTATTTATAGCCTTCGGATGTGGGCCCTAGGAGATGATGAGGAAAGAACAACCGTACCCCACATTCTGAGGTGTCACTTGTTGAATGGACCGAAGAATCCAAGGGATCTCTATGTCTTGGATTCGGATCTCTATGTCTTGGATGCTTAGCACAGGTGTACAGTGATGGGCTCAACATGGCCTATTGGGCCGATGGGCTTCCAACATGTCCCCGGGCTTCGGTAAGAGGTATCCTCGGACTGAAGGCCGAAACCAATGGCCCATCTTCGGACTACCTTCTCGGCCATTGTAAATGACGTGGATGACAGCTATTGATGAGAAAGAGTCGCGTGGGGAGTCGCACCCATTAATGATGGCAGTTACTCCTGTCTTAAGATCTGCGCCTAAATCATAGCCGTTGAATTTGTAACGTCCTTTGTCTCCAAGGGTCGTGTCTATTAAAACCTCAAAAACCTTCTTTGTCTTTTTTACTTTTCTCCTTTCATATCGGTCTGTTGGTAAAAGTCTCTTCTCGTCCTTACCTTCAAATTCGACGATTGGGAACGCCGGTTCGAACGATATCGCTGCTCCAACTCCGGTCGTGGTTCATCTTCAAGCAAATTATCCCCAGGAACTTAACCTCATCTCCTACTGGACAATAAGTGAGTTTTTCTTCTTTCTTTCAAGAGTTTGTTGGTATGAAGATTCTCGTTCTTGTTTTGTGTAAATGCATGTGTTTTTATTTTGTGCAAATGTATGTTTGTATATGTATATGTAAGTGTAACGGGGTTTTCTCTGACAACAAGAAGTTTCTGGGGGTATGGGTTTGAACCGTTTTGGGAATTTTACTAGTTTTTGTAGGTTTCTGTTTTTGTTTTTGGGAATTTCTGGGGCAAGAACTTTCTTCGGTGTCCCCAATACATTAAGAACACCCTTCGGTTCGCATGAATCTGGGTGTTATTCGGCCGATTGATCCAAGCCCTCTGTACTCGGTGGCTGACCGAATAGGTTTTTTCCTAAAAATTTTTCTTATTTTCCGAGTACATGGCTGACTCCTCTGTTTCCGAATGCAGGAGATGGCTCAATCAGGTGCAGTTTCTTTGTATTCGGCGATGGCGCATTTTGGCGATGAGACAAAATTTCCGGCGGCCAATCTCATTTCGGATATGTTCGAAGAAGAAGTTTTACATATGCATAGTAGATATGACTTCCCCGAACAATACGAGGCATACCAGGCCGAGGAAGATGACCTTGTCTACCATACACCTGTTTCCCCTTGTCCTCACGGGAGCTTTAAGATAGGTATTTCCGAACGAGCCTTCCATTGCGGCCTTGGACTCCCTCTACTTCCCATCATTAGGAGGTTCTTGATACATACGAGGGTAGCTTTAGGTCAGCTGGATCCGAACAGCTTTATTCACTTTAACGCTTTTCAAACAAGATGCATAAAGGCCGAGGTCGAACCTCGATTGGTCCTTTTTCTTCATCATTATGACATAAGGAGGAACCCTAAATCGGCGGGTTTCTACACAATAGCTCGAAGGGCTGGTCGGGCAGATTGGGCTGCCACTAACTCTAGTAATCATAATACGCACACCAAGTGGTTTTTCATTAGTGGCCCGAGGTTAGACAATTACCGAGTGTGGCGAGAGATAGAACCTCGGAACGTGCTGGCACCCGATATGTCTGATCAAGATAAGGCTGATTATTACTCGATCAGCCGACCGATGATCCCGGATAAGATTCCTCTAGCCATGAGCCGAGATAAGGGTTATCTTGACGCTATCCATTGGCGTGGTGGTAACATACCTTTTCTTTCTTTGGTAAATTTTTGTTTGAAAATGATAACTTGCTGATCTTTTGTTTTGTTGTTGCAGTGTCTTCCAAACAGGATCTGGCTAGGAGGCAGGCCGAGAAAGCGGCCAAGAAGAAGGCAGAAGAGGAAGCCAGATTGCTTCGGTGGGCTGAAGAGGAGGCCAAGAAAAAGGCCGAGGAGCAACGTCTGATTACCGACGGAACCGAGACCGATCAGAACGATCCTAGGACTGTTTCTGAGTCCGGTCATTTAGCTGGTTCTTCGTCCGGTGGTACTGCTGACAACGTGAACAAGAGGATGCGGAATACCGAAGAGGTTATCCAGTCCTATCGTCCTTCTTGGTCGATCATGTCCACGGATAAGTTTGCTGCCCCTGCTCCTGCGGAAGCGAAGCAGGTTTCTGACGACTTCCTTCACGCCATGATTCTTCCTGCTGATCGATCTGTCTATGAATCGGCCGATCCTGTGTCGGCTTGTGCTGAGCTGTTGGGACACCTTACCATGGTAAGTTCCTTGCTACTTTTGCACTTGTATTTTTTGCACGTTTTTTCATTCGTTTCATGCTTGTTTTCTTGTTCGTTTCAGACTGCTCCTTGGGCTGCGGCCGTTCAGGACAAGGTAAAGGATATGTCCAAGCAGCTAAAGGAAGTAGAATCCCTCCGAAAGCAGAATGCTGAACTCCAGACTCGTGTCGGGAATTTGTAGGTCGAACGCAAATCTTTGGAGCTGGAGAGGGATTCCCAGTCGAGGCTGGCGGCGAGGAGGACCGAGCAAGCCAAGCGGAGTCGGCGGTTGCTGAAGAAATCCGAGAAGAAAATGATCCAGTGCGAGGACAGGAGTTATGCGGCTGGTTTCGATGAGGCCGTGGTTCGGGCTCATGAGAAGGGTTGGGACTACAAGCAGATCCTGGGCATGTTTGAAGATCCCGTTACTCGTCCCCCCGAACCCGATCTACCTCTCGAAGTCAGCTCGGGCTCCGAGCCTGAACTTTCGGATTAAATTTTCTTCTTTTGTTTTTGATCATGTAACGTAAGCCTTCGGGCATAACTTTTATTCGAATTGATGTAAGCCTTCGGGCATAACTCTGATCCTTTGAAAATATTTATGTCGCTTGTTTTTCAATTTATATTGTCCTTAGCATGATCTATTTGTCCTTAGCATAATTTTCATTTTTATGCGTCTTCGGACAATTTTGCATCTTCGGCCGGAGCCTAGCTCTTCATTTTGTCCTTAGCATAATTTTCTTTTTATGCGTCTTCGGACAATTTGCGTCTTCGGCCGGAGCCTAGCAATTTGCATCTTCGGCCGGAGCCTAGCTCTTAATTTTTGTCCTTAGCATAATTTATTTTTATGCGTCTTCGGACAATTTGCGTCTTCGGCCGGAGCCTAGCAATTTGCATCTTCGGCCGGAGCCTAGCTCTTAATTTTTGTCCTTAGCATAATTTTCTTTTTTATGCGTCTTCGGACGATTTGCGTCTTCGGCCGGAGCCTAGCAATTTGCATCTTCGGCCGGAGCCTAGCTCTTAATTTTTGTCCTTAGCATAATTTTCTTTTTTATGCGTCTTCGGACAATTTGCGTCTTCGGCCGGAGCCTAGCAATTTGCATCTTCGGCCGGAGCCTAGCTCTTAATTTTTGTCCTTAGCATAATTTTCTTTTTTATGCGTCTTCGGACAATTTGCGTCTTCGGCCGGAGCCTAGCAATTTGCATCTTCGGCCGGAGCCTAGCTCTTAATTTTTGTCCTTAGCATAATTTATTTTTATGCGTCTTCGGACGATTTGCGTCTTCGGCCGGAGCCTAGCAATTTGCATCTTCGGCCGGAGCCTAGCTCTTAATTTTTGTCCTTAGCATAATTTTCTTTTTTATGCGTCTTCGGACAATTTGCGTCTTCGGCCGGAGCCTAGCAATTTGCATCTTCGGCCGGAGCATAGCTCTTAATTTTTGTCCTTAGCATAATTTTCTTTTTTATGCGTCTTCGGACAATTTGCGTCTTCGGCCGGAGCCTAGCAATTTGCATCTTCGGCCGGAGCCTAGCTCTTAATTTTTGTCCTTAGCATAATTTATTTTTATGCGTCTTCGGACAATTTGCGTCTTCGGCCGGAGCCTAGCAATTTGCATCTTCGGCCGGAGCCTAGCTCTTAATTTTTGTCCTTAGCATAATTTTCTTTTTTATGCGTCTTCGGACAATTTGCGTCTTCGGCCGGAGCCTAGCAATTTGCATCTTCGGCCGGAGCCTAGCTCTTAATTTTTGTCCTTAGCATAATTTTCTTTTTTATGCGTCTTCGGACAATTTGCGTCTTCGGCCGGAGCCTAGCAATTTGCATCTTCGGCCGGAGCCTAGCTCTTTATGTCCCCAAGTATTTAAGGGATTTGTAAATAATTAAGGCTTTCTTTGGTTAATGAAAAATATTTCCTCCCTGCCTTAATTATGTCAAAATATCATAAATACTAAACAAGAGATAAGAACACATGTTTTATTCGGTCTGCCCCAAACATGGGTTCCTTATATTTACTTTGTTTACAATAAGATGAAAAGGTCTTACTGATAAAAACGACGAAGGCGGGATGCATGCCATGTATTTTTGATGGGATTCCCGTCCGAATGAGCTAGCTTGTATGTGCCTGGACGAACTACCTCTATCACCACGTAGGGACCCTCCCAATTCGGCATGAGTTTACCTTGTCTGGTTGGCATCGAAGTGGCTAATTCTCGGAGGACCAGATCTCCCACGTGGAATGATCTTTTCTTTATTCCTGAATCGTAATATTGGGCTGCCTGAAGTTGGTATCTTAAATTTCTCTGATAGGCTGCTTCCCTCTCTTCTTCAAGCAGATCCACATTTGCTCGGAGTCCGAATTCATTTGTTTCCACGTTGAATACCTGCGTCCGATAGGATTCTAGGCCGACCTCAGTTGGCATCAAGGCATCGGTGCCGAAAGCGAGTTTGAAAGGAGTTTCTCCTGTCGACGATCTCGGAGTTGTTCGGTAGGCCCACAAGACATACGGCAATTCTTCGGCCCAGAGTCCTTTTGAATCTCCTAGCCTTTTCTTTATCCCGTCGAAAATGATTTTGTTAGCTGCTTCGATTGCTCCATTTCCTTGAGGATGGCCTACCGAACTGAATCTTTGCTGAATTCCGAATTCAAATAGAAATTTCCTGAATTTGCTCCCAATGAATTGAGTTCCATTGTCCGATACGCATATCATCGGAATTCCGAACCTTAGAATAATTTGTTCTAGTACGAACTTTTTCGCGGCTTCTTCGGTGATGGCTGAGAGGGGTCTTGCTTCTACCCATTTGGTCATGTAATCAATGGCCACAATGCAATATTTGGCCTGCTTAGTACTAGTTGGCAGAATGCCCACAATATCTACTGCCCACATAGCGAAAGGAATCGGGTTGAGTACCGATGTCATTTCTTCGGGTGGTTGCTTCGGAACGTTGCTGAATAATTGACATTGCTTGCATTTCTTTGCGTACTCCGAAGCGTCTTCCCTTACCGTGGGCCAATAGAAACCTTGCCTTAAGATTTTGAAGGCAAGTGACCGTCCTGCGAGGTGTTCACCACAGATGCCTTCATGAATACTTTCTAATGCCATTTTTTGCTCGTCAGGGTCCAGGCATCGGAGCAAGGGCTGACTGGCTGATCTTCTAAATAATTTGCCTTCAATGATGGAGTAACTGGCCGATCGGTATCTGATTTTATGGGCCTGTTTTTTATCAAGGGGAAGGGTGTCTTTTTCTAAGAAAGCCCTAATTGGCGTCATCCAATTAACTCCTTGATGTATTTCCAGGCATCGTTTTTTGTCTATCGATGGTGCCTTGACTTCGGTCAGATAGATAGAACCTGTGAGATTCTGAGTTTCCGCCGAAGCCAACCTTGATAGCGCGTCGGCTCGGCTGTTGTTTTCCCTGGCTACTTGGCTTAATTCGAATGATTCGAACATTAGTGAATTTTCGCGTACCTTCGTGGCATAGGCTTTTGTTCGGGGGTCTCTTTGTCCATATTCTCCTGAAAACTGTTTGACGACTAGCATGGAGTCGCTGAAGACTCTTAGGTGCTTTACCTCCAAACTTTTTGCCAAATCTAGACCTGCTAGTACCGCTTCGTATTCGGCCTCGTTATTGGTTAAGGAGAAGGCGAATCTGATCGCTTGACATATCTCGAAACCTTCGGGACTAGTTAATATGAGGCCTGCGCCACACTTTGATCCTGCTACCGAACCATCTACAAAAAGTCTCCATTTTCCTGGTGAAGGTATTAATTGATCTTCAGGAGCCAAATCTTTTGGACTAGAGAAAGAGCATTCCGTTATGAAGTCGGCAAGGGTTTGAGCTTTGATTGCTGTTCGGGGAACAAATTCCAGGTCGTATTCTCCTAATTCGACCGACCAAGCGACCACTCGGCCTGAAGCTTCTGGTCTTCGAATGATCTTCTTCAGGGGTTGATCGGTTACCACTTGGATTGTTCGGCCTTGGAAGTAGTGCCGTAACTTTCTCGAGGCCATTACTAGCCCGTAGGCGAACTTTTCGGCGTTGGGGTACCTTGTTTCTGCATCTTTTAGGATGTGAGAGACGTAGAAAACTGGATGTTGGTTCCCTTCATGCTGTTTGATCAGTACTGCCCCGAGTGTTCGGTCGTTCACAGCCAGATATAGCTGAAGAGTTTCATTCGGGCTCGGTCTCATTAAGAGTGGGGTGTTCACCAGGTATTCTTTTAGTTCTTCAAAAGCTTTTTGACAACTCGGTCCCCATTCGAAATTTTTTGTTCCTCGAAGAACCTCGAAAAATGGTAGGGCTTTTTCCGCTGATCGAGAAATGAACCTTCTCAAGGCTGCCATTCGTCCGGTCAATTTCTGAATATCCCTGATTGTCCTCGGTGTTTCCATGTCGATGACTGCTTTAATTTTTTCGGGATTCGCCTCAATTCCTCGGGCGCTGACCATATATCCTAAAAATTTTCCACTGTTAACTCCGAACGTGCATTTGTTCGGGTTGATCCTCATGTTGTTTTTCCTTAGGGCTTCGAAGCATTCTTTCAAATCTTCGGCGTGATCTTTAAACAAGGATTTGACGATCATGTCATCCACGTAGCATTCCATGTTTCGGCCTATTTGGGCTTTGAAGACTTTGTTGATCATCTTTTGAAACGTCGCCCCTGCATTCTTTAGTCCGAAGGGCATTTTGATGTAGGCGTAGGTGCCATTCGGTGTGATGAATGCTGTTTTAGGAATGTCTTCGGCGTTCATGGCGATCTGATGGTATCCAGAGAATGCATCCAAGAAGCTGAGTATTTGATGGCCTGAAGTGGCGTCTATCAACTGATCGATGTTCGGTAAAGGGTAATGGTCCTTCGGGCAATGCTTGTTTAGGTCGGTGTAATCGATGCACATTCGCCACTTTCCGTTAGACTTTTTGACTACCACCACGTTTGCCAACCAATCGGGGTAATCTATCTCTTCGATGAATTTGGCTTCCAGAAGTTTCTCGACCTCGGCTTCGATGACCTTTTGTCTTTCCACGGCGAAGTTTCGCTTCTTCTGTTTCACCGGTTGGGCATCGGGTTTCACGTTGAGGCAGTGTTTGGCGACTGATGGGTCTAAGCCTGGCATGTCTTCGGGATTCCAGGCGAATACGTCGTGAAATTCCCGAATGACTTTGATGACTCTTGTTTTCAGTTCGGGATCTAGATCCTTGCCTATCTGGATTATTTTGCCCGACTGGCCTACGTATAGCTCGACCTCCTCGGTCTCCGTTGCCGGCTCGGCAATCGGACTAGATAAATCGACTCCGAATTTCTCTAGCTCAATATTCAGCAATTGATGGTTGTTTCCAGTGTCCTCGTTGATCCTCTTTCTCTTTCCTGCCTCAGCCATCTCTGTGTCCTTGTCTTTCTCTAGGTCCTCCAAAATTATGATCCGTGCGGCTTTCTGGTCTCCTCTCATTTCTCCGACCCCGTTCTCGGTAGGAAACTTTAACTTTAGATGCGGTATGGAGGAGACAGCTTGAAATGAAGATAAGGCTGGCCTCCCGAGGATTCCATTGTATGGGCTGTCAACCCGAACCACGTAGAATTTTGCTTCCTTCGTTACAGTGTACGGTGCTTTTCCTAGTAAGACGGAGAGAGTGATCGTTCCTTCAATTGGTATGGGCTGATTTCCAAAACCGTACAATGGTGCTTCATGGCAGGGTTCCAATTCTTCTCCCCCAAGATTCATCTTGCAGTATGTTCGGTGGTACAAAATGTTTACCGAACTGCCTTCGTCAATCAACACTCTCCAAATCTTATTTTCGCCGATGACTGGGTTTATGACGAGTGGGTCTTCGTGTGGCCATATTACATCCTCGTAGTCGTCTTCGGTGAAAGATATGGGTAAAGGCTGCTTCGCGGCGTTTGATTGATAGAGGTTGTAGATTTGTCTGGCATACTTCTTTCGGGCGGTTTTACTGCTCCGATCAAGAATCGTGCCTCCGGAAATGGTTTTCACCTCTCCTCGGTATTTTTCCGATATTTCGGCTTCCTTCTTTTCTTTGTTGTCCAGCTTCTCCCTCATATCTCCGATGAATTGTGCTAAGTCTCCATCCCTGACCATTCTCTCTATTAGATTCTTTAAATGGAAACAATCGTTGGTGTTATGGCCTTTGTCACGGTGGTAGTCGCAGAACTTATTTTCGTTTCTTCGATGTTCGGGAGCTCGCATCTTGGGTGGTCGAGTGAATCCAGGCCTTCCTTTAATCTCATGAAGGATTTTTGAGATTGGAGTGTTGAGCGGTGTAAACACGGCGTTTTCTCTATCTCTTCTTCGTTCGGTTCCCTTATGGGACCTTAGGTCATTTGGCCTGTTTCTGTTATCCCTACGATCTCTTCGGTCGTCCTTTTTGTCGTCTCTCCTATCACTTTTATCATTTTTCTTATCTTTGTATCCGTTGATGGATTCCAACTTCCTTCGGATAGCTTCTCCTCGTAAGTATATATCGTTCAAGGATTTCGGGGGTGCATCGTACAGGGAGGATCGGAGCTTCCTTCCTTTAATGGGATCGAGTCCGGCCGAGAGGAACCCGGCGGCCTTGACTTTGTCCAAGTTTGTTACCGTCCCTGCTTCGTCCTTGAATCGGGCCAGGTATTCGCCCAATTCTTCGTTTGGTCTTTGTCTGCAATGGATTAGGGCCTCCGTATCTTTTTCTCTTCGGCACATGTGGGAGTAGTGCCTTATGAATTTCTTTTTGATTTGTACGTACGAACCAATAGACCTGGGTCTTAACGAGCGATACCACATTGATGCTGATCCTTTTAGATACGTCTTAAACATTTTGCACAGCATGACATCACAGTGTCCCATACCGGTCATGAGCGATTCATATTTCTCGCAATGATCTTCGGGATCCCCTTTTCCGTTGAATTCGTTCATCTTCGGAAATTGTCTTCCTGGCGGAGGTCGGTATTGTTCCACGTCTATGGTCACCACAGGCTCATGGCTCACTTTTCTTTCGCCGAACATCACCTTTTCTAGCCTTCGGATTCGGTCATCCGTGCGAGGACCTTCGTCTTCAGAATCCGAGGAATAGTTGTTTTTTGATGTTGCTCTCTTAGATTGTGATTCCGAATTCCAAGATTCCTCTTCGTCATCTCTAGTTCTCTTCTCTCTTTCATTTTCGGCTTTTGGATTTTCGGCCTCCAGGGTCTCACGAAGCAGTTTTTCCTGTAGCTCGATCTCTTCTCTTTGGAGCTTGAGGGCTTCTAATTTCAATTGGTCAGCTGCCTTTTTCTTAGCTAGTCTTTCGGCTTCTTTATCGTTTATTTCCTTCTGCTTTCCTTTGGTCTTCTGCTGCTCTCTCCATTTCATTAGCATCTCTTGTTGCTCTTCGGGAGTGGGCATGTCTCCCTCCTCATCGAAATTCAATGTTCTTCGGGCAACAGAAGGATTTTCCTGGGACGTAGGGGCGACTTTCTGGATGGCAGGGGTGACGAGGCTGTCCCCAGCTACGGTGCTGGCGTCTGGTAAGGGCGTGTCTTCAGCTGCCATAGTTTTTGATAAACTCGAACACAATTGTCTCTCTGCGTTCCCACAGACGGCGCCAAATGTTGGAACCAGATATTTCCGGGTAGGGCCTTCGGTCAACCTGCAAGACAAAAGAATGCGAGGGTGTTGACCCTCGATTCACCTCCGGCGTAAGAGTAAGTTTTCTGGTTGTTAAAATGGTAGGGTAAAACGTAAAGAGATTGTGAAAGAGAATACTTGAGTAGTGATCATGAATTGTTGTTCGTTATTGCTTACTTCCTTCTATTTATAGCCTTCGGATGTGGGCCCTAGGAGATGATGAGGAAAGAACAACCGTACCCCACATTCTGAGGTGTCACTTGTTGAATGGACCGAAGAATCCAAGGGATCTCTATGTCTTGGATTCGGATCTCTATGTCTTGGATGCTTAGCACAGGTGTACAGTAATGGGCTCAACATGGCCTATTGGGCCGATGGGCTTCCAACAGTGGTTTTGCCTGTTCATGACTCAAGAAATTCAGAAGAACTAATTAACTACATGTATTTCTGTAAACATGAATAATATTATGTGAAAAGAGAGGACCTACGGTATTTATAGATGCAAAAAACTTACGAGTGCTTGCAGAGTTGGATTAGAATTAAGAAAGAGAAAAAGGCCCTGAGATATATTTCAGGGAACTTTTCCTAAGATATATGCAAAATATCCTTTAAATTTCCCTGGGACCGCAGGGCTAATTAAAAATCTCTGAATTTACTAAAATACCCATCCTATTTTTACATACAAATCCCATATATCTCAGGTAATTTACCTGAGATACATCTCAGGTTCCCCATCCTCATTAAGAAAACATATCGGAAATATAATTATATAAATTTATTAAGAAAAAGAATCCTGAGATTGATCTCAGGAAACTTTTCCTGAGATATTTGAAAATTGCACTATAAATTTAATTTGGCCCGCAGGACTAATTAAAAAATTTTGATTTTACAAAAATACCCATCTTATATTTACATATAAATTCCATATATTTTAGGGAATTTACCTGAGATACATCTCAGGCTCCATAATCTCAAATTTATTTTCCTACTCTGTGTACGTTTTGTTATCCTTAAAAAAAGTTGGCAAGTTGCAAACAGGGCAAGGGGGTCCTGAGAATTTGCGGGCATAGTGCGAATTTTGTTTCTCGATCCTTTGGTAAGAAAATTAAAATTTTATTTTTTAATATTAAAAATTGTAATTTCCTTTATATTTTTTGAATATTTAGTATTAATAAATGCAATTTCCTTTTTTTAAAAATTTTTAGTTTTAAATATTTCAACTTCCCTTTTCATATTTTTAGTTTTAATAAATACAATGGTTTAAAATACATTATTTATACGTATTATACACTTTTTATTGAATTTGCACGTGGATGGGTTCAAGCTTCTCTTAGAAGTTTTGTATTATGTCTATCATATCTATCACATTTTGAATTTTGAAATTCCAAATCTAGAACTGAAATACCGGGTTCATTATCCTCTTTCTCTCTAACATGCTCAATTTCTATTCTACTGCATCTTTATCTTTCTATCTTTCCATTAATTATTTTCATTTGATTAATTAGGTATCATAGATCTTTGATGAATGTTGATCTATATTTATGTTTCTTACTCTCATTGATTTTTTCCCATCGTAGGTGTTATGCCCGAATCTCAGCATAGATCTTAAACAGGCTCAAACGACTATACAAGGGGCCCACCTCACTTAACAGGCTTAAGTATTGAAGAAGGATCAACAAGGCATGAGGCCCGATCAGGGATCGTTTCACCTCTATCAATTAAATCTCTTGAAGACAACCTCTCGAAGACATGATCCCACCACTACTACAAAATTGAACTTACGACATGTCACTTAGATAGCGTTTTTTCAGAAGCACTATCTAAGTTCATAACTTAAATATCATTTTTTACAAAAGTATGATGTAAGTTAATAAATAAAAAATCAAAAATAAACAAAAAATTAAAAATATATACTACAATAGCGTTTCAGTAATAAACGCTATGGTAGAGTGATCTTCTATAGCGTTTTCTAGAAACGCTCTGTAAGTTAATGTATTTTAAGAAATATTTATTTATTTTTTATTTATAATATAACACCACAACATAAAATAAAACCTCATTCCGGTGAATAATTTTAATTAGGTCAACCTCTCTCAGCCTCTCACCCTCGCCGCTAATCAACACCCTCGCCGCTCTCATCACCCTCTCGCCGCTAATCTAAGTGCAACCTATGTTCTCTACCTCTGTTCTATACCTCTGTTCTCTCAATCGAATTCTGTATCTCTGTTCGATTTGGGTCTCAGGAGAAGCAGATCCACTTGACTCAGGGTTCATCTCTCTCTCTCTCTCTCTCTCTCTCTCTCTCTCTCTCTCTCTCTCTCTCTCTCTCTCTCTCTCTCTCTCTCTCTCTCTCTCCCTCCCTCTCAAAAAATCAAAAGAGATGGTTTGTTGAATACCTACTTATTATACACTATAACATCAGTATTACTGCGAATGATTTCATTTTTTTTCACGAAGGTTACAAACCCTAGTTTCTACGATTTGGGGGTTTTTCAGTTCAAAGAGTTCAAAATTGGAGCTGGGTTTACTCGTCTGTAACCGCATTTTGTTGTGAGTACTATCTTGTTGGCTACATCATCAAGCAATTTTTGTGGCTAATGCCTAATGGGATCGATTAAGAACCCGATTGTGTAAGAAGAGATGAGTTTGAGGTGAGGGGAAGGTTTACCTATGTTCTTCAAAGTAGCATATCCCCCATTTTTGAATGTCTCATTTAAATCTATGTTCTTCGATTTACCTCTCTTTTGATTTTTTGAGATTATTTTTTTGGTCAAATCTTATGGGATCTGAATGTTGTGGTTGAATTTGTGTAAAGGGGTACCAAACAGGGTGTCATTTCTGTTAATATATGCTCTGAAATCATTCTACTTCTTCATTTTTTCATTACAGTGGTACATAATCTTTTTTGTGTTGTAATATATGTATATTTATGTTTGTATATAGAGAGGTTTGTGTTCAATTACTAATTATTTAGCATACATACCACTGAATTTTATTTAAATTTTAGGGAAATTGAATTTGTGTATGTTTAGGAGAATCTTATTTGTGTAGTTAGTCATACATGTGTGTAAATTGTTTTTTTTTTTTTTAAATTTAGTGAAGTTCAGATGTCTATAGCCTTACATGGTTTTTATTACAACATGACTTTTGAATTTCACTATTCTCTTATAAGAATGAAGAATGATATGTATTTTCATGTTCAGGTTATAACACCCTTTATCAATTCTGATGGAGCTGATGTATTTCAACACATGCTCGACAATTTTTCATTGTAAGAACTGCACAATTTTGCTTGAGCTAAATTATTATCCTAGTAGGAAGTTCTTCTGCTTTGCTCATGTTGCCCTTAATTCGGAGCAAAGTACTGAAACAGATAGTAAGTCATCTGTACTGAAACAATTGTTATATATGCACTGTTTAGCAGTAGAACCTGCAACTTTTGAATATACGTAACTACCCTGACCACCACGATCTAAGTTTCATACATGTGATGGAATTAAAAAACCTAACAATAAATCATGTATATACAAGGGTATTCGGATGCGAAGTGGGCAGATATCAATTACAGAGTATGTTTATCAAAGGTGTATTGTTTTCTTATAAAATGAGGAAAAACATTTTCTTTCATTAAAAACTGTAATTTTTTTAAAGAGGGCATTGGCAACTGATGTTCAATGTGACATATATTAATATGCTTGTTTATCATCTCTTAATAGTTCCTGTTCTGATTCGCATATGGAATTGTGTCTTTCCTGATGTATATGTCTATCATAATGTAACATTTACTATTGGTATGAAATTTCACTTCAACTTACAAACACAAAATCTGCCTCTCAATCTCTCAATTTGCATAAGTTAAATGCTATCCTTTGTAGCCTGACCTCTCTTGACTCAAACAGTTATAATTAGTTAAATTAATATTGACATCTATTCTATATATAATACCGCAACATACACGTTCGTGAATCATTTTATTCCATGTCAGCAATTTAATAATGACGTCAACCCTCCGTTATATGCTAAGCACCTGTATGTAAGCGGTATCCACATTGTACCACCTCTACACCTCCTAATCTTTTAGGCTCCTCTAAACCGAACCGTCAAAGCAGCTTATCACACCTTAAACATGGGTGCTAAGGCATCTTTTCCTGTGTTCCCTCACCATTCAGACGGGCGCATGTGACAACGTGTTTGGCCAAATGTATTTCTGGAATTGAACATTATACAATTATCTATTTCGGATTCTTTAATCTTTATTATGTAAGCCTTAAGATATTTCGGTAATTAAATCCCCTGCTTCCCTAATAGTTTGACTTTGTTTTGTACGTTATATTTTGATTTTTTGAGCAGATAGATGCCACCATCGCAGCTTAGAACAATTTACTACATTAATTTAGGGTTATAGTCAATTCGAGGATGAATAAAGCAATTGATACATATATTCATAGATATGCATGTTTAGTTTTGGCCTTTAATTCTCCCAACCTGTGGCTTTCAAACTATTGCAAATCTGTTTTGGTGCCTGTGGAAACGTCAGCAACTCTTCCAATATTTCTACCATTTTATCATTCAAATTTACATCCCTTCAAGGGGAAATTACATAGATTTTGATATATAAGATACCTGACCAAAGACACTATTTTCATGTTCAAACAATTTAGACATATAGAAGAGCTTATGTGGAGACTACCTCAAAAACCACTATGACCAATTTTAAATTATAAAGATCAGACAGAAATCACCGTAGATATGTGTATAAAGGGCATGCCCGTGCAAGCGATAAATCTGTGTATAAAGAGCATGCACGGGCTGTAAATCTGTGTAAATGTACTCAGGTAATTATTGACTAGCTTCTTTCCAAATAATAATTTTTCATACTAGAACACTGACCTGGTATACTTGTCAAGGCGTAAAGACGAGGCTAGGCGACATTGTTCCGCCTAACCGCCTAGGCGATTATGCGCTCGTCTAGCCGACATTAGGCGGATTATACGTTTAACTATACATATTTGGTATATTTTATATATACATACATTTATATGTTATAATAAAATATATATATATATACAATTATATTTGGTACAGTTTGTTCAAACATATATACATATATATATATATATATATATATATATATATATCATGGTTGTCACATACATATATATATTTAAAGTGATGTGTGAATCTGGTCAAGTTAAAATTAAGTTATTATGAAATCTGGTCAACACAAATTTCTTTTAACTTATCTTCAACATCGTGCTTAGGACACTTTCCAATCCAAAAACAAAGTAGTGGAGACATTAGACAGAACAAAAAACAAAAAAGAAAGAAAGAAAGCAGTAGACATTAGGAAAAAGGAGACAAGAAGTAGTGGGGAACTTCTTTCAAAAAAAAAGTAGTGGAGAACTAGTACTTTAGTAGTAGTCTATTGTTCTATTCAAAAAAGAAAGCAATAGACATGGTCACATGGCACACTCGGCATTTGCATTATTGCATAGTAGTATAGTACAGAACATGCAAATTACTAATATTCTTCTTCTTCTTGTTTACTTCTTCTTCTTCTTGTCTCCTTATAAGCTGGGCTTGGTTCCAAAAAAAGAAAAAAGAAAAAAAAAGGAAAAAAAAAAGACGAGATTAGACGGATTTAGGCGAACTAGGCATCCGCCTAGCCGCCTAGGCGCCCCTAGGCGTCGCCTACCCACTAAAACCAAGGCGGGTCGGACGCCTACCCATTTTTTACCGCCTAGCCGCCTACGCCTAGGCGCCGCCTAGACGACGCCTAGGCGCCGCCTTAACAACTATGCCTGGTATTGTACTCGCTCTTATATCCTAATACAAATCCTTATAGATTCAAATTCTTATGGACTATTCATCAGTGTTCCTTCATGAATTGGCATATTAAATAAGATTATGCATATTAAATTTAGCACGGGGATAGATAAAACAGGAAGTCGTTGGGTTGATCAAGCTTACCCTATATCTTATTATTTGTGATTCCTCAAATGCATCTTATTATTTGTGATTCCTCAAATGCATATGGTTACTTATCACAGAAATAATCCCTGGATGATCTTGACACAAAGAAAATGAGATCCGCTCAGGTTAGTTCTATACTTCCCCCTCAGGTTTTCTATTTCATTTTAGAGCTGATATATGGAACACCATTCTTGCTGTCTGAAGACATCAAATTCCTGGAAGACTAAAACTAATTATAAAATTGAATAAGAAGATTTTTGTGGTTGATGCCTTATCTATTGATTCTTTTGAATTTTGTACTATATACTATGCATATCTGTCAAGTCAGTATGAGTGGGTAAATGTTGTTAGATATTTGTTAAATTTTTACTTGTAGTAACTGTTTTATTACTATGTTAGCCTGAAGTAATAGTATGTCGAGTTGCTACTTGTAGAAAATTAGTAGAATGGCATCAACCATCAGGGTATTCTTTATTTAGATGAGAAGGCCTAACAACACTGAAACTGTTAGTGGAAAAATAAATTGTGTCCAAGTAGTGGAGCTCCATATTCTTATTTTCTTTATCGCATACGCCAGTTAACGCACCATTCTCTTTCTCCAATGCTGTTGGTTACTTCTTTAAAATATATGGTAGGACATTAACATATATGATCTTCAACTTATAGTCTATATAAAACATATGACCATGCAGGTGTATATACCGGTGTCTGGCTGCTTCCTTACACGCCACCACGTGAAACAATGGTCTGAAAGGGATAAGCTTGGTAAGGTTTTTGTATCAAATGCAACCATGAGGCAACTAGCATGTTCAGAGATATGAATTTGTTAATATTGAATTAGGGAGAGGGATGAGTTACTAAAATTTAATCAAAATGAAGAAGCTAATCCAAATTGGACATTTTATTTTTAAAATACAATACCCCAACTATTTATTCTCCATGAGAATACGATGGTGAGCCACACCGATGAAGCTGGCTCATCTAAGGTTTCGTTTATTAGCAAGAAAAAATTCACAACTATGTTATACAATGCCAAATGCCGCAGAGGTGAGTCAGAATGAGTTAACCTGCCGTGATTAGTATATACTAAAACGTGTCATGCCATCTTGTGAAAACACTATATTGTACTACATTTTGCTGCGTGTGCATTGTAATTGTGTCACAACAATCAGCTAACATATGCATGGACAAAAGGAGTTCTCTTTAACAAGTAAATTAGCTTCCACAAGTGTAAAGGTCATGTTGGTGTATAAATAACATTTCTTTTCAAAATATTATACATAACAAAAAAAAAATGTCCGAAAGAAACATTAGAAACTTTAAGCATTTAATTTACTTTTAAGAAATTGATATCTAGAACATGCCCGTGCCTTGCACGGGCTATAAACCTAGTTTAACTAATTAGTTAAATGTCAGTATTAATTTCTTAGTCCCAATGTACATATGTTGTATTTAACATCATTCCTAAATATGTTCCTATGGTTAAGAAATCTATTAATTTATATATGTGTATAAAATGATTCTTGATTCCAGATATTTAAGAGATCAATTATTCGATATTGGGATTATTGTTTTTCGTACATACATGATTCTTGATTTCTGTTAGGGAATTTTTTACACTATAGTCGATTCAACATATAGATTGTCTTTATCTACGAAATGATGATCCAAACTTTTGGAGGTTGAATTTAAATATCAAATTTGTGGGATAGTGGCCTTTAGTCCCCCATGCAACCGAGTACCCTACCTTGTAACCTGGAGTAATTTGTATGTTAAATTAAGCGATTTCTTTGACATCAATTTGAAGTGTAATAAACTCAATGCAAGATGATCAGTTGATATTATTTTGTTGACTTCAATGGTACTTTAAATGGATGATTTTCCGTGATTGATTGCAGCTAAGTGGGGCTCAGGCTGCCAAACTCGATTATCATGAAGGCCCTGTAAGAGATTGTAGCTGGCACCCTATAATTACCCTTCTTTAGTCAGCTCTTCATGGGATGGTAAACTTGCAAAATGGGACTTTTCAGATAACTCTTTAGACCAATCCGATGAGACAGTGTAGTTAAATTCAGTGGCGTCTACTAAATTGTAAGCTACTCATTCATATCGACCTATTTTGTAAATTATATCTACAGTGTAAAGTTATGCAGCGTTTGAAGTATCGGATGTATATTTCAGAATAATTATCTTGGGTTAGGTAAAAGTTATTCACAAAAAGTAATTTGAAGATAGTTGGGGCCGAAAAATGCGAGAATGAGAAGAGCAGAAACAGAGGACATCCAGGGAGTTACTTGAACAATATATGCAGTTCGAGGAAACTGAAAATGATAAAAAAAAAGAAAGTAAGTAACTACTTATCTTTTATGTTTTTTATGTAATTGTGTTTCTTTGTTGGTCATTATATAATTTTGTTTGCCTTTGGATTAATTCAAACAGGAAGGAAAAAGATCCATTTAAACCAAAGCACCCTGTTCTTGGATTAGATACTTGGGATCAGATACGCAGTATGCTTAACTAGTGCCTAACAATATTAGTGTAAAATGTTTCAGCCTTTTTGTTATCTGCAGGCTTTTATTATATAACTGAGACCTATATTTTTGTTTTGTGGATGTAAGAATTGAATTGGAATTTTTTAATATCAGAATTTATTTCTGCATTTTGTGATCAAAATTTTATGGCTTTCTTTTGCCAAATATATTGCGGAGTATATTATTGTTTTTGTATTTTTATTATTTTTGAAAATAGTAAGAATAGTACAGGTAAAAAAGGCAGAAAAATAAATATATAATTTTTTTTTTAAAAAAATTGCCACTTACATAGCGCTTTAAAAAGAGCTATAGAAGAACATGTGCTTAGGAAACACTTACTTAGATAGCGCTTCTGAAAATGCTATTTAAGAGCTACACTTACGGAATGGCAAAAAAAATGCTATGTAAGTGATCCTCACTTCAATAGCGGCTCCTTAGATAGCGTTTAAAAACGCTATGTAAGAGCTAAAAAAAACGCTATCTAAGTGCAAATCTGTAGTAGTGCACCCTAGGGGTCACCTCACTACGACCTCCTGCTACTACTCAAGGCGTCCTCTCTTGCTAGGCCTCTAGGCGTCTCACGCTAGGCCTCTATGCATCTCACGCTAGCCCGGCCTCGAGGTCGCATCTAGCAGGGCCACCTCGCTACAGGGCCACCTCGCTACCGGGCCACCTCGCTACAGGGCCACCTCGCTACAGGGCCACCTCGCTTATGATCTCCACCAAGGGATCGCTTCGATCATCTCTATCATCACATCTACAAACTACAACGAGATCACTATCTCATTCTTTACTGGAAGGCTCATGGCCAGACCCCTCGAGGTTGCATGGGTGTCTATACGCTTGGGATCGCCTCACATGACTAGACCCCTCGAGGTCGCATGTCGGGCTCTTGCTACTTTGCTAGCTTCACTGGAGAGGCCTCGTTTTCTATCCATGCGAGACCATAAGCTTCCTTCTTTGGACTATGGGTCATGGGTAAAACTGATGACTCATTGCCACGTCAGCCCTAAACGAGTGGGCTTGGACTTTGGCTTATCTCTTAAAACCCTAGCCCGCCTAGGTAACTTGCTCTCCAAGAACTACGTATGGCTTGATCCCTATAAATAGGGTACGTAGGCACCTTGCTATGGATACACCTCAGCTCACCCCTGACTATCTATCAACAAGATCAGCCACAAACAAACACCAATCTCCTCCCATGTTCTTCATGTTCATAGCAAAATATCTGTATTTTGCTCCATAAATCCAGCAACCTCCAATTTCGTGTTGTAACGAAATTCTCCCTACAACAATTGGCGCTAGAAGGAGGGGCCTAGTCATTAATTTGGGAGAACGATGACTAACTCGAACAAGAAGAACGGAGAGGCCAACAACGGAGAGGCCGAGGTCGGGCTAGCGTGAGAGGCCGAGGCCGGGCTAGCGCGAGACCCCGGGGTAGCACATGACCCCGGGCTGCAAGGATCGAGACCTCGAGGTAGCATATGACCCCGGACTGCGACCCCATAGGAGCGAGGCCATGCTTGCACCTAGCGTAGCGAGGCCGGGTTCGAGAAGAATAAGCGACATCATCAGGAGCCAAGGTTCGGAATGACCCCCATCTCTTCGTTGAGAGTGTGAGCAGTCCTATCGTCGGGAAGACAGACCCCCCTCTCTTCGTAGAGAGCGCGAGCGGTCCCATCATTGCGATGAGAGACCCCCCTCTCCTCGTTGGGAGTGTGAGCGGTCCCATAAGTACGAGCCCGACCCCGAGATTGTAAAAAGAAGGACTGAAAGGAGGATCAAGAGAAGTCAAGCTCGAGGAGCTCACTACTGACAAGAAGGATAAGTGACAGAGGCCAAGGCAAGGGTCAAGGTTCTAAGTGACCTCCATCTCCTCATCGAGATCGTGAGCGGTCCCATCGTCATAATGACAGACCCCCTCTCCTTGTGGAGATCGTGAGTGGTCCCATCGTCGTGACGACAGACCCCCATTTCCTCGACGAGATCGTGAGGCCCCCTATACGATGTAGCTAACGAGGCCCCCTCTTATGTGACTAATGAGGCCCCAATATGGAGTGACTATTGAGATCTTGAGATGCCTTTAATGAGATACTTCTACATGAGATGCTTCTTCTTGGTGAGATACCTTTACGTCGAGGAGAGGGGGGACGCCCCTTATCCTTGTCGGGGAGAGGGGGGACGCCCCTGAACCTCGCCGGCAATGAGGAGGTCATCGACTATCTCAAGACACTAGGAAGAGCATGCAACAAATAACGAGGCTGAGTACGAGGCTCTCATCATTGGCCTCTAAGCTCACACTTGAGATGAAGGGAGAGAAGCCAAAGTACTTGAAAATAAAAATGAGCTCAAGACCTCAATATCTACATTCTCATTCAACATAGGGAAGCTTGTTATGACATTGAAGAAACAAAGTACCCCGGGATAGCATGACGAGGCCAAGTGCCCCGGGATAGTATGACGAGGCCAAGTGCCCTTGGATAGCATGACGAGGCCAAGTGCCCCGGGATAGCGTGATGAGGCCAAGTACCCCGGGATAGCATGATGAGGCCAAGTTCCCCGGGATAGCATAATGAGGCCAAGTTCCCCGGGATAGCGTGATGAGGCCAAGTGCCCCGGGATAGCGATGATGAGGCCAAGTGCCCCGGGATAGCGATGATGAGGCCAAGTGCCCCGGGATAGCGATGATGGGGCTAAGTCCCCCGGGATAGCGTGATGAGGCCAAGTGCCCCGGGATAGCGTGATGAGGCCAAGTACCCCGGGATAGCGATGATGAGGCCAAGTGCCCCGGGATAGCGATGATGAGGCCAAGTGCCCTGGGATAGCGATGATGGGGCTAAGTCCCTGGGATAGCATGACGAGGCCAAGTGCCCCGGGATAGCGTGATGAGGCCAAGTTCCCCGGGATAGCATGACGAGGCCTATGGTACTTTGCAATATTATAAAATTCAAATAAAGGAGCATCAATAAAGCAAGCCAACCAGGTTCAAGGAGCATCCATATAGGTAAAAGAAATTAAGTCTATAAGTGCGAGGCAAATAAAGGGAATGCTCGCATCTCCACTGAGTCTAGCAGATAAAGGCATAAAAGGAAATCATGGGGATCCATTTGTTGCTCATTCATCTCCATCTTGAGGTTAGCAGCAAACTTCCCAATTTCTTCACCCAACCGGTACCAATCAATGTCATCAATCTTTTCTATAATCTACATACAAGGCACACATCTAATTGTAAAATAGGAGGAGGCCTCTCAATATATGAGGCTGCGAGGAGGAGGCCTCTCAACATATGAGGCTGCGAGGAGGAGGCCTCTCAATATATGAGGCTGCGAGGAGGAGGCCTCTTAACATATGAGGCTGCGAGGAGGAGGCCTCTCAACATATGAGGCTGTGAGGAGGAGGCCTCTCAATGTCATCAATCTTTTCTACAATCTACATACAAGGCACACATCTAATTGTAAAATAGGAGGAGACCTCTCAATATATGAGGCTGCGAGGAGGAGGCCTCTCAACATATGAGGCTGCGAGGAAGAGGCCTCTCAATATATGATCCTGCGAGGAGGAGGCCTCTTAATATATGAGGCTGCGAGGAGGAGGCCTCTCAACATATGAGGCTGCGAGGAGGAGGCCTCTCAACATATGAGGCTGCGAGGAGGAGGCCTCTCAAATATGAGGCTACGAGGATGAGGCCTCACAACATATGAGGCTGCAAGGAGGCCTCTCATCATAATAACAAGGAGCAGAGGAGAGTTCTCTCATCACATTTTAAGAAGACATGAAAATATAGGTGAAAGCCTGAGCTTACACATCAGCTGGACAGAAGATATAATTATAACCATTTACGACTGCAAAGCCCTATGGGTCGCCTTTCAAGGTCCCTTCAGGACCACATTGCGCTTGGAAGGATCCCTCGAGGTCACCGTCACTTACAATTTATACTTGGCTTTGCATCAATTGGAAGACACCACTTTACTTGATTCCACATCGCATTCATAATGGCAATATGGAATCGGGGGGTAGTTGTTATGCCCGAATCTCAGCATAGATCTTAAACACACTCAAAGGACTATACAAGGGGCCCACCTCACTTAACAGGCTTAAATATTGAAGAAGGATCAACAAGGCATGAGGCCCGATCAGGGATCGTTTCACCTCTATCTCTTAAATCTCTTGAAGACAACCTTTCGAAGACATGATCCCACCCTAAGGGTCACCTCACTATGACCTCCTGCTACTACTCAAGGCGTCCTCTCTTACTAGGCCTCTAGGCGTCTCACGCTAGGCCTCTAGGCATCTCATGCTAGCCCGGCCTCGAGGTCGCATCTGACAGGGCCACCTCGCTACAGGGCCACCTCGCTACAAGGCCACCTCGCTTATGATCTCCACCAAGGGATCGCTTCGATCATCTCTATCATCACATCTACAAACTACAACGAGATCACTATCTCATTCTTTACTGGAAGGCTCATGGCTAGACCCCTCGAGGTCGCATGGGTGTCTATACGGTTGGGATCGCCTCGCATGACTAGACCCCTCGAGGTCGCATGCCGGGCTCTTGCTACTTTGCTAGCTTCACTGGAGAGGCCTCATTTTGTATCCATGTGAGACCATAAGCTTCCTTCTTTGGACTATGGATCATGGGTAAAACTGATGACTCATTGCCACGTCAGCCCTAAACGAGTGGGCTTGGACTTTGGCTTATCTCTTAAAACCCTAGCCCGCCTAGGTAACTTGCTCTCCAAGAACTACGTATGGCTTGATCCCTATAAATAGGGTACGTAGGCACCTTGCTATGGATACACCTCAGCTCACCCCTGACTATCTATCAACAAGATCAGCCACAAACAAACACCAATCTCCTCCCATGTTCTTCATGTTCATAGCAAAATATCTGTATTTTGCTCCATAAATCCAGCATCCTCCAATTTCGTGTTGTAACGAAATTCTCCCTACAACAGTAGGTTCGACGGCGTAGACTGATTTGGTGATGTGCTACTACCGATTTGAAGGTTTTTAAATTCCTTTTACTTTATCGATTACTATTATGTATAAAAGATTGTGTTTGTGTAATTTTTTGGGATTAATTTTGATCTAAATTTCATGAATTCTATTTATGTACTCATAGTTGTCACTGCTTACCATTGTTTCAGACTTTCAGTGTTACTAAAAGAATTTGATCTTTTCATTCAATTTATGGTGGAAAATGTTTTATTGTTTCGATTTCTTTATGTCCTATGTCTCATGCTTTCTAAGTGTTTGATTAATGTTCTTAGAAATTTTTTTTTGTTCTTATTTCAAATTTTGTGTTTTGTATTCTTAAACAAGTGTTTTTCATGAGTTTATGATCAAAGGAAAGCATTTGAAACTACAACTCTCTACTGACAGGGCAAGTTCATTTGGCACTCACACTGATGCTCATTTACATGCTTATATTAAAAAAAATGATTAAACATTTGAGATGCTACTTTTGACCTCTAAACAGCTAATGGTGAGTTTTTAAAAAAAGTGTGACGGATACTTTATTTTTGGTTAACCATTCAATTTTTGCAGATACATGAAAAAAGATAAAAAAGAATAATTTTTTGGACTCTATATGTATTGATTAAAACTATTGAACCCAAAGTTTTGTTAGTGTCCAACTATTAAGAATGATACATCCATAGTTGCATATTGTATGAACTAAAACTGTTGTAAATTTTGCAATTTTTTCCTTTTAAGATTTGAAATGTGTTAATGTTTATTTGTACTTTTGGATCTGTTTTGTTACAAATGAGGTGTTATCTAAAGTTAGTTCCTACCAGCTGTACTTCTTATTGTGTTACTAAATATAAATTGTAGGAGCATGTTTGCGTTTGATGTCATCATAAATTCATGCTTAGTTTTGATTGTTCAGGTTGTCATGATAAAATATCACATCTTTTTTCTCAACAAGGATCTCATGGAATATGTATTTTATTTGCGAATAGTGTTCTATCAAGTAAGACATTATGCTACGACAACCAGATTTATTTATAGTACACTAATTTATGAGGTGCCAATTATCATAATTCATTAAATCTTTCATAAAACTGATCTTTAGTAGTGCCAATTGTTCATATTTTACGCATTCAGTATCGATTCATTTCTTATCCTTATGTATCATTGGACAATGGAGTACTCAGCCTTCTTATCAAGAAAGAGAAAAAGGTGTACCATGGACAGATGAAGAACACAGGTGTATAGATTTGTACTCATGTCAACATGATAAGTATTGAATTTAAGCCTTATGAAGAGTATAAAGTAATGTAATTATTAGGACACGATGCCATATTATGAACGTAACATCTTTAATTTTAAAAACTTGGTAAGGTCGTATATGATTTAGCGAGAAACTTTTATGTTTCTTGGTTTCGAGACAATATTAATATTTGGATATCTCAAAAGATTAAGGTTTCCTTTGGCACGAAATATTAGTGTGTGTGTGTATATATATATATATACTACTATTGTTATCCTTGCCACAAATGAACATAATTATTTCTCTATCTTTAGATTATCCGAATCAATTATATGACACTGGAGTAGTCAACCTTAGCGAGGTTAATTTAGATATTTTAAAGATCAATCAACTTCTCATGTTATAAAGTGAAATCTTAGAATTTTAAGTTAATTAATATCATGTTTTAGAAACACTTTCTCATAAAATGACATCCTATGGGATTATGATTGAGTGTGCTTGCAATGACCTTTACTTTTATTTTAGGGAAGCTATATGAATGGAACTAGCTCTTCTATTGCAAACCCTTAAATATAATGGTATCTGTATTCTTTTATATGGCCAGGTTGCATTATTTTTCAATCATAATCCTATACATAAGAAAGTACAATGTTTAATGCTTAACGTGATAAAGTTCTTACTATGATAAAGTTCTATTGTGCAGGAAAAGTATTTGTATATATAATTTTGAGTAGGTTGAATGTGTAGTTCGTTATATATATAAGAATATGCAAAAGTCTGTGTATGGTGTTTGTCCTGGTGCAGCAGATAACTTGATCTGGGAGTTTCTCTCCAAGCTGCTCTATCAATATGATCAATACTGTTGTTAAAAGGTGCAATGATCATCGGTATTGCCTTTACATGTTTAGTATACCAAAATGGTCAAGTTTTACATAAAAAATTATTTCTTGCATCATAATATAGATAAAAATAACAAATGTCTGCATTTTAACTTGCACATAGTGAAGTAGAGAAAATAATCCTAATTGTGTATATGGTTGATGAGTTGTACGTTTGTAAAATCATGTTGCATTGATCAAATATGAATTTATACCTATATCTCAACTATATATATCTCAACAAGCATGATCGCCAGTTCTATGTGCATGTGTTGATGAGTTTTATTTGCTGAAAACGATGTCCATGTGTTGAATCGAGCGGGACTATAATGGTATCTTGAGCAAGTCTCTTTTTCTTTTTAATCCTTTTCTTTGTGTTTCTTTTTATATAAATTTAAAAGTTTCAAGGAGTTTCGATTCCAGCAATTTTGAGTTTGTAAGTGAAGTTGCATTTGTGTTATTTCAAGATTTTATATGCTCTAATATCGCTTTAAATTACATCCTCTGATTATGTGTTGGAAGCAGACATATAATTAAATATTATCCAGTGAAAAATGTTCTATAAATTAGTGTATCTCAGCCTAGTTCCATTGCTCCATCACCTGGAACAACTCCTCTGTATGAAGGAATGATAAAAGCAACAAAAATTGTGTCTGAGACTTCATCCCCGCTGCATAGAATCTTACTACAGAGCTGTAAGCAACCTAAAGTGTTTAGGATCAGAGTTGTTTTTAGTTTGTTAAGTATGTTGAAGCTGTATGTCTTCCAAGTATAAGGACCTAATATTAGTGACATTTGGTAGAGAATATAATTATTATTATTTGCATCATAATTTATGCTCAAATATATTTTATATCCTCCACATCTCCACTATTAAAGCTGGATAAATTATCTATGATTTATCATCCAAATTAGATCTTTAAAATAATAATATAAAAATCACATAAAAAGAATCAAATAGTTAAGTACAAAAATTTTGATTTCTAATTAATTGGCATTATCCGGATAGACACGATTTTATTAAATATACATAGGGTTGGCTATGTGGATTAAATTTATTATAAAAAAAACTTATCCTTATAAGGGTTTTTAAAACTACTTCTATTTGATTTTTTCCAAGTTTTAAGAAAATAAATAGATAAATATAAAAAAGAGTAAAAAAAAAAGAAATGTTAAATTTTTCTTAATTCAAAAATGTATACAAACTTTACTTTAGGCCTATTCAAATCAGACAAAAAATCTTGGAATAAATCCCATATATTTAGGCGTACAAGAAGATGCAATTTTATGGATTAGATTTTGTTTTAACTAACATCTTGACCATTGAAGTTTTGAAAAGTTACAAACTTTTTGAAAATCAACTACCCTTTTTCATTTTCACAACAAAGAATTATAACATAATAATTATGAATATAATTACATTTTCGATATGTGTACTCTGAAAAGAAGTAGTTAAATAAAAAGACATGTATGATATATTTTGTATTAAAATTATCAAAACATTTTCCGTATATATCTAATGGCATTATGTGATGTGACAAATCATAATGTATAAATAATTGTAAATTGTTGATTTATAATGTTAAATATTATTTTCATTTAGTTTAAATCGAGGTATTGTCAAAGGCAATTCCAAGAGGTATTTTAAATAATATAATTGTTAAATATTTATTTGATTGAAAGATGAATTTGTGATTGGTGACAAAATAAATGGGACGAAGGGAGAATAAATTTTCATAAAACAAATTATAAAAAAAAGTTATTCAAAAAAAATATAAAGCAGCACAAAGCCCGTAAAAAGGATCTCTTTTTAAAATATATATTTCTATATTTATAAATAAATTATTAATTTATCATATTTTTGGGACCATATATTTATATATATTTCCCAAATTATATTCCTATATTTATAAAGAAATTAATAATTTATCTTATTTTTCGGACCATATATTTATATATTTTTTTCAAAATTGATCATTTTTTGAAATGGTCCAACTTCAAACCAGAACAAATGTTTAATTTGGAGGGATTATGAACAAAAACTACACTCAACAATATAACTAACTAAAAGCAGAACAAAAAACTTAATTAGCAATAGGAGTATTTCATTTCGATTTAAATTACGAAATTTATTTATAATTATTTATTAAAAAAATCAAACTATTCGCCCATGCGTAGCGGGAAAACATTCTAGTTTATATATACATGTATTTATGTTTGTACATGTGTATGTACGTATAAATATGCATATTAATTATACAACAATTAATAGATGATAAATAATGAAATATTAATAGATTATACAACATAAATGTATGTATATATATATAATATTATAGTGTATTATTATATATCCACAAAAATTTATATATGTATGTATTTATATTTTTACATGTGTATGTATGCATAAGTATGCATATTAATTATACAACAATTAATAGATTACAAATAATGAAATATTAATAGATTATACATCATAAATGTATGTATGTATGTATGTATGTATGTATGTATGTATGTATGCAGGGATGAAGTCAGGAAATTTTTAAGTTGGGAGCACTATATATATGTGATAAAAAATCGAATGTAATTATAATGGTTCAATAATAAAAAATAATAAATACAAAAGCAACCTACTACTTATTAGTTGGCAACAATTTACGAGTAGTTTTCATGTTTTGAAAATATGGATGTGTGCGGGAGATGAGGTGGAGAAAATAGGGAATTTGTTTTTGCTCCCTCAATTCTTCCCTAAAAATTATTGGGGTTGATGGGGGCACAAACAAAAAATTTACAAAATTCATACTTAATTTAAATAGGTTAAAAAGATGTGGTGGGGTCACGGGCACCCACATGCCCCCAGCCTCCGTCCCTGTATGTATGTATGTATGTATGTATGTATGTATGTATGTATGTATGTATGTATGTATGTATATAATATTATAGTATATTATTATATATCCATAGAAATTTATATATGTATGTATTTATGTTTGTACATGTGCATGTATGTATAAATATGAATATTAATTATACAACAAATAATAGATTACAAATAATGAAATATTAATAGATTATACAACAGAAATGCATTTATGTATGTATGTATTTATGTATATTTGTATGTATGTACGTATGCATGTATAATTAATAATTATTTATGTACGTATGTATGTATGTATGTATGTATGGATGTATGCATGTATGTACGTATGCATGTATAATTAATAATTATACATTAATGTATAATTATCTACAAATATATATTATAATTAATAATTATACATTATCTGAGTTAAGCCAACTGAGATTTATCTACAAATTAATATATATAAACAAAAAAAATATTTATGTATGTAGATAATGTTTTTTAATATAAACTCAAATTCTCACACAGCTCAACTGGTTATGTTGTTGAATTTAGTTCCCTAAGATCATGGGTTCAAATCCTTTGAATTTATCTGAGTTAAGACAACTGAGATTTATCTACAAATTAATATATATAAACAAAAAAATATTTATGTATGTAGATAATGATTTTTAATATAAACTCAAATGCTCACACAGCTCAACTGGTTATGGTGTTGAATTTAGTTCCCCAAGGTCATGGGTTCAAATCCTTTGAATAACAATATTTTTAAAAATATTTCGAGTTAGGTTTGGAGTGAGGTTCGGAAGGACCGAGCCTATGAATAAATTTGCTCAGGGAAACCCCCTCTTGGTGTATTAGTTATAAAATAGATTAGTATTTTCTTTATATTTTTCAAACTTTTATTGTTAATAATTACAACTTTATTTTTTACGTGAAAAATGATATTAGAATTGCCTTCTAACTTTATCAAATTATTGAATTACTAAATATTGAAAATTACAATTGCCTTATAAATATTTGTTAATGTAAAAAATTTTCTAAACTTTCACTTAAAGTAAAAATAACAACTAACTTATAAAAAATTGTTACTATAGATGCCTTTACAATGATCGAATCTATTTTTTCAGTTTTTGTAAAGATTTACAATTTTAAATACTAATAATTATAATCTCCTTTTTTATCTCTGAATTTATAGCTAGCTAATATAAAAAATTAAATTTTATTATCTTCCTACAATAATAAAACTTCCTTAAAAAAATATATTATCATATATATACAGAACGCAACCAAATTATCTTATGAGAGCTTATGCCCTAAAACTTGTGTTCCGTAACTCACCGTTCTCTAGCAAACTTTGTTTAATTTTGCACTTTGTGCTATCGATATATCATTGATGATATGGGCTGAAAATAAGCCCTAAAGACACATTTAATATGACATTAATTAGACCCAGCATGGTCCAAACGTGGGGCCCACCAGATGGACCCAAAACCCCAATTATAATATTAATTTCGTAATTAATATTGGGGGAAATAAATAGCTCAGCAATAAGAGTTGGATAAGGATATTATCTCCATCAGACTTAGCCACCAAGGCATCCAATTCGATATGGAAACTGATTCCTACAAGGAATAGATCTAGAACCTTCCTTAAGGCGGTGGCTTGCCCACCAAGTATCCGAATCCTACCATAATTCTAAGGCTTCTCAGCCTATATAAAGGGTCAGACCCTTCATCTCAGAACTACGTTTTTTGGCTTTATTCTCAATAACGAGATACGTAGGCACTCTGTGAGGACCGATTAGTCTCGAACACGGAAACATCCATTAAAGCTCAAAGCTCAACCACCCTAGAATTAATTACAAATCGTATCCTAGTTTTTATTCCACAACATTTGGCGCCGTCTGTGGGAAGACAACATCAACCATGGTTCAAACACGAAGAACAACATCGACTGAGGCCATACCCCTTAGCTCTGCTCCACCTGCCACCTCTGATCCGCTTATCACCGCTGAAGAAGGACAATTACCCCCATCAACAGGGACGGTCATCCAACCTCTAGCCTCTCAACCCTCAGGTACGATTCCCCATGTTGAGGGAACTTTACCTATGATTATCCCTCAAAGCTAAGAAACTAACCCTCTTCAGATAGTGGTTTCTCCTCTTGGTAACGTTGATTGTACGCTACCCCCGGGGGTACAGATCCACACCACGGATCTCCCTTTGAATACCAACCCGATGTATGGGCTGCCTAATTATCCCCCTCGACACAGGGAACCTGGACCAAGCGGTCATGCCTTACAGATCGGAGATCAAGAGTACGATGACTACTCCGGCCCCTATACTGATGATTCGACGTCTGAGGATGACGATGATGATCGCGAAGAAGCCCCAAGGAGGCGACGTGCTAGTAGAGAACCTCGAAGGAGGTCCCAAAGAATCCATGATGGACCTCTACAAAAGGCTGAGGAAAGGATTAAGGCTCATGAGGCTGAGATCCAAAGGTTGAAGGATGATATTGCTAGGGAGCAAGCAAGGCGAAGTCTGATTCGACCTCCTCCAGTTACAGGGAGGATTCCCTTTATAAATCTGGAGAGGCCTTCAAGGAGACAGCGAAGGGCCGAAGCCCCAACTGAAAAATCAACAAGGGTGGAGACCCCCAGAAGTAACCCCAAGGATCTGATGCCACTTGGGGATCCTGATGATCCCACACCTCCGTTTACTGAAGAGGTAATGAATGCCCGCATCTCAAGGAAGTTCAAGATGCCGACGATTAAGGCTTATGATGGAACGGGCGACCCCGCAAACCATGTTAGGACATTCTCAAACGCACTACTGTTGCAGCCTGCGAGCGATGCCTTAAAGTGTAGGGCGTTCCCTCAAACCCTATCGGGCATGGCTCAAAGGTGGTATAGCCGCCTACCTGCAAACTCGATTGGCTCTTTTAAGGAGCTGAGTGCCGCCTTTGTCTGCCAGTTCATTAGTGGGAGAGTTCATGAAAAAAGTTCTGCATCCCTCATGTATGTGGTGCAGGGGAAGAACGAGAATTTGAGGGATTACCTCAAGCGATTCACCAAGGAGACTCTGAATATCACTGATCTGGAAAATAAGGTGGCCATGGTAGCCCTGGAACACGGAACCACTGATCTCTTCTTTAAAAGGTCTTTGGCAAAACATCCTCCTGAAAACATGGCCGAGCTCCAACGAAGGGCCGACAAGTATATCAAGGCTGAGGACAGCATGAAGAAGGAAACCGCAGGAGGCAATGGCAAGGGTTCTAATGACTCAAAGAAACGAAAGCAAGAGCAAGAGTATGATGCTAGGGACAAGTATCCCCGGACTAGCAAGGATTCCGAGTCACCACCAAAGATGGGTTTGGGACCGAGGTTTTCTGATTATGCAAGGCTGAACGCTCCTAAGATTCAGATCTTGTTAGATATTGAGAAGGATAAAGACTTTCGATGGCCGAAGCCACTTAAGGGTGATCCCGCGAAGAGAAACAAGGAGCAATACTGTAGGTACCACCGTGATATGGGTCATGATACAGATGATTGTAGGCAACTGAAAGATGAGATTGAGTTCTTGATCCGAAAAGGAAAGCTGAGCAGGTTCACGAAGGGTGATGATCGTGGAACCCAAAGAAGGGACTATGACAGGAGAGACAATGACAGAAGAGATAACGATCGTGATCGTGATCATAATCCACAGTTCTGAGGGCCAGTTATTAATATGATTTGGGGAGGCTCGACAGCGGCCGGTACGACTCGAAACTCTCGAAAGGCGTACGCCAGAGAAGTGATGCACATCGTGGGAGAAGCCCCAAAACGTGCTAGGACTGAAATAGCCATTGGGTTTGATGATTCAGACCTCGAAGGGGTAAAGTTCCCCCATTACGACCCGTTGGTCATAACTCCTGTGATTGGAAACTCGGAGGTGAAACGAGTCTTGATAGATAATGGAGCTTCTGTTGATATCTTGTTTCACGATGCGTTTGTGAAGATGGGGTACACCGATTCTCAATTGACCCCGACCAACATGCCGATCTACGGATTTAATGGATTTGAGTCCAAGGTTGAAGGGACTATTCAGTTACCCATGACAATTGGACAAGAACCTAAAGAAGCTACCCAGATGCTGAACTTCCATGTGATCCTCGACTTATAACGCGATCCTGCGAAGGACTGGGCTCCATGAATTCAAGGATGTTGCCTCCACATATCATATGAAGATTAAGTTTCCAACCAAGAATGGTGTTGGAGAACAAAAGGGTGATCAGAAGATGGCAAGAAGTTGTTATGTGTCCGCGTTAAGAGCTGATGGAGTCGGGGGGCAGGTACTTCCGATCGAAGACATGGATGTCCGTAGTGATGATGAACACCGAGGGAAGCCAGTAGAGGACTTAATTCCCATTCCTCTGGAGCTAGGCGACCCTGAGAAAGTAACTTATATAGGAGCCTCTTTGAAGGAACCCCTAAAGGGCAAGTTAATAACATTCTTACAAGAAAATAGTGATGTGTTTGCTTGGACAGCAGCTGATATGCCAGGGATTGATCCCCAACTCATAACTCACAGATTGAATGTCGATCCTAACCGGAAGATAATACAGCAGAAGAAGAAGAACTTTGCACCTGAAAGGCAAGAGGCCATAAAGCAAGAAGTTGAAAAGCTCTTAGAAGCTGGGTTTATTGAAGAGATTCAGTTTCCAGAATGGTTAGCTAACCCTGTGATGGTCAAGAAGGCAAATGGGAAGTGGAGGATGTGTATAGACTTCACTGATTTGAATGATGCATGCCTAAAGGATTGTTTTCCTCTGCCTAGAATAGACATGTTAATAGATGCCACAGCTGGACATGAGATGTTGAGCTTCATGGATGGGTTCAGCGGCTACAATCAGATTAGGATGCACAAGGATGACATCCCTAAGGTATCTTTCATAACTGACTTTGGTGTTTTCTGCTATCTTGTTATGGCTTTTGGTCTAAAGAATGCATGAGCTACTTACCAACGACTGGTGAATAAGATATTCGCCCATCTGATTGGAAAAACCATGGAGGTCTATGTTGATGACATGCTAGTCAAGAGCCTATTCAAGGCAGACCACATTAAGCACCTCAGAGAGGTATTCGAAGTTCTGAGGCACCACAAAATGATGTTGAATCCAGCCAAGTGTGCTTTTGGTGTTGGATCTGGAAAATTCTTAGGTTTGATGGTTTCAAAGAGAGGCATAGAGGCCAACCCTGACAAGATCAAGGCGATCCTAGATATGGAACCGCCACGCTCTATTAGAGATGTGCAAAAGTTGACAGGCCGGGTAGCGGCTTTAGGAAGATTCATCTCCAAGTCTGGTGACAAATGCTTGCCTTTCTTTCAAGCATTGAAGAAGGTGAAAAATTTTGAGTGGACCCCTGAGAGCCAAGAGGCCTTTGAACAACTGAAGAAGTACATGGTTGAAGCCCCGTTGCTGGCCAAACCTAGTCCCGGGGAGACTCTTTAGCTATACCTGGCGGTATCTAAGCAAGCGTTGAGCGCCATTCTCATTCGAGAAGAGAAGAAGGTCCAGAAACCTATCTATTATATGAGCAAGGTGTTGCACGGGGCTGAGTTGAATTACTCTCCCATTGAGAAGTTCGCCTTGACATTGATAACAGCCTCGAGGAAGTTACGCCCGTACTTCCACGCACATAAAATTGAAGTCCTGGCGGACCAACAGTTGAGAAACATATTGCATAGCCCGAAGGCTAGTGGAAGACTAATCAAGTGGGCGATTGAACTTGGAGAATTTGACATCACGTATAAGCCTCGAACAGCCATTAAGGCTCAGGCATTGGCTGACTTCGTGGTTGAATGCACCATTAGCAACCAAGAAGTCGGGGGGCAGGAGATGATAACAACCCCTGGGAAGCAAGATAAAGATGAAGAACTTGTACCTGATCAGAAGGAATATTGGGTGCTCAGGAGATGATAACAACCTATGGGAAGCAAGATAAAGATGAAGAACTTGTACCTGATCAGAAGGAATATTGGGTGCTCTATTTTGATGGAGCATCAAAAACAAAATCTAGTGGCGCAGGCTTAGTGTTGCAAAGCCCCGATGGGTTCACAGTTGAATATGTTTTGAAGTTGGACTTTCCGACAACTAACAATGAAGCTGAGTATGAGGCCTTAATAGCCGGTTTAGGCTTGGCCAGAATCATGAGGGTCAAGAATCTCAAAGTTTGTGGAGATTCAAGGCTTGTGGTATCACAAGTAAATGGTGAATTTGAAGCTAAGGATGAAACTATGGTGAAATACCTGAGAGTCATAAAGGCTGTTATGACTCAGTTTGAGGAATGCTATGTTGAGCACATTCCGAGAGAAGAAAACATTAAGGCCGATGCCCTGTCTAAGTTCGCTTCTTCCGAGATAGAAAATTATGCTGGGAATGTCTACTTCCAGGTCTTGAAGGCCCCGACCGTTAACTCGAAATTAGTGGCACCAATTGATGTAGGGGGCTCTTGGATAAATCCTATCAAAGCTCACCTTGAAACCGGGTGGCTCCCAGACAATGCCTTGGAGGCACGAAAACTTTCAGTAAGAGCATTGAGATACGCCTTGATTGAGGGCATTCTTTACAAAAGGTCATTCGTCATCCCATACTTGAAGTGTTTGAGGCCTCAAGAGGCAAGAGAAGCATTGGAGGAGGTTCATGAAGGGATATGTGGGCAACACTTGGGGGGCAGAGCCCTAGCTCACAAGATCACTCGACTAGGATTCTATTGGCCGGAGATGCTGGCCGATGCACAGAATTACGTCAAGAAGTGTGACAGATGTCAAAAACACGCTCCAATTGTAAGGCAGCCGCCTGAGACGTTAACGTCAGTCAACTCTCCCATTCTGTTTGCGATGTGGGGGATGGATATACTTGGTCCTTTTCCCATGGCTTCAGCACAAAGGAAGTTTCTGATAGTGGCCATTGATTACTTCACTAAGTGGATTGAGGCTAAACCTCTAGCCAAGATAACCACCAAACAAGTTGCCCAGTTCTTTTGGGAGAACATAATTTGCAGGTATGGAATCCCACGAATTTTGGTGACAGACAATGGGACACAGTTCAATAATGAAGAGTTCAAGAAGTATTGTAAGGAGAATGCAATTGAGCTTCGTTTTACCTTAGTGGCTCATCCACAAGCTAATGGGCAAGCTGAGGTAGCTAATCGAATTATCCTTGATGGACTTAAAAAGAGGGTCGAACGCTCTAGGAACACTTGGGTAGATGAGTTGCTGCCCATACTATGGGCATACCGTACCACTTGTAAAGTGACAACTGGTGCAACCCCATTTCTGCTGGCTTATGGAGCTGAGGCAGTTGTGCCTTTGGAGATCATGCAAGCGTCACCTCGAGTTGAGGCATTTGAACCAGAGACTAATGAAGAGGGCATGAGACTCGCCCTAGACCTGATTGATGAAGTCAGGGACGAGGCAAACGCTAGAAATGTGGAGCATCAAAAGAAAGCGTCCTTTTATTACAACCACAGGGTTAAGGAAAGGTTCTTCCAGCAAGGTGACTTAGTTCTGAGGAAGATCGAGGCTTCTGGAGTTGGACAGAAAGGAAAGCTAGCCCCTAATTGGGAGGGGCCATATCGAGTCAAGAAGATATTAGGACGAGGATCCTACAAGTTGGAGACATTAGATGGGAACGAAGTGCCACGAACTTGGCATGCTTCGAACCTAAAGAATTACTATGTATAAGCTATCCTTGTACGGATTCAGCTTTCTATCTATTTATTAAGAGAAGTAGAAATAAGGTTCGATGAAACCATTCCAGGGCTTAACGCCCCGAGTAGGACAATACTAAGTTATGTAAGGGTTGAACCCATTTCGAATTATTAATGCAAGTTTGTTTTCCTTCAATGATTCTGCGATTTTGTTTATGTACCAAGCACCTGTTGAGTGTAAGTCTAGAAAGACCAAGTACCGAAAACAAGTAAACAAAAAAATGAGGAAACAAATGCATAAATAAAGACCCCGAAGGGCCAACGGTCAAGTTACATCACCGAGACAGATAAAAGTTTGGTCCCGAAGGACCTTGATTGAAATCTAGAAATATAAAGCCACATATGGCTAACAAGGCCATGTGAGGCCACAAACCAGCTCCAGCTACTCCTCCCCAGACTCCTCTTCGCCACTCTCCTCTTCGTCACTCTCCTCTTCCCCACTCTCCTCCTCCGAGTCTTCACCGGAGTCATCACCAGGCTCGGAAATCACCATTGGCTGAACATTAGCAACTTCGACCCCTTCTTCCTCGGAAGATGAATCAGAAGTAGAACTGCCCTCGTTTCGAATCAGTCTCTTGCCAGCGATGGGTTGGCAAACTACTCCAACTTTCTTTGCAAGTGGAGGTTTTTTCCCACGGGAGCCAGAAGAAGATGAGTCTTGGCTAGCAACTTGAACAGCCCCCTTGGAGTTGGATCCAGAGCGTCGATGACTGCCTTTGGACCGGGATCCTGATGTCTGAGGAACAACTTTAGTTCCCGAACCAGAAGCTAGGTTAATCGGGTTGACACCCCAATTTGGGCAAGGAAAATCAGCCGGGTTGACAACAGAGGGAATGCCTATGACTCACAGCGTTAATGGCCTTATCCAACAGACATGTTGAAGGGACGCATCTCATCATCATGATCATCAATGAGCTTAAGAAAATCTTTAGACCTATGGTAGGCCTGGATCACCTTGTCAGCATCATATGCCTTCTTTTTGGCTAGAGAAGAAAGTTGTTTACGGGTAGATGCAGCATTAGCTTCAGCACGAACGACTTGGGAGTGCAGATCGTCAATCTCTTCCTTGAACCTTGCTGAGTCATTCTTCAAGCTAATATTCTCATCCCTAAAAGCCCGGCCTTGAGTCGAAACAGTTTGAAAGTAAGCATTGGCCTGCAACAAGGAAATGGGTGAGCTACAAGGAATATACAGAGTCAAAATCAGAAACAGTATTGAACTTAACAGAGGGAATTTCATACCTGATACAAGGCCTGAGCGCCCATGAGCTGAGACTCATCCATTTTGTCGCCTGCATGCGTTGTCACTCGGTCAGGAGGAGTGATTGAAAGCTTGGACCAGTCTAGGGCTAGATAAGGACTCCCAAAGACCGAGTCTTGTTCACATATGCCCCAGGGAGGTATGAAAGGAGTCCTAACGTCCCCTTCAGCATTTCGGGATATGAGGCTTGAGAGTAAATCCTCTCAGGATGCCGGTTGCATGTTCTATCCGATGGGTTTGGGAGACGAACCTTAATGGCACTTGGGAAGTGATATGACTCCCTTATCTTTTGGACATCTCGTTCCGACAACTTACTTGGACTGTTAAAAGAATCTAAGCTAGAACAGTTTGGGAATGCTTCCCTCATAATGTTCAGGAGATCTAGCAAGGATTCAAATCTATGTTCAACATACGAAGGAGGTTTGATTTGTTCTTTACCTTTGGTGGTCCTCATCTTACTCCTCTTCGACATAGCTTCCATCATGGAGACAGGGGGAGCCATTGGTTGATCACCTTCCGACATCTTGATCTTGAAGCTGAAACTTGATCTTGAAGCTTGAACTTGATCTTGCAACTTGAAGCTAGAGAATTTAAGAATTTGAGAGCTCTGAAATGAAGAAGTGAATTGAAATGAAGGCTACTTCTCCTCTTTTATAGAAAATGCATGACCTGCTACATCAAGTTGAATCTTAGCGTGGTTCGCGTTCACAGGTCATCTATCATTTATAGACGAAAAAAGGACAGGAATTATCCGCGTTATACAGAAAGAATCGTTATAATTCATATATGCCAGAAAAGAAATAGTTGAAATATTTGATGCACGGATGGTTACGCTTAAGAAATTAAGTAACGAGTTTAGCCCTAAGAACAAGATTAGCAGTGCTAAACATAAATTAAGGAGTAATATCGTTAGAAGTCACGAATGACCAAACTGACGACTAAAGATCAAGATCAAGGTTCTTGATCCATAGGATCACGGATGATCTTAGATCCTAGATCCTTGACGACTTAAGATCAAGATCGAGGTTCTTGATCCCTAAGATAATGAAGTCACGAACCAAGATAGTAACTTGAGATCAAGATCAAGATCAAGATTCTCGATCCTCAAGGCCACGGATGGTTTTCAGGTCCGGGTTTCCTAGCTAACCACGAAGTGGCCGACCACGACACCCGGAGGGCCGTAGCCAACCACGAGGCAGCCGACCACAGCGCACGAGGGGCCGCAGCTGACCACCTCCCGGCCGACCACGGCGCACGAGGTGCCGCAGCCGACCACCTCTCGGCCGACCACGAAGATTTCGGGCCATTCGGCCGACCACCTTCCAACCGACCATGGTGTGGCCGACCATGGTGGCTTGGAGCCCTCTGGCCGATCACCTTGTGGCCGATCACGATCTACTCCGTGGTCCGGCCGATTGCGGGGTAGTTCGTGGTCCTGAATCTCGATTTTTTCAGCGAACCTCGGATAGTTTCTGATCCTGAATCTCGATTTTTTCAGCGAACCTCGGATAGTTTCTGGTCCTAGATCTCGACTTTTTCAGCGAGTCTCAGATGGTTTTCAGTACTAAAAAGAGGTCAATATTAGCACCGTTTAGTGCTGTTTAAGCGCTATTTAGTGCCTGTTAGCACAGTTTAGTGCCGATTAGCACCGTTTAGTGTTGTTTAAGCGCTATTTAGTGCCTGTTAGCACAGTTTAGTGCCGATTAGCACCGTTTAGTGCTGTTTAAGCACTGTTTAGTGCCTGTTAGCACAGTTTAGTGCCGATTAGCACCGTTTAGTACCGATTAGCGCCGTTAGTGCCGTTTTATGCCGTCTAACATCGTTTAACACTGTTTAAACGTTGTTTGAGACTAATTAGCACCGTTTAGTGCCGATTAAGCACTATTTAGTGCCGATTAGCGCCGTTAGTGCCGTTTTATGCCGTCTAACATTGTTTAACACTGTTTAAACGTTGTTTGAGGCTGATTAGCGCTGTTTAGTGCCGTTTAACACTGTTAGTGTCGATTCAATATCATTGTAAATGCGTCGGTCGCTCCACGCCTTACATTAAGACGATAATATTGAATACTCGCGTAAAAGCAATAAACCCTGACCCAAGTCTCGAAAAGGCCATTAAAACTTCGAGGAAAACCTGATCAGTTTTCCTAGAAGTTGGGGGGCAAATGATATGGGCTGAAAATAAGCCCTAAAGACACATTTAATATGGCATTAATTAGACCCAGCATGGTCCAAACGTGGGGCCCACCAGATGGACCCAAAACCCCAATTATAATATTAATTTCGTAATTAATATTGGGGGAAATAAATAGCTCAGCAATAAGAGTTGGATAAATATTTTATCTCCATCAGACTTAGCCACCAAGGCATCCAATTCGATATGGAAACTGATTCCTACAAGGAATAGATCTAGAACCTTCCTTAAGGCGGTGGCTTGCCCACCAAGTATCCAAATCCTACCATAATTCTAAGGCTTCTCAGCCTATATAAAGGGCCAGACCCTTCATCTCAGAACTACGTTTTTTGGCTTGATTCTCAATAACGAGATACGTAGGCACTCTGTGAGGACCGATTAGTCTCGAACACAGAAACAACCATTAAAGCTCGAAGCTCAACCACCCTAGCATTATTTACAAATCGTATCCTAGTTTTTATTCCACAACAATTGATTAATATTTATTTTTTCGATTGCTAAAATATGAGTGTTCGCGGATTCACAACACCTGAACGTAAGTCATATACCCTATCTATATTTTGTAATTGCTACATATTAGTTGAGTAATTTTTCAATTAATATGAAAAAGACAAAAGTGACAATTCATAATGCCCCCAATACATAAGTTTTATTTTCAACACTTCCGTTTCATAATACATGTCTCTTTTGAAGAAAAAAAAGTCTCAAATTACATGTCACTAGCTTTTTTCCATACATATTTATAACTAATTTTCCAAAACTATCCCCACATTTATTACTTCAAATGTTTGACTTATTTAAAACTTAACTCTATTTTCATTTTTCATTGCATTACTTAAGGGTATTTCTTGAAAAATTTTATCCAACTAATCTTTTTCTTAATTTATATAATTTTTTGGGAATATTGCATTATCATTTTTTAAGAAACTCTAACATGTGTACATATATTTCATCCCACATGTCCAAATAAATTTAAAAAATATTTTTGAAATGCCAATAGAATATCCAAGAAGAAAATATCCCAAATTTCACAAAACTAAAGCAAGCGACTCCAAATATCTTGATCTAAAATAAAGACCTTTTTTTGAATAAAAAGTACTTGCATTAAATCATCTCAGAAAGAAGAATAACAGAAAGGAAGTCAGGGGCATGATCCCTCAACTCCCGTAAGTCTAGCATAGAATGAGATGCTCTTGCTAACAAATAAGCAACTTCATTCGCAGACCTATGCACAAAATGCACTAGCACACTCTCAAAGTGCTTGAATAACTATACACAATCCCTAACAATAGAATGAAAGTAAGACCTCCCATTGGCACCATTACATGCATCTGCCAATAGTTTAGAGTCTGTCTCAAATACACAGGTTTTGAATCCTTGTCGAGTCGTCCATGATAACGCTTCTTTAAGACTCAATGCCTCTGCTTCACGATGCTACCACAAACCATCAATTTCCTGACACATAGCTCGAGTAAATCTCCCTTTTGCATCCCGAATAACACTTCCAATCCCAATAGAGTTTTGTCTGCGAAAGTTGCTACATCTACATTGATTTTTACCCAGCCCACTGGTGGTCTCTGCCACTGTCTACTAGATGTGTTCACAACTGGTTTGTACTTATTCCCTTCCAATTGAACGTGCCTCCAGCCTGCTAGAAAGTTTAATCATCCATTTTAGTTCCAAACACTGACATATCAACTCTATCCCAAACCCATTTATTACGATGATTCAAAATACTCCAGCAAAACAATACTACTGATATAATATGCTCCCTTGTACCCCTATGAAATAGCCTTTTGAAAATATCAACTCCCGTATCTTGAGGTAATACCTGAATAAGATCTATCAGTCCAGCCTCTTCTATAACACCCTAGAAAATTTCGTATTTTATAAATATTTATTTAATATAAATTATGTATTTATTATGTGAATATGGTTGGGAAGGTGGAATATATGTGAAATTGTGTTTATGTGTTTACATGATGATTGTGTGAGCTGTGAAAGTCTGTGTATTTTTTTTATTTGTATTTTTGAGGATTTAAATGTGTTTAAATCATACATTTTTGATCCTCTGGAAATTTTATAAAATTATTGGAGTTATTAAAAGTCGTGAAATCTTTTGTGTTATTATCTTTAAAATATTATTTAGTTTTTAAAATTTTTGGGTGAATTAATTTGTGTGTTTTAGTATTTTAAAATGATTTTAAGAGTGTTATTTAAAGGATCAAAACTTTTAAAATTATTATTTAATTCATTTTTTATCCTAAAAATATTTGGGTGTTCGTAATTTTATACTCTTTATTTTAAAAATGAAAAGTTTTATTTTCACAATTTTTCTATTTTATTTCAATTTGTAAAAGATTTTCATTAGTTTTAAAAGTGAATAAGTAGTGTTAATTAGGCCCGAGAGGTGTTGTAAGTAGTTATATAATTAGAATTGGGCCAAGCCCAATTGGAAAAAAAAACACAGCACACAAAAAAAAAGAACGGGGAAAGAGAATTGGGGGAAAAAAGGGAGAAAGAAATTAGGGTTCATAGAAGGGAAATTGGGGGTTTTTGAGTTTTGAAACAAGTGGTTAATATATATATATATATATATATATATATATATATATATATATATATATATATATATATATTTGTGTGTGTGTGTGTGTGTAAATCGCGTGTATGTGTGTGTATATACTCGTGTGTGTACGTGTATGTGTATGGGGTGCGTGGTGAAAGAGGGAGACGCGGCAGAGGTGGCCAGAGAAGACCACCACCGAGTGGTGGTGGAGGTAGGAGATTGCAGTGAAGAGGGGATGAGGAAGAAGAAGGGGAGGAGGTTGTTGCTGAGTGGTGGTGGTGAAGGCTGCTGTGCAGCGAGATAGAGAGAGAGAGAGAGAGAGAGAGAGAGAGAGAGAGATGGAAGGTGGGAGATATTTTCCGGGAGAGTGGCTGCGGTGGTGGCTTCCGGTAGCAGTGGTGTTGGTATGTATACACCCCGCGGGTATGTGTTGTATTTTCATATTTTAATTATTTAATTTTCGTAAAGTAATTAGTTTTAAATTGCGAGTTAAATGTGTTAAGTTTTCGTAATTAGATTAATGTTGTGAGTTATGGGTATTGTTATGTTTTCGTGAATTAATTTGGAGAGTATAGTAAATTATAATTGTGAGTCGGATAATATGTTTGGATTAGTAATTATTAATCGTTAATTGCTAATTGTTATTATCGCATAACGTGTAATTTTATGAGTTGGCTAATTTGTAAATGTTATGTGATAAATGTTATAAGTCGAGTCATAGTATTTGTTGGATGTCATGCTTGTCAAATACTTGGTGGTGAATTATATGTGGTTAAATGGTTATTGGTCATGCATATGAATTTGAGTTAGGTGAGTCATATTATAAATATTGGTAGATGTCGAAGCCAACAGAGTTAAATGATGTTGATGACGTATGAGTTATTTACAAAAATTCTATTTCGAAAAGTTTTCTTATAATAGGAATTTAATTACTGGTTGTATGGTTTTCAAATGTTATATAGCAAGGATAAACTGTTAGTTTATTTTCCTTACATGTTGAGGTGTCGCATGTCTGGGCGGGTCATTTTCTTAATTGTTTAGATGTCGCAAGTCTGGGCGGGTACTTTTATTATTTGTTTACTTTTATGTTGCTGCAAGTTGAGGCAGCTTTATTTTCGTGTGATTTATAAGGTAAATTGTTGAATTGAAAAACAGGTGGATAGTCCTATTTACGAATACTTGATGCCGAAATATTTTAAAATTCCCCTGTAAATCTATTTAACTTATTTGATTTCAATGATCTAAAAGTATGCTATGATTGCTAATAGTCTAAGTATATGTGTATTACTTAATTTTCTCGAGGATTAATTGTCATTGTGAAGATTAAGTTGTATTGTTTTGAAGTGTTTAACACTGGTTAATGTCCAAGGGTTAAATAACAATCTATATTGGGTGTTTACCTGACTTAGTGGATTATACTAAAACTATTTTATGATATAATTGGATATGTCTATATGTGTTATATGTGTAATCGTTATAGGACGCGCATGGGTAGATTAGAGCAAACAATAAGGTTTTGCTTGGTTTGATGTTGAAATAGTACTTTACCTTGTAAAGGTACGAGTAGGAGACCTGGCCAAGAGAAGTGCATAGGTAAATGGAATAGAAGGACAATCACCGAAGCCGACGAATGTATCGACGTGAAGATTGGCAAGTTATAAAGTAGAGATGGAGGTAAGGCCAAGTAAGAGGCCAGCATGTAAGGAATAGAGTCTGACGTGAAGTGGGTCATGGATCAATGATACAAATCGAGAACTTCGTGTAATGAGGCAAGTGTTATTGCTCCTCACTTATTGTTCAAGTGATGCAATTTCCGCTCTTCTTCCATATAAAATGATTCGGACATGTTCTATTTAGAAAAAAATGTATTTCTTCGAAGAGCGCGCAAAAGTTATTTTCTCCACCTATAGTTCAAGTGCGGATTTTCAAATAATTTTTCAAATAATCCTTTTTTTCAAAAATATTTTAAATATGGTACGTTATTGGATTCCTTAGTGGAGGGCCATTTCTTTTACTTCCTTCGAAAATGTTCTAGAAACTTTCTAAATAGAGAAAATCCAAGTTTTTAAATCCTTATAAAAATCCGTTAGCACAATTCCTGATTTTTACATATTTTCACCGTTGGACCCCTTTTCGCAAATGTTTTCTTCAAACTGAATTGCAATTAATTACCCTGAAATTATTTTACAAATAATTGTTTTTAAACTACTTTATTCACTTATGTTGATTCAAACCATTCAACGTGTTGTAAAATTTTATTAAATGCGCTGTGCTTGATTGTGTCCCTGCTCTAACTCTGAATTTCAATTGTTGATAATCTTGTTGCAATTTATATCTTTTATTGTTGCCCAAGTTGATTTTCTCTTCAATCAAGTAAATGATGTTATGTCCCCAATTACTTATATCTATCTTGTCGATACGTATACAAAATATTGTCTTTATATTCTCCTCCCTATTTATTATCGAATTCGTCGATATTTATTGAAGATCTTGATTTGGTTATTCCCCTGTATTGTATTGAACTTGTCGATACCAAAAGATATTGTTACTTCCTCATTGACTCTTAATCATAAGTTGTTATTCTGGACGTAAGCTTCCAGTTATTTGGTTAACAATGGTTGTCGATTGTCCCGACACCCAATGCTTTTGAGATAGAATTAGAATGTTTTTAAAGGAAGTCGTCGGGAAGACCATGGTACGGTCAACGGATGTCCCTTCGGGGAGACCATATTATGGTCAACGGATGTCCCTTCGGGGAGACCAGTTTAATGGTCAAAAGTTGAGGCCAATGTGTGTCGTGGATCCATTAAAGGACATTGCTGTGTGCGTTTGTCCGGGATTAGTGCGTGACTAATCAGCAGCCTAACCTTATTGTTTTTAAAATAAATAAAAATCCAATTCTAATCTATGCATTGAGATTGAATTGCTTATGACCTGATTCCTTTGAAGCCCATTTCGATTATATCATGTTATCATAACTTTTATCAGTTCCATTGTTGATGCTCCTTATTCTAGTGGAGCAATGTGGGTTCCTCTTGATGATAAGACATTGGATGTAGCTGATTCTTTTCGTAGTATGTGATAATCCTTCTTGTTTTCGGATGCTATATTTAAGTTCTTTAGCTGCTCCTTTTCGTAGCATATGTTGATTATTCTTGTTTTTCAGATTTTATAAATTGTTGTTGATATTGTATCACTTTTTGCACTTGTTGAGCATTGTTGGCTCACTCTTGCTTTAATGTTTATTTTCTCCAGTTAATAAAGATGATTAGTGGGCCTTGTGGTCAGTCGACATTACTCTTCCAACAGTGAGAGGTGATGTCCGAGTTGTTGATTTCGTCGGATAGTGGCTCTGGAACTTGTCAGGTTGGATATCTAGTTCAGTAGTGATCTTAGATAGTTACAAGATTTGTATAAGAATTTTATTATGAGGTTGGATTGTAATAATGTTATTCGATAGTTTGTTTCATATCATAACCTGTATGTGATCTTGGTTAAAGGGTTTTATTGTTATATGATGTTTATATCCAGGGTTGTATGTTGTTAATTGTTAATAATGGCCCCAAATCTGTACCCCGGATTATGGGATGCCACATCTTCCCATACCTTTTTCGCAAAAATACATTCAAATAGAACATTGGTTGTATCTTCATTATAAACACGATAAAATTGTTCACTAAAATTTCTTTGTGAAATTTGAGAAATCTGTACCCGGGATTATGGGATGCCATAGTTGGTATCAAAGCTACAAGTTATGGTCAAAGATAGAAGTTGTGACACCCTCCGAATCCGGGGCCTAGATCGGAGAGTCACTGACACACATCTAGATGCAAACAACCTAAAATATAATATAAATATAACATGCTGACTGGCCCCAACACTACTGTCAAGATCTTTTACAGGTAATGGTATGAAACAAGCAAGCCATCGTCTAACTAATTATTATTACAAACCTGAATTCAAAAATATGTTATTATTACAAACCAAAGTTCACAAAAGTTCTACTGCCAGTTCTCACAACTAACTAAAGATCTCCTCACTGAGCTGTTATTGCATCTACCTCGGGAGTTATCTCAAAACGTACCAACTCAGGGCCACGGTAGGTGCGCTTTCTTGCGGTTTGGATTGTACGAACCATGATTCTTAGATTACTGTCAAAAGGGTTAGACAAAATAATAATAAGCCAACGCTCAGCAAGTAACTAAAGATCTCAACTGAATATAATACAATAGGGTATCGCAGAAGATGACAGTAATTCAAGATATGACATAAATATGCTGGAAGCGGTAAAAGCAATACTGGTATTTAGTAAAGACATGATATCATCTGATAAACAGGATAACAATAGATATTTCAAAACTATGTAAAGTAATTGAAATTTCAACCGGTAAACCAATTTCATTTCATAGTAAATAAAACGTAATCATCACTTTAAGAAAATTGATTGGAGGTTTTTATTTCATAACAGACAATACGGGTGATCAGCCCATAGAGTCCCCACACCGGACACAAAGTCCCTCTGGCCATCATTTCCTTCCATTAGGATAGCTTGGGTTCCCAAGAGGCAACACATTGGCCTATAAAGGTGTTGAACTGGACATACCAGAACTACACAATACTACATCTCAAAAATTGATGGGACCAACATTACCCGTTCGCCCCGTCTCTCCAATCGTCAAGAATCCGTGGAAACCATTTAAACGGAGTTCCTAACATTTTATTAAAATCTCATTTTTAAAAGTATTAAGATTTACAAAACTCTTATTAACTTTATAAAACATTTTAATACTTAATCTTTTCGAAAACCTTTACTTCGAAGTACCTTCGACTCTCTGATAACAGATCAGCCCAGTCTAAGTAACTTCAAAGTATTTTAAGAAAACAACTCATTTTGATTCGCAATGATAAAAGTCAAATCGCAGTAACCAAGTCGAATGTTAGGTCCAAAATAGTTTGTAGAAGGGGGGTTGAATACAAACTATGTCGTTTAATCGAATTTGCTCTTTTCTTAATATATTAAATCAAGAACAAATTGATGCGAAATAAAACGAATACCGATATTCAAGTTAAATATAAAATTTATATTAACTTGATGGGGTGTGTCTAAATACACGGGTACAAATTACAATGGTTTGATGACCAACTAATTATTACAAATTCTATAGAAAATTCGACATGAACTTTTCTATATTTGTAATAAAAAGATCGAATGCTAAAAGCAATTCGAGAGATAAGTTCTAGGAGTAAAAACTCGCTAGATAGTTCCAACGTTACAAGTAAACAATTTCTATCGGTTCAGATTTAACGATACAGCTCAGAAATAATTTACAGGAATTTATTTGAAGAACAGAACTATTTCTCTTTGTCTTTCTCTTTTCAGCTCGGAGAGAATTTGTGAAGTTGTGAAGTTGTGTCTGCTGCTTCTGTCTGATTGCTTCTGCCTCTTTTTATAAGATATTAACATTTTGTATTGCCAAGACAATAGGCAATACAATCGGCAAGACAATCAACTTCCACCAAGACAATCGGCAAGACAATTAAATTCTGAGATATTTGTCTTGCTTTATCAATAATTATCATTCTGTCTGAAGCTTTTTCTTTTTTATCATTATCAAGACAATCTGATTTGAACTGTCATGACAATCGTCAAGACAATCAAATCAGATTTTTATTATTCTTTTTTTAAAGCTGTTCAGAATAATTATTATCAAGACAATCGGCAAGACAATCAGAGATTGTCTTGCTTTAGTGATTTCTTCTTCAAGACAATCGGCAAGACAATCTCTTATTGTCTTGCTATTCTGATTTAAGCCTCCAAGACAATAACTTTAGCTTACCAAGACAATCAGCAAGACAATCTATTTCCACCAAGACAGTCGGCAATACAATTGAATAAGACATAGCCTGGCAACTTTTCTTCTTTTTAATCAATTAAAACACCTGGCCATCTTTTTCAAATGTTTTCACGCCAATACAAATCAATTACTTGGGCCTATTTTGTCTTATATGGGACAGCTCCGTAGACATGCCTTTTAACCCGCACAGCTTATAAACTTTAATTAATAAATAATTATTTTAATCCAGAAATTATAAAAATAAATATCTAATATTATTAGATATTTATAAATATAATTTTCTAAATAAATAAAATATTTATTAATATAAAATTATTCTTAAACTCTAAACTGCGGTTACCTGAGCGTCTGAAACCGGACTCCTTTTGCTTAACAAAAAATATATCAATTCCAACCGGGGTTCCAGCTTTAAGAATATATCACCTTCCATTTCCTTGTGATAATTCTATTTTCTCATAACCCGTCCAGGTGTAAGCTACGGTCTCTTGAGGATGTGAAACCGGACTCTTTTTGCTTAGCAAAAAATACAACAATTCTAACCGGGGTTTCAGCATTTAAGAATATATCACTTAGAATTTCTTTATGATAGTTCTTTTTCCTCGTAGCCTGTCCATTTGATAGTAAAATCATTGTGGTTAATGAATTTAACACTTCTGTTGCTTGCACAATGATTTTCTCTTTTACCAGTCTTGATAGCTTGAACCACTGAAGTTAATGACGAATAACCACTATTTAATGTTGACACTCGATGCACGGTCTGGTTCATGAGTGACTAACCGCAATGACTGTTCTTCATATATTGACTTTAAAGTTGTGGTTCATGTCTTCCTTTTCTTCACTCTTTTTCAAACCTTTATAATCTGTATTCTGTCACTGTAGGAACCTCTTGTCACTATAAATAGAAACCACTGTCTTGGTTACTCCACTGATGCTTGATCAACTGAATGAACTTCTTCAAGTGTAGTATACCTCAAAGCGGTAGATTGACTTTGTCTTCTTTCTTTTTGACAGTTATGCAATTGAGATCCCTGTGACAGTACATATACTATTTACTATTACATTCTTGTTTAAGTTGAGTTGAATCCTCGAAATACAAATAGGCTACATCATATGTCTTTCATCGAAATAAAGCAAAAGTCGAAATGGGTTTCTAACTTTTCATTCCGAAACCAACATGCAATGACATAAACAAATAAAGGATTGAAAACCAAGTTCAAACCCGGTCTCCGATCAAAGATTCCGGCTAAAATCGATGGCCAACGGAAGAGAGAGAGAGAGTTAAGTACCGAGAGAGAAAAACAGCAAGAGAGAGAGACGGTCATGCACAAGAAGAAGAGGAATGAAATGGCTGGTGGTGATAAGGAATATCCAGGGGCAAAACTGTAAAATCACATCTAATAAATACTTTCTAAAAAATCTTATCTTTTAATCAATTTTAAATCGAAATAAAATAGGAAATTAGGGTAAAAATAATTTTTAAAATTATAAAATAAAGTTTATGAAATTACAAGGCTCCCCATATTTTTAAAATAATTTTAGGCTCAATAATGAATTTTATATGAATTTTTGAATTAAAGGCTCTTTAAAATAAATAATACTTTTTAAATCATTTTAAAATACCAAAACACACAATTAAATACTCTCACTAATTTTAAAAACTAAATCACATCCCAAAGATTATATTGCAAAAGATTTCATAATTTAAATCAACTCCAATGATTTTATACGATTTTTGGAAGATTGAAAATGCACTTTTTAAATAGTTTTAATGCTCCAAAAATATAAATAAAATTCTACGAACATGTATGACACTATCATCACATAATCACATAAACATGATTTCACATATAACTTGACTTCATAAAAATTTATCCACCACATAATTCACATAATTTCACATTTAACAATTAAATAAGCATTTAATAAATTGCGAAATTCTAAGTCGTTATAGCCTTCCCCCCTTAAAAGGATTCTGTCCCCAGAATCTCACCTATGTAAACAAATGAGGATACTTGGCAAGCATCTCGCTTTCAAGTTCCCAAGTCGACTCTTCGACTCTAGGATTCCTCCACAAAACTTTAACCAATCTAACAACCTTATTTCTAAGTTTTCTATCACTTCTATCCTGAATCTCTACTGGTTGCTCTTCGTAAGATAAATCTGGCTGAATTTCGATAGGCTCATACTCAATTACGTGACTCGCATCGGGATTGTACTTCTTAAGCATAGATACGTGAAACACATTGTGAATATGGTGCATATGCATTGGCAATGCCCACTCGTAAGCAACTTTTCCAATTCGCTTCAAAATCTCAAATGGTCCTACGTATCTTGGACTCAGCTTTCCTTTCTTACCAAATCTTGTAACTCCTTTCCACGGTGACACTTTCAATAACACTTGATCTCCTATTTCAAAACTAATGTCCTTTCTTTTTAAATCAACATACTTCCTCTGACGATCCTGGGCAGTAATTAATCTTTTCTGAATAAGTTCAACTTTTTCTTTCGTTTGCTGAAGCAGCTCTGGTCCTAATATCTTCCTTTCACCAACTTCTTCCCAATACACTGGGGATCTACATTTCCTTCCATACAAAGCTTCATATGGCGACATTCCAATACTTGCGTGGTAACTATTGTTATATGAAAACTCAACCAATGGCAAATGTTCATCCCAACTTCCTTCAAAATCCAATGCACATGCTCTAAGCATATCCTCTATTGTGTGAATAGTCCTTCTCTCTTTGTCCGTCCGTTTGTGGATGGTAAGCTGTACTCATCTTCAATTGGGTTCCTAGGCATTCTTGAAATTGTCGCCAAAATCTTGAATTAAACCGTGGGTCTCGATCAGATACTATTGAAACAGGAACTCCATGTCGTGACACTATTTCCTTCAAATACAAATGTACCAACTTGTCCAATGAAAATTTTTCGTTAATCAGTAAGAAATGAGCAGACTTTGTCAATCGATCAATGATTACCCAAATCGCATCATGATTTGCCTTAGTTCTTGGTAATCCCACTACAAAATCCATAGCAAGGTGCTCCCACTTCCATTCGGGAATATCCAATGGTTGTAACAATCCACTTGGTTTCTGATGTTCTGCTTTAATCCTCTGACAGGTATAACACTTACTTATCCATTCGGCTATCTCACGCTTCATATCTGGCTACCAAAAGTTCTCTTTCAAATCTCGATACATCTTTGTACTTCCAGGGTGAATAGAATATCTCGAACTATGGGCTTCACTCAGAATCTCATTCTTCAATTCTTCTACTTTAGGAATCCATATTCTTCTTCCAAATCTTAAAATACCATGATCATCTTTCTGTGTACAAATCTCTTCTCCAGTCAACGTATTCATCTCACAATTCATCACTTCCTCTTGACATCTCCGAATCTTCTCCAACAACTCTGGTTGAAAAGTTATTGTACTCAAAAACTCATCTGCATCCTTTGAATCATAAACTTCTAAACTTAACTTCTCAAATTCTAGGAATAACTCCTTTGGCATAGTCAATTTATTCAACCTCTCCTTTCTACTTAACGCATCAGCGACAACATTCACCTTTCCGAGATGGTAACTTATCGTGCAATCATAATCCTTAATCAACTTCAACGATCTTCTTTGTCTCATATTCAACTCTTTATGGGTAAAGATATACTTTAAACTTTTATGATCGGTGAAAATTTCACACTTTTCTACATACAAGTAATGTCTCCATATTTTCAACGCGAACACAATTGCAGCTAACTCCAAATCATGTGTCGGATAATTTTGCTCGTGTGGCTTAAGCTGTCTCGAAGCGTACGCAATAACATTTCCGTGTTGCATCAAAACGCATCCTAATCCTTTGTACGAAGCATCACTATAGATAACAAAATTTCCTTTATCATCTGGCAATACTAACACTGGTGCTGAAACTAATCTTTTCTTTAGCTCTTGAAAGTTTTCTTCACACTTATCGTTCCAAATAAACTTCTCATTCTTTCGGGTCAATTTTGTCAACGGGGTAGCAATCTTTGAGAAATCTTGTACAAATCTTCGATAATAACCAACCAATCCTAGAAAACTTCTCACCTCAGTAGGAGTTCTTGGTCTACTCCAATTCACCACAGCTTCAATCTTTGCAGGGTCCAACCTGATCCCTTCCTTACTAATCACATGACCTAAGAATTGCACTTCTTGCAACCAAAACTCACACTTAGAAAACTTGGCATATAATCTTTCCTTTCTCAGGGTTTCCAATGCTATTTTCAAATGCTTGGCATGCTCTTCAGGGTTTCTCGAGTATATAAGGATGTCATAAATAAATAAAATTATGAATTTATCCAAATATCTCTTGAACACTCTATTCATTAAATCCATAAACACAGCTGGCGCATTTGTCAATCCGAAAGCCATCACTAAAAACTAACAATGTCCATATCTCGTGCGAAATGCAGTCTTCAGAATATCTTCTGGCTTGATGTTCAATTGGTGATAACCTGATCTCAAATTGATCTTAGAAAAATAGGAAGCATCTTTCAGTTGGTCAAACAAATCATCAATCTTTGGCAATGGATACTTATTCTTGATAGTCAATTTATTGAGTTCTCTATAATCAATACACAACCTCATGCTTCCATCCTTCTTCTTAACAAACAATACTGGTGCTCCCCACGGGGACACACTCGGCCTTATAACTCCTTTATCTAATAAATCTTGCAATTGAGTAGCTAACTCCTTCATCTCAGCAGGTGCCATTCGATACGGTGCTTTAGATACAGGTTCAGTTCCTGGTGCCAATTCAATCAGGATTTCAATCTCTCTATCTGAAGGTAATACGGGCAATTCGTCGGGAAATACATCAGGAAACTCATTTACAACTGGAATATCTTCCATCCTAGGAACTTGTTTCTCTGTATCAACTACATGTGCTAAATAAGCTTCACATCCTTGGTTCAACAATCTCTTCGCTTGCATAAACGTTAGAAATTTCTTATCTTGCTTCTATCCTTGAAATACTACTTCACTACCATCTTCAGTATGTAAATTAACTTGCTTCTTCTTACACTCAATCTGCGCATCACTCGCGGACAACCAATCCATTCCTAAAATAACATCAAACTCTCCCAACTTAAATGGTAATAAATCCACATAGAAAAGAAGTCCTCCAGTCTCAGTATTACAGTTAGGACACTCCCGGTCTATGGAAATCTTATCCTGATTAGAAACTTCTACTACTAATGCCTTTTCTAATGGACAAATCTCACATTGCAATTTATCAAGAAATCTTTCAGATATAAAGGATCTAGTTGCTCCAGAATCAATTAAAACTTTAGCTTCAAAAGAGTTGACAGGAAGCGTACCTGCAACCACGTCGGCATCATTAATAGCTTCTTTGACAGACATGTTGAAAGTATGGGCTCTAGGCTGAGGTGCTTGATACGGCACTTGTCGCGGTGTTGGTGGTGCGGTTATCCTCAAAACATTAGCTGTCTGGACAGGCTCCTTGCAGTTCTTAGCAATATGGCCAATCTTGCCACACTTATAACAAGTCAATCCTACTTGCTTCACTTCCGGACATTCTTTAGCATAGTGTCCTTTCTTCCCACACTTGTAGCAAACTATATTAGGATTATTACAGATACCCGAGTGCTTTCTTCTATAAATTTTGAAATCTGGTAGTACGGGTCTTGTTATAGCCTGAGGGTTTACTCCTTGGGGTTTACGGTTTTGTCCTCCGCTACCACCTCCAAAATTCTAAAAATTTCTCTCTCCTCCTGGTCGATTTCTAAATCTTCCTCTGTTCTGAAAACTTTTCTGGCCTTCTGTCTCTTGGCTCTTCTCTACTTTCTCAAATTTCCTCTTCTTACCAGCTTTTTCCTTCTGGTTCAATTCACTTTCCCCTTCTATAATCATTGCCTTCTGCACAACAGCAGAATAGGTTCTCAACTCGAATGCAGCAACTCTACTTCTTAACCAGGGCTTTAATCCATGCTGAAATTTCTTAGCCTTACTAGCTTCATTTCCTACATACTGGGGTGCAAACCTAGATAACTCAGTAAACTTGGATTCATACTCTGCAACAGTCATTCCTTCTTGTTTCAACTCCATAAACTGAATCTCCAACTGGTCTTGTAAATAACCTAGCAGATATTTTTCATTTAACAATTCTACAAATCTTGGCCACGTAATTGCATTTCCTTCTGCGGCCTTAACCGACTCCCACCAAAAATTCGCTTTCGTCCTCAAATAAAAACTAGCAAACTCCACCTTCTGAATTTCATCAACCCTAACTAACGTGAAGGACTTCTTAATATCCATCAACCAAGATTTAGCTTCAACAGGGTTCAAGGTACCTTTAAACTCAGGTGGGTGAACGGCTTGGAAAGATTTAAAAGTTGTAGCAGGTTGGGCAGCTTGGTATTGTTGGTGTTGAACAAATGCAGCAGTTTGTTGTTGAAGTAATTGGAACATCTGGGCCATAGTAGGGTTATCTTGATTTTGTTGGTCATAGTTATCATTGTTGGTAGCTTGACGGGTTCTTCTGGGAGGCATCTTTCTGATAAGAAGGTAAACAGTTGGTAAACAACAAGTAGGGATATATTAAAAAGAAATAGGGTTCCTCCGTCTGGTACCAATAGACAATCGGTTCCGATAAGACAATATGATATGGGTACAGTTGTAAATTATGCAATAGGGTTTATATGAACAGGATAATAAGTTATGGAAATACGGTATGTAAAGACAGTATGTAAAAAGCGTTAAGTAAATCAATGAAAGACGAAAATGCATACGTCACTAAGACGAAAATGATCCAACATCATAAAAGATCATAAAAGTTAAGGGCATTCAGCCCTTCTACATCCGAACTGAAATAAACAAACTAGAATAACAATAATCCATCTACTAGCACTAGGAAAACTGGAAAACATCCTAGACTAGTATTAAACATAACTAACACTAGTGGGCTCTACCAAATGTCCCACTCACAACCATCTCCACAACAGTAGTCTAGTCACGGGAACCTCGGGTCCCACCATACTCACATATCATCCAAGAAATCAAACCCGAAAGTCGACAAAGCTCATCAAAAGCAGTCCTAGACAAGGGAACCTCAAGAAAACGCTGCTGGGTGACCCTCTGTGCTAACTCAATACGACTATCCCAATCGATCGTAGATAAGTCAACTTGACGCTGTGCCTCTTCCTTCATCTGTTTGATCAATGCTGAAAGCTCATTATTCCTGCTCGTCGTATTCTCACAAGTGCGGACTATCTCGGCGCATGTGTGCAAAGGTGCAACCTCGGGAAGTGAGTAGGGTCTGACAGACGACTCGCCGTGCTTGGTAACAAAAGGGGTCACGACTGGTACTGGGATAGGAACAGACACGGTATCAGTAATAGGCTCAGACACTGGTGCAAACTCAGGCACAGGCTCAGCAGTAATGACGGGGAGGTCGGCACGGGCGTGGGACTCTCAACCTCAGACTCGGATACTGGCACATCAGATCAGACATCGCCTTGGAAGGATCGAACTTCTCGGATGAACTACTAGAATCAGAAGGTAAGGGTGGTGCATCATCGACGAGATCCATGTCCTGTAGTAATAATATATATATATATATATATATATATATATATATATATACACGCAGAATATAAACGAGTTAAGTTATGTTAGTCGTAAAAATCTATCGCGAAGGGAAAATCTAAACCTATAATCACTCCCTACATCTATCACTCTCAAATCCTAATTGTATCTACTTCTTTTATTAATGATCCTAAATTCCTGGCTTGTTTCAGTGACCAAAACCCATAGCTCTGATACCAACCTGTGACACCCTCCCGATCAGGGGCCTAGATCGGAGAGTCACTGACACACATCTAGATGGAAACAACCTAAAATATAATATAAATATAACATGCTGACTGGCCCCAACACTACTGTCCAAGATCTTTTACAGGTAATGGTATGAAACTAGCAAGCCATCGTCTAACTAATTATTATTACAAACCTGAATTCAAAAATATATTATTATTACAAACCAAAGTTCTAAAAAGTTCTACTGCCAGTTCTCACAACTAACTAAAGATCTCCTCACTGAGCAGTTATTGCATCTACCTCGGGAGTTATCTCAAAACGGACCAACTCAGGGCCACGGTAGGTGCGCTTCCTTGCGGTTTGGATTGTACGAACCATGATTCTTGGATTACTGTAAAAATGGTTAGACAAAATAATAATGAGCCAACGCTCAGCAAGTAACTAAAGATCTCAACTGAATATAATACAACAGGGTATCGTAGAAGATGACAGTAATTCAAGATATGACATAAATATGCTCGAAGCGGTAAAAGCAATACTAGTATTTAGTAAAAACAGGATATCACTGATAAACAGGATAACAATAGATATTTCAAAACTGTGTAAAATAATTGACATTTCAATCGGTAAACCAATTTCATTTCATAGTAAATAAAACGTAATCATCACTTTAAGAAAATTGATTGGAGGTTTATATTTCATAACAGACAATACGGGTGATCAGCATATAGAGTCCCCATACCGGACACAAAGTCCCTCTGGCCATCATTTTCTTTCATTAGGATAGCTTGGGTTCCCAAGAGGAAACACATTGGCCTATAAAGGTGTCGAATTGGACAGACCAGAACTACACAATACTACATCTCAAAAATTTACGGAACCAGCATTACCCGTTCGCCCCGTCTCTCCAATCGTCAGGAATCCGTGGAAACCATTTAAACGGAGTTCCTAACATTTTATTAAAATCTCATTTTAAAAGTATTAAGATTTGCAAAACACTTTTTAACTTTATAAAACATTTTAATAATTAATCTTTTCGAAAACCTTTACTTCGAAGTACCTTCGTTTATCTGATAACAGATCATCCCAGTCTAAGTAACTTCAAAGTATTTTAAGAAAACAACTCATTTTGATTTGCAATGATAAAAGTCAAAGGGTTTGACTAAGTTTTCTGACATCAATGTAAGAGAGTACAAGTCTGAATCAAGAACATATCGACTCAAGCGGAAATCTGGGCTTCAATCAGGGTATAAGGGAAACAATTCAAGTCAAAGGTCAAATATATGAATTAGGTCTAGTTTTAAGATCATTTGATCAAGTTGTAAGGCTTAAAAGTCATCGATAAAGAATAACAAGTTTGTAAAGCAGTGTTTAGGGCAATATGATATTTTATAAGTATTTTAAAATCAAAGGGCATCCGGGTCACGGACATAGGTCAAGTGGAACACTGGTTTATCGGTCAGTCAATATGACTGGATTATAGTAAATTGTCGGACATGTATGGTCAAGAAGCAATTAAAAAGAATTAGTATTGTTTAACTCTGGGTGACAGTATGGTAAAGAAGCAATTAAAAAGAATAATGCTGGTCTAGGGTTTACATATGTTGAACCAGGGTTTATCAATAAAAATTTGGATACATGCAAAGGTAAGTTTATAACAGAAGTATGATCAACATGGTATAGAATAGGCATGCTTGAATCAACAAGATATAACAGTTTCAATAATATAAACTTTCAGAGGAAAGACAGAGTTACTTGCCTCCAGTAGAAAGCAACAGCTCAACAGCTCAGCTTACTGAAACTCAACCTTAGCCTTTCCTTTATCGTTAGGTCCTACGTCCTTCTTATCTACATAAACCATGTCACTACTTTAGAATACTATACTTCTAAATCTTCTAATCCTAATCTACCCAAACGATTCTCAATACGCATCGATACTTAGTATATAGCATACGTACCTGATATTACACAAAAGTCATCTCGTAACTAAATATTCACTTAAGCACATAACACATAAAACATGCATCTCATATAAGTCATTTAGCAGATAAACCTAACTCATAAGCAGTCACGCTAATAGGTATACACTTTACTACATATATAATTTCACGGAAATCGGACAGAGTCCCCTTTATAACATGGACTATCCATCGGAAAATATCCGACTCCAATTCACAATCAAATTCCTACTATGGATCTAAGATCCACCTACATTCCCAATGGATTCATAGTAACTCACAATTCGAGATCATACTACTTACTATTTATATCATACTCTCTAAATTACCAAGAATCATATTTAACTATTCATTAAAATCACATAACCCATATTAATTCGAATAATTCATGTTATACATAAAATTTCGAACTTAATCATGTAACAATTCGAAGCATTTTATTCATTCAACTATAATTATCCGATTAACTCAGAATAATTAATAATCAAATTAACGAATCAAATATTTCATAATATAATATAATTCGAACATAAATTATCAAGAAATATAGCAAAATTCTCGAATTACGCATGCATTCATATATATATATATATATATATATATATATATATATATTCGAATATTTCGAACATAAATGCACGAATTTAATTCGAAAACGATTAATTTGTCAAATCGAATCAATAACAAGCATTTAACGAAACACATATATCGAAATTTAATTGCAATGATTCGAAAGTTTACAAAATCAAACATGTAATCGAGATTTATCAACTAACACACGTTTATAAGATTAATTAGGCTCCGAAAAGTTCATCACCACCTCCCGCCGGCTCACCGGAGATCACCGCCGGTGGTGGTAGCAGTCGGAGGTGCCTAAACACTTCGGGTTTCCTTCCAACGACCACTGCCCACACTTTTAAAGCTTCAAACACGACTGAACTCGCACAATCATACTCAAACAACTCGGAAAATCATCAAACCCGAAGTGGGTTCGTGAATTTCTTCATCGAAATTGAACACGCATATACGATATACACATATATACACAACCGAGCACAACTCAATACAATACCAGCATGATACAAGCATAAAAACGAGTACTAGTAGTCATGAGCATCGATATCAAGTACAAATCGCAGCAACCAAGTCGAAGTAAAGCAAAAGTCGAAATGGGTTTCTAACTTTTTATTCCGAAACCAACATGCAATGACATAAACGAATAGAGGATTGAAAACCAAGTTCAAACCCGGTCTCCGATCAAAGATTCCGGCCAAAACCGATGTCAAACGGAAGAGAGAGAGTTAAGTACCGAGAGAGAGAGAGAAACAGCAAGAGAGAGAGACGGTCGTGCACAAGAGGAAGAAGAATGAAATGGCTGGTGGTGATAAGGAATATCCAGGGGCAAAACTGTAAAATCACATCTAATAAATACTTTCTAAAAAATCTTATCTTTTAATCAATTTTAAATCGAAATAAAACAGGAAATTAGGGTAAAAATAATTTTTAAAATTCTAAAATAAATTTTATGAAATTACAAAGCTCCCCATATTTTTAAAATAATTTTAAGCTCAAAAATGAATTTATACGAATTTTTGAATTAAAGGCTCTTAAAAAGAAATAATACTTTTTAAATCATTTTAAAATACCAAAACACACAATTAAATACTCTCACTAATTTTAAAAACTAAATCACATTCCAAATATGATATTGCAAAAGATTTCATAATTTAAACCAACTCCAATGATTTTATACGATTTTTGGAAGATTGAAAATGCACTTTTTAAATAGTTTTAATGCTCCAAAAATATAAATAAAATTCTACGAACATGTACGACACTTACTAATCATCACATAATCACATAAACATGATTTCACATATAACTTGACTTCATAAAAATTTATCCACCACATAATTCACATAATTTCACATTTAACAATTAAATAAGCATTTAATAAATTGCGAAATTCTAAGTCGTTATAGCCTTCCCCCCTTAAAAGGATTCTGTCCCCAGAATCTCACCTATGTAAACAAATGAGGATACTTGGCAAGCATCTCGCTTTCAAGTTCCCAAGTCGACTCTTCGACTCTAAGATTCCTCCACAAAACTTTAACCAATCTAACAACCTTATTTCTAAGTTTTCTATCACTTCTATCCTGAATCTCTATTGGTTGCTCTTCGTAAGATAAATCTGGCTGAATCTCGATAGGCTCATACTCAATTACGTGACTCGCATTGGGATTGTACTTCTTAAGCATAGATACGTGAAACACATTGTGAATATGGTGCATATGCGGTGGCAATGCCAACTTGTAAACAACTTTTCCAATTCGCTTCAAAATCTCAACTGGTCCTACGTATCTTGGACTCAGCTTTCCTTTCTTACCAAATCTTGTAACTCCTTTCCACGGTGACACTTTCAATAACACTTGATCTCCTATTTCAAAACTAATGTCCTTTCTTTTTAAATCAGCATACTTCCTCTGACGATCCTGGGCAGTAATTAATCTATTCTGAATAAGTTCAACTTTTTCTTTCGTTTGCTGAAGCAGCTCTGGTCCTAATATCTTCCTTTCACCAACTTCTTCCCAATACACTGGGGATCTACATTTCCTTCCATACAAAGCTTCATATGGCGGCATTCCAATACTTGCGTGGTAACTATTGTTATATGAAAACTCAACCAATGGCAAATGTTCATCCCAACTTCCTTCAAAATCCAATGCACAAGCTCTAAGCATATCCTCTATTGTTTGAATAGTCCTTTCACTTTATCCGTCCGTTTGTGGATGGTAAGCTGTACTCATCTTCAATTGGGTTCCTAGGCATTCTTAAAATTGTCGCCAAAACCTCGAATTAAACCGTGTGTCTCGATCAGATACTATCGAAACAGGAACTCCATGTCGTGACACTATTTCCTTCAAATACAAATGTACCAACTTGTCCAATGAACATCTTTCGTTAATTGGTAAGAAATGAGCAGACTTTGTCAATCGATCAATGATTACCCAAATCGCATCATGATTTGCCTTAGTTATTGGTAATCCCACTAATCATCACATAATCACATAAACATGATTTCACATATAACTTGACTTCATAAAAATTTATCCACCACATAATCACATAATTTCACATTTAACAATTAAATAAGCATTTAATAAATTGCAAAATTCTAAGTCGTTATAGAAGTCGGGTAGAACAATTTAGGATAAGGATCGCCTTAGGATACCTCGACAAGTATTGCGACGTTATACGATCTTTCGGCATATCACACATGAATAGAAGTTCGAATCATTTAAGGATTTGGCTATGAGCGTGACAGCAAACCCGAAACAGCATAAGCTAAGTGGTCAGCTAGGGCTACCAGTCCGGAGGACGTTATCTTGAGATTCTCGCGTATATTTTAGAACTTTTCTACGATATTAGTTATGATGCGAACGTCATGGAAAGGGTACGAGAAGGTTATGAACAAGATGTGGGAAGTGATTATTTGCATGGGACGGGAGTTAAGGTGTAGCTGTGCACCCCTAACCATTGATTTTGTTCAATTTATTGCCTAAAGAAATTTCCTATTCTTCTTATGAATTGTCGTAAATTAATTCCCGAGAATTAATTTACCTAAAGAAGGCTGTTGTGCAGCGAGAGAGAGAGAGAGAGAGAGAGAGAGAGAGAGAGAGAGAGAGAGAGAGAGAGAGAGAGAGAGACCTGCCGAGAGATAGAGATGGAAGGTGGGAGAGATTTTCCGGGAGAGTGGCTGCGGTGGTGGCTTCCGGTAGCGGTGGTGTTGGTATGTATACACCCGCGGGTATGTGTTGTATTTTCATATTTTAATTATTTAATTTTCATAATGTAATTAGTTTTAAATTGCGAGTTAAATGTGTTAATTTTTCGTAGTTAGATTAATGTTGTGAGTTATGGGTATTGTTATGTTTTCGTGAATTAATTCGGAGAGTATAGTTAATTATAATTGTTGGGATTAATTGTGAGTCGGATAATATGTTTGGATTAGTAATTATTAATCGTTAATTACTAATTGTTATTATCGCATAACGTGTAATTTTATGAGTTGGTTAATTTGTAAATGTTATGTGATAAATGTTATAAGTCGAGTCACAGTATTTGTTGGATGTCGTGCTTGTCAAATACTTGGTGGTGAATTATATGTGGTTAAATGGTTATTGGTCATGCATATGAATTTGAGTTAGGTGAGTCATATTATAAATATTGGTAGATGTCGAAGCTGTCAGAGTTAAATGATGTTGATGACGTTTGAGTTATTTACAAAAAGGCTATTTTGAAAAGTTTTCTTATAATAGGAATTTAATTACTGGTTGTATTGTTTTCAAATGTTATATAGCAAGGATAAACTGTTAGTTTATTTTCCTTACATTTTGAGGTGCCGCATGTCTAGGCGGGTCATTTTTTAATTGTTTAGATGCCGCAAGTCTGGGTGGGTACTTTCCTTATTTGTTACTTTTATGTTGCTGCAAGTTGAGGCAGCTTTATTTTCATGTGATTTATAAGGTAAATTGTTGAATTGAAAAACAGGTGGATAGTTGATATGGGCTAAAAATAAGCCCTAAAGACACATTTAATATGGCATTAATTAGACCCAGCATGGTCCAAACGTGGGGCCCATTAATGAGGTCAGAATCCCTATTTTGACATTAATTTCGTAATTAATATTGAGGGAAACAAACAGCTCAGCAATAAGAGTTGGATAAGGATATTATCTCCATCAGACTTAGCCACCAAGGCATCCAATTCGATATGGAAACTGATTCCTACAAGGAATAGATCTGGAACCTTCCTCAAGGAAGACTTGTCTACCAAGTCTTTGACTCCTACCATAATTCTAAGGCTCCTACAGCCTATATAAAGGGCCTGACCCCTCATTCTCAGAACTACGTTGGCTTGATTCTCTAGCAATACAGAGATACGTAGGCATCTTGTGAGGACCGATTAGTCTCGAACACAAGAACAACCATTAAAGCTCGAAGCTCACCATCCCTTGTATTTAATACATACAAACCCTCGTTTTTATTCCATAACATTTGGCCCCGTCTGTGGGAAGACAACATCAACCATGGTTCAAACACGAAGAACAACACCAGTTGTAACTGAGGCCGTGCCACTCAGCTCTGCTCCACCCCTGATCGAACAGGCTCCCCCAGTATCAGGGGCGATCATCCAACAGACTCCCCCAACATCAGGGACGATCATTCAACAGGCTCCCCCATCATCAGCTGTCATCATCCACTCTCAAGTTTCTCAGCAACCAGGGGTGATCCCCCATGCTGAGAGTACGTTGCCTCTGACCAATCAGGCAGGACAAGCGACCAACTCTCTCCAGATTGTTGATCCGAACAACCCGCCACCAGGGGTACAGATCCATACTACGGATCTCCCCTTGAACACTAATCCCAGGCACGGTCTGCCCAACTACCCCCCGATGACTCAAGGTTCAGGACCAAGTGGTCATGCCTTACAAATCCGGGACCGAGATTATGATGACTACTCTGGCCCTTATACTGATGATTCATCGTCTGAGGATGATGATCGTGATGAAGCCCCGAAGAGGCAACGTTCTAGAAGAGAGCCTCAAGGAAGGACTCAAGGGATCCATGATGGACCTCCACCAACGGCTGAGGAGAGGATTAAGGCTCGTGAGGCTGAGATCCAAAGGCTGAAGGATGACATAGCAATGGAGCAAGCAAGACAGAATCAAACTCGACCTCCTCCAACCTCAGGAACGATTCCCATCATTGATTTGGAGAGGTCTTCAAGGAGACAAAGAAGGGCTGATGCCTCATTCGGAAGAACAACCACAAGGATGGAAATTCCCAAGGGAAACCCCAAAGATCTGATGCCTCTAGGAGATCCTGATGATCCAACACCCCCGTTTACTGAGGAGGTGATGAATGCTCATATTTCTAGGAAGTTTAAGATGCCGACAATTAAGGCTTATGATGGAACGGGTGATCCCGCAAATCACGTCAGGACGTTCTCGAACGCACTGCTGCTGCATCCTGCAAGTGATGCCCTAAAGTGCAGAGCGTTCCCCCAAACCCTGTCGGGCATGGCTCAGAGATGGTATAGCCGATTGCCTGCGAACTCTATTGGCTCTTTTAAGGAGTTGAGTGCCGCCTTCGTTAGCCAATTCATTAGCGGAAGGGTGCATGAGAAGAGCTCCGCATCTCTAATGTATGTGGTGCAAGGAAAGAATGAAAATCTGAGGGACTACCTCAAGAGATTCACTAAGGAGACCCTGAATATCACTGATTTGGAAAATAAGGTGGCAATGGTAGCCCTGGAGCACGGAACCACTGACCTCTTCTTCAAGAGATCATTGGCGAAGCATCCCCCTGAGAACATGGCTGAGCTCCAACGAAGGGCTGATAAGTATATTAAAGCTGAGGATAGCTTGAATAAAGAAACCACCGTAGGTGGAGGAGGAAGTAACAATGACTCCAAGAAGCGAAAGCAAGACAAGGACTATGATGATCAAGAGTATGATGCTAGGGACAAGTATCCCCGAACTAGCGAGGACTCCGACTCTGCCCCTAAGAAGAACCAAGGGTCAAGGTTCACTGAGTATGCAAGGTTGAATACTCCTAGGAGTCGAATCTTGTTGGACATTGAGAATGATAAGGATTTCAGATGGCCGAAGCCACTCAGGGGTGATCCCGCAAAGAGAAACCAGAATCAGTATTGCAGATTCCATAGAGACGTGGGGCATGACACTGACGATTGTAAGCAACTCAAAGATGAGATTGAGTTTTTGATCCGTAGAGGGAAGCTGAGGCACTTCACTAAGGGTGAAGACCGTGCTAATCAGAGAAGAGACTATAATAGAAGGGATGACGATCAAGATCGCAACCCACAGCCCCGAGGGCCAGTAATCAACATGATCTCAGGAGGCCCAACTGCGGCCGGGACAACTAGGAACTCTAGAAAGGCTTATGCCCGAGAGGTGTTGCACATCGTGGGAGAGGCCCCGAAGCGTGCAAAAACTGAGGTAGCGATTAGCTTTGATGACTCAGACTTGGAAGGGGTGAAGTTCCCCCATGATGACCCGTTGGTCATAACTCCTGTGATTGGAAACTCGGAGGTGAAGCGAGTCTTGATAGACAATGGAGCTTCCGTTGACATTCTGTTTCATGATGCGTTTGTGAAGATGGGATACACTGATTCTCAGTTGACCCCCAATAACATGCCTATATACGGATTTAATGGAGTAAAATCCAAAGTTGAAGGGACTATTCAGCTGCCTGTAACTATTGGGCAAGAGCCCAAGGAGGCCACTCAGATGTTGAACTTCCTGGTAATCAAGGCAGCTTCAATGTACAACGCTATCCTTGGAAGGACTGGACTTCATGCATTTAAGGCTGTTGCCTCAACCTATCATGTGAAGATCAAGTTCCCTACCAGGAATGGTGTTGGAGAACATAAAGGTGATCAGAAGATGGCACGAAGCTGTTATGTAGCCTCGTTAAGGCCTGATGGAGTCGGGGGGCAGGTCCTTCCGATTGAAGACATAGATGTCCACAGTGGTAAGGAACACAAAGAAAGGTCAGCAGGGGACATCACACAGAAGCCTCGGACAGCAATTGAGGCTAAGGCGTTAACTGACTTTGTGGTTGAGTGTACCATTGGCAACCAAGAAGTCGGGGGGCAGGAGGTAGTACCCCAAGCAGGAAGTGAACTTCAGAATAAGAATGAGGAGACCAGAAGGAGTGGTGGGTGCTCTATTTTGATGGAGCATCAAAAACAAAATCAAGTGGTGCAGGCCTAGTCTTGCAAAACCCCGATTGGGCTTAAGTTATTCTAGTAGGACTTAGCTTCATATTTATATAGTAGAAGTAGAAATAAGGTTCATTAAAACCATTGCAGAGCATGTTGCTCCGAGTAGGACAGTAGTACTCTATGTAAGGGTTGAACCCATTTCAAGTTATTAATGCAAGATTGTTTTCCATTCATTGATTGTGATTTTATTTATGTGCCAAGCACCTGATGTGTAAGTCAAAGAAGACCAAGTACCGAAAATAAAAGAATACACGAATGAAAACAAACGAATGCATACCTCGAATGGTAGAGTTAGGTTACAGCAGATAAGAGTTTAAGTCCTTGAAGGATCCTGGATAAAGATAAACGTTGAAGTCCTGATGGAACACCCGCTGAAGAAACATATTGCATAGCATGAAAGCCAATGGAAGGCTCATCAAGTGGGCAATCTAACTAAAATAATTCGATGTTAAGCCTAGTACGGCCATCAAAGCTCAGGCTCTAGCTGACTTCGTGGTTGAATATACCATTGACAACCAAGAAGTCGTGGGGCAGGAGGTAATAGACCAGGAAGGTCAGCAAGGTGAGAAACCCCTGGAAGAGAAGAATGAATATTGGATGCTCTATTTTGATGGGGCATCAAAAACAAAAAGCTCTATTTTCATGGGGCATCTAAAACAAAAACTAGTGGTGCAGGTTAAGTTCTGCAAAGCCCCGATGGGTTCACACTCGAGTATGCCTTGAAGATTGGACTTCCAAACAACCTGCAACGAGGCGGAGTATGAAGCTCTGATGGCCAGCCTTGGATTGACGAGAGCCCTGAGGGTGAAGAACCTGAAAGTTTGTGGAGACTCAAATCTGGTAGTCTCACAAGTCAATGGAGAGTTTGAGGCTAGAGAAAAGAATATGGCCAAACACTTAAGGATTGTGAAAGCCGTGATAGTCCCGCTCGATAAATACCATGTTGAGTATATCCCAAGAGAGAAAAGAACATTAAGGCCGAAGCCCAGTCTAAGTATGGCTTTTCTGAGATAAAGAATTATGCAGAGAGCTTTTGCTTCCAGGTCCTGAAGACCCCACCATCGAATCAAAATTGGTAGCACCAGTTGATGTAAGCTGAAGGATAGACCCTCTTCGAGCTCATCTCGAGACTAGTTGGCTCCCTGATAATGCCTTGAAGGCACAGAAACAGTTAGTGAGAGTGTTGAGATGAGAGGTCCTTTGTCATTCCTTACTTAAAATCTTGAATCTCAAATCCCGACACAAAATTTTAGCCTTGATGGCCAAAAAGGCTGTCTGCCTCCAATCAAATTTGTCATTTGAAGTTTAAGGACTCGAATCAAGAGCCTTCAATCGAATATAAACCAAAGCAAGGTCCTGTGAGCATAAGAAGAAGGTTGGAAACCTAGAATCAAGAAAAGAAGGTTAACAACCAGCCAAGACACACCGGACTTGAAGTCAAACGCTGAGGAACAAGTGAACTCCCTGAACGATCAACTAAAAAGTAAGACCTCCTCCGTATGAAGCAAGGGGGGCAAGAACTAAGGGACTTCATCATTCCTACATCTTAGAATGAGAATCAAGGGAATCAAGGGTTGATAATAACCTTAAAACCAAGGTCTCAGCAAATAAGTTAAGGCCTGGAAGGTCACAAGTCAAGGTTCACGAAACCATTTAAGGCATAACAAACACCTCATATTGACCTGAAACCTCGTGTTGGTGATCCAGAACACCAACATCAACCTTAGAATCCAGGCCTTGTGTTATAAATCAAGGGCTAAGGAACTAAGTTGAAGCCTTAGAAGGCCAACAAAGCTATCAGATCCAACCTTGGATCAAGAGATTCGTGAATAACTCAAGAATGAGTAACTGAATCAACATTCCAACAAGGTGGATGAAAGGTTCAAAGTAATTCTATGTAAGATTAGGCAAGCATGAAACCTTTGAAAGGATTTTGAAGCTTTCTCGTGGAAGGTTTGGAAACCCATTTACACTAAGGTGCTTCATGAAGCTGACCTGAATCACTCCGCTATAGAGAAGTTTGCTTTAGGCACGGTCATGGGCTCAAGGAAATTGAGACCTTACTTTTTAGTCACGTAAAATCGAGGTCTTGACAGACCAAGCCATTAAAAGGCCATTAATTCGACCAGAATCCTGGTCGAAATGACCAAGAATCCTGGTCGAAAAATTGTTCGACTGAGCCACGAAAAAGGCCATTAATTCGACCAGAATCCTGGTCGAAATGACTAAGAATCCTGGTCGAAAAACTCTTCGACGAGGCCACGAATTTGGCCCTTAATTCGACCAGAATCCTTGTCGAAATGACTAGGAATTCTGATCGAAAATTCGTTCGACCAGAAGAAATTTTGGACCCTTAATTCGACCAGAATCCTGGTCGAAATGACTAGGAATTCTGGTCGAAAATCCGTTCAACCAGGAGAAAATTGGACCCTTAATTCGACCAGAATCCTGGTCGAAATGACTAGGAATTCTGGTCGAAAATCCGTTCGACCAGGAGAAAATTGAGACCTTATACCAGGAATCCTGGTCGAAAATCCGTTCGACCAGGAGAAAATTGAGACCTTATTTCGACCAGAATCCTGGTCGAAATGACCAGGAATCCTGGTCGAAAATCCGTTCGACCAGGAGAAAAATGAGACCTTATTTCGACCAGAATCCTGGTCGAAATCCTGGTCGAAAATCCGTTCGACCAGGAGAAAATTGAGACCTTATTTCGACCAGAATCCTGGTCGAAACGACCAGGAATCCTGGTCGAAAATCCGTTCGACCAGGAGAAAAATGAGACCTTATTTCGACCAGAATCCTGGTCGAAATCCTGGTCGAAAAATGTGAAGTTTCCTGATCGAAATTTGTGATCAAAATTCAGAAATTTGAATCGAAATGATAATTTCTGAATAGTACTAGCCCTTGGAAATAAAATTCAGCTCGACCCCAGCCAGGGGCTCTGCCCCTTGGACCCCGCCAGGGGCTGCCGCCCCTTGGACCCCGCCAGGGGGCTGCTGCCCCTGGACCCCCGCTAGTGCCGTTTAGCACCGTTTAGAATCGCTTAACATTGTTTAAGTGTCGTTCAAGGCTCGTTACTGCCCATAAGCACCGATTAAGTGCTGATAGCACCGTCAGTGCCGATAAGCACCGATTAAGTACCGATTAGCACCGTTAGTGCCGATAGCACCATTAGTGCCGATAAGCACCGATTAAGTGACGATTAGCACCGTTAGTGCCGATTAGCACCGTTCAGTGTCGTTTAATGCCGGTTGGCGTCACTTAAACGTTGTTTAAGTGTCGTTTAAGGCTAGTTAGTACCGTTTAGTGCCGTTTTATGCCGTTCAACGTCGTTTAAACATTGTTTAAATGTCGTTAAGGCTGATTAGTGCTGATTAGCATCGAATTAACATTGTCATAAACGCGTTGGTCGCTCCACGCTTTACATAAAGACAATACTCGTGAAACACTAGTGTATAAAGATGAACCCTGACCCGAGTCTTGGAAAGGACCGTTAAAACTTCAAGGAAAACCTGATCAGTTTTCCTAGAAGTTGGGGGGCAAATGATATGGGCTAAAAATAAGCCCTAAAGACACATTTAATATGGCATTAATTAGACCCAGCATGGTCCAAACGTGGGGCCCATTAATGAGGTCAGAATCCCTATTTTGACATTAATTTCGTAATTAATATTGAGGGAAACAAACAGCTCAGCAATAAGAGTTGGATAAGGATATTATCTCCATCAGAGTTAGCCACCAAGGCATCCAATTCGATATGGAAACTGATTCCTACAAGGAATAGATCTGGAACCTTCCTCAAGGAAGACTTGTCTACCAAGTCTTTGACTCCTACCATAATTCTAAGGCTCCTACAGCCTATATAAAGGGCCTGACCCCTCATTCTCAGAACTACGTTGGCTTGATTCTCTAGCAATACAGAGATACGTAGGCATCTTGTGAGGACCGATTAGTCTCGAACACAAGAACAGCCATTAAAGCTCGAAGCTCACCATCCCTTGTATTTAATACATACAAACCCTCGTTTTTATTCCACAACAATAGTCCTATTTTCGAATACTTCATGCCGAAATTTTCTAAAATTCCCATATAAATCTATTTAACTTATTTGATTTCAATGATCTAAAAGTATGCTATGATTGCTAATAGTCTAAGTATATGTGTATTAGTTGATTTCCTTGAGGATTAATTGTCGTTGTGAAGATTAAGTTGTATTGTTTTGAAGTGTTTAACACTGGTTAATGTCCAAGGGTTAAATGACAATCTACGTTGCGTGTTTACTTGACTTAGTGGATTATACTAAAACTATTTTATGATATAATTGGATATGTCTATATGTGTTATATGTGTAAGCGTTATAGGATGCGCATGGGTAGATTAGAGCAAACAATAAGGTTTTGCTTGGTTTGATGCTGAAATAGTACTTTACCTTGTAAAGGTACGAGTAGGAGACCAGGCAAAGAGCAGTGCATAGGTAAATGGAAATTCGAATAGAAGGACGATCACCAAAGCCGACGAGTGTATCGACGTGAAGATTGGCAAGTTATGAAGTAGAGATGGAGGTAAGGCCAAGTAAGAGGCCAGCATGTAAGGAATAGAGTCTGACGTGAAGTGAGTCATGGATCAATGATACAAATCGAGAACTTCGTGTAACGAGGCAAGTGTTATTGCTCCTCACTTATTGTTCAAGTGATGCAATTTTCGCTCTTCTTACATATAAAATGATTCGGACATGTTATATTTAGAAAAAGATGTATTTCTTCGAATAGCGCGCAAAAGTTGTTTTCTCCACCTATAGTTCAAGTGCGGATTTTCAAATGATTTTACAAATAATCCTTTTCTTCAAAAATATTTTAAATATGGTACGTTATTGGATTCCTCAATGGAGGGCCATTTCTTTTACTTCCTTCAAAAATGTTCTAGAAACTTTCTAAATAGAGAAAATCAAAGTTTTTAAATCCTTATAAAAATCCGTTAGCACAATTCATGATTTTTACATATTTTCACAGATGGACCCCTTTTCGCAAATGTTTTCTTCAAACTGAATTACAATTAATTACCCTGAAATTATTTTACAAATAATTGTTTTTAAACTACTTTATTCACTTATGTTGATTCAAACCATTCAACGTGTTGTAAAATTTTATTAAATGCGTTGTGCTTGATTGTGTCCCTGCTCTAACTTTGAATTTCAATTGTTGATAATCTTGTTGCAGTTTATATCTTTTATTGTTGCCCAAGTTGGTTTTCTCTTCAATCAAGTTAATGATGTTATGTCCCCAATTACTTATATCTATCTTGTCGATACTTATACAAAATATTGTCTTTATATTCTCCACCCTATTTATTATTGAATTCGTCGATATTTATTGAAGATCTTGATTATTCGGTTATTCCCCTATATTGTATCGAACTTGTCGACACCAAAAGATATTGTTACTTCCTCATTGACTCTTAATCATAAGTTGTTATTCTGGACGTGAGCTGTAAGAACCCAGATTTTTAGGTAGAATTAAAACTTTTTATTATGTATTGATGTAAGAATGAATAGGGGTTACAACTAGAATGTAATACTGGTTTTAATGAATGAATAATGAAAGGATATATATTCCAAGGTTATATGGCCTGAAGGATGCTATTGGGTGATAACTAAGGTTAGAATAATCTATCTCCTAGAAAGTTAAGATAAGATTCCCTAGAGAGAAATAGATACCCTCATGTCATCCAAATCAATATCTATTATAAGCCCAGCGGTTCCGTAAAAAGGTTAAGGAACACTCGAGGGTGAACCAGGTTCATTTTCCCAACTATAGGATTTAAATAAAAATAAGTGATGAATAGTGATTTTGGTGGAATTTGGAATATTATTATAATAATGTTATACCCGGTATTCGGAACGGATTTCTGAGTTCGTATTAGTGATCCAGGAGGAAAATAAGTGTATGTAAAAGCTGTCAGATTCAGAAAAATAACACTTTTATTTTCTCCGAGATTTCCCTGGACACTGCAAGACTTAAGGATTTATAAAAGAGAATTAAGGAATTTAAATTCGAGAAGTATTAAGAAAGATGAGGAATAGTAGTATAAATATTAAGAAGGTTTTCGGTAAAACCCTAACTAGAAACGAATGAGTTAGTCCCTCGAACGAGCAACGAATTGAGCAATAACCGGACAAAGAACAAATAGAGGATCAAGATGCATGCATGTACAAGGAGATAAGACCAAGTAACTAAGTAGTTACATGAGCAACTAGTATACTTAGCAAACATAACCAAGTACTTAGCTTCTTGTCATCATCTTACCATTACAAACCAACACTTGTCCATTTAATTACATCATGCATGACCTAGAACTTTATTAAAGCTACTTTATGGACAAGATATTATCCAAAGACATTCAATAATTCACTTTAGATAAGATGAGAGCAAGATCAAAGCCAAGCAAACACCACCTCTCCCCCATTTTTTCCAGCAGTTGCATTTTCCAGGGCAGGGGTCTTTGCCATTTTTTTCACCTAGATCTACTCATCTAAAAATCATGAAAAAATTCATGGAGCTTCTACACATCAAGGTGAAGTTGGGGATTTAATTTCATAATTTTTGAAGATCGTTCGGATGGGTAAATAAATTCGAGAAGTTCACTGTTTTTCCCCCAAAACCAAGGCACTTCGAATTTTGGAGTTTTAAGATTTCAAAATCCACCTTCCAACCATTGTTTGATCTCTAAATTTTTATGGTGAGTCCTATATTTCATAAAAATGATCTCCTAGAAATCTTAGCTTCAAACTCCATGTTTTCCATTTTCAAATAAATCCTCAAAGATGAGGGTGAATAGTGTTTTCAAGAAACTAACTTTGATTTCTTGGTTTCTTTGGATGATTTAAGCTTTGTTAAAGCCATACAAGGACTATATAAGGGTTATTATAGCTTGTACACTCTCCAAGGAAGGTATAATTCTTAAGAACCCAAGATCTTACTTTGAGTTTTATATATGTTCTTGATGGTTTTAGATTAGTTAAGATTATGGTGTTGTTATATGCATAAAAGCATGATTATGTAGTTAGTAGTGATGATTTAAGAGTTTTGATGATTATGATGGTTAATTGAAACCTTCTTGGACTGGTTAAGATGAAAACCATGTATAGTATGCCCGGTGTGGCTTCGATTGTTTGTTATGAATTTTAGAATATTCGATTTACAGCCGTTATAATGCCCGATTTTGCAATACCATGTTTTGTATGCCATTTTCCATGTCGAACCCCTACTGTCCAGAGATCTTATCTGCCATGATAGGATAGGTAATGTTCTAAGCTTCGTTTTGATGTAAAGATCACGTGAAACGGACTTACGGTTTAGGATTTATGACCAAATTACTAAAAGTAGTTCGAATCCGTAAACGAAAGTTCGTAACTGTAATTGAACCCTCGTAAACTATGTAACGTCATGGCGAATCTTGGTAAATAAATACTAGAGGTAAAAAGGAAGGCGTGAAAGAAAACCGTATGTCAAAAAGATCATTTTTCGATTTATTAAAAATGTTCGAGTCGAGGTTAAACGCGAACGAACCCCTAAAAGACGGCTCTTTTATAACTTCGGTAAAACACTTAGAAAACGGACGATAAAACTCGGAGTATAGTATTGGTTCGTAACGATCGACTTTAGAACTCATATGACTTAAGTATGTCCCAAGTATAAGTACAATGACATGTCGTATTAACGAACGGATGTCGGGTCGGATCAGTGATAAAAGTAATCCACTAAAAGGGGTATAACGAGATAACTCAAGAACGTGTTTCGAATTAAGTATAACTTAACTTTTAATATGTTAAGTGATTAATCCCGAATGCCTTGGCTATTTATAGATCACCAAGCTGAACCGGGACCCGCTACCACTACCCCTTACCGTACTCGACTACCAGGCAAGTTTCAATTCCCTTCTTTTAGGCTGTTGTTGTGATTGAATAAATATATATATATATGCTGATATACATATGCCATTGCATGCATGCCTACTTTCAAGTTGAAGTGATATACTTGTTCCCTGAATGTTATTGTTGGCTTATAAGCTAGATAGTTATATATCAGTTATAAGCCGATTATTGTAAGACCCTCATAGAAGGGCGTATACATCTTATTAATCAAAAATAGACCGGGAGTCAATATTCCTTGATATATCGAGATTACCTCGGAGGAAAATATTTAAGTAAATATTTTCTATTATTTGGGCGACGAATATTATTTGAATATTCGTTCGAGACTAATTATTTTAACGATCCTTACTTCAAATAATTATTTGAACGTAACCATTCGACGAATAATATTTTTCAATATTCATTCAAAGTCGAATAGGTTATCGATTATTATTCCGAATATTCTTCTAAAGATTGGACTACTAAATGAATATTATTTGAATATCCATTTAGAATATTACTTTATTAAATGAATATTACTTTTGAATATTCATTTAAGATATTACTTACTTGATGAATATTATTCTAATATTCATCTGAAGCTTGATTTATTTATCGAGTCTTATCTCGAATATTCCTTTAAAGCTTGGATTACTAAATGAATATTACTTGATATTCATTTAGAATATTATTCATTAAACGAATATTACTTTTTCAATAAACATTTAAATTCCTAATAAATTATGAATATTATTTTGAATATTCATCCAGGGTTCTATTTAATCATCGAATATTATTTTAAATATTTTAAATATTCTTTTCAGGTCTTATTAATTAATGAATATTATTCTGAATATTCATTTGAATATTTAATTATGCAATAAATATTCTCTAGATATTTCTTCAAGGATTATTTGAGAAATACTCTGATTAAAGATATTCTTTCATATTCCTAAATATTCTGTAAAATATTTTAATTCAATAAATATTCTCTGAATATTTATTTCATACTTAGAATAACCTCGATAAGGTTTATCTTCTTCGATTATTATAGAAAATATTTCGGAGTCATATTATTATTAATCTTATATCAAGAAAGGTTCTCAGACATCATTCTTCTTCGAGTCTACCTCTCTAATAATAAGGGAACCTTACTTGGAAGATGTTATTTATCTTGTCGACTTCCCGGTCATAGAGTATTCTCTTCACTCGCAACTCGGGTGCTGTTGACTTATTAAGTCGTTGTTTACCTTCTCATCTTTCGAGGGGTAAGATTGTTGGAACAAGTTGATATTCGATACCAAGCCACAGCTTGGAAGTTATTGGTGAATTTTCCTTTCCAACTAGATACGACTACCTTGTAGAGTCTTATCAACAAGTATTATACTTGGGGAAAGGGGGACGAACGTTACATTCAGAATCATGAACTCTATTTGAACTAGGAGTCGTGTAGGAGGCCGAGTAGCGCCGGTCCATCCCCTTCGGCCCAACCGTTGGCCGGGGAGAGCTAGTAAGGCGGTAGACAAGTAAAGCCGTCAGTTCTTCCTTCTACCGGTAGTAAATCTAAATTGAGCTGTACGATCTCGACTGATCATCAAGATTGGAACAGCGGGCGCGGTGAATACTCCATCATTGGTTCATCATCCAAATTTATTTATTTCCTGCAACATGATTACTGTTGGCAGAGTTGGAAAAGGGTCATAACTGGAATTGCAACCTTTTCTTGCAAGTTCCTCTTCTTAATAACAATAAGAATATCTCGCTTACTTTGATGTAGCAGATATTTCTACAAACAAATACTTTAAGTTACCTTGTAACTTCATCGTTCATATTATACTGGCATCATTTCCGTAAATGCATGGCATATGGTTTGAAAGATACTTTTGAACTGTTATACATTATCGTTCAGTCATATATTATTGTTGGTGGGCTATTGCTCACCCTTGCTTTATTATTATATCACAACAACAGCTAGACCAGATGACTCGCACAAGGCGCACTCGACGCGGGCGAGGACGATGAGACTACCAGAGCTGAAGAAGAAGCTATTGGTAGGGTATATTTATTCTTTCAGTACCAAGAATATGGTCTAGTATGCCTTATGTAAATGGATGGCAAAGAGTATGTATTTATATTGAAATTCTTTTGGATTGTAAGAACTCATAATGTGATTAATAAAAATTTGAGTGTTACTCTGATTTCATCTCTGGGACTATAACGGGTGTGTTTTATATTATTGTGTTGGGTTATAGAGACGTAATTTATTTTATGTTAAGGAAAGTTCAAGTGTTGTGGACAGAATTGGAAGCCGTAACCACCGGATCCCGGACCCCGGATCTGGGGGTGTTACATGAGCTTCCATTTTTTTGGTTAACAAGGGTTGTCGATTGTCCAGACACCCAATGCTTTTGAGATAGAATTGGAATGTTTTTAAAGGAAGTCCCTTCGGGGAGACCATATTACGGTCAATGGATGTCCCTTCAGGGAGACCATATTATGGTCAACGGATGTCCCTTCGGGGAGACCATTAAAGGACATTGTTGTGTGCGTTTGTCCGGGGTTAGTGCGTGACTGATCAGCAACCTAACCTTATTGTTTTTAAAATAAATAAAAATCCAATTCTAATCTATGCATTGAGATTGAATTGCTTAAGACCTGATTCCTTTGAAGCCCATTTCGATTATATCATGTTATCAGAACTTTTTTCAGTTCCATTGTTGATGCTCCTTATTCTAGTGGAGCAATGTGGGTTCCTTTTGATGATAAGACATTGGATGTAGCTGATTCTTTTCGCAGTATGTGATAATCCTTCTTGTTTTCAAATGCTATATTTAAGTTCTTTAGCTGCTCCTTTTTGCAGCATATGTTGATTATTCTTGTTTTTCAGATTTTATAATTTGTTGTTGATATTTTATTACTATTTGCACTTGCTGAGCATTGTTGGCTCACTCTTGCTTTAATGTTTATTTTCTCTAGTTAATAGAGATGATTAGTGGGCCTTGTGGTCAGTCGACATTACTCTTCCGACAGCGAGAGGTGATGTCCGAGTTGTTGATTTTGTCGGATAGTGGTTCTGGAACTTGTCAAGGTTGGATATCTAGTTTAGTAGTAATCTTAGATAGTTACAAGATTTGTATAAGAATTTTATTCTGAGGTTGGATTGTAATAATGTTATTCCATAGTTTGTTTCATATCATAACCTGTATGTGATCTTGGTTAAGGGGTTTTATTGTTATAGGATGTTTATATCCAGGGTTGTATGTTGTTAATTGTTAATAATGGCCCCAAATCTATACCCCGGATTATGGGATGCCACATCTTCCCATACCTTTTTCGCAAAAATACATTCAAATAGAACATGGGTAGTATCCTCATTATAAACACTATAAAATTGTTCATTAAAATTTCTTTGTGAAATTTGAGAAATAACGAGAGAACGGTTCATTAGGGGAAAATATGTTTATGAGTACGGATTAAGTAGAAGCATATTGACCGTTAGAATTGTTAAATATTAATATTTCAATATTTATTAATATAAATTTATCAAAATAAGTTGACATTTAAAATTTGGGAAAAATAAACGATGGTGATAAAGAGTTAACATAACAAAATTGCAGAACAACTTTTTTCTTTAAATTAGAATTTAGGTGAACAACCAAATGAAAAACGAGAACACATACGATAAATCAAAGTTAGGTTATAAAAGATATTGTTTATTTTATTTAAAATAGTAATTACACAATATCTGGTTTTTAACCAGATTTAGGTTGAGATCAACATTTAGTGTGATTTTGAACTTTTGTGCAATATTTTTCCTGAATACTTTTATGCACATATTATATGAAAAAGAGTAAAGATATCAACAAAAAAGTAACATGTAAATGCATACAATATTATACAATCAATTTTACCTTACAACCAAATATAAAAAGATTCAACTGACTCATTTATGTAGTATTGAAATTTTTGTTTTTACTTTTATTTTTTCTACATTAATAAAAATGATTTATATATATTAAGAGAATTGACAAAAATATTATAATGTTGTCGCGAAACGCAGCTTAGTGAAGTAGTTTTTATTTTTAGATAAAAGAGGCCATTGTATTAAGTTGTGTTGACGGAGGAATTTGGGAACAACAAATTTCGAGGTACGTCGCCGGAAACAAGATCTATGATGGTGGTTCTTTGCCGGAGAAAGCATTTGTGCATGGTGGTTGTATTTAATTGGTGGCTGAGATTGATAAGCGTTAGTGGTGGCTACCTCAGAGCTCTCAACATCCAACCCCTCAATCAACCTATGTACCCTGGTATTTATAGGGGTCAAGCCATACGTAGTTCTTGGAGAGCAAGAAACCCAAATGGGCTTGGATTGTCAGTCTAGCTTCCGGAATGTTCTACTATGAGGCCTAACCACAAAGGCCCAAGGCTCGTCCATGAACTTTGGACTTCACAGATAAGGAAACTTCTCCCGTCGAGGACTAATCCTTTCCGCTACAAGCTATTTCCTTGTTTCATGGACGCAGGTATAGCCGTGGTTTACCCCCAAGTGCAGAACGCATCCTTGTCTCTCGAATGAGAAGCACCCACCAGATAACAGGACAAGTGATCCAGAGCTTTTGGGTGCAAAGTACAGGATTACCCCGAAGTTCCCCAATAAGGGCGCACCCATTGATAATAGGAACAGGGCGCCAAAGCACACACCAAAAAGTACCCCTCTTTCCACCTTAGGGCGCGCCCTATGTCTATAAGAAAAGGTCCTTAAATCCGGGCAAACCCCTGGAGGCCTTCTACGACGGACATCCCCCTCCTGGGATACGCTAGGAGGGAATTCTTCAATAACTCATGGAAAACCAGCAGTAGTAAATATCTTTTACATATTTTCATCATTTAGGGCGCGCCCTCCTTATAGAGAAAGAGAGGGTGCGGCTTGACTTCTCTTCATCTTTGCCGAAACCATAATTTTACCTGGAATTCCCCAAATTGGACCCGCCATTGACCCGAATCCATCTTGAAATATCCGAACCGAATTTTGGCTATAACAACTACCCCACAATTCCATATGAAATTAGAGATGATATGTGGAATTTCCTCTTAAAAAACTCAAAATTCTCCTACATGATGCTCCTTCAGGGCACGCCTTAGTTGAAGGCACGTCCTTAGAATTCTGAAAGGTTATTGCTTGCCAGCTGTTATCCATTATCTCTGTATATCCTCTATAAATACCCAACTGTCATTTTCACTTTACTCTTTTACATCTTCTCTCTCCCCCAAAAAGCTACCCCAGCGAATTTACTTTCCGAGCAAAAATCCGTTCAATTGCAGCGTGTTCTTTTGGTTTTCTCTTTAAATCTTCAATCTACAACTCCTAAGGTATGTTTCTATGTACAAATTTTTGATTTTGATCGTGTATTTTGCTCGATATTGCAATTTGACTGTTGGTTTTCTTCGTGTTCTTCATTTTTGTTGTATGTATATCCTTATCTATGCACGTTTGATCGTTATCTGCCGCTACAATCTTTGTAAAACATGTTTCTATATTATAATAGTTTAATTCTGTCAATCCTTTGGGCACGCCTTTCACCCAGGGCAAGTTCTAAGGTCTCCAATTCCATAGCCGTTGGCCTTTCATAATGTTTAATACTTCTGTCTCATAATGTCTTTTCTTAAAGTCTAATGTTAACCAACCATAATTCATACTTTTCGGGGGGCGCCTCACATACAGGGCGCGCCTTGGCTTTTTCTGAAATCATAATTTAGCCACGTTTAAAATTTTACTCAATAGAATTTGGGTAACAAATATGACTCTTTAGGACGCGCCTTAGGTTTCTAGAATAGCTTTTTAGACATCCTTGGATCTTGACTTGTAGAGAAAGTCTTTATTTTTCTTATTCCTTTCTTGGGCGCGCCCTTAGTTCTTTTAATTTTGATTTTGCAGCTGGAGGGCGCGCCGTCTCCATTCCATCCTTTTAAAGAGTTTAATAGACGCATTAGGATTTATTCCCCTTTACCAGCTCCTCTTCTTCCTACTGAGTACATACCACTCTTTTCTTTTATCACAATCGAAGACAAGGCGCGTCTTATACAAAAATTTGAAGAGGACACTATGAGTTTTTCTAGCGATGATACCCTCGATAACATTCCCCTTAGTGATCGTTTTAAACATAAGAGAATTCATCAATCTTCTAAAGAATCCCAGACTCCACCAAGTGTAAACAATCCTATCACTTCTCAAAATTCTCAAGATGATAGTGACTTCATTCCTGATTCTCCTAGCTCAATGGATACGCATCCTTCAGATTCTTATACTTCCTCTGAGGGCGCGCCTTCAGCTTCTTCATCTTTTGAGAGTAACCCAGAACCTACATCTCCTATCCCTTTTGAACATTGGGAGGTTTTAGATGAGGAAATTGACCTTGAGTGGGGAAAGTATGAGGATATGTCTGAGAAAGAAAAGAATCAACTCAGAAAGAAACAAGGCAAACTAGCCTGTGTGGGAATCACCTCTACTGCTACAGATGACGAGATATGTTGGACTATGAAGTACTATGGTAATTAAAGAGGGTATCTGGGCCATTCCCCTTCCACATCATCGTCCTCATGTTTTCAATTATGGGAAGGACTTCAGAATCCCAAAAATGGTTCTCAGCCCAAAGCTTGTAGCCCTTGGTGTGGGCGCGCCCCTTGCACCCCTACCTAAAAGAGATTCGTGAATGGTATGACCTAGCCCCAATTCATCTTTCTCCCAACAGCTATAAGCTCATACTTGCTCTGCTAATTCTTTATCGTGACCTTGAATTTGAAGCACCCTCTATGCCAGAAGTTAGATATTTGTTCAGCATCCGCCAATCTAATATAGGTTACTATTATTTAGTGATCAATAAAGCTTACAACAACAAAAGTTTCTCTGAGGGGAGAATTATCCATGTCAGGTGATGGAAGGAACCCTATTTCTTTGTTTGGGACGTCCCGCAAGTTCCCCTTTAGTTTAACATAGATCCTCGTAAGTGAGGGCGCGCCCTACATTTTTCTTTTCAACCTTTTCATTCAAAGTTTTCCTTAGCTTAAATTTTTAATGACTTCGAAATAAAAAAAGATAGGATATTTCAAAAAACTCTTCAGGGCACGGCCTTATCTAGGGCGAAGGCCGTTCTTAAAATTGCAGCAGAAAAGTTTATTCTGCAAACTTCAATCACAGAGGAGAATCTGAAGAGGGTTGGAATCCTTTCTGACATAGCAGGATCTATTTGTAAGTTTAGAAAGTTTAAGAATGGCGTTGCTGTTCCCATGTCTTCATCCAATAGTAGTGAGAATGAGGATTATAATTCTAACCCAGATGAAGGTATTGAATTAGGACGCGCTTTAACTTTATAACTATATATATTGCTTCAATACTGTACGTTTTCATATCTCACAAAAATTTTTAATGCAAGGATGCGCCCTAACATTTATCTTTGTCTTGTACAGATATGGCCCCTAGACTCCCTTGTGGCTTTGGAGCTATAAAGAAAGGTGACGATAAGGCTAGTACCTCCGACTCTAGGGCACGCCCTATACAGAAGAAAGATCCAAGCAAGATTATTCCACCCTCCACTGAATCCTTGAAGAGAAATGCTGAAGTTTTTCCAGAAACCGTTGTTGAGAAAAGCAAGAAGCAAAGAACTGAGGGCGCACCTTCTTATGTAGAAACTCCCATCGGCCATGCAGCTTCTTCCTTGATTGGAGGAAAGGAAGTTAATTTTTGGCAAAATATGAATGTTGACGATGAGGTCAACTCCATGATTTAGGCTTCAGCCCAGCTATTAGTCCACTCCCTAGGGCACACCCAGAGGGTTCATAAGGAGAAACTCAAGGTCAATAAGCTTGATACAGACAACAAAAGGCTTGCCAAATTGGTAGTGGATAGTGATAATAAATGGAAGAAAGAGTGTGATTCCAAGAATGCTTGCATTGCTCCGCTTAATCAAGAACTAGAGGAGGCTTCTAACCATCGCCAGCTTTTTTGTGATAAGAAAGATCAATTAGAAAAGGAGGACCTGAAGGTGCAGCTTGATTCCTTAGAGATTGAGAAATCTGATTGCTGGGGGGAAGAAAAACAAGTTGTGGAAGATCGTAGCTTCCAAGCAGGTTTTGATTTCTACCTACTTAGCTTCTTAGCTCATGATCCTGACTATGATTGGTCACCCTTCGGTCCTGGATGCGTAGAAGATATTGCGGCTTTTAAGGTTAAAAATGCTGAGGCACTCAAGGCAAAAGGGATTGAGTTGGGATTGGAGAAGGCCCCTGAGGGCATGCCTTTGATTGAAGATGTTCCCCAAGATCCTAAGCAGACCCCTCAAGTCGAGGTTGAAGATATCCAATCTTCTCAAGTTGCAGCAAATCCTGACCAACAACCTCCTCCTGAGTTGATTACTCCTCTTACCATCGTTCATCCTTCAGACACCCAGGGCGCGTCTCCTACCACTTCGAAGGACGTGTCCTAGTCGTGCATTATTTTCTTCTAATACTTTTGATTTGGAATATTGTTAACTATTATGGCGCGGGTCCTTTGTAAAACCCTGCAAGCTGTAAACTTTAAATGTTTCTTAACTTTGATGCTTTTTGGTAACCGTGAACATGCTATCTGAAATTCCATGTTTGATTATGGTTTTTGCCTTCGTTATGTTTATTGCTAGATAAATCTTTAAATACAAACATCTTAGGGCACGCCTTATTGGAAGGGCGCAGCCTCTTCAAGAATCTTCTAAAAACATTTTAGGGCACGCCTTATTGAAATGACGCGGCCTCCTTAAGAATCTTCATTCTTCTAAAACTTTAATTGTGAATTCCTGCAAAAATTCTTTTAGCTGGTAACATGTACTTCATAAAAAACACATCTTCGAAAATTTTCAAGTATTTCAAGTATTTCCTCAATGCAATTTGAGGGCGCACCCTGTTATATTGGGGCGTGGCCTTTTGATAAATTTTCTTCAAGCTTTAAATAATTCATCAACAAATAAACCTCTGAAAATATTCTTTAAACTCAAGTCTCGACAAAGTAAAGGAAGGTGTACATACACTACCCCCCCAGCTAAGGAGAACAATTATTTAAAAGTGTGAAAAAACAAGCAAAAGTCTCGACTAGAACTAAGGAAGGCGTATATGCACTACCCCCCTAGACTAGGAGAACAATTATTGACACTAGTCTATAACTTAAATATAAGCCTTCATAAAATAGGGGGCCAAAGCCGCACCCTACTGATAGTACTTCTTCAAATGCTCCGCGTTCCATGCTCTTGGGATTGTATTGCCAGTCAAGTCTTCTAGATGATAAGTGCCTTCTCAAATGATAGAATTAATCTTGTAAGGTCCTTCCCAGTTTGGACCAAAGACACCGTAAGCAACTATCCTTGTATTTGGCATGACCTTCCGAAGAACCAAGTCACCTACCTTAAAAGGATGGGTCTTCACCTTCATGTTGTAATACCTTGCAACCCTTTGCTGATATGTTGCCAACCTCAACTTCGAGTTGACCCTTGTTTCTTCCAGGAAATCAAGATTCAACCTTTGGTTCACCATATTTGCCTCTTCACCATAGAAATCTTTCCGGAACAATCCTGCTCCAATCTCTACCGAAACCATTGCCTCACATCCATAAGACAACATAGAGGGGGATTCCCCAGTTGTGGTCCTTGGAGTTGTGTTGTATGACCATAAGACCATGGGAAGCTCCTCGGGCCAATTCCCTTTGCTTTCTTCTAGCTTCGCCTTCAAAGTATGCTTTATGATCTTATTGATAGCCTCTGTCTGCCCATTACTTTGAGAATGGTACACAGCTGCAAACTCCTTTTTGATCCCCAAGTCGTCACACAACTTCCGTAACTCTTTGCTGTCAAACTGCTTTCCATTATCTGAAATAAGCTTGTAAGGAATTCTGAATCTGCACACAATTGAGTTGAACAAAAAGTCCTTGATTTTCTTTGCAGTGATTGTGGCTAAGGGCATTGCTTCCGCCCACTTGGTGAAGTAATCTATAGCAACTATAGCATACTTAACCCTCCATTGGCTTTAGGAATTTCTCCAATGAGATCTATCCCCCACATAGCAAATGGCCATGGACTCATCATGGAAGTTAGAGTTGTAAAAGGGCTCGTAGAATAGTTGGCAAAACCTTTGACATTTATTGCATGCCTTGGCAAACTCATAGGCATCCTTCTTCATGGTAGGCCAATAATAACCCTGTCTCAACACCTTCATCGCCAATGAACCACCCCCCGAGTGATTGCCACAGATCCCTTCATGCACCTCCCTAATTAGGATATAGTTCCATTCATCTCCATCGATGCACTTAAGAAGTGGTTGGTTGAAACCTCTGTTATAAAGAATCCCATCATACTCCATAAATCTTGCTGCTTGATAACGGAGATGCCTGGCTTCAACTTTATCACTTGGGAGCACACCTCCACGAATATATTCTTGAATTGGAGTCATCCAAATAACTTGTGGAATAGTCTCTATCTCCATGACTTCTACCTCTAGAATACTGGCCACCTCTTCAATATGTAAAGGAACCGTTCCTAGCAACATGGCATCCTTTTGAGATCCCAATTAAGCGAAAGCATCCGCACTGCAATTATCATCCCGAGGAATACACTCTAATCTCACCTCTCGAAACTTCTATATCAGCCGCTGTACGCACTTCATGTAAAGCTCTATCCTTGGACCTCTACACTGAAATCCACCCTTGATTTGTCTGACTACTAACTCGGAATCACTTGATATGATCAAATTTGCTACTTTCATCTCCAAAGCCATCTTCAACCCATTAATTAAAGCTTCATACTCCGCATCATTGTTAGTTCCTTCAAACTTAAAGTGAATAGCACTCATGAGTTGATGACCTTCAGGAGTGACCAAGATTACACCTGCACCAACTCCTTCATTGTTCACAGCTCCATCAACATGAAACTTCCACCAAGGTTGGGGGACCTCTTCATGAGGGTACGCCCTCATGGCAGGAATGCTAGGTTCCACCAGCACAAGTGACTTTTTTTTTCATTTTCTGACTCTAATTCCAAAATGAAATCAGCCAAAGCCTGACCCTTGATAGCAGTTCTTGGAGTATACTCTAGATCAAACTGTCCCAACTCAATCGTCCATTTTAACATTCTCCCAGAAGCTTCAGGTTTATAAAGAATACCTCTCAATTGATAAGCAGTACGAACCTCGATCTTATGAGTTTGAAAGTAAGGATGAAGCTTCCTTGTCGCCAACACTAGGGCATAAACCAACTTCTCCATGCTAGTGTACAGAGTTTCCGCATCAAGCAAACGTTTGCTTACATAATAAACCGGGGACTGATAATTAATTTTCTCCCCCACCAACACTGCACTGATGGAATATTCCGAAACTACCAAGTATAGTATCAAAGTTTCTCCCTCCACGGGTTTAGCCAAGAGTGGAGGGTTTCCCAACTACTTCTTGATTTTTTGAAAAGCTTCTTCACATTCAGGAGTCCATACAAAATCTTTGGCTGCTCCCTTGATTGCCTTGAAAAACTCTCTACATCTATCAGAGGTCTTTGACACAAAATGATTCAGTGCTTCTATCCTTCCAACCAAACTCTGAACTTGCTTCACACTAGATGGAGATTTCATGTCAAGTAAAGCCTTACTCTTTGCAGTATTTGCTTCGATTCCACGATGATTGACGATAAATCCCATGAACTTTCCAGATTCTACTTCAATGACACACTTTTGAGGGTTTAATTTCATCCTGAACTTTCTTAAAGTCCCAAACATCTCCTCCAAGTGCCTTACATGATCCTCTACCTTCATAGATTTAACAAGAATGTCATTCACATACACCTTCATGGTTTTCCCGATCAAGTCCTTGAACATCATGTTTACCAGTCTCTGATAGGTTGCTCCAGCATTGATCAAACCAAATGGCATTCCAATATAACAGTACAGACCGTGATGAAAGAGGTATGCTATTGATCAGGTCCATACATAGGAATTTAGTTGTAGCCCGAGTAAGTATCCATGAAACTTAAGAGGGCGTGGCCGGCCGTAGCATTCATCAACTGATCAATTCGAGGGAGAGAAAAACTATCTTTAGGGCAAGCCTTATTTAAATCTGTGAAATCCACACAAGTCCTCCATTTCCCATTAGGCTTTTTAACAACAACCAGATTAGCCAACCAGTCTGGATAATATGACTCCTTGATCAATCCAACATCTAGTAGTCTATCAACCTCTTCTTTCAATGCTATAGCTCTCTCTCCACTCACAGGTCGACGTTTCTAGCGTATACCTTTCTTGGTGGGATATATATTCAGATGATGACACATTACCTTTGGATCGATGCCCACCATGTCGGCATGACTCCAAGAAAAAAAATCCAGATTATTCAGGATCAGTTGGTGAGCATTCCTCTCAACTTGGAATTCAACTGAGACCCGATTTTCAAAAACTTACTCGAATCCCTCTCATCCACCATAACTAAAATTGTGTCCTCTGTAGGACCAATCTTCTCAACCGGTTGTGGTGTTCTCGGATCAAGATCAAAATCAAATCTTCGAGGATCTTCAATCAGTGCTTCATCCTTGGAGGGCGCGTCCTCTTTAAAAGGGAAGTCTTTTTTAACAATGGTATGCACCAAGCCTTCAACCAACATTCGTCTGCCTTCAATCTGCTCACCTCTAAGATTGATTGATATGATATCCTCTGAATCTTCTTCAATTTCCTCCAAGATCCCTTCCTGCAAATCACCAAGTACTGAAGTACCATGCATTTGCGACCCCTCAGGGTGCGCCCTGTAAGGAGGCATTTCATCTTCAGGTTTTTAGACAGGATAATGGACTTTAACCTCTCCCGGGATGATGCTCATGACTCCTCCAGAACTACTTTCACAAAGGGCGCGCCCTCCATCATGTTGCCTTTTAAACTCTTTGATTGCCTTGTGATAGCAATCTCTTGAATCATGTTGAGATCCTCGCACAGTTCCCACACTATTGGGTGTAGGAAATTTCATTGCAAGATGGTAGATGGAGGTTACAACCTTCATTTCCTTCAACAAGAGATGCCCTACCAAAGCATTATGTGACGATTCTTGATCCAAAATCATAAAATCCATCATTTGAGTTACAAAAAGAGCTCCTTCTCCAAGAGTCACTGGTAGCTTGATAGCTCCCATGACTTTCATAGATTCGCCCGAAAAACCATAGATCCATCCATTATCCAGAATCATATCCTTATCTAACAGTCCCAAATTCTTGTAAGTGTTATAATATAGAATATTCACCGAACTTCCATTGTCAACGAAAACCCGATGTACGTTCTTGGAACCAATCTGGATTTCAACTACTAAAGCATCATTATGAGGATGGTACACCCACCTGGCTTCTTCCTCTGTAAAAGTAATATCTGCATATTCCCCTTGATCAGTTTGGGCGGCCTTAACTCCAAGCTATTCACATTTGTAAGAGGTATGTACCTTGCTTCTCTAGCATATGTTTCCAAAGCCTTATTACTCTCACCCCCCAAGTGATGCCCTCCAAAGATAGTATGGATACTTTCTTCCTTGACAAACTTTTTATCCTCAGGCTTATCCTCATTGCGGAGGGCGCGCCCTCCATCTCTTCTATCAGGATTCTCCTTATGATTCTTGACTTCTCTAAGAATCCAGTCAGTTAGATATCCCTCCTTGATCAAGTCTTCGATTTCATCCTTCAATTAACGACACTCATGAGTATTGTGTCCTAAAGACTCATGATACTCACAATATTTCTTCTTATCCTTACTCTGCCAGGTAGATAGAGGTTCAGGCTTCCTCAAGAGTCCTTTGTTCTTGTTTACTTCAAAGATATGCTCAATTGAAGCGGCCAAGGGCGTACAATTGTTTGGCCTCCTGTCATAGGTTTATGTGTCTGGAGGTCCCCACTTTCTTCCAACTTTAGTTGAATTCACTCTATTAGAACTAATCCCAGTACGGTGTGTAGGGCTCACAGGCCTATCCTTTCTCTTGTTAGTCTTTCCCTTGGAGCCACTTTGAACATCTGTTTTTCGATTATCTGCCAAGGATTGCTCTACAATCTTGAAAGACTCAACCTGTGCAAACACATCAGCTAAAGTAGCTGGACCTCTTCCTTGGAGATGTTTCCAGAAATTCGTTCCTACTTACAATCCAGCTATCAAGAAACTCTTGAGTGTTTCATCAGTTGCTCCCCGGACCAAGGTGGACTCCGAGTTGAATCTCTTGAAATAAGATTGCAAACTCTCTCCTTCCTTCTGCTTGATGTTGGCCAAGGTGGTAACAGGAGGAGCATACTTTACTACTTCCTGGAATTCAGTTAAGAATAAAGTTTTCATCACCTTCCAGAACGTAATTACTCTCGACCCGAGTTTCTAAAACCATTGCTGAGTACTCTCCCTGAAAGTTGCTGCCAAAAACCGACACCTAGCTAACTCAGTCACCTGATAGACATCCATCTCGATATCGAAACGTCCTAGGAATTCCACAGGATCTGCATTTCCATGAAAATGTAAGTCATTCGTCATAGATCTATACCCAGTTGGGAGTTGTGCCTCTCTCACCTCTGTTGAGAATGGGGAAGATGTTTGCGCTGTGGCGGATATTCTTCCTCCATCCAAATGAACAAGGAGCCTCTTCAAGTCATCCACATTAAAAGTTTCCACTCTGCGAATATTTTGGATGCTTGGTTGTGCACTTGTCTGCGTACCCCCCGGGGGTGGAGGTGGAGGTGGAGCTGTTGTCTGAGCACCTCCTAGAGCCTCAGCATGAGGTTGTGTAACTATATCTCTTTGAGTTTGAGTTTGATTCTGCTGACCCTAGGGATTTCCCTCGATCTGTGGATTTCCTTGAGGCTGCGGATTTCCTTGGGGGCCTCCTTTATAACGCCCTAGAAAATATCTTACTTATTATTATTATTATTATTATTATTATTATTATTATTATTATTATTATTATTATTATTATTATTATTATTATTATTATTATTATTATTATTATTAAATGTTGATTACATGAGGTGAATTTTTTTTAAGGATTGAATATATGTGACATCATGTTTACATGCTTATATGATGATGTATATGTGGAATGTGAGTCCGTGTATTTTTATTTGAATTTTTATGATTAAAATCTATTAAAATTATGCATTATTGATCTTCGAAATTTTTTATAAAATCATTGGAGTTAATAAAAATCATAAATATTTTGTAATATTATCTTTGTATAATTATTTAGTTTTTAAAATTATTGGAAGAATTATTTTGGGTGTTTAAGTATTTAAAAATGATTTTAAGAATTTTTTTGCATTTAAAGGATCAAAACTTGTAAAATTCATATTAAATTCATTTTTATCCTAAAAATATTTTAAAAATATGTGGGTGTTCGTAATTTCATACTCTTTATTTTAAAAATTTAAAGTTTAATGTTTCACCCACTTTCCATTTTATTACGATTTTTGGAAGTGCTTTAAATTGATTTTTTTATATAGTTTTCAGAATACTGAAATGTCGAAAATACCCCTGGGGATATTATTTTCCCCAGCCTCCTCTCTTCTTCCAGATTACTCTCGACTTTGTATCTCTCCCATCTCTCTCTCTCTCTCTCTCTCTCTCTCTCTCTCTCTCTCTCTATCTCTCTCTCTCAATTCAATCTCTCCTCCTTACTTCGTTTTCTTCATAAACACAACATTAAATCTTTGTAAAATCTTTATTCTACCTAGTTATTGTTTAGGATGTTAATTATCTATGTGTTCTTGAGTTTTTGTGAAGTTTAACTTCATATGTATGTATTATGGATTTATATGTTTAATTTCTTCACACAAGGACTGTTGGGTGCGTATTTAGTGTTTTTAAGCTTGTACGTCGTCGTTGAGGCATTTAAATGGAGTTTGGGGTGCAGTTTGGGGTTGCCCAGGCGTCCGCGGTTGAAACCGCCGTCGCCGGTGGCGAATTCCGATGGGCCACGGCTGGTGGTAATGGTTCAACGACTGTTCTTGTTCCTCTGAGATCAGACAGTTTGTTTACATGATTTTGAGTAGTTGTTTGCTGTTGAAGTGAATTGCATATATCATCTACGATTTTGTTTTCATTTTTGAGTAAAAATTTGTTGATATTATGTTGAATTAAAGGTGGGGATGTCATAATTTGTTGGATTATGAACTAGTGATGAGTATGTGATGAAATTGCTGTGTAATCCTTGTTTTAAGAGCTGAATATTATAGAATGATTTTATTTTGAGTTTTGTTTCGATTTTTGCAAGATTATGTACGAATATTTGATATATGTAGTATGAATTCGAGTTTTAATTGTTAATTATATATTGTCTATCAAATCATTAGAGTTTATTTGGTTCAGTCTTCAAATTTCAAATTTCAGATTATAAATCGCCTTTGTAGTTCGAATTTGTCAAGAATAGTGATATTTTTTTAAGTTTAATTAGTAAAGAGGTTGATTTATATGATTGTTAGTTATTAATTGTAGATTAATAGATAATTGTCAAAAGTTGTAAGAATGTATATTAGTATGAATTGTAATTCCTTTGAGTTGTGTAGAGGTAAAGGATTGCTTAATTTTTTTTGGGTCGGTTGTATTCCGATAGGTTAGGTTATATTTTAGAGGAAGTGCTGCCGAAATTTCGGTAAATCAATATATCTATACTATATTATAATAAGCGAAAGGGGGTATAATTTGTAGTTGGTTACCCCCTTATTTTTGGTTATCCCCTTATTTTTGGTTATTCTCATTCACAACCGTTAGATCTTCAATTCAAATAGATCATGACCGTTAGATACAACAATACTAAAAGTTGAAGGTCTAAGGTTCGAATCCTGCCAATAACATTTTAATATAAAATTAATACTAGATTATGTTATATAGAAAGGTTGAAGGTTCGATTCCCACCAACATCATATTAATTTAGATTTAATACTAAACTAAAAATAATGTTTAAAATATTATATATACTAAACTATAAATAAATTTAAAAAAAATAAAAATAACCCGTGTTTATATTATTCATCACATTTTATTTTCATTCAAATTTGCATAGATTTCAGTGTAGTTAGGGTTATTATAATAGACAAGTTTCACTCTGGATGCTGTCCTCATCTCATTGTAAATTCGATTCCCACCAACATCATATTAATTTAGATTTAATACTAAACTAAAAATAATGTTTAAAATATTATATATACTAAACTATAAACAAATTAAAAAAAAATAAAAATAACCTGTGCTTTGCACGGGTTATAAGCTAGTAATTTATAAAGAGCTTTAGTAAGAATAATATAAATGTATGTTTATGTGATTAGTATTAAGTGCTAATTGGCAGTACACGCTTATGTGGGTTATATTATTGTACTAAACTATTTTACGAGTATAAACAGTAGGTATTGTATGTGTATGGTGTAAAGGGTATAAGTATAAGTTATTATTACCTACTAAGTGCTCATATGATTTTGTGATTATATGTTACTATTTCAAGAATATGATATGTATGAGCTATATGTGATAAGTTGTAAAGTGTATAGGACGCATTTGGGTAGAATAGAATTAGACGGTTAAAGTTATACGCGTACTGAAGTAGTACTTTACCTGTATATAGGTACGCATAGGAGGCCAGCTAAGAGTCAGCGCATGTGTAGATGAAATGTAGAGGAAGGAGATAATTATCGGGATTGACACGATAAAGGAAAAATGGATGTATGATCGAAGAAAGGTCAAGTAGAGACGGATGTAAAGTGATAAGGAGTTAAATTATTAGAAATGGAAACCCTGTGTATTGAGGCAAGTATACTATTCCTCACTTATCGTTCAAGTGATGTGAACCCTCCTGTTTTATTTGTATGTTCTTTCGAATCCCTTCTTGCAAGCATGTATACCCTTCATAATTATTTGGGATGATATGAAACTGGTTCTATTATTTGTAAGGTTCTCTTCCAAATCGTTTCGCTAGGCTCTATACCCCTTACTTTTATTTCAGGTGATAATTTTCCTTAACTAGTATTCAAGTGTTTATTTTCAAAAAAAAAAATATTTTTCAATTGTTGATTCTCTGCACCTATCGTTCAGGTGTTGATTCTTTTAAAAATTATTTTATATAAATATTCCTCATTTTTACTGATATTCTAATACATGGTATTTTGCGAGATTCCTCAGTTGTGTACTATTTTATATCCTTCAAAAGTAATTAAGTAATATTTTTTAAGTAGAGGAAATCCAAGATTTTAAAAATTTATAAAAATCTTTTAGTATGATTCCCGGATATAAATTATAATCTTCCCTCAATAAATATTTTTTCAAGGAATGTTTTCTTTAAATTATTATAATTCGAGGTTTATATTGTCGTTGAAGCATGTGTTGCTCAGTGACGATTAAAACCGAAAATGAATTGAGATCTTCTTATTTACTCAACTCATTATTAGGTTGGCAGCTAAAGCCTATGAGTGCTTAGCTGACAAGATTGCGGTTACGAGTAATTGAGAATTTCTCGAATATTTATTTTTAAATTATTTGAATCACTTATGTTAGTTTTAAAATATCTAACGAGATTCTACCAATTCTGGAAATAGTTGAAAAAATGGTTTATAACCAATGTATTTACTCAAATATTCTGTTGAACTCCAGATTTCTTTATTTCATGAATTCCTTATAAGTTGTTGTTCAATTCTAGAACGTGGATATTTGCTTTGTTTCTAAATTGGTTAATGATTCCTTATTGATTCATAATTCTGTCTTGCTGAACTATACCATGCTTAGTTAAATCTTATTGCTTTGTTGTTTATGATTTCCTTATATCAAATGCGTCCCTGACTCTCAGTCTTTTATAATTGCTAATCGAAATGACTTGATTATTTTAAAGGCTCTATAAAAATTCCTTATACTGGGCTGATATGTTATCAGTGAGTTTAAGGACTGAAAAGTGAAATGTTTTAAATTATTAATAATAAATTTGTTTATAAATTAAAAAACCGTAAGAGGCTAGGGTGGTCCTAGTCCAGCACTTTTATATAGCGTAAGAGGCTAGGGTGGTCCTAGTCCAGCATTAAAGGTCAATGTGTTGCCTAATTAGGAACCAAATTTCAAAGGAATGGGGACTTTACGTGGCTGATCACCCGTATTGTCCGTAATCTAGGGAAAATAATAAAAATCAACTTAAATGCTTTTAAAAAGTCTTATGAAAAGTATGTTTTGATGAAAGAATGGTTTTAAGGAAAGAAATGTTTTGAGAAAAAGATATAATTTAAAGAAAAATGGAAAGTTTTATTCTATGATCGAAATTGAGTTATTCCCTCGAGATAGTTTGTTCATTGATATTGTTCATCAATGAAATATTGAAAAATTGTTGTTCACTATATTATTAACTTGCTGAGCGTTCTTTGGCTCACTCTTACTTTATTTTTACCTAAACCTTTGCAGTTAGGCTTAAAGATGATATACCAACATTTTTCATTTCGAATGAAAGCGATGAGGCATTTTGTTCAATACAGATTTCAGAGCCAGCACGGGCAGGCACGGATTTGGTATGAGCTTCAAATTATGGTACAATAGTTGAGATTAGATCAAAAATAGAAGTTGTAATAATTTGTGTAATTTAGATTCTTATTTCATGCCATAACCTAGAATCAATCCTCGGTGAGGAATCGTTGGTGTATTAAGTTTTATTTGTATTTGTTAAATAGGAATTTGGTTTGGGTTAAATTACAGGTGGATAGTCCGATTTACGAACACTTCATGCCAAATTTTTATAAAATTCCCCTGGGTTACCGGGTATTTGTATTTGTTATTGGTTGGGGGTGTTACATCCTTGATGCTGTCCCTTTGAGTGAGGGCGCGTCCCCGACCTGGCCTCACTATAGGTGCTTGAATGAACTTGATAAATTTGAGGGGATCAACCACTTGAGGGCGCGCCCTCACTATTAGGAGGCCACCTATTGTTTGCACTAATTCACGCAAGCGTACGTGGTCACAAGTAATATAGATATAAGTCAAGTTCGTTCCCACAGAGATCTGGTTTAGGTTTTAAATCAGTTAATGCACCTATTCAACAATGTATGGTTTTTACTCACTGCTAAGACAATTAACAAGATTGGGTTTTGATTAACTAAAATTAACTAAGAAGCAAATTAACAAATCTAAGAATTACTTAACTAATGAGAATTAATTATTAATATGAGAATAAACATGGGATCCTAACTTCATTAAATACTTTGCTTAGATCTGACGCCTTTAATCAATATATGCAACGGTTATGATATCTGATCGGACAACACGGAACAAGTACACGCTATCTCTCAGTATACGAATACCGAACTACTCATACAGCCACAAAAGAGATAGAAGATGAATAGACACCAATTATGCTTAGACCCTATATCTCTATAAGATTTGAAAACATAACGGTTTAAGAACAAGTTATCCATAAAGATCACATAGGGCAGTATAAAGTAGTTCAAATTACACCACGAATCATGTTGATAACAATCATGAACCTATGCTAGCATGGCAAGTCCTAAATCTCAAGATCCACTCTCGCTTCACAAGAGATTAACCGATTAGATGTTAGCTACGCATCTAACAATTAAGCATAACCATACGAGGATATCAATATAATTATATACACCACACACAGATCGTTAAAGCATCAAAATACTAAAGCTCCATAAATAAATCCGTTAGAATCCCATGACAATGATTAGTTCATAATCGAACCGCTCGTCATCATGGGATCTGATGAAACCATGATAAATAACAAAGTCTGAATTAAAATAATAATGCTAGAGTAATAAGTTAAGAAAACAAATCCCAAAAACATCCAAGAGTATCGCCTAATTAGAAGAAAGATGAAGTAGATCTAGATCTCCGTCGCTTGTCACGAGCATAGGAATCCTTCTCCAACTCTGAATCTCTATCTCTCGGCTCTCTCTCTCTCTCTCTCTATGTTATATAGGTTGTTGGTTCAAATTACAATGATAGGTAGTGTTTATATAGGCTCTAGAATTCTTTTCCAGCAAGAAAAGTCCTAAATAACAATTTAATTCGAAACAGGAAAGAAATCAGGAAATTTCGAGGAACTCCGCACGCCGCCTGCGCCCATGCGCGCTTCCTGCGCCCAGCACTTCTCCCATGCGCTGCCTGCCCCCTCTCGCGCGCTGGCTGCGCCCTCTCTCCTACCAGGTTCTGATTTTGGTACTAATTTCTTCGTTCTTGCTCCGTTTTCTTCCATTCCTTTTGCGCTAGCTCCCGTTCTTCAATCTTTTGACTTATGATCTTCAAAGACTTGTAGGGAAAGGTTCCGTTCTTCTTTCCAAACTCGTAATCCATGCGAAAACCAACGGAAATGGAAAACCCTGACCGAAAATTTACGAACCTGCACACTACACGAAAACACATCAAAAATACAACAAACTTGAGGCCAAGTGAATCAATTTAAGCCGATATGGAACGCTCCAAGTAAATATTTAATCCATTTATCACACCCCCAAACTTAAACAGATGCTTGTCCTCAAGCATAAAACAGACTCAAAACAGACTTGATACTGACAGATGCAATGCAATGCATGAATGCAACTATAGTGAAAATGCAACAATCCCCTCGAACTAACCAAAACCAACTAGCAAGCAAATATCTCAAAGAATGCAACTAAATCCAAATAGAGCTCGACTAAGTCCCCGTATACTAACAATACATGAATAGAAACGTGCGTGTGTGCGATGTTCATCAGATATACTCCTAACACTAGATTAAAATCATACCTATTCTTCGCCAAGACAATCACAGGTTTATAAATAGAATAGACGGTAAACACTTCATAACCTAGGAACACCTCCATCTTCACTCAAGTTAGACCGGAATCATTGCTTTATTACTACACTACGACACATAATACTATATACAATAACTCATGCTTATTTAACCGTGCAATGGATGAGACCCCAAAAGGCTTATACAATAATACCCGTGTAGCGAGCGTTAGGTTAGTGGATCCCAGACTATAAAAGCCTTAGGTCACTAGGCACAAAGTCCCCGCGAACTTAATTGCTCGAGTATTAAAGAGCTCACCCTGGTTAATTTTGCATTTAACAATTTAAACAATTCATATAACATTTTTTTTATACGCAATCTGGAATGAGAATTCTCATCCAACCCTAGACTAGTCATAAAAATATGAGCGGCTACTAGCCATTTGACGCCTAGCCATTATTGACAACTATTAACAATTAGCATGAAATCCCTGGTTTCCACAAAACTTAGACTTTAGTGCTCTTACGCCATCAAGGGAATAACAGAAATTCTAAATATAAACAAGTGATTAAATCTAAAAACAACCAAACAAGCATGACCTCAACCTTGCCCAAAAGCACACGATGAGTTGTGTAAAGATTTTGTTTCTGAAGCATGCAAGTCAATTTCATAAGAACTATAAATCATCCCTCTATTCATCAATAATCACACTCAAATAGACATCGACCTACCAATCAGAATTAGCTCATCCTAAGGGATATGAATATGCTATGAAAATGCAACTAATTGACTCACATGGTATACAAAAACAAAATAAAAAAATGTCCTGTATGAAACAAACATGCAATAATACGAACAAATATGAATGAATTACTACTAACATGCAAAATATATGATATGAACAAAGACTCAACAACCACTACTCATCCCCAAATCACCCCCAAACTTAGAATATTCAATGTCCCCATTGAAGGTAATACAAGGGATAGTAGACATACCTAATCATCGGCAGGGCCACCCTCCTCGGTTGATGAATCTGGTGATGGATAAGTGGCATGAGCTCAAAAAACAGGCCAAGTGACCTCTACACCCTCCTCACGAAAATAGTAATCCAGAATTATGAAGAATTGGGGAAAATGCTCTTTAATTTGAAAGCAGGAAATCCATGGGTTGCCTCCCAGGAAGCGCCTTTGTTTAAAGTCTTTAGATAGACATGGCAATGGCTTTTCTCTTAAAAATTTCGACACCGTATCTCTATATGGCCATTTAATTATCTTTTCCGGGGCTACATCCTTGATGACAAGTTCCAGCCTTCTTTGCTCCTCAAAAGTGTTAGTAACATTGTTATCTTCAGTACCTGATAAGTTAGCAACAATAATAATAGGCAAAGTAGATGATTGACCCAAATATACATACCTCAGGGGATCTAGTGGTTTAAGCTTGAGTTTGGAAGCCTCTTCAACATGATGATTTTCATTATTAACTACCGAAGACTGATCAAGAGTGGAAATAGACGGATTAGGAACAGAAGTGGGTGGTTCACCAACAGAAGTCTTAACAACAGACTTAGGATCAAAAGAACTTTCCTCAAGTTGAATTTCATGCTTAAAACAAATAGCATTCAATTCCTCTAACATCTCATCAGAAGTAAAATTCCTATACAAATCAAGAAGATCTTTATTACCCTCATACTTTAACAAAACATCTTTCTCAAGAAAAGACTCAATTGCACTATCCTCAAGATTTGACCATGAAACAACCTCATCAATCAGCACCTGAGAATCCCAATGATCAGCCACACCTAATTCCTCATCTTCAGTATCAGACTTTCCTTGTAAAGCAATGTCTAATGGATCCGACTTCAACATCTTATCAAACGCTTTACTCTGGCCAGTATCAACCCCTTCCACTCTAAAGCACTCTTTATTCTCCGCAGGAAATCTCATGGCCTTGAACACATTAAAAGAGACAATCTGATCTTGCACTCTCATTGTGAGCTCTCCTTTCTGAACATCTATCAAAGTACGACCAGTAGCGAGAAAAGGCCTTCCCAAGATGATGGGAATCTTATTATCTTCTTCAAAATCAAGAATCACGAAATCTGCAGGGAAGATGAGCTTATCAACTTTTACCAAAACATCCTCCACGATACCTCTAGGATAAGTGATTGACCGATCAGCCAGCTGTAAAGAGATATTTGTAGGTTTAGGATCGGGCAGACCAAGTTGCATGAAAACAGACAGAGGCATGAGATTGATGCTAGCTCCCAAGTCACACAAACACTTGTCGAATGAAAGCATGCCAATGGTGCATGGTATGGTAAAGCTTTCTGGATCCTTAAATTTCGGTGGCAATTTCTGCTACAGAACCGCATTACACTCCTCTGTCAAAGCAACGGTCTCTAATTCTTCGAGCTTCAACTTCCGTGATAGAATACCCTTCATGAACTTTGCATAACTCGGCATCTGTTCAAGAGCATCTGCAAAAGGAATATTAATGGACAATTTCTTGAAGACTTCCAAAAATTTCTGAAATTGCTTTTATTGACTTTTCTGCAAGCATCGAGGATATGGAGGAGGCGGATAGATTTGATTGCTCTTTGTATACTGCTTCGGAATAGACTTTTCAGCAGACTTCTTACTCTTTTCCACTTCACCATTCAACTGATCAGCCACCAAGTCAGATTTCTAAATTTCTGGCCCTGCAGATTTTTCAACCTGATTCTGAACTTCTTCATCTTCCTTAGCTGCTGATTTCTGCTCGGTTGTAACCTTTCCGGATCTCAAAGTTACTACTTTCACCTGCTCATGGACTTTTCTCTTGCCTGGATTAGCTTCCGTATCACTAGGAAGAGTTCCTTGCGGCCTATTCAACAATGTATTAGCAATCTGACCAATCTGGTTCTCCAAGGTCTTGATAGAAACTGCTTGCCTCTTGCATATCAACCTCAATTCCTCCAGTTCAGATTTTTCATTAGAAGATTGCCCCCTTGCATGAGGCTGTTGCTGAAATCCCGAAGGTTGGAATTGTTGCCTTGGAGCATACTGTTGCTGGTAGCCTTGATTGAACGGCTTCGCTCCATATTGTTGCCCCCGAAATTGCTGATAAGGCTGTTGTGGTTGTTTAGCACCTTGATTGTTGCTCCAGCTGAAATTGGGATGATTCCTGTTGTTCGGATGATAGGTGGCTGGAGCTGGTTGCGAAGGTCGCTGAAAATTGCTCACAAACTACGTCGACTCACTAGATATGGCACATTGACTCGTCTCATGTGCGCCCGCACATAACTCACAAACACTTGCAACCTGTTGTACTCCATAGTTAGTGAGAGAATCCACCTTCATAGTTAAAGCCTTCAACTGAGCTGCAATAGCTGTAGCTGCATCAACTTCCAAAATACCTACTACCTTGCCTTGCGATAGCCTCTGAGTGGGATTCTGATATTCTGATTTACATTTTTTTTCACTGCTTGACACGCATTTTAAAGCTTCTAAAAAGTATAGTTCCATAACTTATTTTTAAAATATTCTTTTTTATATAAAAATAGAACAATTCTATTTTTATACAAAAAAAGAAAATTTTAAAAATAAGTTATGAAACTATCCACAAAATGCACCTTAAAATCTGTACCTGAATTACGTCGCCCAAGGTAAAGAACCAAGGGGGATAGAGGGAGTAGATCATAAGCTTCCTCGTAGCTCTTTGCCCATAGAGCTCCACCTGATGCTGCATCTAGCAAAGGTCTAGATTGTGCTCCCAAACCATTATAAAAACCATTAATCACCATCCAATCTGGCATACCATGATGGGGAGATGATCTAAGCATCTCTTTGTAGCATTCCCAAGCTTCACATAAAGATTCACCAGATTTCTGTGCAAATTGAGTTAGAGCATTCCTTATCGCTGCTGTTTTTGTTGGGTTCCGAGGCATAAAACGCAGCGAAAAACGTAAACATAACAAAAAAAAAATTCGAAACCCAAACTCGGGATCCATGTATAATATTGGAAAGATTATGGTGAAACAGAATCATACCTATTAAGATCTTGACTTTCACGAACTCAACGGAGATCCTAGCATTCACGACTTATGTCTACCTCTCGGAAAACACCTCTATGGTATCCACACGAACAATGCGGAATGGACGTGCTAGCCTCCCTCTTGATGATTCGAGATCTGCCTCTTTTGCTGCTACCTCTTCTAGGGTTTTCACAAAAACGTCTAACCCTATTAACCTATCATTATCTATTTATAATGATTTGTTAACAGTCCCATAACAGCAAAACCCAACCCATGTAGGTGTAGGATTAAATAATAAAATGAATTTCTATTATTTAATTAATAATTAAGTCATACTTAATTATTATGGACATATATTACTCCTATAATTCGAATTTATATTATCTCAATTAATTAAGTCTCACTTAATTAATATAATAAAATTCAAATAATCATCAATTAATTTAAATCCATAATTTAAATTAACTATTCCTTTACGTGCTCTATGTGTGTGACCCAATAGGTTATTATTTAATTGGAAATAATTTTATTCTCCAATAAAATTATAAGCAATGAGCGGTATCTAGTAATACATCATTGCTACCCAATTAAACAATAATTAAATCGTGAATTGATAATATATATTATAGATTAAACTCAAGGCATGTATTTAGTCATCCTCTTCAACATTTAATCCGGGTTTACTTGATCCATGAGTTGACTATTAAAAACAAATCATTATTTGAGCACGGTCATGCCTTTTATAGTCTCACTTAATCAAGAGGCCAATAATATCTTTCCTAATTATAGGAGGGTTAAATCCTTTTTCTATCATTCATATTTCTCATGCGACTCATGATATACCCGATGTCCACTTTTATCATCACCCGGTCAAAGGTAACTTTTAATGTAGTCAAAGTATATTAATCCTCGTATAGAAATATAATGATCTCAAGTAAAAGGATCATTACACCATTATCACTGTGAGTCTTTCTTATGACTTTATTAAACATGAAGAATCTCACTGTGGGTCTGTCCAGTACCATGTACTCCTACATGTACCTATGTATTGACTTTAGTATCTCCATACTATAACCAATGAGATGTGGTTATCTGTCAAACAACATACAAGTCTATTTATGTATTATTATTCTCCTATAATAATAATACTCGACTAGGGACCTTTTAAGAATATGATATATTATATAATCTCAAGTTCAAGTCATGTACTTAAACTATATAATGTGTATCATGATTCTAAGGACATTTATTATGCTAATAAATATATCGCAGTAATTAAAGTCATAATAAATACATTTATTGAATGATCAAATGACATAAAGGTTTATTAAGAGAAACAATGTATTCCCTCTAGGGCACCTACACTAACAGTTTTAGCCATGGGGAAGAATTTAGTGAGAAATTTCTGAGCAAGATCCTCCCATGTCGTAATGGAACCGGCTGGTAAAGAGTGTAACCAGCCCTTAGCTTTATCCCTTAACGAGAATGGGAAAAGTATAAATTTCACAGAATCTTTCGACACACCGTTGAACTTGAAAGTGTCGCAGATCTCAATGAAATCTCGGATGTGCATATTAGGATCTTCTGTTGGAGCACCCCCAAACTGAACCGAATTCTGCACCATCTTAATTGTGCTAGGATTGATTTCAAAGGTATCAGCTGCAATGGCTGGCCTGACAATACTAGAATGGATGTGATTGATTTTAGGCTGAGAATAGTCCTTCAAAGCCTTAGCTGCTGCTGCTCCTACTGGTTCTACCATATCTTTTGCTTCTGCAAGTTCTTCTTCCAATTTACGAGTTTGAGAATGTGTTCGCATACACGTTCAAGTACCTGAAACACCAAGAAACAAATGACTATATAAGAAACAATCCAAGTCAGTGAACTCTAACGACCACGGATCACAAGCACATAAATTAAAAATAAAACATCGATGATCCCCGGCAGCGGTGCCAAAAACTTGTTTGCACAAATTCACGCAAGCGTACGTGGTCAGAAGTAATATAGATATAAGTCAAGTTCATTCCCACAGAGATCTGGTTTAGGTTTTAAATCAGTTAATGCACCTATGCAACAATGTATGGTTTTTTACTCACTGCTAAGATAATTAACAAGATTAGGTTTTGATTAACTAAAATTAACTAAGAAGCAAATTAACAAAACTAAGAATTACTTAACTAATGAGAATTAATTACTTATATGAGAATAAACATGGGATCCTAACTTCATTAAATACTTTGCTTAGATCTGACGCCTTTAATCACTATATCCAATGGTTATGATATCTGATCGGACAACACGGAACAAGTACACGCTACCTCTCAGTATACGAATACCAAACTACTCATACATCCACAAAAGAGATAGAAGATGAATAGACACCAATTATTCTTAGACCCTATATCTCTATAAGATTTGAAAACATAACGGTTTAAGAACAAGTTATCCATAAAGATCACACAGGGCAGTATAAAGTAGTTTAAATTACACCACGAATCATGTTGATAACAATCATGAACCTATGCCAGCATGGCAAGTTCTAAATCTCAAGATCCACACTCGCTTCACAAGAGATTAACAGATTAGATGTTAGCTACGCATATAACAATTAAGCATAACCATACGAGGATATCAATATACACCACACACAGATCTGTAAAGCATCAAAATACTAAAGCTCCATAAATAAATCCGTTAGAATCCTATGACAACGATTCGTTCATAATCGAACCGCTCGTCATCATGGGATCTGATGAAACCATGATAAATAAGAAAGTCTAAATTAAAATAATAATGCTAGAGTAATAAGTTAAGAAAACAAATCCCAAAAACATCCAAGAGTATCGCCTAATTAGAAGAAAGATGAAGTAGATCTAGATCTTCGTCGGTTGTCACGAGCGTAGGAATCCTTCTCCAACTCTGAATCTCTATCTCTTGGCTCTCTCTGTGTTATATAGGTTGTTGGTTCGAATTATAATGATAGGTAGTGTTTATATAGGCTCTAGAATTGTTTTCCAGCAAGAAAAGTCCTAAAATAACAATTTAATTCGAAATAGGAAAGAAATCAGGAAATTTCCAGGAACTCAGCGCGCCGCCTGCGCCCATGCGCGCTGCCTGTGCCCAGCACTTCTCTCGCATGCTGCCTGCGCCCACTCGCATGCTGGCTGCGCCCTCTCTCCTACCAGGTTCTGATTTTGGTACTAATTTCTTCGTTCTTGCTCCGTTTTCTTCCGTTCCTTTTGTGCTAGCTCCCGTTCTTCAATCTTTTGACTTATGATCTTCAAAGACTTCTAGGGAAAGGTTCCGTTCTTCATTCCAAACTCGTAATCCATGCCAAAACCAACGGAAATGGAAAACTGTAACTGACAATTCACGAACCTGCACACTACACGAAAACACATCAAAAATACAACAAACTTGAGGCCGAGTAAATCAATTTAAGCCGATATGGAACGCTCCAAGTGGATATAAAATCCACTTATCACCTATCCCCTTTGTATATCTCCATTCTTCTATCACCGTTATCACGGCTATTTCTTCTTCCAGTATTATCATGAGGAGGAGCTCGCTGATGTCCAAGAGGCCTCGACCTGTAGTCAGGGGGCACGCGCTGGGAATCATAACCATGAGGAAGGGCTCGCTCATGTCCAAGGGGCCTAGACCTGTAATCAAGGGGCGCGCGCTGTGGATCACGGGGCCTCGATTCCAAATACTTCTCCTTCTCCTTCTCCTTCTTTTAATGCTCAAAGAGTACCATCCTTAGGTCATCATCATCAAGCCTTATTCCAAGGCGCTCCTTTAGACTTGCAAAGTCATTCTTCTTCCTAGCCATTTTTCTTCATCTCATCGAATTTCACTTGGGGTGCGCCCAGAACGATGAGGTTGAGGGCGTGCCATCTCTTGAAGATCCAACAACCTGCAATCACAATTATCTTCACTAGGATGTTTAATAATTAGATCAGAATAATCTAACCTTCAAGGAGTCACCAACTAGAATCTCTTTTCTTGAACTTCTTCACCTCTTCGAGACGAGCTTGGTTACCCACCAAGCTATCTTCAGAATCGTATCCATCTTCTTCATGAGAACCTTCACCTTGATTGTGAGACATCTTTTCCTCCTAAGATGAAGATCTTGATTGGCTCCCCTCCTTCTAGTGCCAATTTGTTGATAGAAGAATTTGGGAACAATAAATTTCGTGGTACATCATCGGAAACAAGATCTATAGTTATGGTTTTTTGCCGGAGAAAGCGGTTGTGCATGGTGGTTGTATGTAATTTGTGGCTGAGATTGATAAGGGTCAGTGGTGGCTTCCTCAGAGCTCTCAACTTTCAACCCTCAATTGGCCTACGTACCCTGCTATTTATAGGGATCAAGCCATACGTAGTTCTTGGAGAGCAAAATACCCAAATGGGCTTGGATTGTTGGTCCAGCTTCCGGAATGTTCTACTATGAGGCCTAACCACAAAGGCCCAAGGCTCGTCCATGAACTTTGGACTTCACAGATAAGGAAACTTCCCCCGTCGAGGACTAGTCCTTTCCGCTACCAGCTGTTTCCTTGTTTCATGGACGCAGGTATAGCCGTGGTTTACCCCAAGTACCGAACGCATCCTTGTCACCCGAATGAGAAGCACCAACCAGAAAACAGGACAAGTGATCCAGAGCTTTTGGTACAAAGTGCAGGATTACCCCGAAGTTCCCCAATGAAGGCGCACCCATTGATAATAGGAATATGGCGCAAAAGCACACACATAAAAGTACCCCTCTTTCCACCTTAGGGCGCGCCCTATGTGTATAAGAAAAGGTCCTTAAATCCAGGAAAACCCCTTTTGGGATACGCCAGGAGGGAATTCTTCAATAACTCTTTAAAAACCAGCAGTAGTAAATATCTTTTACATATTTTCATCATTTAGGGCGCGCCCTCCTTGTAGAGAAAGAGAGGGCGCGGCCTGACTCCTCTTCATCTTCATCAAAACCCTAATTTTGCCTGGAATTCCCCAAATTGGACCCGCCATTGACCCGAATCCTTCTTGAAATATTCGAACCGAATTTTGGCTATAACAAGTTGAAAACAATACAATGCAAGTAGACCTCAACATGTGAGATTACAAGAAACAGCCGAAATATCTTAACAAGTAACAAGATACCCACAACTAGCACCACAGCTTACCTTAGACTAATGGACGCACGAACAATATAAACTAGGAGACCTTAAAAGAACGAAAACACCTTAAAAGAACGATATATTTCTATTAGGTTAACACATCTAATTTAATATTTGTGCTTTATCTTGAATTTCAAAAATCAGATTTGCACGATTTTATCTTTCACATGAAACTCATAACATAATTTTTAATTTAGTGATTATTTAAAAATATAATCCAATTATACCTAACCCGGAACTAGGGGAGAGAAAGCGAAGAATTTTAATGTTGGAAATTCTATTGAATTTAGGAAATTTACTTATATTTGGTTTAAATTATATTTTGGTATATAATGAAATTGGAAGATAATTTACGTATTAATTAAATTGGGCTCCTTATTAAATTATAATTACTTTTTAGGTTACACTTGTGATAGATCCAATTATAAAATAAAGTCCTTTAATTTATATTCATTTTTAAAAAATTCTTCTTTTTATATGATGTAATCTGGATCGTTTATTTTTAATATATTATATTCAACGGGTGGGATTGTTTTTGCGATATTAACAATAGACTACCGGAACTATCAAATTTTTGGATAAATCTCTTTTACGTTTATTATATATAAGGATATAATTAGTTTTATTTGATAGAAATATTAATCAAAATTAAAAATATTAATTGAAATATTAATCAAAATATTAATCTAAATCTCTTTTTAGATATTATTTTGACTCATTAACTTAATTTTGTACTGAATGATTATATTTAGGTTTGTAAATAAGAAAATTAATTTAATTTTTGCACCCATCTCATATACCCACCTTATTTTTTAATATTAAAAACTCATAACTTATGAGTTTGAAATAAATTTTTATGAAATAAAAATTAAAAAATTTCAGCCAAATCTCATGTATAAGTTTAAAATGAGAAAAACGTATAAATGAAAATGAAAAAGCATAAAGCTGTGCTTGTGCTTGTCATTTTTAATCATTAATTCTCTTTGTGTCATGTCATTGCCTACTAAACTCTTAGCCGTAATATTGTGAAAAATATCATGATTGTTGTTATTTAGTTAATTCAAAATTTCATTTTGAACTTTCAAAATCGTGGGTGATGGCCCTAAATGCCCACCTCCCAAAATATTTGGTCCAAAATACCTATTTTCGGAAGAAATGACCCTAAATACCCACGGGACACGCATGTGGGAAAGGAGTGTCCGAACACTCCTTTGACACATGCGTGTCCTTCACAAAACTCAATTCTGCACTCTTGAACAGTTCTTGGGACACGCATGTTGAAAATGTGTGTCTTGAGATGTGCATGTTCTAACATGCGTGTCTCAGGCACTGTTCACCGTCTTCTCCAGCCCGCTACCGTCGTGTTTTGCTCGTTTTTTTCAACCGATTCGTTCGTTCTCTACAGGCAACGAGCACTCACATATGATACACCAAATTGTTCATCGTTTAACCCTCTACAATCCTATGTCCTTGGATTGTCGTTTGTTTCACCGGATTAAGAACACCCAATTCGAGCTCTTTTTCTCCGATTCAGTTTTCCGATTTGCTTGTTCACGCCCCTACGAGGCCAGAAAACAACAAACGAAGATGTCAAAATGTAGAGGCATGTCCGGGCATTGTTTTGATGTCCTCAAAAGGACTGGAGGTGCCCGAAATTTGAACGACGTGAGGTGGAGAACGCAGAGGCGATTTTTACCTTCAGAGCATCGTCGGAGCTGAATTGCAAAAATGACGTCAGCTGACGTCATCACGCATTCTGCTCATGCGTGACCCCTGTTACGCATTTCAGAAATGCGTGTCTCAGGTCACGCATGCACAGAATGTGTGACCCGTCGGTATTCTGGGCCGCCTCTTCCGAAAATCAGCATATCGGGACATTTATTCCAAAATCTAGGCATTTTCTCTAAAATCGTAAAGATTAATTTGATGTATTTTGTTTTGAATTTAACAAATTATTAATAAGTCATGAATTTTAAAATTTTATAGCTAATTTGATATTTTAGATTGTTCTTGGATTTAGGTGAGATTCTAAAAAATTTAAAATATATTATAAAATTCAAAAAAAATTCTGGCACCTATTTTTTTGTACTTCATGTTTTTACTTAATTATCCTTACTATAATATTATATTATAACAGCCAAAATGTTAAAAGTTTTAGTATCTATTTTTTGGTACTTCGTATTTTTACTTAGTTGCCCTTGCTAATATATTGGTGCCTATTTTTTTTTTTTATTTCGTGTTTTTACTTGATTACCCTTACCAATATATTAGTACGTTTTTATCTAAAAAATCTTTACTTATATCTATCTATATTATAATATTAAAGCAAAAATATTGAAAGAAGTAAAAGAATAAAATTTTAAATACCTCATCAATTTCCTTTTTCATGTAAAGCATATTACATTTTTTCTTTTTCTAATAACAAATCAACTTCCATTTTCAAGTAAAACACATTTTCTTCTATATTTTTTCTTACTAAAATTTCTCTCCTTTTCAAAAATCGTACGGGCAATTTTATTTAAAAGTATTATTAATATTATTATAATTAATCATAACAAAATAATTTCCTTTTCAGCTAAAAAACGTAACCTTTTCTATTCAAAAAAATATTTCTTTATCAGCTAAAAACATTACCATTTCAATTTAATAAATATTTTAATTACTAATAATAATCGCTTACCTTTTTCAAATAAAATGTATTATCTTTGCTATACCTATTTTTTTTACCTATTTTTTGGTATTTTGTGTTTTTACTTAATTACCCTTACTAATATATTAGTACATTTTTACCTAAATACCCTTTCTTATATCTATCTATATTATAATATTAAAGCCAAAATATTGAAGAATGTAAAAAAACAATACGATTATAAATACCTAATCAATTTTCTATTTCATGTAAAGCATGTTACTTTTTTTTTTCAATAACTAATCAAACTCTCATTTTTAAGGCAAAACACATTTTCTTCTATGTTTGAATAATAAAATTTGTTTTTTTCAAAAATAGTACTGGCAATTCTATTTAAAATATTATTAATAATATTTTAGTTAATAATACAAAACTATATTCTTGTCAGCTAAAATACGTTACTTATTATATTTAATAAAATATTATAATTACTAATAACTAATCGCTTATCTTTGTCTAATAAATTGTATTATCTTTTCTATATTTTCTAGTTAAAATTCCTTTTTTGTCTAAAAATATTATTGACACCATATATTTAATTATTATAACTAAATCATTTCATTTTAAAATTTTAGATTCACATCTTAAAATTATGAATAAAAATTAATAAAAAAATTTATATATTATTTTAAAAATTCGTGCATTTCACGAGTTTTAAGTTAGTATACTTAAAGTTCATATCTTGATCATTCTAATTTTATCTAGTACATTAATTTCAGGATTAATATATATATATATATTTTGATTTTCAATGTTTTACGCTTTGGAAGTTAGTGTGTAATCATATATTTTAAAATTGTTTGTTTTATCATTTTAGGTTTTAATAGATTTTTATTTAAAGAGATTAGGGAACCTAAGATACATCTTAGATAGTTTAGGTTAGATACAAAAAAAATTTATATGCAAACATGGGGTGAGTATTTTTGTAAAATCAAAATTCATTTAAAATTTTATTGATATTCTATTATTTTGTCCTAAAATCTTAGGAAATTACCTAAGATGTATCTTAGGTTCCTTTTTCTCTTATTTGAATAAATTTTATTTTTAAAACTATTAATTGGATTGGATATCCGATCCGATTACCCGTTATACTAATGGAGCGGATATGGATTGGTCTTAAAAAATTCGACACTTAATCTGATTCGATTCGAAAAAATTAATGAATATGGATATGGATTGAGCCTGATTCGGTACAAACTCAATCCATTGATAAGCCTGTTCCTAGCAATTACATAATTATAGAAGATTTATTTGCTTTAAATTTTTTAGCTTGATCTTGAATTCGATTCTTTCTTGTTGGGTTTGTGAAGTTTATCAGGTTTCAGAATTGGATTCTGATTTGGGTTAGAAATTCCAGAGTTGGACTCTAATTAGAGTTAGGAATTTCAGAATTAGACTCTGATTTGTTTAGACCAAGTTTCTTCTCTTACAAATATTCTCATGTAATTGTAATACAACACAACAGAACACAATTGTGAGAGATCAATACAAAATTATTGCGGCTTGTGGAGTAGGAATTTCCGAACCATGTAAATCTTTGTCTTATGTGATTGTCGTTTATTTTCTTGTTCTTGTTTATTCGCTATGGATTTTGCTTTCGTTGTTGTATACTCAACAACTGGTATAAGAGCCAGGTTTTCAGGCGAAAGGGAGCAATGGTAGAAGAAGGGAAAGTAAAGATCGACAAATTTGATGATAGAGAAAACTACACGAACCGCTGGAGGAGAAGAAGCCAGAAAAGATGGATGAGAAAGAATGGAAGATATTAGATAGGCAGGCTCTGGGTGTTGTCAGATTGACTTTGGCGAAGAACGTTGCTTACAATATCGTCAAGGAAACGACAACTTATGGATTGATCAAGGCGTTATCAAATATGAATGAGAAGCCGTCTGCTTCAAATAAGGTATATTTGTGTCGTTCGTCGTTTGTCACGAGATTGAATGAAGGTGATTTTGTTGCTGATCATGTTAACGAATTTAACTCTATCTTATCAAGATTGACATCAGTGGATATTAAATTCGATGATGAAGTACAAGCCTTGTTGTTAGTATCCTCGTTACCTGATAGTTGGTCAGGCTTTGTCACTACTATTTGTAATTCATCTGGGAGCAGTAAGATGACTTTTAATGGAGTTCGAGATGCGATTCTTGGAAAAGATATTCGTAGGAGAAACATAGGAGAGTCGTCAGGTTCTTTATTGAGTACTGAGAGTAGAGGTAGAAACTCCGATAGGGGGCAGAATAAGGGGCATAGCAGATCGAAGTCACAGAAGAGAGGACAGTCCAAAGACCGCAAGGAAATTATTTGTTGGAATTGTCAGAAGAAAGTTCACTTCAGAATTCAGTATACGGCTCCCGCAGCTCCTAAAGGAAAGAAGAAAGAGGATAATTCAACTAATGTAATTGAAGAAGTGGCGGATGATGATGTTTTGATTTGTTGTGTCGAATGTTCAGTTGAATCATGGGTTGTTAGGTCCCGAAGTATCATAGAAGGGGGGGTTGAATACGATACTACCAAAAAAAAATAATTCCAAGAATATATCTTTATTGATAATAAACTCGAAGGGGTGTTACAACTTCTAATCCAATGGATTAGCTTCAAAACCTGAACACTCCTAAGGATAGTTTAGGCACGAGGACCTTCTACCCGACACTTCCTGAAAGCGGGCTAAGCCGACTTTCCTACTACATGGATTGTATAGCAGCTTACACTCTTAAGGATAGTTTAGGCACGAGGACCTTCTACCCGACACTTCCTGAAAGCGGGCTAAGCCGACTTTCCTACTAGATGGACTATCCAGCAGCTTATACAGAGAAGATATAAGAGAGAGAAGAGATAGTTGTGTGTTGAGGTGTGTTTTGAAATGAAATACAACAGGTCTATTTATAGGTTTTCAGAAAGTTACTATTTGACACTATTCCAACAACCCCCAAATAGTAACTGGACACTTTTTCACCAACCCCCAAATAGTAACCGGACACTATTTCACCAACCCCCAAATAGTAACCGTTGGTTACTATTCATGTGAATAGTACTATTCATATGAATAGTAATTTCGGATACTATTCATTTTCCTCTTAATTTGACATCCTTAAATATGCAGCTTCCAAAATGGAGGATATCAATACTGCTCTAAACTCAATCATACCTCTTAACAGTTTTTCTGAGTTAGATACTTCGATTCCTTTGTGAAGTGTTGATGCCTAGTGCAACTGGTCTGGTTCACAGACGACTAACATTCACTCATGGTCTTCGTATCATATCTTTAAGAACAATGCTAAGTATTGTGCAACCATAAAAACTTTATCCCTGGAATCTTTTGGCCCTTCAACTGAATCATCTGTACATCTTATTTTGTCACTGAGGCTTGATCATGTTAATGAACTTCTTTCATCAACTTGATCCTTGTTGATGCCTGTTCTTCAAATTTCACGATCCCTGTATAGAGTTAATATTTATTTATCTTTTATCCTAGTTTGTTATATATGTCCTCTATTACATATTACATTACATTATGCTTTACAATCTCCCCCTATTTGATTGTTAGGGTTTGACAAGCAAATTCCTAGAGGATAACTCAACTGATACAACAAAAAAATGAAATACAAAGATAAATAATATTAAAGCGCATTCTGGATCATATATACATTTTCCATATTTCTAAAATTTTAACAAGTGCAAGATAAATTATTCCTCTAGACTGAACATATCTTCAATTTTTCCTTGCTTTCTTTCCACTAATACTCCCACTAGCTTTTCCTTTCCCAAAATAAAGTTAATTCCGTGTCAACAACCTTTTCCTTGCCCTTACGCCTGGTTGATTTTTCTTGATCATCCAACTTCTCCCCCTCTGTTGGGTTATCCTCCAGAGTAGTAGGATGTGGAGTTGGTAAATTAGACGAAGATGGTTTTGCCAAGGAATTAATTGCATGACTAAACTGGGATGCCATGGAATTTAACTGAACCTGGAATGCATCATGTTGAACAAGTTACAAATTTTTGATTTCTGCAATGGACTTACAGATATTTGACAACTCTTTCTCCATTGTTTGGACCCGTGTAAGGAGTCTGCTATATTCCTTTCTGGTTATAGGTGCATGTGGTTGAGTAGGTTGCTCACTCATACGTTCTGCAGGTGTTTCACTCAACACTTTATATTCACTCGGTTTAGTTGTTTGGGTTACACTTACATGTTTTGTTTGTGTTTCCCTCAACTCTCTTCCAGAGCTTCCACCGAGATGTGTACCTGCAAATGAAATCATCCTAGCCCCTTTTTCAGAGGTCACAGATGGTGCAATGAAAGTTCGTGAGCTTCCATCCTTGCGTGAAGCGAGTTGCCGACCACTGGTAAAGAGTGGTAAATCTCGAAAGAGATCCAGAGATTTTCCCTCTGGGAGGTTAAACTTGAATCGATTAAATGGCACAAAACCCAAGTTTCCCTCGTATGTCTGTGAAGACACTTGGTTCATAAAAGAACCACCTACCGATGGATCTTTTCGTAAAATGGAAGATTCACCAGCAGTTATTGAGGTAGGTAATTCCACCTCGGATGCCTGTGAAGGCATTTGATCTTTAGAAAGATCATCAACCACTCTTATGTTCCGTGAAATGGAACTCAAGATAGTTGCTCCCGTCAATTCAACCTCATTTACATTTTCACTCATTGGATAAGGAAGAATTGATTCACTAATAGTTGCCGTTACCTCAGGTTCATTGGGTTTACTCCATTTAAAATGAGGTAGAGCGGCTGATGTAACTAACTCCTTATGTGGTGCTGCTGAGGCATTATCTCCCTCAATAATGAGGATGACTGGTCGTTTAATTGACAATTGAGGTGTAGGAATTTGTTTTGTTTGTGTTTGTATTTGTAGAATGGGCTCTTCGACCTGTGTTAGAGTCGGTGGGATTTCCTGCTCTTGGTCGGGTAAGATGGCCATTAGGGGCTGTAGGAACTGTATTTCCTGTGATACAATAGGGAATACAGAGGTTGGGATAGCAGGGATTGAAATATTACCTTATCGTATACCTGCTCTCACTGGTCTTGGTAACAATGGAAGTGGGACAGTCTTTAGATATTTAGTTAGGACTGTAGGCACATCCGTATAGTTCTTTTTGCTTATGTAATAAATTACATTCGTCTTCATGTAAGAACATTCCACCTTTTGACCATTTTCCGAGTGTACCCTGTCTTCATCATTGAAAAAATCATTTAATATTAGCTGTAGAAACCTTGGATATAGACATTTGACATTTTGAGTCTGAACATCTCTTGTTCCCAAGTGTTTCATCTTTAAAATGATTTGACCAAGCACTATTTTTCCAAAATTAATCCTCAAATTATTGGCAACCGCATACCCTATTTTTTGAATAAATTCAGGTATCCGATCTAGATTCGTTTATCTGAGGAAAAAACATGGCCAAGAATGTGAAAGAAGAAATTCCAGTACTGGGTTAGAAATGTTCTAGAGATATTACCAGTATTGAAATTGCCATCTTGGTACCTTATAAAATGAAAGAACATTTCAATCTGTTCAGGTGTAGGATCAGAAACGAGATTTTCCATAGGAAAATGAAGAATTCGATTAACATCTCGTTCAGTGACCCTAATCGACCTACCAAAAAGTCGATATGTGAATGCACAACCGTCCTGTCCAGAAGTGTTAACCGCACTGCAATATAGTTCACGTAATGCATCATGGTTAAGCTGCACTGGTGTAACTAAAGCATATCGAATTAATGAATGTTCATTTAGAAATTGTGCCCAAGCCCGAAATTGCTCACCATAGATGGTTTCGATTTGCTGAATCGAAGTAGGATTAGCTTTAGCAATAACAAAACTTCCCTACAATTCCATTTTCAAAACTTTGAGGAAATTCAAAAACAAGGGTTGGTTTTTGTTGTGACCAAAATCTTGCATGGGTTAGATTTAGGCCCACTAGAGGATTAGGGTCCAGATCCATGAAGAGAATGTGTAATCTGTCGGGTTTCCGGAGGCCTGCGGTAGCCCTAGGGGTTACCATGTACACTGCAGCACGGGAACGCATGACTAAGGGTCTCAAGGTATCCCCTTGAGGATAACCTATAACTATTATCAGTCATCCAGTAGAGCTTCCAGAGTAGCTTCCGTGATAGGGGTTACCGGAGGGGGTACCGGAGCCAGGCTACCGGGCGGTACCCCCAGCTTCCGCCGGAAGCCTGATCAGGCTGCCAAATCAGATAAGGCACGCCTCCTACTTTTTAGGAACACGTTTATATCATCTAAAAACACTCTCAAACAGATAAACATTCAGTTATTTGAGGATATATGCCATATATACTTGATAAATGATACAAAATCATGATAAATACAAGAGATAATCATTCTATGTTACCTAAACTGCTTGGTAACTTGATTATACACATCATACTCGATTATTATCAGAAATAACAGTCATTATCCCACTGGAGAGAGGATAACTTATCATAAACAAACGATCATATCCTTCAAGAACTACATTCGGGCTTGATCCACTATAAATAGTGGTATGTAGGCAGTTTACGGGATCTTCTTCGACACTTACCCTCCTTGAGTAGCTAGAGCACGTGCACTCATGTGTGACATAGTCAAATTAGGGTTCTTGGCTGGCCAACATTTGTTCCTTGAGCTCTCATCCCGTAGATTCAGTCCGATCCTTCCGAGGAACCACATCCCGTGTTCTTCGGTAACCCTAGTCGTGAGCCTTCCCGGGCGGCTAGCTATTGATCTTCAACCACGAGCCTTTCTGGGTGGTTGGACGATTCTTTGTTTATTGGCGCTATTCCAGCACGAGGCCTCATAATCTGTTGTGCTAAATTCCTCCCACAACAATTGGCGCCCGAAGGAGGGGCCTCAAAAATCGTCATTTGGAGGAGATATGGCGAGTGACAATTCTGAAAGTGATAAGACACCGTCTCAGGATGGTAATGGACGAAACAAAGGTGGTGATGATGTTAGTAACAAGGACATCATGGACTATCTGAAAACGATGAATGAAAGAGTCAACAACTTGGAAAAGGGTTCCGAGAAAATGAAAAAATGGCAAAGGAAGTGCAAGTCGAAGTCAAAAAAGAAGAATGTGACTCCGACAAGGCTGAATTTCGAGTCTGAGGACAATATTGAGGACAACACTGATCATGTCCCATCTGAAGAAGACGCAGAAGAGCCTGTGGAAGAAGAGTATGAGGGCGACCAATCTGATGTCCCGGAAACCCAGGGTGCCGAAGGTTCACCTACCAGAAGTCTAAGTGTTTTTGATCGAGTTGGCAAAAACTGACTAACAAAGACCTTCGTCACAAACTGATTCACACTGGAAGCAAAGATCGAAGGGATGGCAATGGGGGTTCCATAACTCAGGGTTCCCGAGAACGCCGAGAGAGGTCCCACTCGGTACCCCCAAGAAGTACTTCCAGGAGGTCCAGACCTGATGGCAGAAGGAGTTATAGGCAAAGCAGTCACTCTTCTTGGCATAGAAACAGGAAATCCCGCTCTACCGGAGTCCCAACCGTTGGGGGTACCGATCAGGATTCTGGCTCCCATCAAAGTTCAGTCCCTAGAAGAAGCAAGACAGCCAATGAAGATGATGACTCTGGAAGTGATATGCTTTCGGATGGTGAAAATGGACAGTTTAGGATGTCTGACTGGAAAAAGGCCTTGGAAAAGATCAAGGAGGAGAAAAAGTTTAAGTCCGGTATCACTGCCGGTTCCCCATTTTCTGTAAAAGTGAAAAAGGCAGCCTTGCCAAGGTTCTTCAAGATGAATACTGACCTGAAATTCAATGGAAACTCAGATCCAGTTGAATACTTGAGCCGTTTTAATACGGAAATGGATGTCTACCAAGTGGAGGACTTAGCAAGGTGTAGGCTACTGGCATCCACACTGAGTGGGAATGCCCACCAATGGTTCAAAAGGTTAGCCGAAGGGTCTATCAAATCCTGGAGGAAGATGGGAGACCAGTTTATCTCTCAATTCAGGGCTACCGTGGCCTATGCCCCACCGGTGAATACTCTGGCTAATATCAAGCAAGAACCCCACGAATCTTTAAGACAATACTTCAAAAGATTTAATGAACAAGTGCCAAAAGTGAAGAAGGCCTCTGATGAAACTCTGAAGAATTTCCTGATAGCCGGGGTTAGGCCTGGAACCGAGTTTTGGAAGGAATTTCAAACTGAGGAGCCCGGAACCCTGGCGGAATTCTACCAACAAGCAGAACGCCACAAAGTGATTGAGGAATCCATGGCAAAACTGTCCAAAGATTCCAATTCCCGAGGTTAGAGCAGGAACAAAAGAAATCGTTCTTACAGCCCTAAAAGGGATTCAAATAAGAGGGCTTCCGGGAGTGGTACTGCCGGTTTGGGAGCCCCCCGGTATGATGACAAGACTGCCCCTATTGCTGTTAATGCAACTAAGGATAGAGTTTCTGCCAAGGACAGACTCACTCCAAAGGCAAATTTTCAGAAATACTCAGAGTATACTCCTTTGACTGTCCCAATTAGTCATCTTCTCGAAGTGAATGAGAAGAATGGGCTATTCCGGAGGCCCTACCGGGCAGGCCCCCCAGGAGTGAAAGATCAGGGAAAGTACTGTGCATTCCATGAAGTGAATGGTCACGAGACTGCTGATTGCAGGCACTTGAAAGATCAAATTGAAGAATTGATTAGAGGTGGATACCTGACTGAATTTGTAGCCCAAGAGGCTAAGAAGTATAAAGAAGGTAGGGATAACAAGGACAAGGCTTCTGGAAACCAAGAAAGGACTACCCGAGCTAATAGCATCCATACCATCTTTGGCGGCCCTTATTTGGGGGGTGCCAGTCGGAATGCCAGAGATAGGTATGCCCGGGAAGCCAGGGGCAAACCCCTAACTAATGTGTTCCACCTTACAGAAAGGCCCCTTAAGCTGTTCAAAGGGGAAACCGCTGATATTTCCTTTACCGAGGAGGATGCCAAGTGGGTTCACCACCCTCATAATGATGCTTTGGTGGTAACCGTGAGTATTGGTGGAATGAATGTGCACAGAGTGCTGGTTGATAATGGAAGCTCAGTAAATATCTTGGCATATACCACATTCCAGAAATTGGGACTTTTGGACAAAGAGTTACTGCCTACCAATAATGAGCTATATGGGTTTACCGGCAACCCTGTCCAAATTATGGGAAAGATCAAATTGCCCCTGACATTGGGTATGGATCCCTGCAAGGCTACCCAAATGGCAGAATTCATGGTGGTAGATGAAGACATTTCCCACAATGTAATTCTCGGTAGACCAATATTGAAGGATATGAGGGTGGTAACCTCAATATACCACTTTTCAATGAAGTTTCCTACACCAAATGGCATTGGGTGTGTGAAAGGATGTCAACATTAGTCAAGGGAATGCTATAACAGAGCTGTGCAGGCTGCTGAGAAGACAGATAAATCTATTCATGTTGAAGAAAAGACTGATGGGGAAGCCCTAATGAGAAGCCATGGGCTTGAGCCACAAAAGTTTGGAAAAGCATCGTGCAGTGCCATCATGATAGTGGAATTACCAGAGGAACCTACTGAAGAGGTTCCCATTTTTCGGGGGGTAATACCACCACAAAGCTTGTTGTTGGAAGCTGCCAAGAAAAATGATGAAATTTAAAACATTTCATTGGAAGGCATAGTAAGAAATGCCTCAGATGATGATCTAGGCGAAGCAATGCTAGAGAATGAGAACCAGGGAGCGGAGAAAGGACTCCCGGTTGAGATTGACATTGATCCCAGGATGCCCGGTACCCTGGAAAAGGCAGGGGCTGCCGAAGATACTATCCCCATACTAGTGGATGCTGAAGATCCTGGTAAAATCTTGAAAATTGGACAACAGCTAGATGAAAAGACAAGAGAAAGGTTGACTGCTTTCCTTAAAAGCAACCTTGATGTGTTTGCATGGTGTCATTCTGACATGGTGGGGATCGACCCGAAAGTCATGTGCCACCACATGAACATTGACCCTGAGAGAAGGGGTATCCGGCAGAAAAGAAGGCCTGTCAGTGGTGAAAGGGCTATCGCCCTCCAGGAAGAGGTAGACCGGTTATTGAAGGCTGGTTTGATCAAAGAATCCTTCTACCCAACATGGCTAGCAAACCCGGTACTGGTCCGGAAGCCCAATGGGAAATGGAGGACATGTGTTGACTTTACCGATCTGAATAAGGCATGCCCTAAGGATAGCTTCCCGCTACCCAGAATTGATCAACTGGTGGATGCCACGGCAGGCCATGCTTTGCTAAGTTTCATGGATGCCTACTCCGGATATAACCAGATACCGATGCATGAACCAGACCAGGAGCATACCAGCTTCATAACCGATAGGGGACTGTACTGTTATGTGGGGATGCCGTTTGGGCTATTGAATGCCGGGGCAACCTACCAAAGGCTGGTAAACATGATGTTTAAAGAACAGATTGGTAAGACTATGGAAGTCTATGTTGACGATATGTTGGTCAAATCAAAGGTGGCAGCCGACCATGTGTTGCACCTATCTGAGATGTTTGATATCCTAAGGAAGTACCGGATGAAGTTAAACCCTCAAAAGTGTGTTTTTGGTGTGGAGTCTGGAAAATTTCTTGGATTCATTGTGAACCACAGAGGGATTGAGGCAAACCTTGCCAAAATCAAAGCATTGCTGGAACTGAGGTCCCCAAGGAATGTAAAAGAAGTCCAAGGGCTTACCGGAAGGGTAACAGCCCTAAATAGATTCGTATCTCGGTCTTCCGATAAGTGCAAGGAGTTTTTCAAGGCTATCAAGAATGGTCAAAACTTTGAATGGACCCCGGAATGTGAGGAAGCCTTCAAGAAACTAAAAGAACAGTTGGGAAGCCCACCATTGCTCTCCAAACCCTTGGAAGGTGAGGTACTCATTTTATATTTAGCTGTTTCTGAATACTCTATAAGTGCTGTGTTGATCCGGGAGGAAGAACAAGTACAATACCCGGTATATTATGTGAGCAAAAGGCTGTTGGATGCGGAAACCCGGTATCCCAGCATGGAAAAGCTAGCATATGCTCTAATATTGGCTTCCAGGAAGCTAAGGCCTTACTTTCAGGCCCATAAAGTTGAAGTTAGAACATCCTTCCCGCTAAGGCAAGTGATGCACAAGACGGAAGCCTCCGATAGAATAATGAAATGGGCTATCGAGCTAGGACAGTTTGAAATAGATTACAAGCCCCGAACTGCTATCAAAGGCCAGGCGCTGGCCGATTTCTTACTGGAGTTTCCTCCTGATTTTGAGGTTACCGGAGAAGATTGTACCCCGGTATCCCCAGTTACCGAAGGGGATGCCGAAAGCCCCCAATTATGGTGGAACCTGTATGTTGATGGAGCAGTAAACAATAATCGGGGAGGTGCAGGAATAGAGTTGGTAAGCCCAGAGGGGCACCGAATTCAGAGTGCCATACACTTTGGCTTCAAGGCTACCAACAATGATGTAGAGTATGAGGCCCTGATTGCTGGCTTGAAACTGCCTCTGGAAATGAAGGTAGAATACCTAAATGTGTTTAGTGACTCCATGTTGATTGTGTGGCAAATTAAAGGAAGCTTCCAGAGTCGAGGCCCCCGCACTGAACTCTACATGAGGTATGCCCAAGAACTTATCAATAGGTTCAAATTGCTAAATCTAAATCAAATCCCAAGGGTGGAAAATACCAATGCTGATGCCCTTGCCAAGTTGGGATCCCAAAAAGAAGCTGTTCTGTTAGGGGTGATACCCCTTGAAGTGCAACTCCAACCAAGTATCCATCGAGAGGAGACTATAGAAATAGAATCTTCAATGGAAAGCCAATGGACAACCCCAATACGTGAGTATATCGCCAAGGGGACACTTCCGGAAGACAAAGATGAAGCTCGGAAACTCAAATATAAGGCTGCCCGTTATGTGATCTATGATGGCATCCTATACAAGAGGGGTTTTAATCAACCTCTACTTAAATGCATATCTGGAAATGAATGTGAATACATCCTAAGGGAAATTCATGAAGGCATTTATGGAAACCACTCGGGGGGTACCTCCCTGGCCCACAAAGTGCTACGGCAAGGCTACTACTGGCCTACCATGAAAACTGATGCTTATGACTTTGCTAAAGCTTGTGATCAGTGTCAAAGGTTTGCTAACTTCAATAGCAACCCATCTGTGGAATTAAGGCCCATTGGAAGCCCCTGGCCCTTTGCAATATGGGGAATTGATCTGATTGGGGAGCTTCCTAAAGGCAGAGGTGGTGTGAAATATGCTGTGGTAGCTGTTGACTACTTTACCAAGTGGGCAGAGGCGGAACCCCTGGCTACCATCACTGCCGGCAAGCTGAAGGAATTTGTCAAAAGAGCCATTATATGTAGATACGGGGTACCGTACAAACTGATTTCAGATAATGGCAAGCAATTTGATAGTAAAGAAATGAGAAGTCTATGTGAAGACTTGGAAATAAAGAAAGATTTCTCAGCCGTTTGCCATCCCCAGAGCAACGGACAGACAGAGGCTGTGAACAAAATCATCAAGCACACTCTGAAAGCTAAGTTGGAAGACAAAAAGGGAAACTGGCCTGAGGAACTTCCAATGGTCTTATGGTCTTACAACACTACTCCAAGGTCCACTACCAGAGAGTCTCCCTTTGTTCTAACCTATGGCTGTGAAGCTATGGTCCCAGTGGAAGTCGGGACAGGGTCCTACCGGAGGGACAATTTCAGTCAAGAGTCAAATGAAATAAATCAGAGGTTGGCCCTAGATATGGTAGAAGAAACCCGGGCTACCGCCCAGCTGAAACTTGTGGCTTATCAGCAGAGGACCCGCAAATACTACAACAACAAGGTACGCCCTCGACCCCTCAAGGTTGGCGACCTAGTACTGAGAAGAATGATGCCCAATATGCGGGTTCCCGGGCACGGAGCCTTTGGAGCAAATTGGGAAGGGCCTTACAAAATAAAGTCTATCTTTTTGGAAGGCACTTACCACCTTGAAGACATGGATGGGAACACTATTCCCCGCGCTTGGAATGTCGAGCACCTAAAAAAGTACTATCAGTAAGACTCTTTTCAGAACAAACGTAGGCCTCTTTCAGGCTTAGGATAAATAAAGGCAACCTACTAGTTGTGGTTGCATCATTTCCCTTTCAGTTCTTAGGATTTCCTGATTTTCAGTAGGTGCCCGGGGGTAGTGGATGCACACCCCGTCTGGATGAAATTTGATGTAATCGTACTCTTTGATTTTCAGTAAAAGTAGAAGTTGATTGTTTCCTTTTACATTTACCACTTATAAATATTTTAAGAAAGATATGTAAGACCAACAAGCATAGTTCTACATGGCAGCCAGGCTACCATCCAGAACTAGGGGGTAGTAGTGGATACACCTCTCAGCTTAACAGGTTGAAATTATTAGAATTTTAAAATTTTCATTACCAGACATGTACAGAACCTTGAGTGGTTCACATGGCTTACTTGGTTATCAGGGCATGTATGGAACCCTGTTCGGAATACATGGTTCCCTTCATTACTTGGGCTTGTGTGGTACCCTGTTCGGCACACTTGGATCCCTTCAACACCAGACATGTACAGAACCTTGAGTGGTTCACATGGCTTACATGGTTATCAGGGCATGTATGGAACCCTGTTCGGCATACATGGTTCCCTTCATTACTTGGGCTTGTGTGGTACCATGTTCGGCACACTAGGATCCCTTCAACACCAGACATGTATAGAATCTTGAGTGGTTCACATGGCTTACTTGGTTATCAGGGCATGTATGGAACCCTGTTCGGCATACATGGTTCCCTTCATTACTTGGGCTTGTGTGGTACCCTGTTCGGCACACTTGGATCCCTTCAATACCAGACATGTACAGAACCTTGAGTGGTTCACATGGCTTACTTGGTTATCAGGGCATGTATGGAACCCTGTTCGGCATACATGGTTCCCTTCATTACTTGGGCTTGTGTGGTACCCTGTTCGGCACACTTGGATCCCTTCAACACCAGACATGTATGGAACCTTGAGTGGTTCACATGGCTTACTTGGTTATCAGGGCATGTATGGAACCTTGTTCGGTATACATGGTTCCCTACATTACTTGGGCTTGTGTGGTACCTTGTTCGGCACACTTGGATCCTTTTCAATATGAGACATGTGCGTAACCTTGAGTGGTTCACATATCTCACTTAGCCAATAATCGTGTATGAAATCATGACTGACATACATTAATCATTCAATCATCAGCCTATGTGGTTACAAGAGTTAACCCATGTGGATTACCAAATACCATACAAACACGGCCTTACAGGAATGGCTTACATGGCATCACCACATATGATTCGTTAATTGATTGGGACTCCCGGAACAAAGGTTTCCAGGCTGAGCCTCCGGCATCCAGGCTACCGGATATGGGCTACCGGCCAAGGGGCTGTTGGTGTATACTGAAAATATTTATTTGAAGTATTTACATTTATTTTTGGCCGGTTTAATTGAGAATCATTTAAATGTTTACATGTTGTCTAAATATTATATATTGTGAATAATCTAGTATCAAATGGGATACAGAATATTAGATTATTAAATACGGTTTATATAATATAATAAGGTTCACAGCACAGGTGGAGTTAGACAATCCACTGGAATGGCTGTAGTATTATTTAGATTAGTTTATATTGAATAATAAATAATACTAGTATACTTTGTGTATATTGAACAGGATCAAATTTAGAATTGTTCCCTTATACTGATTAAGAAGGTGAACTAAGATTCTATGTTATTATTAATGCTTAGGTTCTTAATCCAGATATAGTAATTGACACGTGTATATTATTTACATGCTTTAATTTATATATGAAATAATTCTTTTGATTTATTTCATTATATTTTGGGTGATGGAATAATATATATGGTGAATATTATTTATTGAAGGAATCCATGTCCTGATAATATTCGGGTTAATGATGTCCCCTTGAAAGCTCAAAAAGATTTAATTATGTGAAACCCTGCAGGTGGATTTATTCCGGCATAATTAAATAAAGGTTGAGTGGATGATCAAGGATAAAAGATATTAATTAAATGAATTATCAGTAATTTATTTAATTAATGGACATGCGATATTTTAAACATGGGGAATTTAATAAGCAAATAATATTGGAACCGAATTAATTAATTAAATTACGGTATTAGGAAAGGTAGTGCAAATATTAATTCTTTAGTGGATTGAATTAATATTTAATTACATTGGGCTAGGCTCAAGATGTAATTAGAAGGCCCAACCTAATTGTCCATGATCCCTATTGTAGCCTATATATATTCCTATTCTCTTCTTGCTGGGGGCCGGTCGAAAAATTTTGTAGCCACCCAGGAGCAAGAAGAGAGGTTAACTTGAGAAGACGAAGACCACACTTCACTCAAGGGAATTTGGGAATACAATAGAAGAGCGTGGAATCAACCGTTAACAAGGTGACTTTTCTATTCGTACTCGTTAATTTATTGTATCAAAAATCGCAGTGCCAAGATCTGATTGTTCCAACAGGGGCTCCCGGAGTCAGGTCACCGCCTTCGTGCTCCCAGATATAATAGGGTTACCGGACGGTACCCCCATACCCATAGTGGTAACCACGCAGACTAAGGTACAAGTAGTTCACCATTTACGTGACTGCTTATCCAGGTACACGCAGTCATCGCTTCTCAAGTACATTTCCATGTTACGTTACCATGCTATCATTCAATTCCTGATTCATGATTTATCATTAATTTCGTTTAATCAGCGTGAATATGGCATATATCCTCTAAATACTCGTATAAACTTGTATTAGGATCAACACCCAGAGTCACACTATCCATTAGAATTCGATAGTAATATTCGATCGCGAGTTGTTTTAAGTTAAGGCATCACTCGTCCCACTTAGCAGATTTAAGGCTTTTTAGTTGAGTTAGTGAACTTCGTTGCCATTAAGGAAAACAAGTCTGGCATCTAAGGCATAACCAATTATAGTACAATAATTATACTTACCACAGAAAGAATTAGGTAATAAAACAAACATGCATTTGAGGAATAAAACCTATGGCTGTGAAGCTATGGTCCCAGTGGAAGTCGGGACAGGGTCCTACCGGAGGGACAATTTCAGTCAAGAGTCAAATGAAATAAATCAGAGGTTGGCCCTAGATATGGTAGAAGAAACCCGGGCTACCGCCCAGCTGAAACTTGCGGCTTATCAGCAGAGGACCCGCAAATACTACAACAACAAGGTACGCCCTCGACCCCTCAAGGTTGGCGACCTAGTACTGAGAAGAATGATGCCCAATATGCGGGTTCCCGGGCACGGAGCCTTTGGAGCAAATTGGGAAGGGCCTTACAAAATAAAGTCTATCTTTTGGGAAGGCACTTACCACCTTGAAGACATGGATGGGAACACTATTCCCCGCGATTGGAATGCCGAGCACCTAAAAAAGTACTATCAGTAAGACTCTTTTCAGAACAAACGTAGGCCTCTTTTAGGCTTAGGATAAATAAAGGCAACCTACTAGTTGTGGTTGCGTCATTTCCCTTTTAGTTCTTAGGATTTCATGATTTTCAGTAGATGCCCGGGGGTAGTGGATGCACACCCCGTCTGGATGAAATTTGATGTAATCGTACTCTTTGATTTTCAGTAAAAGTAGAAGTTGATTGTTTCCTTTTACATTTACCACTTATAAATATTTTCAGAAAGATATGTAAGACCAACAAGCATAGTTCTACATGGCAGCCAGGCTACCATCCAGAACTAGGGGGTAGTAGTGGATACACCTCTCAGCTTAACAGGTTGAAATTATTAGAATTTTAAAATTTTCATTACCAGACATGTACAGAACCTTGAGTGGTTCACATGGCTTACTTGGTTATCAGGGCATGTATGGAACCCTGTTCGGCATACATGGTTCCCTTCATTACTTGGGCTTGTGTGGTACCCTGTTCGGCACACTTGGATCCCTTCAACACCAGACATGTACAGAACCTTGAGTGGTTCACATGGCTTACATGGTTATCAGGGCATGTATGGAACCCTGTTCGGCATACATGGTTCCCTTCATTACTTGGGCTTGTGTGGTACCCTGTTCGGCACACTTGGATCCCTTCAACACCAGACATGTACAGAACCTTGAGTGGTTCACATGGCTTACTTGGTTATCAGGGCATGTATGGAACCCTGTTCGGCATACATGGTTCCCTTCATTACTTGGGCTTGTGTGGTACCCTGTTCGGCACACTTGGATCCCTTCAATACCAGACATGTACAGAACCTTGAGTGGTTCACATGGCTTACTTGGTTATCAGGGCATGTATGGAACCCTGTTCGGCATACATGGTTCCCTTCATTACTTGGGCTTGTGTGGTACCCTGTTCGGCACACTTGGATCCCTTCAACACCAGACATGTATGGAACCTTGAGTGGTTCACATGGCTTACTTGGTTATCAGGGCATGTATGGAACCTTGTTCGGCATACATGGTTCCCTTCATTACTTGGGCTTGTGTGGTACCTTGTTCGGCACACTTGGATCCTTTTCAATATGAGACATGTGCGTAACCTTGAGTGGTTCACATATCTCACTTAGCCAATAATCGTGTATGAAATCATGACTGACATACATTAATTATTCAATCATCATCCTATGTGGTTACAAGAGTTAACCCATATGGATTACCAAATACCATACAAACACGGCCTTACAGGAATGGCTTACATGGCATCACCACATATGATTCATTAATTGATTGGGACTCCCGGAACAAAGGTTTCCAGGCTGAGCCTCCGGCATCCAGGCTACCGGATATGGGCTACCGGCCAAGGGGCTGTTGGTGTATACTGAAAATATTTATTTGAAGTATTTACATTTATTTCTGGCCGGTTTAATTGAGAATCATTTAAATGTTTACATGTTGTCTAAATATTATATATTGTGAATAATCTAGTATCAAATGGGATACAGAATATTAGATTATTAAATACGGTTTATATAATATAATAAGGTTCACAGCACAGGTGGAGTTAGACAATCCACTAGAATGGCTGTAGTATTATTTAGATTAGTTTATATTGACTAATAAATAATACTAGTATACTTTGTGTATATTGAACAGGATCAAATTTAGAATTGTTCCCTTATACTGATTAAGAAGGTGAACTAAGATTCTATGTTATTATTAATGCTTAGGTTCTTAATCCAGATATAGTAATTGACACGTGTATATTATTTACATGCTTTAATTTATATATGAAATAATTCTTTTGATTTATTTCATTATATTTTGGGTGATGGAATAATATATATGGTGAATATTATTTATTGAAGGAATCCATGTCCTGATAATATTCGGGTTAATGATGTCCCCTTGAAAGCTCAAAAAGATTTAATTATGTGAAACCTTGCAGGTGGATTTATTCCGGCATAATTAAATAAAGGTTGAGTGGATGATCAAGGATAAAAGATATTAATTAAATGAATTATCAGTAATTTATTTAATTAATGGACATGCGATATTTTAAACATGGGGAATTTAATAAGCAAATAATATTGGAACCGAATTAATTAATTAAATTACGGTGTTAGGAAAGGTAGTGCAAATATTAATTCTTTAGTGGATTGAATTAATATTTAATTACATTGGGCTAGGCTCAAGATGTAATTAGAAGGTCCAACCTAATTGTCCATGATCCCTATTGTAGCCTATATATATTCCTATTCTCTTCTTGCTGGGGGCTGGTCGAAAAATTTTGTAGCCACCCAGGAGCAAGAAGAGAGGTTAACTTGAGAAGACGAAGGCCACACTTCGCTCAAGGGAATTTGGGAATACAATAGAAGAGCGTGGAATCAACCGTTAACAAGGTGACTTTTCTATTCGTACTCGTTAATTTATTGTATCAAAAATCGCAGTGCCAAGATCTGATTGTACCAACAGGGGCTCCCGGAGTCAGGTTCCCGCCTTCGTGCTCCCAGATATAATAGGGTTATCGGACGGTACCCCCATACCCATAGTGGTAACCACGCAGACTAATGTATAAGTAGTTCACCATTTACGTGACTGCTTATCCAGGTACACGCAGTCATCGCTTCTCAAGTACATTTCCATGTTACGTTACCATGCTATCATTCAATTCCTGATTCATGATTTATCATTTATTTTGTTTAATCAGCGTGAATATGGCATATATCCTCTAAATACTCGTATAAACTTGTATTAGGATCAACACCCAGAGTCACACTATCCATTAGAATTCGATAGTAATATTCGGTCGCGAGTTGTTTTAAGTTAAGGCATCACTCGTCCCACTTAGCAGATTTAAGGCTTTTTAGTTGAGTTAGTGAACTTCGTTGCCATTATGGAAAACAAGTCTGGCATCTAAGGCATAACCAATTATAGTACAATAATTATACTTACCACAGAAAGAATTAGGTAATAAAACAAACATGCATTTGAGGAATAAAACCTATGACTGTGAAGCTATGGTCCCAGTGGAAGTCGGGACAGGGTCCTACCGGAGGGACAATTTCAGTCAAGAGTCAAATACACGCCGCCACCCTGAAGGAATTAGGTTACAGTTGCATAGGAGATATCTCGTAGAAGTTCAGCATGTCAACAAAAAACGGATGCATCGGCATAGAGAATCCCAGCTTGAAAAAGGATGCAGACAGTACCGCATTGGGTATAGCTTGATCAGGTTCAAAGTTGCCAAACCTATGGCACCTCTCACCGGCGGTAGGTACCACCAGGTCGCATCCTGGATCGCATGATTCCTTCAACCTCGCAAGTCTGTCAGCATTCATGGACGAATCTGTATCCTCAAAAGAGGGAACAAAACCTGCAGGAACATGGGGCTTTCGCTCAACCTTTGCCACCAACGGCATCCCAACATTATCATTCTTTTCCGTCACATCATCATTACTGAAGAATGGCTGTTCACCACCTAGCCAAAGATCATTTATAGTTTTTTCCCTTTCATCAGTGTTGGAACTAACATCAATCCTTTCTGCCTCTCCACCATCCGAATTCGATGAACCGGCCTCCAGGGAAAGGCTAGGATACCGGCTGACAATCTCAGCGGACAAGGGATCTATTACTTCTACCTGGGAACGTGTCCTGGAGCTAACTGATGGTTTAGATTCAAGCAGGGGCTGGGAGAGTAAAAGATTATTAAGATGGGTGGACCCCGAATCAGACGGTTCCCCAGACACGGGTGATAAATATCCTAAACACTGGGAAGACTCCCTCGATGCCGATGAAAGAGACATCTGCAACCACAAAAGAGGGAGGCAGATTAGTAAGGGGGATTGAAATCGAAAAGTTCAGGGTCGAATAAGGCAACAGCTCCCAGCCATTGATGAGGCTACCAGACCAAAATCGAGGAGTCAAGACCAGGGGGGTAACCATCCACATGGCTGCCTAACCTATTAACCCCACTTCTAGCTAAGCGAAATGGAAAAAGGCATACAGAGATAAGGTGTAATAAGAATGCCTAAACGAGCAAGTTACGGGTATTAAACTTAGGGTAGCATACCTAAAATGACAATATTCATTGAAATCAAACATCAAACAAGCTAAATGCATACTAAGAAACGGTCAACAGGGCAACCAAAATACAAATCGCGCCAACCGCTTCGATTCACAACGCCAGATGAAAACTCATACATGCATATGTCAATTAAGATTTGTGTATAAAGATCTAACCTATATACGATTCAAGGTCTAGGAATGACAACAAGAATCTATAAGTGGAGATATCAAATTTGGAAACATCGAAGCCTAGAACACATAATACGCACTAGAAGTATCATTGATTAACTCAATGTGTGCACAAAGAATAAATTAGAGAGCTTGGCATCAAAACTGAATTGAGAAATTCAGAGGTATACCTGGACGAGATGGAAGGTACGGATGATTGAAACGCCTAAGCCTCCGCCGGATAAGCCTTTGCTGGAAGCTCTCAAAGAAACCCTTGCTTGCCCAAAAGAGGAAGTGGAGGAAAGATAAAATACAAAGGGCTAAGTGAATAGATATATACAAACGGAGAGAAAAGAGACGTGTCCCCTTTGATTAATGAATGTGGCACAGAAAACAAGGTGGAGTGGGAAACGTCCTTTGTGTGGAAAATGGGCTATTTTTTGAATTTATTTTTGTAAAAACGGTAGAGTCCCAGCCTGATTCTCCTCCCTTAATAGTTATCATTTTTATCTTCGTAGATTTAAAATGATTAACTTATCCTTTAAACATATAAATTATGAGGTTTCCGTTCGTTGGTAGACCCAATTTTAGCTCTCATGATATTGTTACAAGGAGCCTTCGAATAAACGATAATATTAACTTTGACGTTTACGAGTTTTCAAGGCTAGTACCGTAAAGAATGCTGACTTGACAAGACGGCATAAGCCTGAATCTTCCTAGGAAACGGCACCCTGTGAATATTAGGTTCCCCTTGCACACAGTACTTCAGGGAACTGGGGGGTAGTTGTTGTGACCAAAATCTTGCATGGGTTAGATTTAGGCCCACTAGAGGATTAGGGTCCAGATCCATGAAGAGAATGTGTAATCTGTCGGGTTTCCGGAGGCCTGCGGTAGCCCTAGGGGTTACCATGTACACTGCAGCACGGGAACGCATGACTAAGGGTCTCAAGGTATCCCCTTGAGGATAACCTATAACTATTATCAGTCATCCAGTAGAGCTTCCAGAGTAGCTTCCGTGATAGGGGTTACCGGAGGGGGTACCGGAGCCAGGCTACCGGGCGGTACCCCCAGCTTCCGCCGGAATCCTGATCAGGCTGCCAAATCAGATAAGGCACGCCTCCTACTTTTTAGGAACATGTTTATATCATCTAAAAACACTCTCAAACAGATAAACATTCAGTTATTTGAGGATATATGTCATATATACTTGATAAATGATACAAAATCATGATAAATACAAGAGATAATCATTCTATGTTACCTAAACTGCTTGGTAACCTGATTATACACATCATACTCGATTATTATCAGAAATAACAGTCATTATCCCACTGGAGAGAGGATAACTTATTATAAACAAACGATCATATCCTTCAAGAACTACATTCGGGCTTGATCCACTATAAATAGTGGTATGTAGGCAGTTTACGGGATCTTCTTCGACACTTACACTCCTTGAGTAGCTAGAGCACGTGCACTCTTGTGTGACATAGTCAAATTAGGGTTCTTGGCTGGCCAACATTTGGTCCTTGAGCTCTCATCCCGTAGATTCAGTCCGATCCTTCCGAGGAACCACATCCCGTGTTCTTCGGTAACCCTAGTCGTGAGCCTTCCCGGGCGGCTAGCTATTGATCTTCAACCACGAGCCTTTCTGGGTGGTTGGACGATTCCTTGTTTATTGGCGCTATTCCAGCACGAGGCCTCATAATCTGTTGTGCTAAATTCCTCCCACAACAGTTTTTATAAAGGATGATGTATAAAGCAAGAATATGAAATCTGATATAAAAACCACCAGCTAGATTGAGAGATCTTTCCGATCAAAGCTCGAAATAATCAGAAATTGTGTGTATATGCTCTGTATATTTGAAAAATGATGATGTTAAACACAAACAAAAACTCATCATTTATAAGGTTTCAAGGTTCAGTGGGTTAGGTGAAATAGTGACAGGTTTTGTTTAAAGATTCAAACTCTCTACAATAAGTGGTAAATTGTCAACCATGTTAGGTAGCCACCATGTTAGGTAGCCACATTTCATGAATTCAACAATGGAGGCTAACATCTTACAATCGAAACCTGTCAACCGACCTATCAGCCTATACACATATACACATATTTAATACTTCTAATTATTATGGATTTAAATATATTCACATAGTAAATTAAGAATTAATCCACAATAATAAACCTACAACTAAATAGACATAAAATTAACAAAATATCATTAATTGATATATGTCAATAAAATATTTATTTAATTATGCTACAGTGATATCTCCAGAATAATCCTGCAGATAATCAAATAAAACAAACAAAATCCAGAGAATGAAATTCACTGGCTGCAATAAATTGAACAGACATTTTAAAAGATCATGTGAAATTTAACATACCAAGCTCACTTACCAACCTTGAAAAGGTTGCTTCATCCAAAGCTTTAGTAAAAATGTCTGCCAACTGTTTTTCACTAGGAACAAAATGCAGTTCCACGGTGCCTTCCATCACATGCTCCCTGATGAAATGGTATCTGATGTCTATGTGCTTGGTTCTAGAATGTTGCACTGGATTTTGTGATATTGCAATTGCACTCGTGTTGTCACAGAAAATTGGGATCTTTTTAACTTTAACTCCATAGTCAAGTAGTTGAATTCTCATCCATAGAATCTGTGAACAACAACTCCCAGCTGCTATGTATTCAGCCTCTGCAGTTGAGGTAGATACTGAGTTCTGCTTCTTACTGAACCATGAGACCAGCTTGTTTCCCAAGAATTGACAGGTTCCTGTGGTACTTTTTCTATCCATTTTGCAACCTGCATAATCTGCATCTGAGTAACCAATTAGATCAAAACCAGAATCTCTAGGGTACCAAATGCCAAGGTTTGGTGTTCCCTTGAGATATCTGAAAATCCTCTTAATAGCTACCAAGTGAGATTCCCTAGGATCAGCTTGAAATCTAGCACATAAACATGTAGCAAACATAATATCAGGTCTACTTGCTGTTAAGTATAAAAGAGATCCAACCATGCCCCTATAGCTTGTCATGTCCACCTTCTTTTCCTTAGTATTCAGTTCAAGCTTAGTGGCAGTGGCCATGGGTGTTTTTGCAGAAGAACAATCTGCTAAATCAAACCTTTTTAAAAGATCATAAATGTATTTTGTTTGACTTATAAAAATTCCCTCATTCACTTGTTTAACTTGTAAACCAAGAAAATAAGTTAATTCACCCATCATACTCATTTCATATCTACTTTGCATGAGTTTGGCAAACCTCTTGCAAAGTTTCTCATCTGTAGACCCAAATATTATATCATCTACATAAATTTGGACAAGTATCATAGAGCCATTGACATTTCTATAAAAAAGAGTTTTATCAATAGTACCTCGAATGAAGTGATTCTCTATAAGGAACTGTGAGAGTGTATCATACCAGGCTCTAGGTGCTTGCTTCAGGCCATAGAGTGCTTTGAGTAGAAAGAACACATATTCTGGAAAGTCTGGATCTTCAAAACCAGGCGGTTGACTAACATATACCTCCTCCTCCAGAATTCCATTCAGAAATGCACTCTTGACATCCATTTGATAGACTTTGAAACTGGCATGCGCTCCATAGGCCAGGAAGATCCTTATTGCTTCTAACCTTGCCACTGGGGCAAAGGTTTCTTCAAAGTCAATTCCTTCCTATTGACAGTAGCCTTTAGCCACTAATCTAACTTTATTCCTTGTGACTATGCCATTCTCATCCATCTTGTTCTTGAATACCCACTTAGTGCCAATCACTGATTTGTCTTTAGGTTTGGGTACAAGTTTCCATACTTCATTTCTTTCAAACTGGTTTAGCTCTTCTTGCATTGCTAAAACCCAGTCTGGATCCAGAAGAGCATGTTCAACTCGCTTTGGTTCCTCTTTGGATAGAAAACTGCTATATAAGCATTCTTCTTGAGTTGCTCTTCTGGTTTGGACCTTTGCATTAGGATCTCCAATTATAAGCTCAAATGGATGATCCCTGGTCCATTTTCTTTGTGGTGGTAAGTTTGACCTTGATGAAGTGGCTTCATTTTCTCTTTGTTGATCATTGTGAGAAACTCCCCCTGAGTGTATGGCTCTCGAGATTGATGGAGTACTTGCAGATTCATCAACAGAGGCTTCTCTTTGATTTCCAACTGATGGTGTAAGTTGCTCTTCAACAGGTGGTTCATTCTGCACTTCAACTGATGATTCTTGTCTATTTCTAACACCATTTGATCTCCATTTTTCATCATCATCTTCACTTTCTTCACCACTTCTCTCATTCTCAAATGAGAGAGACTCATAAAAACCTTCATCTACTAGACCAGATATTTTCTTGTCATCAAAGACAACATGTATGGACTCCATTACAATGTTTAGTCTTAGGTTGTAGACTCTGTAGGATTTTCCAGCTGAGTATCCAACAAAGATAGCTTCATCTGCTATTGAATCAAATTTTCCAAGATGCTTACCATGATTTTTCAGTACAAAGCATTTGCATCCAAAGACATGCAGAAAGTTGATTGTTGGTTTCTTGCCTTTGAAAAGTTGATAAGGTGTCATGCCTTTTGCTTGATTGACCAGAGAAATATTCTGAGTGTAGCATGCAGTGTTTATAGCTTCTGCCCAGAAGTATGTTGGTAGCTTAGATTCTTCAAGCATTGTCCTTGCAGCTTCAATTAGAGTTATGTTCTTTCTTTCCACTACACAATTTTGTTGAGGAGTTCTTGGTGCAGAGAATTCTTGGATAATTCATTCTTCTTCACAAAACTCTCTTATTACAGAATTCTTGAACTCAGTTCCATTGTCACTTCTGATTCTCCTTACTTTGAGTAAAGGATTATTGTTGACTATCTTGATGTGATTTATAATGACTTCACCCGCCTTATCCTTAGAGTACAGAAAGAATGTCCAAGAGAATTTTAAGAAATCATCAATAATCACAAGACAGTATTTCTTTTTTGAAATTGACAACACATTGACTGGTCCAAAGAGATCCATGTGAAGTAGTTGCAAGGGTTGATCAATTGATGACTTTGACTTTGATTTGAAAGAGGCCTTCTTCTGCTTCCCTTTCTGGCATGCATCACACAATCCATCCTTGGAGTAATCCAATTTTGGAATACCTCTAACCAAATCCTTCTTTACCAACTCATTCATTGCTTTAAAACTCAAGTGTGACAATATTTTGTGCCAAAGCCAACCTTCATCTACACTTGCCTTGCTGAGAAGACATGTAGTCATGTTTGCATTTGTTGAATTGAAGTCAGCAATGTACACATTTCCTCTTCTATCTCCTGTCAACACTACCTTGTTGTCACTTTTCTTAAAAATGACACAAGCTTCAGATGTGAACCAAACATTCTGGCCTTTGTCACACAGTTGACTGACACTTAGCAAGTTATGCTTAAATCCATCAACCAGTGCTACTTCTTCAATGACAACATTCCCTTGTGAAATCAAGCCATATCCTCTAGTATATCCTTTGCTGTTGTCTCCAAAGGTAATGCTAGGGCCAGCTCTCTCCTCAAGCTTAGTGAGCAGGGTAGAATCTCCAGTCATATGCCTAGAACAACCACTGTCCAGATACCAAAGATTCTTTCTGTTTCCCTGCACACATCAAAACAAAATCAAGTTGATTTTAGTACCCAAGTTTTCTTGGGTCCTGCCTTGTTAGCCTTTTTATTATTTTTCAAGCCCTTACTACCCAGGGGTTCTGATTGAGTTAAATCAACCTTAACTCTTGGTGTAGGTTTCGGAAAAATAGGTTGTTTCACTTGCTCACTTGCATTAAAACTAGATGTATAATTTAGCATAGTCTGCGCAAACATGTTATTCATCATCCATGGCAAATGAGGCATATTAAAAGCATTGTAATATGGATTATACATGAATGGCATGTTAGCATAATGACTAGATGCATGAGCAGGCTGGACAAACATGCTTGGCATAACATTCATAGCAGGCATAGGTACTGACTTAGGCATACTAGGCACAGAAGCATTCTTAACAGATTTACAGTTGACAAATAAATGATTAACACTACCACAGTTCACACATTCCTTTCGAGGAGCATATCTATCAGGTGTGTAATTACTATGTTTGTTAATTCCTACCTTGCCATTTCTATTCTTCTTATTAGCCTTAGCCTTAGGTTCAGTCTTTTCTAACTTATCCTTCACTTTCTTGATTGACAAGTTGCATATGTTTCCTTGTTCAACTGACTTGATTTTGCTACACTCTCCATTAACAAAGTTCTTATTGACAGGCCCGTACTTTTTATTCAATTTAGTTAAAGTTGCTTTGCTAACAGGCTTAAGTCTCAAAGAACATTCTTTTTCACTGTCTGAAGCAACTTCCCTATCAACATCTAACTTAACTTCTGCTAATTTGTGAAAATAATCAACTCCTTGTTTACTATAAATTTCTTCAGTTTTAGCTTTTGATCCCTTCTACTTAGCAATTAGGTCTTGTTCCTCTTTTAACTGTTTTATTAAACACTATTCTCTTTTCAGAGCCTCAAGTAACTCATTCTTAGCATCCTGGAAATCTCTTTTCATTGTTTCAAAATCAATTAGTTGAGTTTCTAACAGAGTATTCCTATCACCTATCTTAGCATTAAGATCTTTAATCTTTTTGTTCTCCTTGTTAAGCGATTTTAATGTGACATGCATGTTATACAGTTCATTAGACATTTCATTAACAACATTATCACATTCATCTTTGGAAAGTTCAGTTAGGTTTGTAGAGTATACCTGGTTGCTTGCTGAACTAGCCTCTTCATCAGTTTCGTTTGCCATGAGTGCAAGATTGATAAACTCCTCTTCTGCATCTGAGTCACCTCCAGCAGCCCAGTCACTATCTTTTGACACGAATGCTCTCCCTTGTTGCTTGAGAAGATCAAAATATTTCTTCTTGTAATCAATAGCTTCAAACTGCTTCTTTTCTTTCTCAGCTTGGGATTTCCTGCATTCATTGGCAAAGTGACCAGCAATTCCACAGCTATAGCATTTGATCTTTGATCTCTCAACCACATCCTTGTTCGGTTGATAGCTTTTCTTGAATTGCCCGGTTCCTGCTGGATTCTTCCTGAATCTTAGCTTCGAAAATTTCTTTGACAGAAATGCCAAATACTCATCTAGATCTTCAGCTTCATCCTTACTTAATGCATCAGGTTCTTCAATCATCCTGCTTTTATCTTTGCTAGTTTCAGCTTCACCTTCACAAGTTTTTGAACTTAGTGTGGCTTCTACACTCTTCATTCTTCCACCACCTTGGATTGTTGGAATATTGGCCACCAAGGCAACAGATCCACCTTTCTTCTGGATTTTCTCCACTTCCTCATCTTGCTACATTTCAAGCTCATAGGTCTTCAGGATGCCATACAGTCTCTCAAGTGTAAAATCTTTGTAGTCTTGAGAGTTCCTCAACGAGACTGTCACTAGCTTCCATTCCTTAGGAAGAGATCTCAGAAACTTTAGATTGGAGTCCTTAGTTTCATATTTTCTCCCATACAACTTTAGACCATTCAGTAACTTTTGAAATCTACTGAATATGTCTGTTAGATTTTCACCAGAGAAGTAGTGAAAATGCTCATATTGTTGTATTAGGAGCTGCATTTTATTTTCACTGACTTGTTCAGTTCCTTCACAGATTGTTTGAATAGTGGCCCACACTTGCTTGGCAGTAGTGCAGTTTATAACACAATCAAACATATCTTGGTCGATGCCATTGAATAGGATGTTCATAGCCTTCTTATCTTTGTGAATCTCCTCCAAGTCTTCATCTGTGTACTCAGCTTGATTCTTTGGAATAGGCCTTCCAGCAGCTACAGTGGCAGCATCTTGACCAATCCCAGAGTTGGCCTTCATTGGAACATGAGGTCCTTTCTCTATGCAATCTACATAGCCTTCATCAATGGCTGAGAGATGAAGGTGCATCTTTACTTTCCAGTGAAAGTAATTATCTTTGTGAAGCATTGGAATCTTCACACCTGTATCCTTTCTTCCCATGGTTTTGATCTCTAGACTTCTTGTATGTTAGAAGCTTGCTTTGATACCAATTGTTAGGTCCCGAAGTATTATAGAAGGGGGGGTTGAATACGATACTACCAAAAAAAAATAATTCCGAGAATATATCTTTATTGATAATAAACTCGAAGGGGTGTTACAACTTCTAATCCAATGGATTAGCTTCAAAACCTGAACACTCCTAAGGATAGTTTAGGCACGAGGACATTCTACCCGACACTTCCTGAAAGCGGGCTAAGCCGACTTTCCTACTAGATGGACTGTCTAGCAGCTTACACTCTTAAGGATAGTTTAGGCACGAGGACCTTCTACCCGACACTTCCTGAAAGCGGGCTAAGCCGACTTTCCTACTAGATGGACTGTCTAGCAGCTTATACAAAGAAGATATAAGAGAGAGAAGAGAGAGTTGTGTGTTGAGGTGTGTTTTGAAATGAAATACAACAGGCCTATTTATAGGTTTTTAGAAAGTTACAATTTGACACTATTCCAACAACCCCCAAATAGTAACTGGACACTATTTCACCAACCCCCAAATAGTAACCGTTGGTTACTATTCACATGAATAGTAATATTCACATGAATAGTAATTTCGGATACTATTCACATGAATAGTAATTTCGGATACTATTCATTTTCCTCTTAATTTGACATCCTTAAATATGCAGCTTCCAAAATGGAGGATATCAATATTGCTCTAAACTCAATCATACCTCTTAACAGTTTTTCTGAGTTAGATACTTCGATTCCTTTGTGAAGTGTTGATGCCTAGTGCAACTGGTCTGGTTCACAGACGACTAACATTCACTCATGGCCTTCGTATCATATCTTTAAGAACACTGCTAAGTATTGTGCAACTATAAAAACTTTATCTTTGGAATCTTTTGGCCCTTCAACTGAATCATCTATACATCTTATTTTGTCACTGAGGCTTGATCATGTTAATGAACTTCTTTCAGCAACTTGATCCTTGTTGATGCCTGTTCTTCAAATTTCACGATCCCTGTATAGAGTTAATATTTATTTATCTTTTATCCTAGTTGAGTTATATATGTCCTCTATTACATATTACATTACATTATGCTTTACATGGGTTATGGATTCTAGTGAATCATTCCATGCTAACCCTTGCAAGGATTTGATATTAAATTTCATACTTAAAAATTATGGTAAAGTTCGTGTTGCTGATGATGAGACTTTAGATATTGCGGGCATGGGAGATATTAATCTCAAGACCTCTTTGGGGACTAGCTGGACGTTGAAAGATTTAAGGTACATTCCTGGACTGAAGAAGATGTTGATATCTGTAGGTCAGTTAGATAAGGAAGGGTATCGAGTTAATTTCAGAGACGGACAGTGGAAGGTTATAAAGGGGAATCTAGTTGTTGCTCGTGGAGAGAAAAAGGGGACATTGTACATAGTTGAACAATCTAGCAATGAAGCAAATGCAGTTGCTAATGAGATTGGGTCCTCAACTTTGTGGCACCAAAGACTTGGTCATATGAGTGAAAAGGGTATGAAGCTGTTAACTTCGAAGGGGAAGATTCCAGAGCTGAAGAACGTGGAAGTTGGGTTCTGTGAGCCATGTGTTCTTGGAAAGCAGAAACGAGTTACTTTTGTAAAATCAGGGAGGACACCCAAGGCTGATAAGTTAGAGATAGTTAATACAGATGTATATGGTCCAACAACAGTTGCGTCGTTAGGAGGATCTCGCTACTATGTCACTTTCACTGATGATTCAGTAGAAAGGTATGGTTTATTTCTTGAAGAATAAATCAGATGTGTTTGCTACTTTCAAGAAGTGGAAGACCGAAGTTGAAAATCAGATCGGTTTGAAGGTTAAGAGTTTGATGTCAGATAATGGTGGTGAGTACAATAGTGATAAGTTTAAAAGCTTTAACGCAGAATATGGGATTAGAATGATCAAAATAATTTCAGAGACACCGCAGCAGAATGGTGTTGCAGAGTGCATGAATAGAACCTTGAATGAGAGGGCCAAGAGTATGAAATTGCATGCAGGGTTGCCAAAGACTTTTTTGGCAGATGTAGTTAGTACAGTAGCGTATCTCATAAATAGAGGACCTTCATTTCCTTTGGGGTTCAAGATTCCTAAAGAAGAGTGGCAGAAAAAGGAGGTAAATCTTTCACACTTGCGAGTTTTTGGTTGTGTTTCTTATATGCATGTTAAAGATTCTGATAGGGAAAAGCTTGATCCAAAAGCAAAAAAGTGTATTCATTGGTTATGGCTTAGATGATATGGGTTACCGTTTCTGGGATGAACTACCGAAGAAGGTCGGTCGAAGTAGAGTTGTTACTTTTAATGAGAATGCAGTGCATAAGGTTAAGCTTGCAGTCGATTCTGAGTTTATAAAAGAAAAACCCAAGAAAGTGAAAGCAGTGCTTGAAGATACTACTGAAGAAGATCTTGCAGGATATAGTGGGAGATTGGGGAATGGTAATGACATAGTTCCAGTTACTCCACAGGCTGAGGTAAGAAGATCTAGCAGAATTGTGAGGACACCACAAAGATTTTCTCCTTGAGCATATTATATGTTATTGATCGAGGATGGAGAGCCTTAGTGTTATTCAGAGGTAGTTCAGGTGGATGATTCAGTTCAGTGGAAATCGGCCATGGAAGAAGAGATGAGTTCTCTTGATAAGAATGAGACTTGATCCTTAATAGAGTTACCAGCAGGAAAGAAGGCTTTACAGAATAAGTGGGTGTTCCAGATCAAAGAAGAACCTGATGGCAGTAAAAGATACAAGGCGAGGTTGGTAGTCAAGCGTTATCAACAAAAAAAGGGTATTGACTATACTGAAATATTTTCACCCATTGTTAAGATGACTACAGTTAGAATTGTGCTAAGTATTGTGGTTGCAGAGGAGTTAAATCTAGAGCAACTAGATGTTAAGACCGCGTTCTTACATGGTGATCTTGAGGAAGACATCTACATGGTACAACCAGAGGGATTTCAGGTAGCTGGGAAAGAAAACCTTGTGTATGGTTTGAAGCAAGCGCCAAGACAATGGTACTTGAAGTTTGACAGCTTTATGATGAAGAGTGGGTACACTAGGAGTGCTATGGGTCATTGTTGTTATTTTAAACAATTTGATTCATCTTATATCATATTATTGTTGTATGTTGATGACATGTTAATAGCAGGATCAAACATGAGGGAAATCAACAGGTTAAAGAGACAAATGTTTGAGGTGTTTGAGATGAAGGATATGGGTGCAGCAAAACAGATACTTGGTATGGGCATCATAAGGGATAGATCCGACGGTACTTTGAATTACCTCAAAAGAAGTATATTGAGAAATTGTTGCAAAAATTTAGTATCCAGGATGCGAAGACCAGAAGTACACCGTTGGCGACTCACTTTAATATCACGAAGAAGCAGTCAACTAAAACGAATGAAGGCAAGAAAGATATGGCTAAAGTTCCATATGCATCTGCAGTTGGTAGTTAGATGTATGCTATGGTGTGTACAAGGCCAGATATTGCTCATGCAATGGGAGTTGTTAGCAGGTTCATGTCTAATCCAGGAAGAGAGCATTGGGAAGCAGTCAAGTGGTTGTTGCGCTACTTGAAAGGCACATCCAAGGTAACGTTATGTTTCAGCAAGAAAGATGTTATCTTGGAAGGGTTCTCTGATGCAGATTTGGGTGGATGTTTGGATACAGGAAAAAGTACTATGGGATATATTTTCACTTTGGGTGGCACAACAGTTAGTTGGATGTCTTGACTTCAAAAGAGTGTTGCTCTTTCAACCACAGAAGCAGAATATATGGCTATCTCTGCAGCTAGCAAGGAGATGATTTGTTTGAATAATTTTCTTGAGGAGTTGGGCAAGAAACAGACGAACTGTGCTTTGTATAATGATAGTCAGAGTGCTATTCATCTTGCGAAGAATCCTGTGTTTCATGCTAGGACGTAGCATATTCAGCTGAGATGTCACTTTACAAGAGAGTTGATTAGCAATGGTACTTTGTCCTTGAAGAAAAACCTTGGTTCAAAGAATCGTGTAGATATGTTGAGTAAGGTGGTTACTAATGAAAAGTTGAAGCTTTGCATAGCTTCAACTGGCCTTCAGAACTGATTGATGAGAAGGCGTTGCACTAGTTGGAATTATTGATCGAAGGATTGGGTGTTACTCCCTCTGTCCCCACTGATTCTTTACATTTGGAAACGTAATTCTTGTACGAATTTTAAGGTGCATTTTGCGGATAGTTTCATAACTTATTTTAAAAAATTTCTTTTTTGTATAAAAATAGAATTGTTTTATTTTTATACAAAAAAAAGAAATTTTTAAAAATAAGTTATGGAACTATACTTTTTAAGAGCCTTAAAATGCGTGTCAAGCAATGAAAAAAAACTGTAAAGAAATGGGAGGGACAGAAGGAGTACTAGATTTACAAGAGTGAAGTGAAGATGTGGTCAATGTAATAACCATAAATTTTGTACTTGAGAAATTTTTTATTTTATGAATGAATAGTAAATTGATGGATGAATAGTGATTTGCATGGATGAATAGTGATTTTTAGAATTAAGAAATTGTCAGGTTACCCTATGTACAGGACATGAAATGGATATTGTAAAGTTATACGAGTAATCTACGATACGAATGAGTGTATGTAAACGCGATCAGAATTCAGAAAATCCAAACATTATTTTTGTGGAATATTTGACCGAGCAGTGAAGAGCATATCAATGCGATCAAGAAAGGGAATTATTATATTAAGTATTTAAGGATTATATTTTTATTAAATATGATTTGAGGATTTAGAACGAGAAATCTTGAATTAGTGTAACAAGCATTCTAGAAATTGCTAGAACTTTATAACGAGATTAAGCGATAAAGCGAACACGAAACAAATTATGGAACGAGATTAGAAACCATGCAAAATCATCTAGTGCATCATATTTAGTGAATTTGGTGGGAAAGAAAATCAAGAAATCAAAACAAAAAGAATTGGTGAGGTGTTTGATCAAGAACATGCCAACAATGCACCATGTCATCACTTCTCTACACACCACAAGCACTTGATTAAAGAGAGTATTAGTTGCTAACACACATCAAATACATATCACAAATATCCTACAAGTCATTACCAACTAGTCAAGCAAGAGAGAAAAAGAAGAAAAATATCACCACCACCACCACCAAGAACCATTGGACCCTTCCATTTAATTCAAAACCAAAACCCTAGCTAGGGAGCTTTGTTTCTTGAGATCTATGGCTTAGAAGAAAGGTATCAAGGAGACTAAGATATGATTAAAATATGAGCTTCAACCTTGCCTTCTAACTATGTCAAAAATCCATCCAAAGATGAGGATGAATAGTAATAAATAGTAACTCACCATGTTTTCTTGTTTTGTTCTTAAGGTTAAAGCTTTATAAGGACTATCTAAAGCTTGTTAAGTGATTATAAACACTTGATGGTGTTGCTAGAGCTTCTAAAAAGGTAAAACCCTAACCTACCTTTGAGTTTTATATGAGTTTTGGTGTAGTTTTGATGCCAGTATAAAGATGAGATCATGTTAAGTGGTTTAATGATTGTTTGGCTTTGTATAATGTGTAAAATGATGGGTGTTGGATTTGAACCTCACCACTGGAATTAGTGGTGTATGATGGATGTTTGTTGGTGTTAAGGATGTATGGTATGCCTTGGTGATTGGTTTGGAATGTTTGTAAAATGAAAATGTTCGATTTATAACCGTCGTAATGCTAAAATTTCGTTAGCTCATAAAAATAGTTAACCCCGAAACCATAAAAGTATTTTTAGATTCATTACTACCTATGGTTGTGTAGGTATGGTTGTCTGGTTTATTTCGCCGCAAGAATCATGTCAAAAGAGTTTACAGTTTAAGAGTTATGTTAGTTTTAGTAAAAGTGGTTCAAGAGATTTTATCGCAGAAATGTAACCACTTTGTTGCTACGTTTGAGACCCTTAAGAATGGTTTTAAATTATGAAATTCGGTAGTAAGGAGCTAAGGACAGTTAGTGAAGTTTATGCGAAGGTTTCGAGTTAAAAAGATTATATTTCGATTTTATCTAAATGCGTTAGCCAAGGTTGCGCAAGTGAAAACCCCTAAGAAATATGACTTTGAAACCAATCTTATAAGTGGTAAAGTAGAACTTGAATTCGAACCAAACTTATGACTTAAGTATTTGACGATTAGCATAGACTTAGTACGAGTCTAGAATGATCCAATAGTGCTTTGATTGTGATTTGCTTAAGTATACGAGTATTTAATTATAAGTGGATCATATAGGAGATTAATCGTATGTTCTTGACTTTGTTTAGATTGTCGGACATTGTCGCGAGCCCCTACTACGACCAGAGCATCAGGCAAGTTTTTCTAAACTTATACTTTTGAAGTATTGTTGTATAATACTGCTTTTACCGTATATGCGAGTTTTACATTTTGCGATAACTGTAGTATCGTGTTAATATAAGGTTGACTTTTGGTTTGTATACTAGCTTTGAGATAAGTAGTTATAAACTGGTATACCTTGTAGCTCTAGAGATAAGAGCATACTTGTTGTTTTTGACTCTAGACCGGGAGTCGGTATTTCGAGATTCTCAGGGAAACCCGAGGGATTCCAGGGACAAGATTATTATTTATTTTGAGAATTGTTTTGATAAACATTATTTATATTTCCAGAAAGTATTAAATACTTGGAAATGATTTGAGAAATATTATTCGAATATTTTTTTATTATCGGAGGATTATTTAAATCATTATTTTATTTTAGAGATTTATTTAATAAATTTTTCTTTAAATGTTTATTAAATCTCTTTAATTGATTTAAAAACCATATTACTTATTAAAAAATCATTTGAGGTCTTTGAAAATTATTTTAAATATTTTATGACCTTCAAAAATATTTTCAAAAATTATAGGGATTCCAAAATATTTATTAATGATTATTATCCCCTCTCTTGAGCCGTCTAGGCGTTTCAAATCCATCGAGAATTTTGGAATCCAGAGTTTGGAAGTCAGTGTTATTACTTCCTCTTCGTTGATATGTTCAAGAGTATTCTGAGATTATGGCCCTGCTATTAAGGATTCCCAGTTTTGTTAAAAGAGTATAAGATCCAATCTTGATTTCACATGAACCATTCATCATTCAAACTGAGATTCCGGCCAAAGGCCGACGAGAAATTTCGGTTAGCTTCCATTTGATACCAGGAGTAACCAAAGGATACGAGTAAGATCTGCGAACGGGTAGAGACCCGGGGGACTTGAATTTGTTCCAGTTCCAAGGCCAGTAGATCCATTCAGAGACAAGAACTAGGAAAACGGAGTCAGAGGCGAAGGTAGCGCGTCGTCCATCCACGGCCTTGATGATGTCGGGGCAGAATGGAAAACCGGGACTGTCCTCTACATGTAGAAATGTTGATTACGAAAGCCCCATGCATATCGACTGATCGTCGAGCAGGGGTGCGCCTAAGAAATTCCCGCCACAAGTTCAAGTCAATTCTCTTACCTATGAAGCATTGTACATTCTATCCGGCAGTATCTAAAACTGATTATTTTGTTTTCCCCGAGGGGAGTCTTTGCATCCAGATTCTATCCAGTCCCTATAAGTGTGAATATTCAAGTTTTCAATTAAGGATGCATGTTTTATAAATTGCTTCGGTAGAGACGAGTTTCATATATCTTTCATACAAGATAGTATTTGATAATTGAAGTACTGAGGTAGTACTGTTTTTTGAATATTTTTCCAATAAGAGAAAATAAAAATTCATTTGTTGAGTTGTTGAGATAATAACGAGTTATTTATTTTCCGGTAAAGGAAATGGTTTCAGAAATGAGATGTTTTGACAATAATTGTCTGGTATAATTTCATACCTGAGACTTTCATTTATAGACAGATTATGCCATACTTTATTTATCTTGCTAAGCTTTCGCTCATTCTTGCTATTGTTTTATATATTATATAGCAGCTAAGAGGGATGCCAAGGATTCGGCATACAGCCCGCAAGCGAGTGGGAAACGCAAGGCATTTTCGTGAGCAGTTCATGGCAGCGATCCCAGAGGTAGTAAGGACCAGTTGAATCAGTCGGTAGCTTTTGTTAGTCCGCTTTATTTATAAGTACGACTTGTGTATATATATAACCAGAATTAGACGGTTGAGCCGCTGATGTGCCTTCACTTAAAGGTTATGTCAGAAGCAGTATTCAGAAATCTTTTGGGTTGTAATAACTTATATTTTAAGGATTAATATTGTAAGTGTATCATTTTTGAGACTCTAACCCGTGTGAGTGTGTTTATATTATGGGGTCATGAGCGGGCGGATTATATATTGTGAGAAATACAGGTACAGTAAAGAGTAAATGGATCGTGACTACCCTAGATCCCTGACCCTGGGTCTGGGGGTGTCACAGTCATACTGCAAGTGGGAGATTGTTGGATTTGTGGAGTCTATCAGGTTTCAGAATTGGATTCTGATTTGGGTTAGAAATTCTAGAGTTGGATTCTAATTAGAGTTAGGAATTTCAGAATTAGACTCTGATTTGTTTAGGCCCGGTTTCTTCTCTTATAAATATTCCCATGTCATTGTAATACAACACAACACAACTCAATTATGAGAGATCAATACAAAATTAGTGTGGCTTGTGGAGTAGGAATTTCCGAACCACGTAAATCTTTGTCTTGTGTGATTGTCGTTTATTTTCTTGTTCTTATTTATTCGATTTGGGTTTTGCTTTCGTTGTTGTATACACAACATTTCTAACTATATAATTAACAAATGTTTATTTATTAAATATTTTATCATTTAACTCCCTACAAATATATATTTATATAATATTTATTAATTATATTTATTCTCAATAATTTGTTAATATTAATATTTTAATTTTAAATCATGCTTGATTAGTGCACGTGCATCATACGGTTAGTTATCGTCTACCCACATAAACAGTAAATCAATAAAAATTTATGAACTAAAAATAGATCGCGCAATTCAATATTAATTTTAATCAATAATTTTTGGCCTCTACTGAACAAAAATTTTGGCCCTTATAAAATAAAATTTTTGGTCCATTAAACTTTCAATATTAATATTTATCTTGGGGGATTAAAACTAAAATCTTACAGTCAACATGGCACCGTTACAATCCTCCTAACGTATAAAACCACACAAAAGTCTACTGGAGTGATTGTATGTAAAATTGGTTAGAGCAAGCCCAACAGCTCCTTAGTTGATTCCTAAAAATATTATAAAATAATGCTTCCTAGTGATTTAGGAACCTTGTTTTGTACATCAACTCCAACAACATTCCCTATATTCATTCCTTATTATTGTTATAATGATAAATTTGAAATCAATTAGAGAATGAGATATGGAAAAATATTGAAAAATGGAAGGAAATAAATTTTTTATTGATAGAAATCAAATTAGGGATGGCTAGTGGTTCCCCAAAAATAGGAAATGGCTAGAGGTCCTTATTGTTTTAGGGAACCACTAGCACACTGTTGGAGTAGTGTTTTGTACTAAATCCCTTAAATCTTGACTGAGAAAGCAATATAGGGAAGTTGTTGGACTTGCTCTTATGTGTGGAATTGGGCATGTACGTCTGGTAATGTATAATTTAAATAATAGTAAAATGATGTGTGCCCTGCTACTCTGAAAAACTCTGCATTGGTATTGTATACTGTATTACTTTCCAAGGCTTTACTTCTAACGGGAAAACCAATTTTCATTATGGCAATCTCGATATTTGTTTCTGATGATCTATCCCTGTCAACGCAATGCAATAAACGCTGATACATTTCATTTACGTACAGTACATACATGTTAAAAAAGGGGGTTAAGAATAAATTATACCAGACAACCTTATATCAAGGATGTGCCCTACTAGGATTCGTAACAACTAAAAAAAACATAACCCTAAAATAATATTACTTTATAGCAATTACTTCAAGTTTCATGCACCACTTCTTGCATTTTCCTTATAAGACTACATAAGCACCCTTATATTTACCTCAGTCCTCATATAAAGTAATTGATATTGCCATTTAATTTTAGTTGTTTACACGGTGGAGTTTCAAAAACGCGGCCTGCCGCATGCTCATATTGTCCTATGGGTAGCTACTCCGGACAAGTTAATAAGTGTGGATGATATCGAAAATGTTATAAGCGCTGAAATTCCAGATAAGGGGGCCGATCTAGTTGGTTACAAAGCAGTCTCACAATTTATGATGCACGGGCCGTATGGAGCGGCAAATCCTAAATGTCCATGCATGTCTAATGGTCAATGCACAAAACACCATCCAAAGCCTTTCAGCGATATCACATCTATGGATAATGATGGCTATGCTCTTTATAGAAGGAGAGATACGAAGTTAACTGTTGAATGTAATGGCACTTAGATAACAGGTAACCATCCATTTATCCTTTAAACTTAATTGAATTTAGCAAATACTGCCTTTGTAATGTTTCCCTCTTCACTTGACAGGTATATGGTACCTTATCATCGCGGATTGCTTGTCAAATACCAAGCACACATAAATGTTGAGTGGTGCAATATATAGGTCTCTGTCAATAAAATATTTATTTAAATATATTGGCAAGGGACCAGATACAGCAACGATTCAATTGGAGAAAGACCGGCATCATCTAGCTAACAACAATGATGCATATCCATCTCTCAAAAAATCAGGCTTTGATGAGGTCGAAAATTATCTTTCATGTCAATATGTATCCGCGGTTGAATCATGTTGGCGCCTGTTTGAGTTTCCCATACATCATAGGGAACTCTTTGTGCAACGCTTATACTTTCATTTGGAAAATGAACAAGAGATCCGATTCCGTGACAACGAGACCTTACCATAGGTTGTTCGTAGAGTTGATCCTAATGGCACAATGTTCATTTAGTGGCTACTTAATAATGAATGCGATGAGTTGGGTCGTAATTTGACATTTATCAAGTACCCAACAAAGTTCCGATGGGATGCATCGGCTAAACATTGGTTTCGCCAAAAACAAAATATGGATGTTATTGGGCATATGGTCTATGCACACCCGGCCTCTGGAGAACGCTTCTACATGAGATTACTACTTAACATTGTTACTAGGGCTACATAATTTGAAGATATTAGGACTGTGGACTGCATTGTTTACTCTACCTACAAAGAAGCATGCTTTCATAGAGCGTTGCTTGAATCTGATAAAGAGTGGCACATTGCAATGGTGACGCCTCTCTATGTGCAAGTGCGAGGCGCGGGCACTGAAATAATTTTTTGCTTGAAAATGTATATATATATATATATATATATATATATATATATATAGATAATTTTGTAACTAAAAATACGATAAATGACAAGATTTCGATTTTATCTCATATTCTTATAGTTATTTTGTAATATTTTATACAAAATTCATGTAACAATATTTTATAATTTAATTAGATTTCATAAAATTTGGATAATTATCAATACGATAGTAATCACATGTTTATTGTTAAATACTGAAATATTAATTTAGTGTTTAAAATGGTGTGAAATCAGCTTTATCAAAGTAAATATTTGAGTATAATATAAATAAGGCTTAATGACCTTTTGGCCCTTCAAGTTTGCGCGGTTATACCCATAAAGCCCTAAGGTTTAAAGTCGTTCCTTTTCGCCCATCCAACTTCAAAAATGTACCTTTTAGCCACAAACCGTCGTCTTTGGCCTTTAAAAGGTGACGGTTTTGTGTTAAAAAGACGACGGTAAAGTGGCTAAATGGTACATTTATGAAGTTTGAGGGGCAAAAATGAACGACTTTAAACCTTAGGGCTTTATGGGTATAACTGCACAAACATGAAGGGTTAAAAGGTCATTAAGCCTATAAATAATTATATTAGTAAAATTGTCCATGAATAACATAGAGGTTTGTCAATTCGCGTGATTTTAACGTAAACAAAAACATATTACAAAATCTCTTATTATTATGTAAAAGTCATCTTTGTGATTCGAATATACATACATATTTATACACATTTAAATTCAAAATTTTTCTTTTAGTCTAATGCTTATTAAACAATATGAAATTCTGTTTTAAAAATTAGGTAGTTTGAAAAAAAAAATCATAATTTTGAAATATTTTTTAACACAATTTTAATTTTTTTCGAATATTAAAATTGAAGTAAAATATGATTAAACAAACTTAATGACTTGTACATCTATAAAATATTTGAGATCAAATTTTTTTGTTATATCTATAGTAATACAATAGTAATACAAGTGTGTGCTGCAACTCTACCATTATATAATATATTGATCAATTTATTATATTATATGAAAATTCATATAATCATACTTTATAGTTGAGTTATAATCTAATCGGTCATTATTTATAATTATTGCAGTTTTGTAATATTTATGACTCAAAAATCATATATTCTTTCATTCATTATTGAAAATTAGTTACTTTATTCTTTATATATATAACATAGATTCATTTTTAGAGTTCTCACCTTTTTAACATAAATTCAATTATTTTTAATATTTAGTTAAATATTTATGTTTTAACACCAATCATACATATAAATTATTGAAAGTCTAAATAGAAGCCAACCATAAATCTCTAATATGATTCATATATTTAAAATTTATATACCTAAAAATTATGTTATGCAATTATCAATTATGTCTGATTTGATAAATAAAATTTACATATTTCTTAAAACCAAATTTTAACTTTTATTTTAATAATTTAATATCTACTTGTAGACGAATGTAAATAAAAATATTTTTTTCCCGAACTCGGTTATATTTTTGTATAATCTAAAATTTTATCTTAAAATTTGATCTTCAAATTTTATTTTAAATTTCAATCATTTAAAATGGTGAAAGAGAATCGTAGAGTATGCTCAATAGATTAAAATGTTTTTCGTAATTATATTCTTAACAATATTCTAAAAATAACAAAAACCAATATGTAAATGAGTCAAAATAAAAATAGAAAAAATGGGACAAAAGGAGAAGATGTGGTAAATCTAATAAGATTTTTAAAGCATACTAAAAACTAAGTATAACATAATGGTTATGGCATGAGTTTGAAAGTGGAAGGTTGTGGATTCGATCCTCGTGGGAACCATAATTATATCTAATTTTTACGTAAATTTTAAAAGTATGGTATTTTTGTTATTTTTCAATAAATAAGGGTAAATCAGTAATTTCATACTCATTTTACTTTAAACTTCAATCATTTAAAATGGAGAAAGAGAATCGTAGAGTATGTTCAATAGATTAAAATGTATTTCGTAATTATATTCTTAGCAATATTCTAAAAATAACAAAAATCAATATGTAATTGAGTTAAAATAAAAATAGAAAAAATGGGACAAAAGAAGAAGGTGTGGTTTATCTAATAAGATTTTTAAAACATATTCAAAACTAAGTATAACATAATGGTTATGCCATGAATTTGAGAGAGGAAGGTCATGGTTCAATCCTCGAGGGTAACATAATTATATCTAATTTTACATAAATTTTAGAAGGGTGATATTTTTGTTATTTTTCAATAAATAAGGGTAAATCAATAATCCCTGTTGAAATTTAATATATAGTAATAGATTTATGAACTTTTCTTTATTCGGTGAATTTTATATAGAAAAATGTTAGAGTTACATAAAGTTTCACAAAAAATTCACAAAATGATATGTGTCTCACTTTGATTGGTTATAACTCAATGGGCCCCTTACATTCACACAAATATCAACCAATAAAAAAAATTCACATTGGTGAAATCCAACTCATTTTGTGCAAAAATTATGTAGGCAATTATGTGAATCTAGCATTACTATTTTATATATCTTGAATATAAACAAATTTAAGGCGGTAATGAACGGTATATCCGGTGCCTCAACTAATATTATACTATGCCCACCTAGTTATTAGGAATTAAAGCAAGATAATTGCCTATAAATGTGTCAATATATAAATCTTTTTCTTTAATGCAAAATCTTTTATTCGAATTTCAGACAGAACAAAAGGCGTATCTCTCGCACTAACTATGGAAATCAACATTTCAAATTCATGCACGGACAAAACATCTGATGCAATCATACACAAACTTAGAAAATTACAAAATGAATTCTGACAATTAAAACAAATAAAGAAATTAAAAACCAAAATAAGCGCCAAATTGGAGGGAAATCTCTCTCTCTCTCTCTCTCTCTCTCTCATTTTTGTGCTCTCTCGCTATCCCGCCTTCCAACTAATAAAACCCTAGCTCCCATCCTTACATTACTCCTATAAAGTAGTGTCACATTCTTACATTTGAAATACACACCCTTCTCTTTGTAATTGATACTAAAAAATAAAGAAAATAAAGAATTTTTATATTTTATCAATTAAATTTTGTGCTTACTGTTGAAAAAAATCCCTGTTTCAGATCTGTTTCTCACTTCCCATCACTTCAAAATCATTACTTTTTATTGTTTGTATCATAATTTGATATGGGTATGCATTCAAATTAAGGGGTTCTTGATTTTCTTGATTTTGAACTAATTTTCAAGAATTTTCAGGGCAAGAGAAAGATTGAATTTTGATGTCAGAAATGCATGGTGGGAGTGGAAAGAATGGTGGGTTTGATCCAAGCAATCTTCATTTGAAGAAAGAACTTACTCAAATTAGGAAAGCTTCAAAGGTACTTAAAGACCCTGGAACATCTTCAACTTGGAAGTCTCCTTTGAGTTCAGGTAGAGCTTTGTCTGTTGTTGCGAATTCGATATCGTCGTCTAATGAGAATAGTCATTATCATCACTATTTGAATAGTAGAAATGGTAATGTAATTAGTAGTGATGGTAATATTAATAAGGTATTTTTGGAAGATGGAAATGGTGGTAGTGGGAGGGGGAAGGAGAAAGGGGTGTTTTTGTGTAATTGGAAAGCTAAAAAATCGGAGCCCGGAAAGAGGTCAAGTGATGCTGAGAGTGAGGATGATGATAGTTTGTCTTCGGTATTACCGGGACAGAGTGTTGATAGCATGAGTGATGCTCAAAATGGTGGAGGGGATTTGAAGAGTGGTAAATATATAGGGGATAAGTATGGTACGATGTTGTATAAGTATAGAAATACGAGTTCGGGTAAGAGGAATATAGTGAAGAAAAGGGTAAAGAAGAATGCACATTCTGCTGCTTCATGGAAACGTCATCAGCAGCGGATTGTGCTTACTAAGAGTTCAAAGCCGAGATCAGGGCATGTGCCTTTGAATTTAAGGCGGGATGACTCAGTAAGTTTAGTTCATCAGTCTGATGATACTGGTGAATATTTTAATTCTGAGGATCCACGTAGGTACGCAGCAGAATCTCCTTTTCTGGCACGGCTTAAGTCAACAAAGTCGTTCAGGGGCAGTCGGAAAGAGGAGTCCTTGTATTCATATGGTACCCCGGCAATGTCTACAAGTTCGTTAAATTTATATGGCATTAAGAATTCAAGCACCGTTAAGTCTTGGGATGCTACCGAGTCTTACAATGATGGGGACAATGAGGTGGATGATCATCTCGACATGGCTGGTCACCAGGGATGTGGGATGCCATGTTATTGGTCTAGAAGGAGCACACCAAAGCAAAGAGGGGCATCTAAAAGTTATTCACCTTCACTTTCTGATATTTTAAGGAGAAAAGGAAGTAGCATTTTATGTGCAAGCCAAAGCATGTATAATAGACGAAGTCCTGGATTTTCTTTAAGTTCCCATAAGAAGAGAGTTCGATCAAAGACTGCTCAAGGCCAGCTTCCTTTGTTAAGCAGTAGTGCTGAGGGCACAGGTGGATGGTCACCAGGAAATAGCAATGACGATCTCTCGACAAACTATGGGGAGCTTAATATGGAGGCATTGAGTTGTTTAGATGGAAGTAGATGGTCAGCAAGCTGCAGGAGTCGAGAAGGGTCGGAGCTTGTTTCTATAAACGGGGAAATAGAATCACAAAGCACTCCTGAGAATCTCAGAAGCTTGAGCCAGAAGTACAGGCCAGTGTTTTTTGAAGAATTAATTGGCCAGACTATTGTTGTTCAGTCTCTTACAAATGCAATTCTCAGGGGAAGGATTGCCCCAATATATCTTTTTCAAGGTCCTCGTGGTACGGGAAAGACGTCGACTGCCAGGATTTTTTCTGCTGCTTTAAACTGCTTCGCCAAGGATGAAACTAAGCCCTGTGGGGTATGCAGGAGTTGCGCAGATTTTCTTTCTGGAAAGAGTAAGGATCTTATGAAATTTGACGCCTCCAACAAAAAGGGCATTGGAAAAGTTAGGTATTTCATAAAAACCCTGTCAGCAGGTCCTCCACAAACCTCTTCCCTTTACAAATTTTTTGTTATTGATAAGTGTCACTTGTTACCCACAAAGACGTGGCTAACTTTCCTAAACTTTCTTGGGGAATCCCCTCCACGTGTTGTGTTCATATTTATAACAACCGATATTGACATTGTTCCGCATGCTATCCTATCACGGTGCCAGAAGTACCTTTTCAAAAAAATCAAAGATGGTGACATTGTATCGAGGTTGAGGAAAATTGCAGGCGAAGAGGATTTAGATGTTGAATCAGATGCATTAGATTTGATTGCTATGAATGCAGATGGTTCTCTTCGAGATGCAGAAACTATGTTAGACCAATTATCTTTGTTAGGCAAAAGGATTACCACATCTTTGGTCAATGAACTTGTGAGTTTGTAATGCCCTGTCCTTTTACAGAATGTTATTTTGCTAGATCTATTTTTAATGGTTATGCCTGTGTTATTCAAATGCTTGTTTACTATCTTTAAATACCTGGTTTGTATGGTGGACCGGATCTTGGACCGTTGAGCTCTTTAAATGAGCTTGCATGATGGTAAATCGTAACTACTTATTTCTCAATTAGTGAGCTGGATGATTCAAGTTTGTTTGTGTGCTGTCCTTTTTATAGGTGGGAGTTGTACCTGTTGAGAAACTTCTTGAGCTATTGGAGTTAGCAATGTCATCAGATACAGCCGAAACACTAAAAAGAGCGAGAGAGCTGATGAACTCGGGGATAGATCCAATGCTATTAATGTCCCAGCTGGCCGCCCTAATTATGGATATAATAGCAGGAACATACAACATTGTTGATGCCAAATACAATGACTCGTTCACTGATGGAAGAAGTTGTAAGTAACATGTACATTATTGTCACTCTGGTGTTTTTAAATAGATAATCTTTCCCGTCCAAAATGATGTTTGTTCTACTACATCATTAGGGTATCATTTACTTCTTCAAAAGTTGACAATATGGAAGGCATTCTACTTAACTGAAGTGTGTGTGGGATTACTTCTTTATTGGGAAGTGTCTGAACTCTGAAGGAACATAATTCAGTAATTTTTTTGCTACATCTGCCATTGATTTACTTGAATAAGTGGAAATTTCTTCTGCAAGAGTTACCAAGTCGATGGGCACATGATACATCTCATTCTTAAAATTCTTAAAACAAGACCTTATAACTTTACCTTTTCTAGATTTTACTTGTCTTTCTAATAAGATTTTATGATAGTCGATGTCAGCATGATAATTTGAAGTACCATTAACGTAAGAAATGGTACTGGTTATCTGAGCTGTGTACCAGTGTTTGGGAATTGGCGAATAGCTATCTTTGCATGGTTAATATAATCTGTAAAGTAGCTTCCTTCCAAAAATGATTGGGCATGGATCAGAAATGGATGTGTCGTATGTTTCCAGATGATTTATGCATGTTATGGAAAATGTATAGTTTAAGTCATCACCACTGTATCTATATATTTGATGAACTTGAAACAGGCATTTCTGTACATAATACCATTCTTCCATTCACATTTATTGCTAAAAATGATAACTTATGAAAATACTTCTGCAGTGAATGAAGCTGAACTTGAGAGATTAAAAAATGCTTTGAAACTTCTCTCTGAGGCTGAGAAGCATCTGAGGGTTTCAAGTGAAAGATCATCATGGTTCACTGCAACCCTTTTGCAGCTAAGCTCTGTACCTTTGCCAGATCCCAATCAGCCAGGAAACAGTAGGAGACAAAGCTCTAGAACACCTGAGGATCCATTAAGTACTTGCAATGACGTTATTGCCCAAAAGCTAAGGCCCGACCCTCTGCTCAAATTGCGGAGGTCAACCTCTCCAGTGTCCTTACATAGAGCCCCTCACCGAAATTCATTCAGTGAAGATGATCTACTTAGTCTCAATTCAAAGCCTGCTCATGAATTGTTCATGAATGGTGATTCATTGAGTGTCTCAGATGATAATTTTGTTGCTGAAACAATGAAGTCAAATATGTTGGATGATGTCTGGATCCAATGCATTGGAAGGTGCCATTCAAAGACACTGAGGCATTTACTTCGTAGTGATGGAAAGCTTGTGTTGATATCTAAAGTTGAAGGTACTTATATAATGATGATACAAGTTCTACGTATTAATCACTGTTAAGTCTTGTGCACACTAGAATATTGTTCTGTTCTACGTAGTGATACTAGTGCTTTTAGTCATGCTTAAGAGTTTCCTTGAGGTTGAAATCAGTCATTGATCTTATTATTTTTGTTAATTAACTGTCTAGTTCTCATAACATGTCAACATGATTCAGTTAGTGGATATGTCTTACAAACATCAGCTAGACATTATGCTGTCGCCCCCCCCCCCTCCCCCCCTCTTCTCCTTTCTTTTCCTGGGCGCTCTCTTGGGTCTCAACATATAGTATATCCTTTTATTGATCCCATGGCTACAATGTGTTAATCATTCCTCTAATTGCCTATATGAACAAAGATCTTTTAGCTTTACCATATGTTAGTTGTTGGCCTCTAATAGTTTAAATTGAATGTCAAAGTACCTAATTTTACATGTTTTGTAATGCAAAATTTTCTAATTTAAATATTTAATGACTTTGCTACTAATTTTTTGGAGGTCTAAATCTTATCATGGTGAAATATCTATATTTCTGAGCTTTTTACATGCCCTTCTGATTCTAGTATCTTCTGGTTGCAGGTGCTTTAGTTGCATATATTGCATTCACCAATAGTAATATTAAACTCAGGGCAGAAAGATTTCTTAGCAGTGTCACAGATTCATTTAAAAATGTTCTGCGGAGCAGTAATGTACAGGTCAGGATCGTACTTTTGCCAGATGATGATCCCTTAATAAATAGTGAAAGACGAGTGGTTTTGGTAGATCATATGGTCAAAGAACACGAAACTCAGGTAATTAATTAGGAATTTATTTTCTCCAAAAAACTGGACCATTGTTCTGATTTTGATGATGTACCAGGTACCACAAAAGTTGTCAGGGGTAAGCTACAATGATTCTAATGTTAAGCTGCCTGAAAATTTCCTATCTACTTCAAAATCACTATCCCTGCTGGATGCTGAAGTAAATGAAACAAATGAAAGAAATCCTGTAGTTCCTTCTTCAAGAATAGAGTCAATTATCCATGAACAAAGATTAAAAACTGCATGGTTGCAGACTGCAGAAAAAGTCACTCCTGTATCGCTGACTCGTTCAAAACCCGAGAGGAATCAAGTCCTGCCTCAAGATCAAGTCTACAATCGGAATCAGATGGATTTTGCGGATCCTGAAAGCTTCACTTCTCAGCATTGGGAAGATGAGCTGAAAGATGACATCAGTGCCTTGAAAGTTTATAATGTAAAAGAGGCTACCCAGAAAAGTCAAGGTGGTGAAAGATCCGACCTTTATCCGATGTCACCAAGTTTATTGCACCATAGCGACTATGCTAGTGATCTCAGTAAGGAAACCATGTAAGTAATAAGCGGCATCGTACTAGACTTATCATGAAGAAAAATGCTCTCGATATATAATATTCGAAAATTTTAAAACAATTATTAATTTATATCTGCTATGTGAAACCAATGGCTTCTTTGATACTGTACTAGGGGGTATGAATCAAGCTCAGGAGTTGGAGGATGCAGTGGACTTTTCTGCTGGAAAAAACACAAACATCATACAAAGGGAAAGGTAGGCTAAAGAAATTTATTCAGTTTATGTTAGAACTTTTATTCTGTCAAGTATTACTTTAGTACACTTAATTTTTATCTGTATTAACAGATTAATCAACGGGCACGGGTTCCTGTGCGTAAGCACAAAGGTGGTCGCTTTTTGTGGTTGGATTGTGCAAAGTCGACAAAAACAGAGGAAAAACTTGTAAAGATAAAATAGGGATTGTGCAAAGTCCACAAATCAGAGGAAAAACTTAGAAGATGTAATAGAAAAGCGTAAGTTTGATATCCAAGATTAGGTGTGAATTTTCCTAAGCTTTCATCTTGTTCTTCTTCCTTCTCCGTCATGTAGGTATTTTATTTACCAACAAGATGTAATGGATATGAGAAGGTCATGAAGAATATATCCTAAGTTTTTAATTTTTCCAGTGTTTTGCAATTTTTTTTTTTTTGGTTCAGCGAGTGTTAATAGGATCAAAAAAGCAAGTAACTTTCCACTAGGGAAAAAAAATGGAGGACAGAGGAAGTTAAATTAGTGTATACTAAGATTTTCTGCCTGAATGGTGTTCGCGGAAACATCACTGTTTTAAGAGGGAGCCGGTGCGTACATGGGAGTGTGTATTGCCTTGCTCCCTACCCCTGCTGCAGTAAAGGTAGATACATGCTGGATTGTTGAGGTAAAGTGGGCAAAAGAAATTAGAGCTAACTTTGTAACTGTGTTAATAAAAGAAAAATAGCTTATACAGAACACTAGTTTTATGCCTGAATCATCACTTTGGTAGGGGTATAGTAAAAACACCAGAAACAAATGAAATCAAGAGAACACCTGCTGCTGGAGCTTTTAAAAGAGAATTCACAGAAAGTTCAGGCACAAAGAAGTTTTCCCTATAGAATTAGAATAGAAAGGGCACAAGAAATATGAAGAATTAAGAGGTTTTATTGCATCTATCAAAAAATAAAAAGTTTTATTGCACATTTGCTTAGTTTCGAGGATGCATTCTGCTTGACAGCATCTTGTCTTCCACGTTTCTTTGATTAAGAACATAGAAGAGAAGCTATTGAATTTTCTAAAAATAGCTATTGGAAGTTAGAGACAACTATTGAAGTTATAGTTTACTGAAATTCATGCTTCGAAGCAACAGCTATTGGAAAGTTAGAGACAGCGGCATCAATAGTGCTCTTCTTTCAAAGAACTGATATATTTACTCAGAGAGGAAAAAAGTTCACACTCCGTGTCTCTCGTTTATATTATCCCTATTTCCTATTTTGTTATTTTCAAAATTATTGCCCATATTTATAAAATATTATTGCCCATATTTATAAAATATGATAAATTATAAAATTATGTATGAATGTTAAATTTTTTATGAAAAATAATACAACTATTTGATAACTATCCATTTAATTAATATGACTGAATAAAAGATATTATTTGTTGTGGACAATAAATTGGACGATTAAATTATGAAAAATAGGAATATAGGTAATAATTTCATCTTCTTATAAATCTAACTAATACAACGTTTTGTAGATGTAAATTTTAAAATTTGGATATATTTAAAATTGAGGCGAATATTAATAAAAAAGAAAAAATGGTTAAAATTTGAATAATATTAGGAATTTAATATTTCATGATTTTGGATGTCGAGCTAAGTTTTCGATTATCTTTCTAGCATATTCAAAATTGAATGTTACATGGGCATATTTGATTATACAAATTTGGGTTAAGTGATTAATTTTGAAGTGATATGTATTATTTTATGCATATTATGTGTAAGAAATAGTTTTACGGCTTGATTTATAACATGGTTTACGAAAATTAAGATTTAGGACTAGATTTAGGACTAGATAACATGAACCACCATAACTTCCACCACAATCACCACTATTACTAATAATATCTAACACCATTATCGTCACAATATTACGACCACCATCGAATTTTAAATCAAATCACTAAAATTAAAACCATTGTCACCACTAAAAATTTAAACATCAAATAGAAAATCACTATATTTCAAGCAAAAGCACCAAATATTTAAAGCAAATCACCAAATTTCTGAAACTAAAATTATAAAAAGCATAATATCTACATAGGTGATGGTGTTCGGCATCGTTCTCAATAGCGATGGTCTATTGATGGTTAGATTGTCAAATGTAACAACATCATTGTAACATCCCGAATTTTCGGAAAATTATTTCTAAATCAAAGCTTAAATAAAATAGAATTCTTATTCAATAAATCCCAAAATTAACAAAAGTCAAATGCAGCGGTCAAATTCAATATTTTAAAATCATCAAATCGGAGACGCAGCTCCACAAATCCAATATTCAATATCTAATAATGTACTGAAAATTTATTTAATAATCCGATAAGTCTTTTTCTAAAATGGCATCTAAATCAAGTAGCACGAAATCCACACGGTTCAAATCCTTAATCTTAATAAGCTTCCAAAAGTCCAAACCTGAAACATATTAAAACAATGAGGTGCGAAGCCCAGCAAGTAACTATCGCCCAACGGCTCAAAAATAATATTTTCAAAAGTGAACAAAATTTCTGAAACTTTAAATAGATACAAAAATCGAAACAATAAAATCATATTTATTCCCACAGTTCTAAATTACGGTCACACTAACCAGTGACATGGTTCTATGTTCGATGGGGGCCAGTTTACGTCCCTCGTTAAGTCTTACTCAACAAGGTATGTATGTGTTCCGGAATGCGCGTAAACTAGTTCTATAATTCTATATTCCACACTATCCAGTGACCGGATTCTATGATTCGATACGCAACTAAAACCGGGAAATTCTAAAATAATTCTTTTTCTAAAATCAATTTTCGATGTCACAAATTTCGATAACCAAATCAAACAGATATTTTGAAACAGAATAAAACAGAATTTATAACGAGCAACGAAAAGTTACTTACCTCGAACGTGATACTAAACACTGAAAATTAATGCACGAACTGATCCTAAAATTTAATTAATAAGATAGAAAACAATTAATCACTTATTCAACACATACTTTTATACATGCACAACAGCTTGTAGCTAAATACTTATCAAATTCATATAGCATGACCAGAAGCTAAATCATGATTACAGGTATTGACTTTAAAAAGAAAACAACCGGGCCAGAGAGTAATTAAACAAAACATTTAGGAAAAGTAACTGGGCTTTAAGGCCAACATGACATACACGGACTTATCAAGTTAACATGTAAAACTGCATAGGGGTACCTGACCTTTTCTAAATTTAGCATGCAAATCAAGTAAGCCACAACTTATAATCTAATAATTATTTAATGCAAGTTGCATGCATATTGTGCATCACAGTTAATATAAATTATAGAATAAAGCATGCGTAGTCTAGCATCACTTGGACAAATAAATTTATACCTAGTAAAACAAACTTAAGTTATGATCATGCATGTCAGTAATTTTCTTTTCTTTTATTATATAATAACTTGTTTATAAAAATAGCATGGCAAGCCAACGAAACCAGAAATAGCATGATTTTAAATTAAAGAAGCATACACCAATCATGATGTAAAGCTAATTTACAGTACTACACTGAATATCTAAATTTACATGTTATAATACATCTTACAAAGACAAAAACGAAGGCTAATAAAATATTAATATCATTCATATAAGCATGCTGCACATATACAAGTAAGAAGACAAAACAAATTCTTAAAAGCAGTAGGGGAAAGGAAAAACATACCGGCGAGTTTTCGAGGGTTGTACGAATCTTATAAATTGTTATCGACGGGGTTCTTATATAAACACAGAAAACCCTAAAATTAATTAAGGTAATCCTAAAACCTTCCTCTAAAATATTAGCAACACCTTCAGGTAATTCCTTAAAATAAAGATTCTAGCACACATAATTAACATAATTAAAACGATATCGATCACTAAAATATTTTTACTCTTCTTTCCAAATATAACGAATCTTATCCTTTAGAATTCTAGAATTTTCTAAATAAAATAAATATTTAATTAGAAATTATTTTAAAATCTAATATCTAATTTAAAAATAAAAATAAAAATTCCGGATTTTACATTCTTCCCTCCTTAAAAGAATTTGGTCCCCAAATTCAAAAAATATAATCAAATAAGTTACAAGTGAAAAGAAATCATACCTTAATTACGATTGTTCGTGTGACTTTCCGTGAGCTGAAATACACGTCCAATGGTCTTGTTATCTTCTTCTTTCCTTGGTGGTGGATTATGTGGTCATTGAGCAATCATGTGTCCGACTTCACCGCAATGAAAGCACGCACCTCTGTTCCAACGACACTCTGTATCAACATGGTTCCCGCCATACCTAGTGCATTTATCTTGATTTCCTTGATCTCCTATATGATCATACACGTGAGGTTTCTTGAGTGGTCCCCCTTGAGAAAATTGTCCACCAGTTGGAGCGAACCATTTCTTGTTCCAATTGCCTGTTGCTTTTTCTGACTCTGCTAAGCCTCCCTCAATCACCAAAGCTTTGTTGAGCATAGCCTCGTACGTCTGAAGTTCAAATGATGCCAAAGAATTCCTTATGTCAATTCGAAGTCCCTCTTCCAATCTTCTAGCTCGACTGGTCTCGTCAGCAACTAATGTCGGCGCATACTTTGCAAGCTTTGTGTTCCGGAACTCTCGTAAACTAGTTCTATAATTCTATATGCCACACTATCCAGTGACCGGATTCTATGATTCGACACGCAACTAAAACCGGGGAATTCTAAAATTATTTGATACGGAACGTGATGTTCTCGTAATAATATGTAGTAAAGACAAATATAAAGTAAAATCTAAATCTCCAAAGATGGAGAAACAAAACTCAAACTCTGAATCTCTGAATGGAGAAACAAAACTCAAACTCTGAATTCACTCCTGAATTCGATCCTTAAAGCTACCGAATAGCCAAAATTTTATTATCAATATCTGTCTCCAAAATTTTACAAGACAAGAGTATTTATAGGCTACATAAATAACCTTATTCAGATAGGAATCTAAAAGAAATTCAATATCAACTAGGAATTTAGCTAATACCTGAACCCAACTAGGAAACCCATCAAAATCCTGATCCAACTTGAAAAATAAAATCCTAAGTGCTTAAAGCAAGAAAAACCCTTTCAAGTGAAAGGTAAAAACATGCAAGTCAAATATATAATTATATAATAAATAAGTGAATTCTATTTTGTATCGTCCCACACGACACATGAAATAGAATATGACTTCCCACCATAATTAACTTCAAATCCCAAAGCATCAATCATGATCTCCACAGGCTCATACGATGGCACAAGATCAACCACCATGGTCACGTAAACACTCCTAGACCTTGTTCTTTTAAGAGACTCATCACTCTCCCCTTCTTGAAAAGAATTTGTCCTCAAATTCGCATCGTCGATGTACGGAGCTAAATCACCAACATTGAATGTAGAACTTACTCCTCCATACGAATCAGGTAGCTCAATTTTATAGGCACTATCTCCGTATTTCTCTATTATTTTTCCTCATGTCAGGTAACCTCTCCTTTCTTAGATTAAGCCAAACCAAATCGCCAGGATTGAACACAACTTGTTGTCTCTTCTTATTGGCACGTTCCTTGTATCTAGTGTTCATCTTTTCAATTTGCGTTTTAACTTGATCACAAGTTCTAAAGAAGGCTTCTTGACGTTTCTCAAATGGTGACACTCCTGTTGTAGATGAGGATGTCCTGTTATATGCGAATTCAGCATGTGCCAATTTGATGTCCCAGTCCTTTGTAGTTTTACTCACCAGCCCTCTCAATAATGTCCCCAAAGTTCTATTAGTAACCTCGGTTTGACCATCTGTCTGTGGATGATGTGAAGTACTAAATAGTAACTTTGTTCCTACAAATTTCCATAGGGTCTTCCAAAAATAACTCAAAAATTTAGTATCCCTATCCGACACTATACTTTTAGGGATTCCATGCACTCTCACAATCTCCGTGAAGTACAAATCTGCAATACAACTAGCATCATCCGTTTTATGGCAAGAAACAAAGTGAGCCATTTTTTAAAATCTGTCCACTACAACCATAATAGAATCCTTACCCCTAGCAGTACGGGGTAATCCAACAATGAAATCCATACTCACACTATCCCATGGTGCAATAGGAATGGGAAGGGGAGTGTACAAACCCTTATGAAAGTGACTTTTTGCCTTTTGGCATGTGGCACATCTCTCCAAAACAGCTTGAACATCTCTTAACATCTTAGGCCAATAAAAGTGCTCAGAAAGTAAGTCGTATGTTTTGTGTATTCCAAAATGACCAGCAATACCACCACTATGTACTTCTCGAATTAATAATTCTCTAACTCCACACTTCGGTACACACAGTTTGTTTCCTCTAAAAAGAAAACCATCTTGTAGCACATACGAATCAGTCGGCGTCGCAAAAATAGAAGAGAAATCAGGGTCAGTCACATATAACTCCTTCAAATGTTCAAATCCCAAAATTCTTGCATCCAAAATTGTAAGCATATAATGTCTCCGAGATAAGGCATCTGCAACAACATTACTTTTCCCATCCTTATACTTGGAAGAAAATGTAAAGGATTGCATAAATTCAACCCATTTTGCATGTCTTACACTTAATTTCTGTTGCCCATGAATGTGCTTCAAACTCTCATGATCGGAATGTAAAACAAATGGTGAAGGACGCAAATAATGTGGCCAGTGAGCCACAGCACGTACAATCACATAAAACTCCTTATCATATGTCGAGTAATTAAGTTTAGCACCATTTAACTTCTCACTAAAGAATGCAATAGGCCTTCTTTCTTGCAAAAGAACAACACCTATACCAAGACTACTAGCATTAGTCTCTACTTCGAATACTTTGTTAAAATCTGGTAAAGCAAGTACAGGTGTCTTGCAAAGAAGATTCTTAATTTCCTCAAATGCATTATTTGCACTAGAATTCCACTCAAATTCTTTTTTCTTCATCAGCTCAGTAAGTGGTGCAGTCACAGTGCTGAAATTTTGAATGAACCGTCTATAAAATGAGGCCAAGCCATGAAAACTTCGAACATCATGAGAATTTTTAGGCGTAGGCCAAGTAGAAATAGCATCTACCTTAGATGGATCCACTTTCACGCCATCCCCAACCACAATATAACCAAGAAAAGTAAGACTAGGTACTAGAAAAGTACATTTCTCCATCTTCCCAAACAATTTTTCTTCTCGAAGAACCATAAAAACTTTTCGCAAGTGTTCTAAATGTTGTTCTCTATTAACACTATACACAAGTATATCATCCAAGTAGACAACAACAAAAGAATTTAGAAAAGATCATAATACCTCATTCATCAATCTCATAAAGGAAATAGGTGCATTGCAGAGGCCAAATGGTAAAACCATCCACTCATAAAGTCCTTGTTTGGTCTTGAAAGCAGTTTTCCATTCATCCCCATCTCGAATTCTCATTTGGTGATATCCACTCCTCAGGTCAATCTTGGAGAAAATAGTTGACCCATGTAGCTCATCAAGCATGTCATCCAAGCGAGGCATAGGAAAGCGATATTTTATGGTGATGTTGTTTGATTGCCCTACTATCGATACACATCCTCCAAGTACCATCTTTTTTCGGAACTAGTAACGCGGGTACAGCACAAGGACTTTTACTTTCTCGTACATAACCCTTATCGATCAACTCCTGAACTTGTCTTTGCAACTCTTTTGACTCTAAAGGATTACACCTATAAGCTTCCTTGTTGGGTAATGGAGCCCCAGGGACAAGGTCTATGTCGTGCTCAATTCCTCTACGTGGAGGTAATCTCATAGGTAGATCATCAGGAAAAACATCTACAAATTCATCCATCAGCTTACTCAGTTCCAGGTCTTCAATATGAGGCGAATCCTTTTCAACTTCACGAATGTATAAAACATACCCAATTGCACCATCTTCTATATTCTTTTCAAACTCAGCAGCAGTAATCAACATATTGTCCTTCACAGGTTCATGAACCACTTTAGGAGGAAGTGGTTTCAGGTTAAATGTTTTTTTCCCGCACAGAACTGAGTATTCATTCTTTTTACCATGAAACATGACTTTTCTATCAAACTGCCATGGACGTCCTAACAAAAGTGAACAAGCTGTCATAGGAACCACATCACACCATAGTTCGTCTCTGTAATTTCCTATTGAAAAAGTCACAAGTGCTTGCTTCTTGACTCTGATTGGTTCGTTGTCATTCAACCAATTCAACTTATAAGGTTTAGGATGGTCCCGGGTTGGAAGTTTTAGTGCATTCACCATCTTAGAAGATGTCACGTTTACGCAAGAACCAGTGTCCACAATCACATTCAAAGTTCGATCTCCAACTGCAGCTCTTGTATGGAATAAGTTCTCCCTTTGTTCTTTTTCTTCTACGGGTGTGCAATCAGTTCTAAGAAGTCTTCTCAAGAGGCCAATGTTGTTCTTCTCTTCCTCCGGCTCAATAGACTCGTGGTTTAGATCATCCCATCTCTCAGAATTATCGTACTTAAAATCTGTTTCTTCCTCATCATCATACTCTTGTCCCTGTTGAGCAGAAAGAGTTCTTTCTCGTTCTTCTTGTTCCTCATAAGCTGTCAACAACATGTACTCTTTCCTAGAAAGGGTAACTTTATTCGTACAGTCCTTTGCAAGGTGTCCTAAGCCTTGACACCTGAAACACCTTTTCTTTGCTAGCGCAGCTTGCTCAGGACTCACTTGGATCTTTCCTTTTGGCTTATCTTCCTTTGAGAATGCATTGGCCCCACTATAAGAAGTACTCTTATAAGCGCCAGAATTTTCACCCTTGAAAGATGTCTTAGAGAATCCTTTGTAAACTGGTTTTGCTTTTTTTTTTCTCTTGCTTCTCAATTCGAAGAGCCAGCTTTGTCACATCATCAAAGAACGTGTAAGGAATAAGTTCGACCTTATTGCCAATAGAAGAATTCAATCCCTTGATACAACGACCGATTTTCATCTCTTCTTCTTCTTTCAAGTCACATAGGATACACAACCTCTCAAATTCTGTAGTGTATTCAGTCACACTAAGGTTTCGTTGTTGGAGTTGATTCAGTTTCAAGTAATTATCTCGTATGTACTCTCGTGGAACAAAACGATTCTTTAATTGCCGTTTCATCTCAGTCCAAGTTGTGATTCTAGGAGCCTCTTCCCTCATGAGCTTCGTCTTCAAATTGTCAAACCATACAGATGTATATCTTGTTAGCTTCATGTTGGCAATTTTATAAGACTTCTGATCACAAAACCTTTATAATCAAAGATTTTTTCCATCTGTCTCACCCATTCTAAGAAATCCTCGGCATCACCTGCTCCACTAAATTCTGGTACATCCCACTTCAAGCTTTTATCATCGTCATTATTGTTAGTGGGTGGAGGGTTTCTTATAAAGCCTGTGCGAAGAGGTGTATTTTCTACCGTAGCAATAACCCCCTCAATCCTCTCGTTTGTAACTTGTAAACCATCAATCCTCTCGTTTATAACTCGTAAACTTGCCTTGATCTCTGCTTGTTGCTCTGCCATATAAGCAATTTGCTCACTAATATTTCTAAGAGTTAACTTCAAGAAATCTCCATCCGATCCTTCAAGTTTTAAATCTTCATCCCCTGCCATTAACGTGCAAAAGTGTCGTGAACAGTGCTGTGAACAGTGCCGTGAACAGTATCGATGAACAGCACGCGTGAACAGTATTTTTTTTTGCTACTCTAGATCTCCCAACAATTAAGATATTGATGGAGAAACCTTGGCTCTTGATACCAAATTGATACGGAACGTGATGTTCTCGTAATAATATGTAGTAAAGACAAATATAAAGTAAACTTTGAATCTCCAAAGATGGAGAAACAAAACTCTAACTCTGAATCTCCGAATGGAGAAACAAAACTCAAACTCTGAATTCACTCCTGAATTCGATTCTCAAAGCTACCGAATAGCCAGAATTTATTATCAATATCTGTAATAACCCGAATTTTGGGTAGAATTAAAACTTTTCTTATTGTGGTTAAAGAGCACTAATGAATGGTGGTTTCAAAGAACAATGATTGTAATGAATGGATATTGCTTTGGACAATGATCCTGATGCATTGGTATATTGTCAGAATAGAGTAATTCGATGGTTGAGGACCTAGATAAGAATAATCTACCATCCAGGAAGGAGCTAATGGATCCTTGAAGGGAAATGAGTACGTGCATAGTGTTTCCCATACGTGCATAGTGTTTCCCGTACATGCATAGTGTTTCCCATACGTGCATAGTGTTTCCTGTACGTGCATAGTAATTTGGTGGATGATTGGTGATTTTGTAAGTTGGAAAACTTTTCACGCCACCCTATGTACGGGACGTGATATGGATGTTTCGAAGTCATATTAGTAACACGCGGAGGAAATAAGTGAATGCAGAGATGATCGGAATTCAGAAATTCCAAATTTTTTTCGGTATAATATTTGACCGGACAGTGGATTAAATATTATTATAATCCAAGAATTGAGATATTAACTTTGAGGATTTGATATTTTGGGATGTTATTATATTTGATTTAAGAATGAAGGTAGGAAACCACTAAGGCAGTGAAACAAGCGTTCTAGAAACCGCTAAAACGTTATAACGAGATTAATCAATAAAGCGAACGAATCCTAGATTACGGATTAAGTTCGTATCGAGATTAAATATCCTACATGGTCATCACGAGGATTATATTAAGGATTGGGGAAGGTATTATGAATATCGAGAAATTTCCCGGTAAACCCTAGAGGTGAAACTACTTGGTTATTCTTCGAACGATCAGCGAAATTGAGCGATAACCGAACAAAGAAACGAACGAACAAGATAGGATGCATCCACCAAAGATAGTGGAAGATGACATCACACCTTTATAGAAATATCTAAGCACCTAGTTGTAGTTTACCCAGGGACTTAAGTGCTAAAAGGCAAGAGATGAATACGTAAGTGTAATTGTGAGGTTAAGATATTTTAAAAAGGACCAATCAAAGCATGACAACACATCTTGAAGAGATGCATCCAAAGAAATTAGATATATATTACAAGATGTTAGCATTATTGGCCATAAAGCAAGCAAGAACAAGAGAACAAAGCAAAAACACCAAACACTCCAAAACTGCCCAGTAGGAACAAAGATCAAAGCAAAATTCATATCTCCATTTCTATCCATGATAAAATCACCAAATCTTAACCATAGCTTCTCCACTCCATGGGCAAGATTCGTTCCAAATTTCATGGAAATCCAAGTAGTATAGCCTAGTCAAATCCATGCTTAAAGTTGGAGGACCAAAACTGTCCAGGTTCTGATCAGAAGAAAGATGGGGCTCAAAACCCTAGCTCCCATGGTTGGATTCTTGTGTTCTATAGCTCAAAAGAAAGCCCTTGAAGATTAGAAGGTGTGGTAAAAATTTTAGAACCAAACTCTTAGTTTTTGATTTTATATGATTTTTACAAGATTGACGATGAATAGTTGATCTTAGAAACTAACTTTGTTTTCATGATTTCTTTGGATGATCTAAGGTTTGATTAAGCTAGACAAGGACCATACCAAGCTTATTGAGGTTATATAATACTCCAAGGAAGGTAGATCTCTTGAAACCCTAGCATTTGATTTGAGATTTATGAATGTTTTTGATGGATTTAACTTGGTATGATTATAGTGATAATTATAAGCATGATTATGTAATTAGTTATATGATTTAAGATGCATGATGATTTTGATGCTAAGATCAGTAGCTTCTGGACTTGTGAGATGATTATTATGTGTATAAGTTGTATTGATGCCCGGTGTGGCTTGGGTTGTTGATTGTGATTTTTGGAACGTTCGTATTATAGCCGTTATAATGCCGAAATTTCGTTAATCATTGAAAACCGTGCATCACAGTAGGTCTAATGGCTGAAACTGGACAAGTATCTAACATTCCCTTGTAGATCTTGAGTCGTAGATCATTTTGGGAAAAGAATCAAATCAAACAGACTTACGGTTTAGGATTTATGACCGATTTACTAAAAGTAGTTCGAATCCATAAACGAAAGTTCGTAACTGAAATTGAACCCTCGTAAATATGTAAAGTCATGACGAATCTTGGTAAATAAATACTAGAGGTAAAAAGAAAGGTGTGAAAGAAAACCGTATGTCAAAAGGATCATTTTTCGATTTATTAAAAATATTCAAGTCGAGGTTAAACGCGAACAAACCCCTAAAAGACGACTCTATTATAACTTTGGTAAAACACTTAGAAAACGGGCGATAAAACTCGGAGTATAATATTGGTTCGTAACGATCGACTTTAGAACTTGTATGACTTAAGTATGTCCCAAGTGTAAGTACAGTGACATGTCGTATTAACGAACGAATGTCGGGTCGGATCAATGATAAAAAGAATCCACAAAAAGGGGTATAACGAGATAACTCGAGAACGTGTTTTGATTTAAGTATAACTTAACTTTTAAGATGTTAAATGATTAATCCCGAATGCCTTGGCTATTTATAGATCACCAAGCTGACCCGGGACCCGCTACCACTACCCCTTACCGTACTCGACTACCAGGCAAGTTTCAATTCCCTTCTTTTAGGCTGTTGTTGTGATTGAATATATATATATGTTTTCTGTTATACATATGCCATAGCATGCATGCCTACTTTCAAGTTATATCGTTATGCTTGTTCCCTGATTGTTTATTAGATTATAAATTAGATAACTAACGTATATCAATTATAAGCCGGTTATTGTAAGACCCTCATAGAAGGGCGTATACATCTTATTCGTCAAATATAGACCGGGAGTCAATATTTCTTGATATATCGAGATTACCTCGGAGGAAAATATTTAAGTAAATATTTTCCATTATTTGGGCGACGAATATTATTTGAATATTCGTTCGAGATTATTTATTTAACGATCCTTACTTCAAATAATTATTTGAACGTAACCATTCGACGAATAATATTTTTCAATATTCATTCATAGTCGAATAGATTATCGATTATTATTCCGAATATTCTTCTAAAGATTGGACTACTAAATGAATATTATTTGAATATCAATTTAGAATATTATTTTATTAAATGAATATTACTTTTGAATATTCATTTAAGATATTAATTACTTGATGAATATTATTCTAATATTCATCTGAAGCTTGATTTATTTATCGAATATTATCTCGAATATTCCTTTAAAGCTCGGATTACTAAATGAATATTACTTGATATTCATTTAGAATATTATTCATTAAATGAATATTACTTTTTGAATATTCATTTAAATTCCTTAATGAATATTATTTTGAATATTCGTGTAAATATTTATTTATTCAATAAATATTCTCCTGATATTTCTTCAGGGATTATTTTGAAAAATACTCTGATTAAAGATATTCTTTCATATTCCTAAATATTCTTTAAATATTCTTAATTCAATAAATATTCTCTGAATATTTATTCCATACTTAGAATAACCTCAATAAGTTTTATCTTCTTCGATTATTACGAAAAATATTTCGGAGACATATTATTATTAATCTTATATCAAGAAAGGTTCTCAGACAACATTCTTCTTGAGTCTATCTCCCTAAAAATAAGGGAACCTTACTTGGAAAATGTTATTTATCTTGTCGACTTCCCGGTCATAAAGTATTCTCTTCACTCGCAACTCGGGTGCTATTGACTTATTAAGTCGTTGTTTACCTTCTCATCTTTCGAGGGGTAAGATTGTTGGAACAAGTTGATATTCGTTACCAAGCAATAGCTTGGAAGTTATTGGTGAATTTTCCTTTCCAACTAGATACGACTACTTTGTAGAGTCTTATCAACAAGTATTATACTTGGGGAAAGGGGGACGAACGTTACATTCAGAATCATGAATTCTATTTGAACTAGGAGTCGTGTAAGAGGCCGAGTAGCGCCGGTCCATCCCCTTTGGCCCAACCATTGGCCGGGGAGAGCTTGTAAGGCGGTATACAAGTAAAGCCGTCAGTTCTTCCTTCTACCGGTAGTAAATCTAATTTGAGCTGTACGATCTCGACTGATCATCAAGATTGGAACAGCGGGCGCGGTGAATACTCCATCATTGGTTCATCATCCAAACTTATTTATTTCCTGCAACATGATTACTGTTGGCAGAGCTGGAAAAGTGTTCATAACTGGAATTGCAATCTTTTCATGCAAGTTCCTCTTTTTAATGACAATGAGAATATCACGCTTACTTTTGATGTAGCAGATATTTCTACAAACAAATACTTTAAGTTACCTTGTAACTTCATCGTTCATATTATACTGGCATCATTTCCGTAAATGCATGGCATATGGTTTGAAAGATACTTTTGAACTTTTATATATTATCGTTCAGTTATATATTATTGTTGGTGGGCTATTGCTCACCCTTGCTTTATTATTATATCACAACAACAGCTAGACCAGATGACTCGCACAAGGCGCACTCGACACGGGCGAGGACGATGAGACTACCAGAGCTGAAGAAGAAGCTATTGGTAGGATATATTTATTCTTTCAGTACCAAGTATATGGTCTAGTATGACTTATGTAAATGGATGGCAAAGAGTATGTATTTATATTGAAATTCTTTTGGATTGTAAGAACTCATAATGTGATTAATAAAAATTTGATTGTTACTCTGATTTCATCTTTGGGACTATAACGGGTGTGTTTTACATTGTTGTGTTGGGTCATAGAGATGTAATTTATTTTATGTTAAGGAAAGTTCAATTGTTGTGGACAGAATTGGAAACCGTAACGACCGGATCCCGGACCCCGGATCTGGGGGTGTTACAGAAGTGGTATCAGAGCGAGAGTTATATATCCCAAGAGATGATACGACGTTATATAATAATAAATTCACTAATATAATAAGGACCCTTGCCAGGTTCACCTAAAACCCTTACGGGAACTTTTTAAGTATCATGATAGTAACTTAGCTCGTTCTCGTATCGACTAGTAAGGCGACAGACCTTGAGGCGTACGAGTAGCAGCATGATGATGTTTTATTATATGCTGACGATCGGATTGTGAATTCGATAGAGTACCCTATTGAGGACTCGAAAGAGGTTCCAGCAGAGGAAAATTCTATTGAGGATGAGGAGATTACTCCAAGGAAATGAGGGCTATAGCCAGAGGGATAGCGAGAGTTAAGATTATAGTGCTCATAGAAGTGAGCACAAAGAACTGAGATATTATTAAGAGAATTGAAATTTTATGTTGGATTTATAGCCGGACTACGAGAGGTAGTACCAGCAATTAAGACAGATTGGAATGATTACTTGAGGTCTTATATGAGGATAGATAAAGATCCTTAGAGACTTTCAGATTAATGAGAAAGGAGTTAGAATGATGCATGATTATCAAAGACGTCGATGTAGGACGGGGAGCACCCAGGAGCAGTTGAGATAGAGGCAACAAGTGCCATATTATCGGATAAATGGATTAGTGTGAATATTGTCAATGGTAATTCGCCATGAGAAGGCGGATTTCATGGGTTATATTTTATGAAACCAAATTGAGATTGTTGAGGTGGTTTTATTCAGCGAAATGTCAATATTATGAATGAACCAGCTTCGAAAGTAAAGATAGTGGAAAGTGATGGCCTGATTGGATAAAGTTATATAAAGTAGTAAGCGAGACGATGATCTCAGAAACTACCAGAGGAAAAGACCAGTGGGTCTATGATAAACACGTAATATGACTACTATCAGGTACTAAGTATAAGTTTATTTTTAACTCAGTAAAATTGTGAATCAGGAACGTTAGATGCATGTGATTCAGAAGAATATTAAATTCTTTCTTTTCCCCGAATAGATTATAGTAGTTACCTTAAGTTTATTCTGACACTGAATTGCAAATGGATCAAGTAATGCGATTAGTGGTTAAGAGGTAATAGAGAATGTTTTAAGATGAAATTGGTAACGACCCGGCGTTGGTGTTGCCTAACGGGAGAAGGAAGACTTTATGATACACTAAGATGCATCTCATACAGGTTTAGGTGGTGTGCTTATGCAGCATGGCAGAGTAATTGCGGATGCATTCGAACAACACGGTACACCAGACTAGGATGGCCTTAGTAGTGCCAATTTTTATGAAACGACTAACTCCGACAGTAGTGTTCCTTCTGAAACCTGTGGTTAGGAAGACTGACATTTGATATTATCGACAACTAAGATGTATATGTATCAGGAAGAGGTGGCATGTTTCAGTTTGAAACTTTTGATTTCCCATCTATGGGATATATATATATATATTTGGTTCCTTTCTAGTGGTTAAACTTCCAACTTTATGTCAATAATTCCGTTATTATAACTGCTTATGATTCTACCTACTTGGATGCTCATAGAACTATTCTCTAGGTTTCGAAATTGATCTTCATAGTGTTACCGGTGGTTGGATAGATTGACCAAAATTTCCTTGATTCTGGAAAGAAATTCAACGAATTTTGGCAAACCTTGTCTTTCTGATTATCAGAGAACATCATGGAAGAGAGTAGAAACTGGGGCGAACCCCGTGAATTGGGTAAAGTAGCCACTATATGGGTTGGTAGATAAGCCTCGGTTATCGTGATTGATTGTAGAAATACAATGATGAAGTGAGATTGGACGAAAACAGGAAATGTAAGTAAGAAACCGGCCGGACTGAGAAACTTCGGGATTGACTTAAGTGAAAATACTGTTATACCACGAATGGTAAGCTTGCGTGGCACGTGGGATTGATAAGAATAGTTGAAAAGATAAAAGAGGAGGAAAGGTGACCGGAGACGGTGCCGAGAAGTCGATTAAGACCTATATGGAGTAAAGTTTTGGAAAGGTAGAAAGGTATCAAAGTAGAAGGCACTATGCCAGCAATTGCTAGAAAAGAAATGCTAATTAGCCAACCCCAAAAACCATATATTTTTATTTTAGTGTGGTCAGTTGAGGCCAAGTCACAAAGGATTATCAATTGACTAGACCAGCAATGAAAGGACAAAGCAGGGTTGCTTCTAAGTAAGCGTCGACTGCAAGGGCTTTTGATATAAAGGAAATATTAATGAGATCGTAGGAATCTTCTACTGAACCCTTTGCAACCCATGTTTGGATTGGGAATTTACTAGACTTTCTGGAATGGGGTCACCCGTACTAAAGTGATTCATGTGTATATGATTGCCCAAGATTACGAGTAAAAATGGAAGTATAATGACTTGAGATGTATGATGTTAGGGTATTATAAATACCATGAATATATTATGACCAAGGGAAGTAAACAATGAAGGTTTATGAAGAGAGTATAGAAATGGTCATAGATGGATCAGTATGCTGTAGAAATTTTGTCTAAGGCATGTACCTTTGAGAAAAACGATAAGTACTAAGAGATTCACGTTGAACTCGATCAATATCTTCCAGAACATCCTTGCTACCATTACCAAGTTCTGTAATAGAGCAGATAGACATACGTTGTCTTTTGGAAGGTCAAATAGGCTGACAACTATCTGAAAGAAGAGGTTAGCATTAAGCCACCGATCGATTATCAAATGAGAATGATTGAAAAGAGACCCTTATTAAGGATACATGATTTGATTGCCAAGTATAGGATGCAAGAATTCCTTGGCAGTTGAATTAAGGATAGGATATCCATAAATTAAGACAAACCCTGGGGAATGCACAAAGGATGGCATTAACCCTAATAACGACATTATGAATTCAGATGATATGAGTTGGACTTGCTAAGGCAACAATGACCGGTAAGGATTATTAAAAAGAGTTTTGGAAAGAACATAGATAGAATTATTAGAGTATTGATCAATGACATTTTGATATACCCTGTACCTAGAAAATACAGGAGGAATGATGAGGATGACCTATGAAACCTTACAAGGAAAAAAGTAATATTCCGAACTTCAAAATGGAAGTTTGGTAAGGAATGTATGACATAGTAACAATAATGCCAGATGAGGCATGTATGAAACCCTGAGGAAGTATGGATTGAACCTATAAAGGTTGAGATTATCCTAAGATAAGGAAAGAACTAAGAAAAGAAGTATCCTAAGTAGGATTGGGAATAAACGTGATAAAGTTCCCACGGGTAGGTGGAAGCAATGACTTATGGAAAAAGACTGATAAATATATTTTTCTCCATCAGCAGAGCTTAAGGGAGAATGCTTTCACCCAACAGTGATGGGAATGAGGTAGAAAAGTTTGAATTGGAATATATCCAGAGAACAAGGATTACCAGAAATTATTATTATCAGGAAAGGCCAATGAGGTGGCCGACAGTCTAAGTATAAAGGAATAATTACAAATGTTTATACCAAAGAAACAAAATGATATTTGGAAAGACCTTGAAGGTCATATCGGAGTGGAGGAAGTTACATTCCTTTTGATGATTGTGCAAGAATCGAAGGTAATAATAGTTTAAGTAAAGATTCGATTTGTGATGGAGTCTTAAGCATATTACGTACCTTAGAAGGTCCCGTTTTGAGGCAAACCAGGACCATGATACAAAATTGACGAAGTAAACCGTTAAGTTTCCAGTCTTTTATGGAAGCTGCATGAATGATAGTTTCATCAACCTGACATAGCTGCGATGCTTGAAACTCTTCTGCAATTTTATCTACTTCATGTAATATCTACATTAAGTTCAGGAAGTGTTCCTTATGGATAAGGAATAGTGATTTCCAGAGAACCTACCCAGAGTACCACTCGATCGAGAGATTTGATTCTTTTCGAATTAGGGAGAAATTGATATTATAATAATGATGGATTAGTTGATACCCAATGGAACCAAATTGATTATGAGGGAAATAATTCAAGGATAAAGACGGAGTCAAAGATTTTGGAATCTAGTTCAGACTAAGAGATTATGACGCCAGAGATATGAGGCTTGATTAGCTCATATGGTTGACCCCGAGGAAAGAGACACCAAGTACAATTATAATGATTTTGGGAGGTTGTACAAGGTTTTAATAAGCTACCAGATATCGATTTGGATGACATAATAATGAATATCGAGTGTTCAGAGCCTAGTGCTGCATCTCCCGTTAGCCCAGTAGGAATAAAAGAATTATCAACTCAGATGCGAGGATTGTTGATTAAGAGTGCGATGAGACTCAGTGTGCCACCGTGAGGAACCGGTGTGTTGTAAGAAAGAAATATGTTAGCACAAGATTGTGCATCGAACCTCGAGAGTTGAATGGGTCAACATTGAGTATAGGTACTGTTGTAGAAGATTGTCTGAGCAGCACAGGGACGCTGTGTATTTTCCAAACTTATTAGGAAATGGGACATCACCGGTTGGAAGTAAAAAAAAAATTCGAGGATATACCCAAGATTGTGAATCGCACTAGGTATAGACACTATGAAATTGTAAGTGATGTCATTTTGGGTTGACTATTGCACCCAAAACTTTTTGGAATTTAATGAATTGGATGTGAGTTATCTGAGATAGTTTTCGCCCTAAGTATATCGAAACATTGTATATATGAAGGAAAGGTGCGAAATCAAAAAGGATCAAACATGATCGACTTTCAGACCTATCAGATCTGAAAATATGTGTGCTTGTGTGTATATGAAGATTATGATTTGTGATAAAAGGATTAAGAGTCCTCGAACCAGACAACATTCCCCGCAAACAAATCCCCCCAAGAGATTCGCCTTTCTTTCAGAAAGGAGAAGAGATGAGATAATAGAGAATGACTGAATGAACACAGAAGGTAGATTGGCATTCTGTGAGATGATTAAAGAAGAGGTTGGAACACCGGGGGTGATAGTAGTTAACAATGAGATAGCGAGGCCAAAACAGTGATGGCCGACGAGCTCGTTGCTAGACATCAAGAGTTACTCGAATCGGTTGTTAGAATACTCGAACTAGTTTCAATACAGAGTACCCCGTCGACAATAGAGTTGACATTTATACAATGGAATTGGGAAATATCTAAAATTAATAGAGGATTCTGACAAGCAAGTTTTTGTTGATGTATTTCTGTGCAAACAAGATAGAGAATATAAGGTTCGAGATTTGTAATAAGAAAAGGTATCCTCGTGGAAGGAATTAACAAGATTAGAATGAACGGAAGTTTAGCCCAAGATTCATTGGGCCATCTGAGAGTTTAAACGCGTCAGGAAGGTGGCCTATGAGCCAGCCTCACCCAAACCGGTAAAATGGTCATAACATGGTTCATGCGTATGTGCCTCATCAGTATACTATAGATGCCCGGCATATGACAGAGTACGAGCAGATAGATATACATAACCGAATCTGAACTACGAAGGACAACCTGTGGAAATTATGAATAAAAAAGAGCAAGCGCTAAGAGATAAGGTTGTCAAGCTAGTGAGAGATTTGAAGAAAATCAAGAAGTGGAAGAATCCACCTGAGAAATAGAAAGTGCAATGGGATAGAAGTAACCCCAGTTATTCCTAAACTGATTCCGAGGACGGAATCCTTTTAAGGAGGGGAGACTGTAATAACCCGAATTTTGGGTAGAATTAAAACTTTTATTATTGTGGTTAAAGAGCACTAATGAATGGTGGTTTCAAAGAACAATGATTGTAATGAATGGATATTGCTTTGGACAATGATCCTGATGCATTGGTATATTGTCAGAATAGAGTAATTCGATGGTTGAGGACCTAGATAAGAATAATCTACCATCCAGGAAGGAGCTAATGGATCCTTGAAAGGAAATGAGTACGTGCATAGTGTTTCCCATACGTGCATAGTGTTTCCCGTACGTGCATAGTATTTCCCGTACGTGCATAGTATTTCCCGTACGTGCATAGTGTTTCCTGTACGTGCATAGTAATTTGGTGGATGAATAGTGATTTTGTAAGTTGGAAAACTTTTCACGCCACCCTATGTACGGGACGTGATATGGATGTTTCGAAGTCATATTAGTAATACGCGGAGGAAATAAGTGAATGCAGAGACGATCGGAATTCAGAAATTCCAAATTCTTTTTCGGTATAATATTTGACCGGACAGTGGATTAAATATTATTATAATCCAAGAATTGAGATATTAACTTTGAGGATTTGATATTTTGGGATGTTATTATATTTGATTTAAGAATGAAGGTAGGAAACCACTAAGGCAGTGAAACAAGTGTTCTAGAAACCGCTAAAACGTTATAACGAGATTAATCAATAAAGCGAACGAATCCTAGATTACGGATTAAGTTCGTATCGAGATTAAATATCCTACATGGTCATCACGAGGATTATATTAAGGATTGGGGAAGGTATTATGAATATCGAGAAATTTCCCGGTAAACCCTAGAGGTGAAACTACTTGGTTATTCTTCGAACGATCAGCGAAATTGAGCGATAACCGAACAAAGAAACGAACGAACAAGATAGGATGCATCCACCAAAGATAGTGGAAGATGACATCACACCTTTATAGAAATATCTAAGAACCTAGTTGCAGTTTACCCAGGGACTTAAGTGCTAAAAGGCAAGAGATGAGTACGTAAGTGTAATTGTGAGGTTAAGATATTTTAAAAAGGACCAATCAAAGCATGACAACACATCTTGAAGAGATGCATCCAAAGACATTAGATATATATTACAAGATGTTAGCATTATTGCCCATAAAGCAAGCAAGAACAAGAGAACAAAGCAAAAACACCAAACACTCCAAAACTGCCCAGCAGGAACAAAGATCAAAGAAAAATTCATATCTCCATTTCTATTCATGATAAAATCACCAAATTTTAACCATATCTTCTCCACTCCATGGGCAAGATTCGTTCCAAATTTCATGGAAATCCAAGTAGTATACCCTAGTCAAATCCATGCTTAAAGTTGGAGGACCAAAACTGTCCAGGTTCTGATCAGAAGAAAGATGGGGCTCAAAACCCTAGCTCCCATGGTTGGATTCTTGTGTTCTATAGCTCAAAAGAAAGCCCTTGAAGAGTAGAAGGTGTGGTAAAAATTTTAGAACCAAACTCTTAGTTTTTGATTTTATATGATTTTTACAAGATTGACAATGAATAGTGGATCTTAGAAACTAACTTTGTTTTCATGATTTCTTTGGATGATCTAAGGTTTGATTAAGCTAGACAAGGACCATACCAAGCTTATTGAGGTTATATAATACTCCAAGGAAGGTAGATCTCTTGAAACCCTAGCATTTGATTTGAGATTTATGAATGTTTTTGATGGATTTAGCATGGTATGATTATAGTGATAATTATAAGCATGATTATGTCATTAGTTATATGATTTAAGATGCATGATGATTTTGATGCTAAGATCAGTAGCTTCTGGACTTGTGAGATGATTATTATGTGTATAAGTTGTATTGATGCCCGGTGTGGCTTGGGTTGTTGATTGCTATTTTTGGAACGTTCGTATTATAGCCGTTATAATGCCGAAATTTCGTTAATCATTGAAAACCGTGCATCACAGTAGGTCTAATGGCTGAAACTGGACAAGTATCTAACATGCCCTTGTAGATCTTGAGTCGTAGATCATTTTGGAAAAAGAATCGAATCAAACAGACTTACGGTTTAGGATTTATGACCGATTTACTAAAAGTAGTTCGAATCCGTAAACGAAAGTTCGTAACTGAAATTGAACCCTCGTAAAATATGTAAAGTCATGACAAATATTGGTAAATAAATACTAGAGGTAAAAAGAAAGGTGTGAAAGAAAACCGTATGTCAAAAGGATCATTTTTCGATTTATTAAAAATATTCGAGTCGAGGTTAAACGCGAACAAACCCCTAAAAGACGACTCTATTATAACTTCGGTAAAACACTTAGAAAACAGGCGATAAAACTCGGAGTATAATATTGGTTTGTAACGATCGACTTTAGAACTTGTATGACTTAAGTATGTCCCAAGTGTAAGTACAGTGACATGTCGTATTAACGAACGAATGTCGGGTCGGATCAATGATAAAAGGAATCCACAAAAAGGGGTATAACGAGATAACTCGAGAACGTGTTTTGATTTAAATATAACTTAACTTTTAAGATGTTAAGTGATTAATCCCGAATGCCTTGGCTATTTATAGATCAACAAGCTGACCCGGGACCCGCTACCACTACCCCTTACCGTACTCGACTACCAGGCAAGTTTCAATTCCCTTCTTTTAGGCTGTTGTTGTGATTGAATATATATATATATATGTTTTCTGTTATACATATGCCATAGCATGCATGCCTACTTTCAAGTTATATCGTTATGCTTGTTCCCTGATTGTTTATTAGCTTATAAATTAGATAACTAACGTATCAATTATAAGCCGGTTATTGTAAGACCCTCATAGAAGGGCGTATACATCTTATTCGTCAAATATAGACCGGGAGTCAATATTTCTTGATATATCGAGATTACCTCGGAGGAAAATATTTAAGTAAATATTTTCCATTATTTGGGTGACGAATATTATTTGAATATTCGTTCGAGATTATTTATTTAACGATCCTTACTTCAAATAATTATTTGAACGAACCATTTGACGAATAATATTTTTCAATATTCATTCAAAGTCGAATAGATTATCGATTATTATTCCGAATATTCTTCTAAAGATTGGACTACTAAATGAATATTATTTGAATATCCATTTAGAATATTATTTTATTAAATGAATATTACTTTTGAATATTCATTTAAGATATTAATTACTTGATGAATATTATTCTAATATCCATCTGAAGCTTGATTTATTTATCGAATATTATCTCGAATATTCCTTTAAATCTCGGATTACTAAATGAATATTACTTGATATTCATTTAGAATATTATTCATTAAATGAATATTACTTTTTGAATATTCATTTAAATTCCTTAATGAATATTATTTTGAATATTCGTGTAAATATTTATTTATTCAATAAATATTCTCCTGATATTTCTTCAGGGATTATTTTGAAAAATACTCTGATTAAAGATATTCTTTCATATTCCTAAATATTCTTTAAATATTCTTAATTCAATAAATATTCTCTGAATATTTATTCCATACTTAGAATAACCTCAATAAGTTTTATCTTCTTCGATTATTACGAAAAATATTTCGGAGACATATTATTATTAATCTTATATCAAGAAAGGTTCTCAGACATCATTCTTCTTGAGTCTATCTCCCTAAAAATAAGGGAACCTTACTTGGAAAATGTTATTTATCTTGTCGACTTCCAGGTCTTAAAGTATTCTCTTCACTCGCAACTCGGGTGCTATTGACTTATTAAGTCGTTGTTTACCTTCTCATCTTTCGAGGGGTAAGATTGTTGGAACAAGTTGATATTCGTTACCAAGCAATAACTTGGAAGTTATTGGTGAATTTTCCTTTCCAACTAGATACGACTACTTTGTAGAGTCTTATCAACAAGTATTATACTTGGGGAAAGGGGGACGAACGTTACATTCAGAATCATGAATTCTATTTGAACTAGGAGTCGTGTAAGAGGCCGAGTAGCGCCGGTCCATCCCCTTTGGCCCAACCGTTGGCTGGGGAGAGCTAGTAAGGCGGTATACAAGTAAAGCCGTCAGTTCTTCCTTCTACCGGTAGTAAATCTAATTTGAGCTGTACGATCTCGACTGATCATCAAGATTGGAACAGCGGGCGCGGTGAATACTCCATCATTGGTTCATCATCCAAACTTATTTATTTCCTGCAACATGATTACTGTTGGCAGAGCTGGAAAAGTGTTCATAACTGGAATTGCAATCTTTTCATGCAAGTTCCTCTTTTTAATGACAATGAGAATATCACGCTTACTTTTGATGTAGCAGATATTTCTACAAACAAATACTTTAAGTTACCTTGTAACTTCATCGTTCATATTATACTGGCATCATTTCCGTAAATGCATGGCATATGGTGTGAAAGATACTTTTGAACTGTTATATATTATCATTCAGTTATATATTATTGTTGGTGGGCTATTGCTCACCCTTGCTTTATTATTATATCACAACAACAGCTAGACCAGATGACTCGCACAAGGCGCACTCGACACGGGCGAGGACGATGAGACTACCAGAGCTGAAGAAGAAGCTATTGGTAGGATATATTTATTCTTTCAGTACCAAGTATATGGTCTAGTATGACTTATGTAAATGAATGGAAAAGAGTATGTATTTATATTGAAATTCTTTTGGATTGTAAGAACTCATAATGTGATTAATAAAAATTTGATTGTTACTCTGATTTCATCTCTGGGACTATAACGGGTGTGTTTTACATTGTTGTGTTGGGTCATAGAGATGTAATTTATTTTATGTTAAGGAAAGTTCAAGTGTTGTGGACAGAATTGGAAACCGTAACGACCGGATCCCGGACCCCGGATCTGGGGGTGTTACAATATCTGTCTCCAAAAGATTACGAGACAAGAGTATTTATAGGCTACATAAATAACCTTATTCAGATAGGAATCTAAAAGAAATTCAATATCAGCTAGGAATTCAGCTAATACATGAACCCAACTAGGAAACCCATCAAAATCCTGATCCAACTTGAAAAATAAAATCCTAAGTGCTTAAAGCAAGAAAAACCCTTTCAAGTGAAAGGTAAAAACTTGCAAGCCAAATATATAATTATATAATAAATAAGTGAATTCTATTTTGTATCGTCCCACACGACACAAGAAATAGAATATGACTTCCCACCAGAATTAACTTCAAATCCCAAAGCATCAATCATGATCTCCACAGGCTCATACAACGGCACAAGATCAACCACCGTGGTCACGTAAACACTCCCAGACCTTGTTCTTTTAAGAGACTCATCATTATTCTTTTTCTAAAATCAATTTTGATATCACAAATTTCGATAACCAAATCAAACAAATATTTTGAAACAGAATAAAACAGAATTTATAACGAGCAACGAAAAGTTACTTACCTCGAACGTGATACTAAACACTGAAAATTAATGCACGAACTGATCCTAAAATTTAATTAATAAGATAGAAAACAATTAATCAATTATTCAACACATACTTTTATACATGCAAAACAGCTTGTAGCTAAATACTTATCAAATTCGTAAAGCTTGACCAGAAGCTAAATCATGATTACTCGTATTCACTTTAAAAAGAAAACAACTGGACCAGAGAGTAATTAAACAAAACATTTAGGAAAAGTAACTGGGCTTTAAGGCCAACATGACATACACGGACTTATCAAGCTAACATGTAAAACTGCATAGGGGTACATGACCTTTTCTAAATTTAGCATGCAAATCAAGTAAGCCACAACTTATAATCTAATAATTATTTAATGCAAGTTGCATGCATATTGTGCATCACAGTTAATATAAATTATAGAATAAAGCATGCGTAGTCTAGCATCACTTGGACAAATAAATTTATACCTAGTAAAACAAACTTAATTCATGATCATGCATGTCAGTAATTTTCTTTTCTTTTATTATATAATAACTTGTTTATGAAAATAGCATGGCAAGCCAACGAAACCAGAAATAGCATGATTTTAAATTAAAGAAGCATACACAAATCATGGTGTAAAGCTAATTCACAGTACTACACTGAATATCTAAATTTACATGTTATAATACATCTTACAAAGACAAAAATGAAGGCTAATAAAATATTAATATTATTCATATAAGCATGCTGCACATATACAAGTAAGAAGACAGAACAAATTCTTAAAAGCAGTAGGGGAAAAGAAAAACATACCGACGAGTTTTCGAGGGTTTTACGAATCTTATAAATTATTATCGACGGGGTTCTTATATAAACACAGAAAACCCTAAAATTAATTAAGGTAATCCTAAAACCTTCCTCTAAAATATTAGCAACACCTTCAAGTAATTCCTTAAAATAAAGATTCTAGCACACATAATTAAAACGATATCGATAACTAAAATATTCTTACTCTTCTTTCCAAATATAACGAATCTTATCCTTTAGAATTCTAGAATTTTCTAAATAAAATAAATATCTAATTTGAAATTACTTTAAAATCTAGTATCTAATATAAAAATAAAAATAAAAATTACGGATTTTACATTCTTCCCTCCTTAATAGAATTTGGTCCCTAAATTCACAAAATATAATCAAATAAGTTACAAGTGAAAAGAAATCATACCTTAATTACGATTGTTCGTGTGACTTCCCGTGAGCTAAAATATACGTCCAATGGTCTTGTTATCTGCTTCTTTCCTTGGTGGTGGATTATGTGGGCATTGAGCAATCCAGTGTCCGACTTCACCGCAATGAAAGCACGCACCTCTGTTCCAACGACACTCTGTATCAACATTGTTCCCGCCACACCTAGTGCATTTATCTTGATTTCCTTGATCTCCTATATGATCATATACGTGAGGTTTCTTGAGTGGTCCCCCTTGAGAAAATTGTCCACCAGTTGGAGCGAACCGTTTCTTGTTCCAATTGCGTGTTGCTTTTTCTGATTTTTCTAAGCCTCTCTCGATCACCAAAGCTTTGTTGAGCACAGCCTCGTACGTCTGAAGTTCAAACGATGCCACAGAATTCCTGATGTCAATCCGAAGTCCCTCTTCCAATCTTCTAGCTCGACTGGTCTCGTCAGCAACTAATGTCGACGCATACTTTGCATGCTTTGCGTATTCTGCTTCTTATTCCATAATAGACTTTCCTCCCTGCTCGAGCCGAATGAAGGCCCTCTCCTTTTGCAGATGAATGGTTCTCGGAAAGTACTTATCTTCTAGAGATTTCTTGAACTTTGCCCATGTATATGGTTCAGGGCCACCTTCAGTGGTTGCAGTCTCGTTCTTTCTTTGTTCCATGAGCCACCAGTCATAAGCATTTCCTTGCAGTTGATACACAGCTAAAGTGACCTTCTGTTCTTCATTGCTTCCTAGCAGTCCGAAAGCTTTCTCCATCTCTTGTCTCTACATCTCGACTATGACCGGATCAGTTGCCCCATCAAAAGTTGGCGGATTTAAACGCTTAAATTGAGAGACGACATTCTGCTGTCTGGGCTGCTGATTTACGAGCGTAACTAGAGTCTCAGCTAGCAAGTCGACTACATTTCCTCCTCCATTATTGTTGCCATTCTGATTATCGTTGCCCTGATTGTTATTGTTATTGTTGTTGCTATTCTGATTGTTGTTGCCCTGATTGCCATTGTTTTTGCCTTCTTCATCCATCTTTTCTAAAAACAACAAACTTTCAAACTTATAATCAATGATCACAAAAATAAGTGCCCTAAATTCAAAATAATTTACAGACTTAAAGGTCAAAACCTATACAATAATCTGTAGGAACGCATCCTAGGGAATGTACTAGTCCCATACCTAATACACTCCGAAGGAAAACCTAGGCTCTGATACCAACTGTAACATCCCGAATTTTCAGAAAATTATTTCTAAATCAAAGCCTAAATAAAATAGAATTCTTATTCAATAAATCCCAAAATTAACAAAAATCAAATGCAGCGGTCAAATTCAATATTCTAAAATCATCAAATCGGAGACGCAACTCCACAAATCCAATATTCAATATCTAATCATGTACTGAAAATTTATTCAATAATCCGATAAGTCTTTTTTTATAGTGGCATCTAAATCAAGTAGCACGAAATCCACACGGTTCAAATCCTTAATCTTAATAAGCTTCCAAAAGTCCAAACCTGAAACATATTAAAACAATGAGCTGCGAAGCCCAACAAGTAACTATCGCCCAACGGCTAAAAAATAATATTTTCAAAAGTGAACAAAATTTCTGAAACTTTAAATAGATACAAAAATCAAAACAATAAAATCATATTTATTCCCACAGTTCTAAATTACTGTCACACTAACCAGTGACACGGTTCTATGTTCGATGGGGGCCAATTTACGTCCCTCGTTAAGTCTTACTCAACAAGGAATCTATGTGTTCCGGAACGCGCGTAAACTAGTTCTATAATTCTACATGCCACACTATCCAGTGACCGGATTCTATGATTCGATACGCAACTAAAACCGGGGAATTCTAAAATAATTCTTTTTCAAAAATCAATTTTCGATATCACAAATTTCGATAACCAAATCAAACAAATATTTTGAAACAGAATAAAATAGAATTTATAACGAGCAACGAAAAGTTACTTACCTCGAACGTGATACTAAACACTGAAAATTAATGCACGAACTGATCCTAAAATTTAATTAATAAGATGGAAAACACTTAATCAATTATTCAACACATACTTTTATACATGCACAGCAGCTTGTCGCTAAATACTTATCAAATTCATATAGCATGACCAGAAGCTAAATCATGATTACTGGTATTGACTTTAAAAAGAAAACAACCGGACCAGAGAGTAATTAAACAAAACATTTAGGAAAAGTAACTGGGCTTTAAGGCCAACATGACATACACGGACTTATCAAGTTAACATGTAAAACTGCATAGGGGTACCTGACCTTTTCTAAATTTAGCATGCAAATCAAGTAAGCCACAACTTATAATCTAATAATTATTTAATGCAAGTTGCATGCATATTGTGCATCACAGTTAATATAAATTATAGAATAAAGCATGCGTAGTCTAGCATCACTTGGACAAATAAATTTATACCTAGTAAAACAAACTTAAGTCATGATCATGCATGTCAGTAATTTTCTTTTCTTTTATTATATAATAACTTGTTTATGAAAATAGCATGGCAAGCCAACGAAACCAGAAATAGCATGATTTTAAATTAAAGAAGCAGACAAAAATCATGGTGTAAAGCTAATTTACAGTACTACACTGAATATCTAAATTTACATGTTATAATACATTTACAAAGACAAAAATGAAGGATAATAAAATATTAATATTATTCATATAAGCATGCTGCACATATACAAGTAAGAAGACAGAACAAATTCTTAAAAGCAGTAGGGGAAAAGAAAAACATACCGGCGAGTTTTCGAGGGTTGTACGAATCTTATAAATTGTTATCGACGGGGTTCTTATATAAACACAGAAAATCCTAAAATTAATTAAGGTAATCCTAAAACCTTCCTCTAAAATATTAGCAACACTTTCAAGTAATTCCTTAAAATAAAGATTCTAGCACACATAATTAACATAATTAAAACGATATCGATAACTAAAATATTCTTACTCTTCTTTCCAAATATAACGAATCTTATCCTTTAGAATTCTAGAATTTTCTAAATAAAATAAATATCTAATTAGAAATTACTTTAAAATCTAATATCTAATTTAAAAATAAAAATAAAAATTACGGATTTTACATTCTTCCCTCCTTAAAAGAATTTGGTCCCCAAATTCACAAAATATAATCAAATAAGTTACAAGTGAAAAGAAATCATACCTTAATTACGATTGTTCGTGTGACTTCCCGTGAGCTGAAATACACGTCCAATGGTCTTGTTATCTGCTTCTTTCCTTGGTGGTGCATTATGTGGGCATTGAGCAATCCTGTGTCCTACTTCACCGCAATGAAAGCATGCACCTCTATTCCAACGACACTCTGTATCAACATGGTTCCCGCCACACCTAGTGCATTTATCTTGATTTCCTTGATCTCCTATATGATCATACACGTGAGGTTTCTTGAGTGGTCCCCCTTGAGAAAATTGTCCACCAGTTGGAGCGAACCGTTTCTTGTTCCAATTGCCTGTTGCTTTTTCTAATTTTGCTAAGCCTCTCTCGATCACCAAAGCTTTGTTGAGCACAGCCTCGTACGTCTGAAGTTCAAATGATGCCACAGAATTCCTGATGTCAATCCGAAGTCACTCTTCCAATCTTCTAGCTCAACTAGTATCGTCTGCAACTAATGTCGGCGCATACTTTGCAAGCTTGGCGTATTCTTCTTCGTATTCCACAACAGACTTTCCTCCTTGCTCGAGCCGAATGAAGTCCCTCTCCTTTTGTAGACGAATGGTTCTCGGAAAGTACTTATCTTCTAGAGCCTTCTTGAGCTTTGCCCATGTATATGGTTCAGGGCCACCCTCTGTGGTTGTAGTCTCGTTCTTTCTTTGTTCCATGAGCCACCAATCATATGCACTTCCTTGCAGTTGATTGATAAGTGGAGTTTATATCCACTTGGATCGCTTAATTTCGGCTTAAATTGATTGTCTTGGACTCAAGTTGTTGTAGATTTGATGTGTTTTGATTAGTTGTGCAGGATTACGAGAATGTTGACTAAGGTGGATGCTTTTATAATTTTTTGGGAATTAATTGATTAAAATTCGGATTTTCGAGAAGGGTTGCACAGTTTACACTGTTTTGGCCATATCTTGAGTTCTAGAAGTCCGTTTTAGGCCCGTAAGCAGTCCACGCGAAGATAACGAGATTTTCTATCATTCTAAGATAGTCCAGAAGCCCAATTACGTGGGGAGCGTTCCAGAAAATCTGAAGAAAAGTCAGCCACGAAATTTCCTTACAAAACAGAATCAAATTAGGAAACGTATCTTGCAGAAATTCTATTATAATTCTGTTTTTGTATTTTCTTGTTGGGCAAGACTTGTAGTGCCTATATAAACACATCATACCTTGTAATTTGTATCAGATTATTATTATTGTAACGTAGAACTGCAAGAGAGAAAAGTGGAGAAGGATTCAAGCTCAGTGACAAGCAAAGATCTAGATCTACTTCATCTTCTGTATACTTTGGATTATAGATTTGTTTCTCAACTCTTGTTTTTATTAATATTATTGTTTCTTTCTTTCATATCTTGTTAATTATTATGTTTTCATCAAATCCCATGACGATGAATAGTTCAATTATGGGCTAAGCGTTGTCATGGGATTCTAACGGAGTTATTTATGGAACTTAGTATCTTGATGCTGTAAAGATCTGTGTGTGATGTGAAATTGATATCCTCGTATGGTTAATCTTAATGCTTTTAGATGCGTAGCTAACATCTAAATTGAATTGTTAATCTCTTGTGAAGTGAAAGTGGATCTTGAGATTTAGAACTTGCCATGCTAGCATAGGTTCATAATTGATTGTCAATATGATTTGTGGTGTGAGATGAAAATACTTATACTACCCTATGTGATCTTAATGGATAACCTGTTCTTCAACCGTTATGTTTTCAAATTCTATAGACATATAGGGTCTAAGCATAATTGGTGTCTATTCATCTTCTATCTCTTTTGTGGATGTATGTTTAGTTTGGTATGCGTATGCTGACAGGTAGCGTATACTGGTTTCGTGTTATCCGATCAGATATCAAAATCATTGCATATAGAGATTAAAGGCGTCAGATCTAAGGGAAGTATTTAATGAAGTTGGGATTCCATGTTTATTCTCATATTAGTAATTCGAATTCAATCTCATTAGTTAATTTAATTTTTAGTTTAAAATTTGCATCCTAGTTTAATTTAGTTAATCAAAACCAAAATTGTTATTTGTCTTAGCAGTGGATTAAAACTAAACATTGTTGCATAGGCATATTTACTGATTGAAGCTTAACCAGATCTCTGCGGAACGAACTTTAATTATATTACTTGTGACCACGTACGCTTGCGTGATTTAGTGCAAACATTGATACACACCTAAAGTGACCTTCTATTCTTCATTGCTTCCTAGCAGTCCGAAAGCTTTCTCCATCTCTTGTATCCACATCTCGACTATGACCGGATCAGTTGCCCCATCGAAAGTTGGCGGGTTTAAAAGCTTAAAATGAGAGACGACATTCTGCTGTCTGGGTTGCTGATTTACGAGCGTAACTAGAGTCTCAGCTAGCAAGTGACTACATTTCCTTCTCCATTATTGTTGCCATTCTGATTAGCGTTGCCCTGATTGTTATTGTTGTTGCCATTCTGATTGTTGTTGCCCTGATTGCCATTGTTGTTGCCTTCTCCGTCCATCTATTCTAAAAACAACAAAATTTCAAACTTATAATCAATGATCAAAAAGCACAAAAGTCAAATAGGTCAAATAATCACACAAACAAGTGCCCTAAATTCAAAATAATTTATAAACTGAAAGGTCAAAACCTTTACAATAATCTGTAGGATCGCATCCTAGGGAATGTACTAGTCCCATACCTAATACACTCCGAAGGAAAACCTAGGCTCTAATACCAACTGTAATATCTCGAATTTTCGAAAAATTGTTTCTAAGTCAAAGCTTAAATAAAATAGAATTCTTATTCAATAAATCCCAAAATTAACAAAGTCAAATGCAGCGGCCAAATTCAATATTCTAAAATCATCAAATCGGAGACGCAGCTCCACAAATCCAATATTCAAAATCTAATAATGTACTGAAAATTTATTCAATAATCCGATAAGTCTTTTTCTATAGTGGCATCTAAATCAAGTAGCACGAAATCCACACGGTTCAAATCCTTAATCTTAATAAGCTTCCAAAAGTCCAAACCTGAAACATATTAAAACAATGAGCTGCGAAGCCCAACAAGTAACTATCGCCCAACGGCTAAAAAATAATATTTTCAAAAGTGAACAAAATTTCTGAAACTTTAAATAGATACAAAAATCAAAACAACTAAATCATATTTATTCCCACAGTTCTAAATTACGGTCACACAAACCAGTGACACGGTTCTATGTTCGATGAGGGCCAGTTTACGTCCCTCGTTAAGTCTTACTCAACAAGGTATCTATGTATTCCGGAACGCGCGTAAACTAGTTCTATAATTCTATATGCCACATTATCCAGTGACCGGATTCTATGATTCGCTACACGACTAAAATAGGGGAATTCTAAAATAATTCTTTTTCTAAAATCAATTTTCGATATCACAAATTTCGATAACCAAATCAAACAGATATTTTGAAACAGAATAAAACAGAATTTATAACGAGCAACGAAAAGTTACTTACCTCAAATGTGATACTAAACACTGAAAATTAATGCACGAACTGATCCTAATATTTAATTAATAAGATAGAAAAGAATTAATCACTTATTCAACACATACTTTTATACATGCACAGCAGCTTGTAGCTAAATACTTATCAAATTCATATAGCATGACCAGAAGCTAAATCATGATTACAGGTATTGACTTTAAAAAGAAAACAACCGGACCAGAGAGTAATTAAACAAAACATTTTGGAAAAGTAATTGGGCTTTAAGGCCAACATGACATACACGGACTTATCAAGTTAACATGTAAAACTGCATAGGGGTACCTGACCTTTTCTAAATTTAGCATGCAAATCAAGTAAGCCACAACTTATAATCTAATAATTATTTAATGCAAGTTGCATGCATATTGTGCATCACAGTTAATATAAATTATAGAATAAAGCATGCGTAGTCTAGCATCACTTGGACAAATAAATTTATACCTAGTAAAACAAACTTAAGTCATGATCATGCATGTCAGTAATTTTCTTTTCTTTTATTATATAATAACTTGTTTATGAAAATAGCATGTCAAGCCAACGAAACCAGAAATAGCATGATTTTAAATCAAAGAAGCTGACACAAATCATAGTGTAAAGCTAATTTACAGTACTACACTGAATATCTAAATTTACATGTTATAATACATCTTACAAAGACAAAAACGAAGGCTAATAAAATATTAATATCATTCATATAAGCATGCTGCACATATACAAGTAAGAAGACAAAACAAATTCTTAAAAGAAGTTGGGGAAAAGAAAAACATACCGGCGAGTTTTCGAGGGTTGTACGAATCTTATAAATTGTTATCGACGGGGTTCTTATATAAACACAGAAAACCCTAAAATTAATTAAGGTAATCCTAAAACCTTCCTCTAAAATATTAGCAACACCTTCAAGTAATTCCTTAAAATAAAGATTCTAGCACACATAATTAACATAATTAAAACGATATCGATCACTAAAATATTCTTACTCTTCTTTCCAAATATAACGAATCTTATCCTTCAGAATTCTAGAATTTTCTAAATAAAATAAATATCTAATTAGAAATTACTTTAAAATCTAATATCTAATTTAAAAATAAATATAAAAATTATGTCTTTTACAACCATCAAATGATTTAAAGGCGTTAGTAGACCGAAGAGATGGTGAAAAGAGGTGGAGATGGACAAGAAAGAAAGTGGATCAGAGGGACAAAGAGAATAGATCTAAATTCTGGCGGTTGATTGAGAACGGTGATGGTCAGAGATAGGTGAAGGAGATGACAGCGAGATAAAAATGGGAAGTGGAGAGTGACACATATTTAACTATTTGCATGGTCCACATCAAAAATAAATAAAAGGCTGAGGTTATTTCTCAGTTCTCATATTAAGATGGGTTCTCATTTGATCATCTCTATATATAATTAAATATTAAAAGTATGTGTATAACAATTTTGTTAGTTTGTATTCAAAAATTATATATTAAATATAATTTTAGCTCATGGTCCAAGGCTTTAACTCAAGACCGAAGTAAATTATATATATTATGATCGATGAATTGACTTTAAAATAAATAATAACCTAACATAATCAAATAGTGCTTACTGTAGTAGTACTTTCATCTTGTATTTATTTTTGTAAGTTCAAAATTTAAGCACTTTAAGTACTTTTTTTTCCAACTATTTTAGGGGTTGAAACGCAAAGTCGAACCACAAACCACAATTATGCAGATGGGTTTGATCGGTTTTTTTAGCTAACGGTTTGGACGTGGATGAAGATCTTGGAAAAGTAAATTATAGTTCGGATACACCCCTCATTACAACAGAAACTGAATCAGACAACGGATTTTGCCCGTTGTCTATGGACCAGTTTTCCAGTTGTCTATCGCGACACCATCTGTTATGCATATCAGACAACGGTACAGAAATTGTTGTGTGATTCATCTACGACAACAATCACTATTTAAGAAGATGTTATGTAATAACCAGAAAGAACAACGGTCCAGTTTACAAAGCGTTGTAAAGCCTCACATACAACTAGCCTTTTTTACTAAAATTCTGTTGTTGTAAGCTAAATAATACTACGTTTTTCAATTTAAAAGAACTTGTTTTAATTTTGTGTTACAACGGTTTTCTAGTGGTCAAAATGTTGTTTTTATGGTTTACAGATAACGTTATTTTATTTAATATGTGTTGTCTGAGTGTATTGCATTCAACCCACCCATATTTTATTCTATTGTATGTTAAGAATTTAGACAATGGTCCTTCAAATTTAGACTGTTGTATGAAGATTTATTTCACAACCATTTCTCCTCAATTTCTTTTTAGACTATTGTATGAATACTTATTTCACAACGGTTTCTCCTGGATTGCTAGTTGTTCTACTTTTATTTCAACAATGGTCTTCTGAGTAGAGAATGGTTGTGTTTATGTCCTCTAGACAATTTTGTGCTGTTTAAATCCCGTTGTTAGACAATGGTCATTTTATGCAAAATTTTGTCCGAATAACTTATTCTAAATGTTTTCTTAATCATTCAGTTGCATGAGCTTTATTTTGAAAATGGTTTGGTTTATAACACATGATGCTTTTGTACAGCTTGGGCATTGTCTACAAGTACAGTAGACAATGTTTTTCTATCTACAAATAAAACATGGCTACGATATTTGATCAACAACCATTCCAAAACAAAATCCAAACAAAGGTTTCATTACCAAAACCAAAATTAACCATCAATCAACAAACTACTAATCCATTACAACCATATCGGCCAACACAACCAAACTAATCCATTACAACCAAAAGTCTATTTTACCAAAAGATAAACTAATCCAACAAGACATTCACAAAAGTCTATTTTCAACACCATATTTCGGGATGAACATATCCACAAAAGATAAATTGATTCACTTAAAGTTATAATATGTGCGCTAAATTACCACTGGAACTGCCAAACATATGTTCATTCTAAAATACCCATTTGTATGACAAAGTTTAATGCTCATGATTCTTCATAAAATGCTTCGCCCATTTAGCCCTTATCTCATTGAGGTGATCGCTGCCGTAAGCTAGGTTGCTCCTCCTTTGCCACTGAAAAATTGGACATTAACAGTACAACTTACATATCTTCAGCACAGAACACAAGCACTTCGAGAAGGGTTAAAAAATTTCTATTTTTACCTTTACAGCAACATTGAGTTCCGTATCTAGACATATATCTTTCATATAGATCATCACAAATAAACCACAGTCCTTGCTCCATGATTGGAGAGGAACACCCTAAAGAACATAAACAAACTATTCTGTATATCTACATAACTCATGGAAATTAGAGAAACTGATGAATATAAGAAAAATATATTACCGCCAGATTCTCCCATGCTATTTTCTTCTTTAGCATCTTCCTGTTGGCACTGTCCTTGTAAATTTTGATGGCACTACGAAAATATAATATAGATCAAACAACTAGAAATTTTCCTTAATTGTTAATGCGTATAAAAAATAAATGAAGTTCTTATGAGGTACTTACTTATCAATCACCTCAACCCATTCTTCATTTGCAATTCGATGCTTCAATGGGTCCATGTGGTAAACTACTTGTGAATCTGGATTCACAGTAGTTAGCACCCAATGTAACACCCCCAGATCCGGGGTCCGGTCGTTACGGTTTCCATTACTATTCACAATACTTGAACTTACTTCAACTCAAAATAAATTACATCTTTATGACCCAACACAACAATATAAAACAAACCCGTTATAGTCCCAGAGATGAAATCAGAGTAACTACCAAAGTTTATTAAGCACAATATGAGTTCTTACAATCCAAAAGAATTTCAATATGAATACATACTCTTTGCCATCCATTTGCATAAGTCATACTAGACCATATACTTGGTACTGAAAGAATAAATCTATCCTACCAATAGCTTTCTCTTCGGCTCTGGTAGTCTCATCGTCCTCGCCAGCGTTGAGTGCGCCTTGTGCGAGTCATCTGGTCTAGCTGTTGTTGTGATATAATAATAAAGCAAGGGTGAGCAATAGCCCACCAACAATAATATTTAACTGAACGATAATATAAAATAGTTCAAAAGTATCTTTCAAACCATATGCCATGCATTTACGGAAATGATGCCAGTATAATATGAACGATGAAGTTACAAGGTAACTCAAAATGTAAATATATGTGGGAATATTTGCTATGTCGAAAATAAGCAAGATATTATCATTTATCATATAAAGAGGAACTTGCAAGGAAAATATTACAATTACAGTTATTAACATTTTTCGAAGTCCTACAACCTGAAAGAAGTCTCTTCGATACGTGTTGCGGAAGACACCGTCAACCTGAAAGAAGTCTCTTCGATACGTGTTGCAGGGAATTCCCAATTTGGGAGATGAACCAATACTGGAGTTATCACGCGCCAGCTGTCCCACTCCCTGATGATCAGTCGGGGATGGTACAGCCCAACATAGTTTACTACCGGTAGAAGGAAGAACTGACGGCTCCACTTGTCGATTGCCTTTAATAGTAACTCCCTGGCCAATGGTTATGCCTTGTGATGGACCGCGCGACTCGGCCTCTTACACACAACTCCTAGTTCGAATAAATCCACAGCATTGAAACGTAGAGTTTGTCCTCCCTTCCCTAAGTGTAATACTTGTTGATAAGACTCCACAAAGTAGTCGTATCTAGTTGGAAAGGAAAATTCCCAACATTTCCCATGCTTTTGCTTGTTAATGGATATCAACTTGTTCCAACAATCTTACCCCTCGAATGATGAGAAGGTACACACAGACTTAATTAGTCCATAGCAACCAAGTTACGAGTGAAAAGGATAAATTACGAGATTTATGACCGGGAAGTCTACAAGATAAATAACATTGCTCAAGTAGGTTCTCCTATAACATGGAAGTTTGATCGAGCATTTAAATCCTTTAAGATAGATTTAAATGAAAAATAAAGAGTTGGGAACCTTTCCTTGATAAAATAGTCGTAAAAAGACTCCGACATATTTTACATAATATTTGGAGGTGAAAGATAATCTCCAAATAATATAAATCATTTTAAAAAGAATTTAAAAGAATTAAATAAATATTCCAAGAATATTTATTAACTCAATAATAATTACGGAATATTATTAAATCATAATATGGCTCGCAAGTAATCCTCGAATGAATATATAGAACTATTTACTAAATAAATCACTCCTTAAATGAATATTCAAAATAATATTCATTAATAATTGAACTCCAATAAATATTTAAAATAATATTCAATAAATAAGTCAAACCTTAAATGAATATTTGAAAATAATATTCATTTAATATTTAATCTTCTAAATGAATATCCAAATAACATTCATTTAATAAATAATCTTCTAAATGAATATCCAAATAACATTCATTTAGTAGTCAAAACTTTAAAGGAATATTCGAAATAATATTCCTTAAGTAATTAGAACTTCCAATGAATATTTCAAAATAATAATCATTAAGTATATAAACCTTAAATGAATATTCGAAAGTAATATTCATTTAATAAATAACATTCTAATGAATATCAAAATAATATTCATTAAATAATCAACTCTAAATGAATATTCGAAACTAACATTCATTTAATATCTCTCGACTGAGATAGTACTCGAATGACATTCCTCGTAAGATTTCCAAGTAATTGATACTTTATGGAAATATAAATAACGTTTAATAATAACATTCCTCAGATAAATAATAATCTGTCGTTGGAATCCCTCCGGGTTTCCACGACTATTTATATCTCAAAATACCGACTCCCGGTCTATATTTAAGAATGAATATCATTTGCCCATCGCTAAGGGTCTTACCAAAATATCCGGCTTATAACTAATAATTCGTATCTAGTCTATAAGCCAATGGCAATTCAGGGAACAAGTATCACAACAACCAGAGTCACAATATAATTGGAAACAGGCATGCAGGCGATGGCATATGTAAAACAGAAATCATATACATATATTATCACAACAACAGGTTCAAAGGTTTGAACACTTGCCTGGTAATCGGGTGTGGGTGGAGATAGCGTGTCCTGGTCTGCTCGATGATCTATAAACAATTATAACATTCGAGATTAACCACTTAACACCTTTTAAGAGTCTAAGTATAACTTCACTTAAATCGAAACACGTTTTCGAATTATCTCGCTATACACCTTTTAGTGTAACTCTTTTTATCACCGGTACGATCCGATATTTGTTCGTTATTAAGACATGTCATCATACCCACACTTGGTATATACTTAAGTCGTAAAAGTTCTAAAGTCGATTGATTACGAACCGAGATTATACCTCGAGTTTTACCGTCTGTTTTCTAAGTCATAACCAAAGTTATGCTTTTAAGGTGTTCGTTCGCGTTTAACCTTGATTCGAACATTTTTATAAAATCGGAAAACGATCCGTTTCACATGAGGTTTTCTCTCACACCTTCCTTTTTACCTCTAGTATTTGTTTACCAAGATTCTCCACTGGGTAACATGCTTTACGAGGGTTCAATTGAAGTTACGAATTTTTACTTACGGTTCCGAACCAATTTTAGTAATTTGACCATAACTCCTAAACCGTAAGTCGGAATGTTTCGATTCTCATGCCAAAACGATCTATGGCTCGATATCTACAAGGACCAGTCATAATATTATCAAGGTCAGGAATTTAGATTCACTTCCATGCTTGGTTTCTAGGTGTTAACAAAAATTCGACATTACGACGGCTATAAATCGGATATTTCCAAAATCAAAACCCTCCAATAATCATAGTTTCCACTCCAAACAACACATATACACGATTTCTAACCATGAACTGAGGCCAAGCAATGCCTTTCCGTTCATCTAACTATTTTTAACATTTATCAAAACCCCATTCATAATCATGCTAATAATAATATCAATATCATATTAATCTAAACCCAATCAAAAACAATCATAAATCTCAAATCACAAGCTAGGGTTTTGGTGAGATATACCTTCCATGGAGTGGATAAAGACCTTGATAAGCCTTGTATAGTCCATGAACATCCTTAACCAAGTTTAGATCATCCAAAAATCAAGAAAACCAAGATTTGTTCTTGAAAGTCACTATTCACCCTAGGCTTTGATGATTTCTTTGAAAATGGAAAAAGTGGTGTTTGAGGCTAAGATTTCTAGGGTATCATTTTTATGAAATGTAAGATCTATTTTAAAAATTTGGAGATCAAGCAATGGTGGGTAGGTTGATCTTGGTTTTTGAATTAAGGCATATAGCCGAATGGGGAAGAAAGGGAGAGATGTTGGTGTTCTTGCTTGGCTTGCTTGGAAATGTTGAATTATTGTGATGCTTGGAAAATATCTAAGTCATAAAGCTACTTTATCAAGGGTTATGCCATGGATGATGTCTTTGGCATGGACAAGTGTTGAATTCTTGTGGTTGGAGGAGATTAACTTGCTAAGTACTTAGTTAGCTTGCTAAGTATGCTAGTTACTCATATAATTACTTAGTCCCTTGATCTTATCCACTTGCACATACTTGCATCTTGGTTCTCTGCTCGTTTCTTTGTCCGTTTATTGCTCAATTCATTGATCGTTCGGACGAATAACTCAATCGTTTCTAGTTAGGGTTTTACCGAAAGCCGTAATAATAATTACACCATCATTTTCAATTCTCTTTAATAATTCTTGAACCTATATTCCTTAAATCCCTTCAATAATTCTTTAAGTCTTTCAGTGTCCAGGGAAATCTCGGGGAAAATAAAAGTGCTATTTTTCAGAATCCGACAGCTTTTACATACACTCTTTTTCCCCCTGGATCACTAATACGAACTCAGAATTTCGTTCCGGTTACTTATATATCGCGTCATCTAATAATATTCCTAAACCCACCAAAATCATTATTCATCCATTTTTCTTTACTCATCCTCTTAGGGTTGTACAATTGTCCCTGATTTCTTTTGATCGTTCCTTAACCTTTTTACGGACCCACTGGACCAATAACAGATATCGATTTGGATGACATAAGAATAATCTTTTCCTTTAGAATTATCAAATCTCAATTCCCTAGGAGATAGATAATTCTTATCTAAAGCGTCAACCAATAGTATTCTTCATGACATATAAACATTTGAATCCAAATCTATTCCTTTCATTCATTATCTCAATCGTTACATTGTAGTCGTAATCACTATTCACCATTACCTCAGTACATAATAAAAAGTTTTAATTATATCAAAATTTGGGGTTCTTACACCCAATGGTTCCTAATAAATCGCGAATACCAAAAATGAGAACACTTTATTTTATACAATTTCATTCAAGATTGTAGTCACTATATACATAACTTGCTAACCATTGAGTTAATCTTTAATTAAATTAACTAGGACCTCAATCACTTAAATTGCAAATAACATAATTATTAATTAAATTATCCCACAAAATTTCATCTCAAATAAATGATAATCGTCTATTAGCACTATATAAGGAGAAATATTGTAAACATTACTGCTCTAGACAATTACCCGATTAATTCATAAAATTTTACCTCAGTATTTTATAAAAAGAACTAGCAAGTATTCAGCTTCAACATGTCAAAAAATAATCAACACTTATATGAAGAGGGATATTATTAAACAGAGCACAGTCAAAAAATCATAAATTTTATTAATAATATAGATGGCAAAAAATGTAAAAACTAGTACTCACACAGAGTTATAAGGCAGGAGAAAAAATTGTCCTGGCTTAGCATTCTTGAATCTTAAAGATAAGGCACGCGACCTCGCTCCAGAAGTACCACAACCGACAGCGCCTATCATCCCAGGATCTACGAACGCTACCATATCTGACATCTTGTTCTTTCTCAAATACTTCTCCAATAAACTACATGAAAAGTAAACAATCATTGACAAAAATCAAAACTAAATTCAAAAAATATTGACAATCATGGAATAAATTTTAAACTTTGACACTTACTTAATAAACATGCAAATGACAGTCCCTGATATTTCACCTCCAGAGCGTAAAGCAAGAACATTCGATAAAAACAGAATCTACTTTTCTGTTGATCCAAAAGCTTCTTGACATAGCTCAAAAGTGATTGTTTGGCCATCCTTCAAGGCATCTTTTACCCAGAGCCACAAATGCTTCAAATGCGGAGGGTAAGCAGGACCCATGTCCAACATAAACTCTGGTTGCTGGACTATATCTGTCACCTTCTTAAACTTCTTTGGTACAATTTTCTTGCCTCCATAAAAAGGAAATTAAAAAAAAATAATTCACAACACAAAATAAACCAGTAAGAGAAGTTGATCCGTTAAGTAAACGAAAATAGAAATTAACCTTCTGAGTTCCTTTCACTGGAGTAGTGCTTGTCTTCATTTCTAGAATTAGGTGTCTTGGCCACTCAATAAACGTTCCCCGAGCCTGTCCCACTGTTGTGATCTTATTTTCGATGGGGAACGGAATTTTAGCAGATCCTTGGATTACACGAGTAATAGAGACTTGTGCATTCTCTTCTGGGAGGTGCTTTCCATAAAGAACTTTACACACTTTATCAACACTTGCCTAAGCAACAATATTGGTGGGGGAGTCAATGGCTAATGCCTACTCTAAACACCCAACTGCTAACGCGTCTTCCTTACAAACATTCCTAAGATCCAATTGGTCATCCAGAACTACAACCTCTGCAGCCTCCACATTCTGCCCCTCAGCCCAACCTTCTCCTCAACAACATTTTCTTCTTCAACTTGATTATTATCGAGATCCAGTTGCTTCTTTACACCTTGCAACTCCAGCTCATTCACAACGGCATCTGCACCTTTGGAACAGCTTCCTTGCTGTGATTCAGCATTTGGACTGTTACCAGCATCAATATTTTTTCCAGAAAAAACCGCTTTCAGCTTTGCCATCTCTGCAACCCAAAAATCATCTCGCTCTCGAACAATCCTTTCAGTTTTTTCCTTCATAAACCTCTAAATACCATCTTGGATCCTCTCATCAATTGTTCTTTTCTTTTGCTTCGGAAGATTAAAGTACACAGACTGCTTGACATGAGTCCCTTGGTCATGGACTCGTCCTCGAAGCTCAGGTTTACCGAGCACCTTTGTTAGGACATCATCAGTGCCTTCCTCTATCAACTCCCCATCACTAACTTTCTTTTTCATAATCACCTAAAAATTAACAAATGGAAATAGGTCAGTAATAACACAAATATTTTGGTAATGTGGAACTGTAATTATAACAAGATTGAATAATTGACAATTTGTTCAGCAATTTCTTGTATTTTGACGACTTATAGTTCCCATCTTTATCCTTCCATGCATGGAGCCAGGTAGAAGATCGATCTATCTCAATTTCAGGTTCATCTCGAGACTGAATGAATAAACAAGTTCGAGAAATTAAAATTAAGCGATAATCATACAGTGTCATAGAAAAATAAAAGAGGGAAAAAAGAATCACTAACCATTTCTTGCTCTAGGTTTGCATAACCCTTGCGAGATATGCAGTGAGGGTATTCATTCATCTCCCTTCGCTTTTTTTGCTCATTGTGGATCACTTATTTCATATAACAAACAGTAAAAAATTAGCAATAGAGCCCGATTCAACTTGTAAGAACTTTGTAAATAAACAAAGGAAAAAAACTCACCCTGAATTCATCAGATAGACGAGAAGCAACAAACATGTCCCAGTGCGCCTTCTCGATAAATGAGTAGTCAGCTGGAGGAGACTCTAACAACTCACACTAATCTCTATAAGGAAGGACATAAGCAGTTGTTAAACGAATTTTAAACTCTCTACACTTCTAGCAAGCGGATTTCAACACCATCTTGTTGCCCAGTGATTTACAATTGTAGAAGGGGGTTGAATGCAATTGTATAAGATTTTCGACTTTAACAATAATATTAACATAAGTATGAAAAACTAATAGCTTTATTAATTCTGATATAAAACTGTTACAAACTCTCTCAAGAAATTCTGATGTTCTTGAGAGCTGCCAGGTTACAAGATATCTCGTGTAAGCGATTACAATTAAGTAAAGCCTAAACCGTATTTATATACATCACACAGCTGCCCTATCAATTACAAGATATGTTAAATCAATTACATACAACTCTTAGTACATATCTTAATTGATAGCTACGTTTCTACAAGTCAAGAACCGACTTATCAATCTATCCAAAAAATAAGGAGTAATAGATATCTTCACAATCTTCAATCCTGAACAGTCTTACAATCCTGACAATCACCAATTCTGATGACGTCCCACATGCAATCCGGATCAGCTCTTTAGGACAAATCCTGGCATCACTTGAATCAATATCTAACAATCTCCCCCAATTTGTACTTTGTAAAATGAAGCACAAATTCCTTGATTCAATGATGTCAAAAACACAAACAAAAAAAATGTCACAAACTTCAGTCAGAATTTTCAGAATCAGTTTCAGAAATTCTTAAGTAGAAAAGATTCATCTCCAAGAATTTTGACAATAATTCTTCTTCTTTGCTTTCAAGAATCTGAATCATTTTCTCCTTCAGACCAATGAGTTCTTCATCTTCCTCATTTATCTGATAGATAGCTATTCTGAGATTTTGAATTGAAGTTCTCTGTAGATGCAAGTCTTCAACCAGTATATATGCATATTCCTCCCCATCAGGATTAAGAGACAATTATTTCATACCAAGAGACACTTCTTTAACAGCACTGCCTCTTTGTATTTCAACTTCTTGACCTCGCGTATTTAGATATATAGGAGTGTAACTGCCATCATACCTTTGACTTCCATCCTGAAATCTCTTTCTAATGGTAGTAAGAATCATACTAGACCATTTTTTACACACTTTGTTCTTTGATCTGAGCAGATAGTGAACATATTTCAGTTACTTTGTAGATTTCATCAAAAGTTCCCGTATGGTAACCAACTTCACACTTCTGTCCTTCATGAAGTATATCATTTTTTTCTTCTTGTTTGATCCATCATGACAGTCATATACCAAATTAACAGCTTCAAGCTTCCATAAATGATCAGCAGTTAGTTCATCACTAATTCTGCCAACTAGAGCATGTTGATCTGTCTGTGCAGTGAAAATAACTTCAGCTTCATGAGAACCAATACCTCTCCTTGTTTCAACTTCCAAACCTTTCAAACTAGACTGTATGTTTGCCCAAAGTGGTTTGAATTTTCGAAGTGATTTTGAAGTATCAGACCTAGAAGGTTCAGCTTCAATAATCAAAGGAAGTTCTGTCATTGATCCACCAGGTTGAAAAACAGCTGGTCCATTATAATGCCAAGTTCCAATGCTCTTCAACTTCTTGTCTTTCTCCTTGACATGAATATAACTCTTGCCGAGCTTTTGAACTTCTTTTGTAGGATCATTCCACAACATCCTGCTTGACCTGTTTATCATTTTTACATAATCCTTGGTTTCTTTAACTTCAATATCCCTTGCTTTTTCTCTGATCTCCTTTTCTTTCTCAAATTTTCTGAACCTTTCCTCATCAATTTTCAGTCTCTCTTCATCAACTTCAAAATTGCGAACCTCAACCACAATAGTAAGAATAATAATTTCGAGTTCTATCAAGATATCAACTTCATCGGAATCAGGAATAGAAGCTCGAACTGTATCAGGAACAGAAAAAGAAATAGACGGTATATCAGGAATAGTGATCTATGAATCCTTCTTTTTCTCTTCTTCACTAACTCTTCTCTTCTTCACAAGTTGTTCTTCTAATTTAGTTTCTTTATTATCATCATATGCAAAATCTGGAATCAACTCAAGAGATAGTGGAGTTTTTTTCTTTCTAGAAGAATCTTCAGCTACTTCATTTATTCTTATTCCACTAGACCTTGCCTGTCTAGAAACTGATTGTATAGGCTTCCTTTCTTTTCCTCTACCTCTCACTCCTCTGCCTCTTCCTCTTCCTGCAACATGAGTATCCTTCTTCTTGGAGAATTCTTCTATGCGCTTTTGCTGTTCTTTTAAGATCTCTTCTGTACTCTTGTAACATCCCTGTCCTGGCATGCATATGTTATTTTAATAAACAGAATTGTTTATTACTAATACAACTCACAGAACTTAAGATTCGTTAACGTATTTATGGATGAATAGTGATTTTTGAGGACTAAGAAATTTTTCATGTCACCCTATGTACGGGATAGGAAATGGATATTTCGAAGTTATATTAGTAATCTACGAGGTAAATAAGTGTGTGTAAACGCGATCAGAATTCATAAAATCCAAACTTTATTTCTATGGAATATTTGACCGGGCAGTGAAGAGTTTATCAAATCGATCAAGGCAATGAGTTATTTAAATTGAGGATTTGATGATTTTATTATTTTATTAAAGATGATTTAAGGATTTAGAACGAAAACCCAGGAGTTAGTGCAACGAACGTTCTAGGAATCACTAGAACTTTACAACGAGATTAAGCGATAAAGCGAATGAATTATGGATTATGGATTGAACACATGACAAGATTAAATACCATGCAAGATTATTAAGTGGAACATATCAAGAGAATTAGTGTGAAACCAAGAAAGATGCAAGTGGTTTAAGAATAGTACTAGGTGATGTGTTCTTGTTAAAACCATGCAAATAAAAACACCTAAACTCTCCCATTGCTTGACACTTGTGCGGAAGGAGAGTATGAAGAGTAGGACAGCTCATATACACATCAAAACATCACATAAATTACCTACCAACTAGTCAACAAGAGATTAAAAGAGAGAAAAAGAAAGAAAACCAAGAACACAAATTCTGGGCAGTTTCTGACCAGCTGAAAAAAGGGGTTCAAAACCCTAGCTAGGAAGCTTCAAATTTGATGATCTATGACTCAAAAGAAATCCCTTGAAGAGTAGAAGGTACTGTAAAAATTTCAGCTCCAAACATGGAGTGTAAGGTATTCAAAAGCTCTTCCAAAGTTGACGAAGAATAGTAAACTCACTTTGTTTTCTTGATTTGTTCTTCAACTTTAGGCTTTGTAAAGATTATCTAAGGCTTGTTTATGGTTTCTCAAGCTTTTTTAGTGTTGTTAGAGCATCAAGGAAGGTATAAACCTCAACCTTACCTTTTGTTATTTTGAGTTTATGATAAGTTTTAGAGATGATGTAAAGTATGTTTCATATAAGTGGTTTTACTGAATGTTTGGTTTTGTTGTAAGGTTTAAAATATTGATTGGTAGTTTTGAACCTCACCACTGGTCTTAGAAGGGTATAATAGATGTTGGTTGATGTTGAGGATGATTGGTTTGCCTTGTATGGCTTGGTTGTAGTGTAATGAAATTGGAAACGCTTGATTTAGAGTCATTGTAATGACCAAATTTTATGTACTACCTTAACTGTTGAAACCTGAGACCATACAATTGTTTTTAGAATAACCACTACATATGGTTGTGTATATATTATTGTCTAGTTTGTTTTTCCCCAAGAATCATGTCAAAAGAGTTTACGGTTTAGGAGATATGACCATTTTAGTGAAAGTTGTTCGAGGAATGGAACTGCAGAAATGTACCAACTTTGAGGCTATGATTGAGACCCTTAAAAGTGGTTATAGAATATGAAATTTTGAGGATAAATACTAAGGCCAGTTAACAAGGTATGTGTGGAGGTTTTAAGTCCAAATGATTATTTTCTGATTTTATAAAAATGCGTAAGCCGAGGTTTCGCAAGTGGAAAAGCCTTTTTAGGAGATTATACTATTCATCACAAACCCCCTCCCCTGTTTTGTAAAATACGAAAAATAGGTCTTCTTACTAGAGTCAAATCTTGAGTTAGTTACCTTCTAGACATTCTCTAGATCATGCACGCGAAAAAGGTACGTCATTTGAGTTAACGGTTATTGAGTTATGAACGTTTTAGTAAAAGTGGTGCAAATAGTAAAAATTCGCAGTTGACCCAACTTCAAAAAATACATTTCACCTATATAGACCCTTGTTTTCGAATCAGAACTTTTATGATAAATATTACAATTATGTTTCCAGTGATTTATTAAAAGTGTTGGAGTGCGAGTCACGGAATAGTAATTCTCAAGAAAAGTCAACTCTAGAAGTACTACTTTGACCATCCGTTTTGGCTAAGTTAAAAGAGGAATTTCGAGTCGACTAAAACACGAAAATTGTTAGGGATTATCATGACTACATGTTGGTGTAAAGAACTTGATCAAAAAAACCTTTGACAAGATAGTTTACGAATAGCCAAAGTAGGCCGAGAAGGTGAAGTGTTGGGTAGAAAATTAGTATAAAAATATGAAATTAGATTTAACCAAGTGCACACATAAGTATAATAAAGATTGGTTCTTATGTGTTTATAGAGTAACCAGGACGTGGAAGGAGCTTGGATAGTATATCACCAAAAATCCTTTAAAAAAAGTGTAGAGGCGGAGGTGAGTATAAATCTGAACCGGTTTAATTGTGAATAGAAACTGGAAATTATATTCATATATATTATATGCTCCATATTTAAGTAGATAAATTGATTTAAAGAATTATATGAATATTTGGTGACTACATGGACTTGTATGATTAGTTATGTAGTTGTGATAATTATACGAAAGAGTTAAGGACTTTATTTGAAAGTAAGTAAAATAGGAAAGTTGTGGGTGTGTGCATTGGCAAATTGTCTACCGAGAATGATATGACCATGATATATGGGTAATGTTATGATTTAGAATTTATAAGAAATGATAGTGGAAATGGTAGATGAAATATGGATTAATATTGTGAATAATACGGGATTGTATTGAGGTGTTGTTACACCGGGGTAACGTCCATGTTATAGAAAAGGACAATTCCAAGTATTTTCTTTGAAAGGGATTGTATTGAGGTGTTGTTACACCGGGGTAACGTCCATGTTATAGAAAAGGACATTTCCAAGTATTTTATGTGAAAAGACATTCCATTAAGATTAATACACTGGTAGAATGAACGAGCCTTGTAAATGGAAAGATAAGTAAACATTAATCTATGTTTATTTTACATTTCAGTAGGTGTTATATGTGAAAGGTGATAATTGCTATGTGAATAGATTATCTGAAGTATAATCCTATGTGATGTATGAAATATGTGAATACATGGTGATAGGGTTATGAATATGAATTTTGTTATTATGTGATCAATGTGGATTGCATGATAGGATACTATGCATGTAAGTGAATACATGGAAGGAAGTAAGACTTGGGATTGAAGTGGTGTATTGTGTATATAGATTCACATAAATAAAGGCGTTGTGACTGTCAATCACTTTAGGGAATTATTGGCCTAGCTAGCCATGGAAAAAGAAATATAGGGATCCCTAGAAATAAAGTCGACTATAAATAACAAGAGCCCTTGAGCAAGTCCTTGAGACTATAAACATGGGATCCCTGGAAAAGATAAAAGTTATTGAGAAATATGGGGTCCAAACATTGGATGCCGGGAAAAGATAGTTAAATTGATCAGTCAAAATAAAATAAAGAAAATGGAGTCACATGTTTATGTTGCAAACATTCATAGTAAATGATTACTTGGATTTATTCAATGATGACTTGGAATTATTTGCGTGTCTACGTGTTGACAAGAATCACAAATATGTTAAGTGAAAATATATGATGATATTATGAATTTTTCCCATACGTGCTGGATGTGTATGAGTATATATGTATATAGTTCATTACAAGATTAAGATTACAGAGTGATGAAGAATCGGACTGAGTCCTAAAGAGGAACTGAAATACAAAGAACAGGTATATGTTATCATGGAATTATTATAGGAATATCTGATTTATGTGATAATACTAAATTACTGCTGGTTAAGATAAATGTTATATGTGTGAGTACAAGAAAAAAATGGTTTATGTTCACTGAGTTGCGACTCATAAAAATCGCTCAATTTTTCAGGAAAAAGTTGCAAGTCGGCGAGATGATGCTCAAGAATCCCTACTCCTCTACATTGCACATACTGACATTTATAAGTTATATTTATATGATTTTTTTAAAACTATATATGTAAATGACGTCGTAAATGTACCAGAAAGGGTGAGGGTGTGATAACTCATGTCAGGAAATTCTTCAGAAGTCAAAACAAGTGCCTTCCTAGCATGATACTGTTGAACTTGTATATCAATATGATATAAAGTAACACTGTCACCTGCATTGGTATTAAAATTCTTGAAGAGATGTGGAGCATCCTGCACTTCAGTAATTAACAAATCTTCATCTCCTTCAGGAATTGTTGGCAAAGTTTGACCTTGACCAAGTATCAGGATTTGATCACCTGTCAGGAATTGTTCTTCCATCAGGATCTGAGATTGCACCATTGTCCTCACTATTTTCTTTCCAGATCTAGAAACATGAGTTCACTGCTTAGTTTGGGTTTTAGATTGTCTAGTCCTTCTTACCATTGCAGCATCAGAGGTTTCAGAGATTCCATGAGACTTAGCACCACCATCATTTCCAGAATTATCATCATCCTTTCTTAATACCAGATCAAGTGAGCATTTTGTTTGAGCAAACTTCTCCCCCTTTTTGACATCAGAATCAGTCAACATAGATAAGATTAGTTGGAGAGAAGCTTCAATATTATCAACCTTGGATTCCAATGTATTCATCCTTTTGTTTACTTCAGAGCTTAGAATCTAGACCTGAGAAGCAGTAGTAGTTAGAGATAAAGCTTGCTCAAACTCAATTCTAAAAGAAGTATTGTCAGATTTGACATAGTTGATTTCATTCTGTAAACCCTTGGTGAGAATGGTTGTGGCCTTCAGATGATCCTTAAGATCAGAGCTAGAGATGTGAGAAACTCTATGCTTTGCATGAACATGAGCCCAACCAATACCAATAGTTGTAGCAGGGTTATACCAGTCATCATTCCATTGAGACCTTCTCCAAAGTTCCTCTGGTTTTTTAGAACCAATAGGAGAGTAACCTTTCCCAGGGTTAGATTTATCATTAGGAGGTGCACCAGAAATAAATTGACTAGATGATCCATGTGTAGTCCCTATACTTGCTTGCATGACTTTCTTCAGATTAGCAACATCGGGATCATCATTATCTGAACTGTCACCATCAGTAGCATTAGGAATTGAATTGTCAGCTTCATTATCATCAGGATTCAGGACACCCTTTAATTTGAGATGAGTAGTAGATGTAGCTGATGTCTCCTGATGACCTGCATGTGGAACAGAAAAAGATCCTAAATCTCTCTTTTCTTTTAAAATGATCTCATCATTTCTCACAACATCGCCTAAGTTACTTTCAGTAGTAACTACTACCTCACCAGAAGTATTTAACTTCTCACTCATTTCTACCTCTCCTTTTGCCAGTTCAGGAGACTGCCTCTCATTACTCTGTATTTTCACTAATTGTTCACTCTCATTCGCACTTGAAAGGTTCTGGCTCGACAAGTGCAAAGAAATAAGAGGTGGCTGAGGAGTTGACTGTTGTCATATAAATAGAGGTATCCCTAGTATCAGGTCTATCTATAGTCATACTATCAGTAATGAAAGAAGTAGAGAGAGAAGTGTTACCTGAAGAAGTAATGTCCATAGGCCTTGATGAAAGTGGCTGAATTAGTAGTGGAGCATCGGGATCAGTAACACTTTCATCAGGAACTGCAGTGATATCAGGATCTTGGTTTACATCAGTATCTAGTACAGATGGTTCTTGTGTATCCTAAGGTGGTGAAGCAGCTTTAACACTTTGAGTTAAAGGTTCTTGTTTGCTTTCCTCAAAAGCAGTTTCTTCATAGACAGCATCACATTCAACAATGTGCCTCTCATGATCAGCCTTTTCTGCCAGAAATTGAGCAATGTCAATCTGAACATCAAGAATCCCATGAGTGTCAGGAAATCCCTTTGCTGGAATATCAATGCCTGCATCTTCACTTTTAGAAGATGGTTCTTGTGGGGCAGGAATGTTCATGTCTGCACCTTCCCTTTGAAAAAGTGGTTCTTGTAGGACCATTTCTTCAACAGTGCCTTCACCCACACTTTGAGTGAGTGGTTCTTGTGTGGCTGGATCTTCAGTCGCTGCTGGACTCCTTTGAAATCCAAGTTCTTGTGGGCTAGATCCTTTTAGAGGTGATGTGAGCCTCAGTTTCTTTTATCTTGCGAACACCTTTTTTACAACTGGTCTTTTCACTAGAAGTGGTGATAGTTGCAAACCTAGTTGTGCAGCAATAGCATTGGCTATCTCCTATAAAATGTCAATATGTCTTCTTCCAGGAGAAGAATGAGCTGGAGAATCAGAAATAGTAACTGTTTTCACAGGTGATTCAGTAGGAGTAGAGACATCAGGATTTGCTGAAGCGTCAGGAATGGATGACCCATCAGGATTGACAGAAACATTAGGAACAACCTTTGTGTCATCAGTAATATCCTGACTGTCTGAAGGAATATAATACCTACTTTTATTGGTCAATTTTCTTCTTTTCTTCGGCTTTTCAGAAATAGCCATAGATTCAAGAGCAGTATTAGAAACTTCCTTCTTCTTGTAAATAGATGATATAGGCCTAGTATCATCATCAGAATCAGAATCAGTTCTCTGTAAAAAGTTCATTTTTTCTCCTGCTTCTGTATACACTCTAGCTTCAATGAAAGAATCAACAACCTTATTCACACTTTTCTGTACTACCAGGACCCCTTGTTCACCCCCTTTTAGCTTCGTTTGAGTGAGGGTTCGAGTGGAGAAATCCTTTGATCCTGATTGTCTTCCAGACACATCAGATCTAGCTGATTTCTTTGTTTTTACAATTGATGTCTTTTGGGAGACACCAGAGGTGGTTGACTGTTTGGGTAGCTGTTTGAGTTGTGTGCTTTGGCCAGGAACATAATGTGTTTGATCCGGTCCCATAGCACCAGAGATTGGTCCAAGGCCATCAGTAATAGATCCATAATGAGTAGGCATTCTCTTTTTCAAAAGAAGCCTGACCTCATCAGGAATAAAGGCATTGCATTCAAAACCATTTGCCTTGTCACTATTGACTAAGGACTTTGTGTTGTTTTCCAAGATTCTACAGACAGGGAGTATTATATCAATCTTAAAAATAGCATTAGGACGTAGGTAAGAGAATATCAATTGGAAAAATCTAAGAAAATAGACATAACCACATTTATCTGTCTTTCTATCACTTAAAGCTTTTAAAATAAAAGACCCATAATCAAAACAAGTACCATGAATTAGAGAGTACCAAATTTTGGCTGATCCAGATGGTAATGCATCAAAGTTTGAAGTTCTATTCAGAAAACACCGGCATATGGTGTCAAAGAAAAAGTTTCATTCCTTCTTGAGTTTTGTTCTGAACATACTTGCAAACTTCTTTGGCTCTCCATTGTATCCCATAATTGTGAAAAATTAGAGTAGAATCAGGAATATTATCAGGAGTCTTACCATTAAGAGATGGTAAGTGAAGAGCTTCTTCCACAACTTCAGGAGTCACATGGTATGTAACACCATTATATTCGAAGGTCATTTGGGGTTTTCCTGATGAAGACCCTATTCCAAACACCAAAGTGTTCTAAACCTGCATAACACACTTAAAAGATACTTTGGCAGGTTGGGTTAGTGCATAGTTCAATGGACTAGTGGCAAGATAATTTTGAATGATATGAAAATCATTAGGTAAATCCTGATAGTTCAAAACAACAACGAGGTTGTTGGTAGCAAAAGTAACACCATTAACAATGGTTTGATTGTTGATGAAAGTAGAAGAAGCTATTGTAGTTGAGAGTTTGAGAAAATTTGAGATTTTGAAAAATTATGGTTCGTGAGCACAAAGAGAGAGAGAGAGAGAGAGAGAGAGAGAGAGAAGATGAAAAACCTATAATTTGAGAGTAATGATCGCTTTAGAAAACTGAACTGGTTTTGTCTAGACAACAAAATTAACTCTCAATACAAATATCAGTAACTGATTTGTGCAAACATAACTAGTGGACCAATTTACGTGGGTGAGCAGTAATAACCACACGGCTTTTTATGTGTGTATATATATATAGGCCATTGCTCCATAAAGAACACTCTTATATAAAGAACAATAAAGAACACTACGAAATCATTTATTCCAATAGATCCAATGGCTCCGCCAGAGTGAGACACACGCGCACTAACAGTTGTCCACAAAATACTGAATCGTTTCTAATTACTTGAGAGAAGTATGCACAATCAATTCCACAGAGCAATACAGCAATTATAGATTTATATCATAAAAACAATTAACTTTATTCAAATGTGATAAAACAATGTTGACCTGTATATCAGGATTCAATGGTTTACCAATGTCAGGATTTTGACCAAGTCAAAGTTTGACTTTGATTAGGATCATTAGTACATACCTTCTCATCAGGATTCGATAACCATCAAGATGTGATGATCATCAGGAATTGCTCTCTGTTAATATTCTCAGCAATTCTCATAGTTCACCATTCCAAGTTCATTCACCAACTTAATAAATGTAGCTTCAGGAAGTGGCTTGGTGAATATATCAGCTAACTGTTGATCAGTAGGAAAAAAGTGTAGCTCAATTATCCCTTCCAGTACTTGTTCCCTTATGAAATGATATCTGATACTGATATGCTTAGTAAGAGAATGTTGAACTAGATTTCCTGTCATGGCAGTAGCACTTTGGTTATCACAATAAATTGGAATTTTTGAATATGACAAACCATAGTCCATTAGATGATTTCTCATCCACATTATCTAAGCACAACAGCTTCCTGCAACTATATACTCAGCTTCTACAGTAGAGGTGTAGATAGATTTTTGCTTCTTACTGAACCAAGAAACTAGTCTACCTCCCAGAAATTGACAGCTTCCTGAAGTACTTTTCCTGTCTATTTTGCACCCTGCAAAATCAGCATCTGAGTAACCTCATAAACCAAAATCAGACTCTCTAGCATACCAAAGGCCAAGAGACGGAGTACTTTCAAGTATCTGAAAATCATTTTAATTGCAATCAGATGTGGTTCCCTGGGATTTACCTGAAATCTTACACATAGGCAGGTTGCATACATGATATCTGGTCTACTAGTAGTTAGATACAAGAGTGAGCCAATCATCCCTCTATAGTAAGTTACTGATAATTGCATATTTTTGCATATTTTTATTACCTATTTATTGCTTGAACTCGTATTTTAATAAATCATTTTGTTGCATTTCAGGAAATTGGTAAATAAATAAAGAAATGGCAAAATAAAGAAATAAAGAGCAAGGAAGGGAAAAAGAGGAAGGAAAAGGACCAAAAATAAAAGAAGGAAAAGAATTAGGAGCTTGGAGCAAAAGGAATATTTCAAGACAAGTGGAAGGTGGAGATCATCCCAACACACTACATAAGTGCATGGCCAAGATCAACTCTTCGAAGCTTAAGGGGGAAGGAAACAAATAGATGGCTAGGATTTTACCACCACACACCACAAATGTATGGTGGGGATTTACCTAACACCCCCCTTAACCCTAATTCCTGTCCTATAAATACCCCCTCATCCCCCTTTATTTAGTAACTTAGATTTTAGGGTAGTTTTATTTTCTTGTTTTGTAGTTTTAAATCTTGTAAACACTCATATTATAATTAATGCAATTTTTTATTTTCCTTACTTCTTGTCTTACTCTTTTGTTATTGTTGCCTTGTTTCGTTATTTACGTAAATCCAGTTGCTAACCACTTGGGGTTGAAAGTAACGAAACTTTAATTTCGTGTTCTTAGTTGCTAATTTTAATTGCCCCTTTAAAAATCAATTTTATTGTGGGCCATTTAATTTCAAAATCATTGTTTTTAGAATTTTAAATTTAATAGTTAAATTTATTTATTTGCATATTAATTTTCAAATATAAAAAAAAACCAAAAAAAAAATTAGTTTCATAAAAATCAAAAAAATTATGTACTAGTATCTATTTTCCCATCTTTTATTATTCGAACTACAAATTTTAATAATCCCTGTTTCTTCTCTCTGTTCGAACAAAACCTTAAAAAACAAAACCCAGCTCACCCTTTTTTATCTCCTTTTTCCTCTTTCTTCCCAATCACTGCAAATACCTCGTTCCCCTTCTTCTTCTTCTTTTATTTATAAAATCCAGTTCTCTATTAAATCGAACCCCAAACACAACCCTTGTTTTTTTCTTTGTTTTCGCGGTTGTATTCGTTTAGATTAACAAGAAACCCACCTCGTTCCCCTGTTTTTCCAGCGAGCTTCGTTCGTTTGATTGAGTTTTTGAGCTTCATTAATTCGAGTCACGTTTGTTTGTTGGTTTTGATTGTGATTCCTTGGATTTTGAGTTATGTTTTGTAGTACGATTGTAATGTCGAGAGTTCAGTTTGCTGTCGATGGTTTGATTCTGAGTTCGTTGGTTTAATTCCTTGGTTTAAGACGAATTGTGATTTACTGTTGCTTTGCTATGTTGTTGTTTTGTCTGTACTGGTTTTGTTCCTTTTTTGCCTATTGTACGACTGAGTTGGGAGTTGAAACACTATTTTTTTTGTTGCCGAGTTAACTCGGTGAATTGTTACCGAGTTTTGCTGTCTTTGCAGTGTAGTGATTGTTTTAATTTAGTTTGGTTTGTTTGAAATTGATGGGTAATTTAATTTTAGTTCGTTAAATTCTTGTGTTGGTTATAAAATTGCTTGTTGAATTTACGAATAGGTTATGTCGAATTCTCTTTAAAATTTCCTGTAAATAAATCTAGTTTTAATTCAAATTTAGATTTTTTTTTAATTTTCTTTTAAAATAGTTTAAAGTTTCTTTTACGAATAAAATAGCATAAATCCAAATTCTGAAAAATCAAACTTGTTCTAATTCGATTAAATTAAAAATTAAGGATCGCGAAAATATTAGTCTCTACGGAACGAATCATAAATTTTACAACGAAACAGATTGTGCACTTGCAATCAATTTTAAATCCTTATTTTTAGCACATCAAGTTTTTGGCACCGCTGCCGGGGAACCTACTGAACCTACTGAACCATCTTTTAAATCCATTACCGAAGAACCTACTGAACGAGTCTTTAAACCCAAAGCTCCTTATCCTCAAAGACTCATTTCGAATAAACAATCGGCTCAAATGTACAAAATTTTGGAAGTTTTCAAACAAGTCAAGATAAACATTCCTCTTTTAGATGTCGTTCAACAAGTCCCTTCTTATGCCAAGTGTCTAAAAGATTTATGTTCTCATAAACGTTCCACACACGTTCCTAAGAAAGCCTTTTTGACATCTCATGTTAGTTCAATTCTTTCGAACCAGATTCCCGTGAAATATAAGGACCCCGGTTGTCCTACAATTTCATGTGTCATAGGCAATACTTTTGTGGACAAGGCGTTACTTGACTTAGGTGCTAGTGTGAATCTTCTTCCATTTTCGGTCTATCAAGCTCTTGATTTAGGCAAACTCAAACAGACAAACATGACAATTCAACTAGCCGATCGTTCTGTCAAAATTCATAAGGGAATAATTGAAGATGTCCTAATTAAGGTCGGTGAATTCATCTTTCCTGTTGATTTTGTTGTCCTCGAGACTCAACCCGTCACGAATCCTAAGAACCAAATCCCGATCATTCTAGGAAGACCTTTTCTTGCTACATCCAATGCCTTGATCAATTGTAGGGATGGTTCGATGAAACTTAGTTTCGGTAATATGACCATTAATCTTAACATCTTTAATGTCGAAAAAGAACCCAACGAGCTTTATGAACAATCCATAGGGGTTAATCTTGTTGAGGATTTCAAAAGAAATCACGAAACCAATCGCGAGCTTCAAGAATCATATAGGGATATGACCTCGGAAGAAATGATGAGGGAATTAGATGATATTTTTTCTAAGTGGGAATCCAAACCTGTGGAGGTATCTTGTAAACCAATTTTTATTGATAAAACTCCCGTTGGTGAATGATAAGTGGATTTTATATCCACTTATTATGCGCTAAATGGACCTAAATTGGTGGTTTAGCCTTAAGTATGTTGTGTCTTTTAATTAGTTTTATGTTGTTTCAAGTCTTTGTAGTGCAGAACTCACAGCTTCAGGTATCCTGGCAATAAAAGGTTAAAAGACGGTGGATTTCTGGCTCAGATGGACTGGCTACGAGGAAAAGGAATTATCATAAAGATGTTCTGAGTGATATATTCTTAAAGCAGGAATCCCGGTTGGAATTGTTATATTTTTTTCTAAGCAAAAGGAGTCCGGTTTTAGAGCCTCAGGAGACCGTAACTTGCATCTGGACGAGCAATGAAGAAATAAGAATTATCACAAAAATATGGAAAGTGATATTTTCTTAAAGCTGGAACCCCGGTTGGAATTGATATATTTTCTGTTAAGCAAAAGGAGTCCGGTTCCAGACGACCAGAGACCGCAGCTTAGACAATAAAGAATTATTTATATTATTAAATAATTTTATTAATTTAGAAAATTATATTTATAAATATCTAATAATATTAGATATTTATTTTTATAAATTCTGGATTAAAATAATTATTTATTAATTAAAGATTATAAGCTGTGCGGGTTAAAAAACATTTCTACGGAGCTGATATTAAAAGTCAAGTACCACCAGTTGCGGAAGACAATTCCAAATTGGCTTTGCAAATTTTCTTGGAGAGTTGTTAGAATTAGGCAGAAGACTTTTAAAACTGCTGACTTTGTATTACAATTTTTACTATAAATATGTGTGGTTTTCATAGTTTTAAGAACACCGGAGAACTGAATGTTCAGTATTTTTTATCTCCATCTTTCATCACTTTCTCTTGTAATTTCAATTTTATTTTATACAGTTTGAATTTCTGCAAACAGTTTATTTTATACAATTTAAATTTCTGTAATATTATTATATTTTAAACACTTTAAATTTCTGTAATTTTATTTTATACACTTAAAAATTTCTGAAAAATTATTATAAGATTTAATTTAAGAATTTAAGGGGATTATCAGGAGGGCTTCGCTATTTTATTTCGTGATTATTATTTTTTGGAAAACACATTAGAATTGCTTTTGAAATAAGCAATTTTCTGTGATCAATCAGTCTGTTTCGATTCAACAAATGCTGAGTGAACCACACGCAGTTAACCAAAACCAGTCTCAGGAAGAGGGCGTGGCCGCCACGCGCGGAAATTTGAGCCTTAAGCCCGGCGCGTGCACGCCACGCGCGTGGAGGAGAGTGCAGCCGACAGGGGTCTGTGTATGTGCAGTGGTGATTTCTTACTGTTGTTTTTTTTTCCCTTTGACAGTAAAGCAGCTCTCATTATTTTAATAAAGCATTGCAGCTCTCATCATTTGATACAGGTAATGTTGTTTCTTTAGTTTTTTTTTTTATTTCATTTTGTCCGATTGTTTTTGTTTCTTTTTTGTTTTTTTTTTTTTTTTTTTTTTTTTGCTTTTCGATTCTTTTTAGTTTTGTAAATGTAACTACTTGAGTACTTTTCTTTTATTTATTAAAAGCTAATTCGGTTCTATTTAATTTCTCTTACTTTTTAATTTAGTTATTATTATTGTTATTATTATTATTATTATTATTATTATTATTATTATTATTATTATTATTATTAGGTTCTAATTCTTTTATTTTTAATTTTTCGTAATATTCTTAAATAAATTGTAAAATTTTCTACCATGATTTTATTTAATTCCATAAAGTTACCTAGTTTAATTATGAACTAAATACTTTCATGGGGTTCTAATGTAATGAATTGTTAATGCTCATGTTAATTTGATAGTTAATTTGTGTTTACAATTTCTATATAAGATTGCCTTGCATGGTTGTTTTAATTGAATATAGGTGAAAAGCTAACATCTATTGTACCAAATCTCTAATGATTGCGAAAGTGGATTTAGAGATTTAGGGTTTGCCATGCTAGCATAGGTATGTCGGCTTCTCCGCATTTTGGATTATAGTTTCGAAAGAACATTATTCCCCTATGTAGTTAATTGCGGAACTTGTGATTAAATTGATTGTATCACCCATTCACATAGACATATAGTGTATTGGATATAATTAATGCCCTTATAACTTCTATCTCTTTTGTGGATGTTTATTTGGAATGGTGTGAGTTAATTGAAAGATGACTCATATTAGTTTCGTGTTCCCGCTAGCAGTCTTAACAATTGTAACACATTAATTCTTGATAATTAATAAGAGTTAAAACATTCATGAAATTAGGATCCCATGCCTCTCTCATATTATTTTAAACAAATTAGCCGTTACGTCATTAGTTAATTGTTATCTGCAAATACACCATTTTTAGTTCGTTCATGCTTCTATAATTAACCAACATTGTTGAATAGACATATTTACTTAAATAACCGAGTCTTCGTGGGAACGATCCTTATTTCCCTATATTGCTTTTTGACTGCGTATACTTGCGTAGAGAAAATAGCGAACAAGTTTTTGGCGCCGCTGCCGGGGACTCGGTATTATTTTTGTTTATGTGTTTTACTACAAGAGAAGTTAATTTGTTTGACTTGAACATTTTATCTTATATTTTTGTGAATCATCATTTGATACAGATACTTGGATTTTTATGCTAACACGTTCTAAAGCATTAAAAGCCAAACAAGTACTTGAACTAGCAAAGACTCACAAGATGAACGGAGAAGGCGAAGTAGTTGCACCTACAGCAGCAAGGGCTTTAATGGACTACTCGCAACCAAAGATCGATGATATTCAGTCAAGTATCATTCGTCCAGCAATTGCAGCTCCTACATTCGAAATTAAATCCAGCACTATTCAGATGGTGCAGAATCAAGTACAGTACGGAGGAACTGCAACGGAAGATCCTAACTTACACATCAGGAACTTCATAGAAATATGCGACACATTCAGATTCAACAATGTGTCAGATGATGCTGTGAAGTTGAGACTCTTCCCGTTTTCCTTAAGAGACAAGGCTAAAGGTTGGTTACACTCTCTGCCACCGGGATCTATCACCACTTGGGCTGATCTAGCTCAAAAGTTTCTTAGCAAATTCTTCCCCATGGCAAAGACTGCAGCTATAAGGAATGCTATCACGCAATTTTCTCAACAGTCTGGTGAATCCTTATGTGAAGCGTGGGAAAGATACAAGGAGATGCTTCGGCAATGCCCACATCATGGCATGCCAAATTGGATGATCATAAATTGTTTCTATAATGGGCTAGGAATGCAATCAAGGCCAATGGTAGATGCAGCTTCAGGGGGAGCATTATGGGCCAAAAGTTACGAGGAGGCATACGATCTGATCGAGATGATGGCAGCTAATGAATATCAAAACCCAACTCAGAGAATGCCACAACAGAAGGTAGCAGGTATTTTTAATGTTGACAAATCCACTTCCTTAGCAGCTCAGCTAGAGGCTTTGAACTTGAAGGTAGACTCTTTGACAGCGCAAGGATTTCGTCAAGTTGCTAGTGTTTGTGAGCTGTGTGCGGGCGCACATGAATCAAACCAATGTGCCATCTCAAACGAGTCAGTTCAATTCGTAAGCAATTTCCAAAGACAGCAACAGCCAGCTCCAAATTCCTACCATCCGAACAACCGAAATCATCCAAATTTCAGTTGGAGCAATAATCAAGGAGGAGCACAACAATCACATCAGCCCTACCAACAATCTAATCATCAGCCATTTGGAGCTAAGCAGTATAATCCATCTGGATTCCAGCAGCAACAGGGGCAACATTTTCAACAACCATATGCTCCTAGACAATTTCAGCCCCCAGGATTTCAACAACAACAATTCTATGGAAATTCTGGACAATCTTCGAATGAAAAGACTGAATTAGAGGAGTTGAGGTTGGGCCAAAAAAGCCAAGCGGCTTCCATTAAAAATCTGGAAACTCAATTGAGTCAACTCGCTAGTTTCATGATGAGCCGACCACAAGGAACACTCCCCAGTGACACTGAACTTAATCCTGGGAAAAAGGATAATCACGAGCACATAAAGGCAATTACCCTCAGATCAGGGAGAATCACGGAGGATGCTGAGCTAAAAGATACAGAACAAATTCTGCCAGACAAAGGAACAGAAAAAGCAGATTTGGGAGACACAAAGGACATGGGCAATATATCAGAATCAAAGGAGGAGAGTAAAGAAAATATGCCAACTCCTAAACAAGCTGTCCTCAAGCAAAAAGAAGTCAAAGAGCAAGTCTACCCACCTCCACCATTTCCTCGACGAGTGCAAAAACAGAAATTAGACAAGCAGTTTGGCAAATTTCTTGAAGTCTTTAAAAAGTTACATATCAACATTCCATTTGCTGAAGCTCTCGAACAAATGCCAAGCTATGCCAAATTCATGAAAGGCATTCTCTCGAGGAAATTAAAACTTGAAGACTTAGAGACCGTTGCTTTGACGGAAGAATGTAGTGCGGTATTGCAGCAAAAGTTGCCGCCTAAGCTGAAAGATCCAGGGAGTTTTACAATACCATGCACCATTGGGAGATTATCTTTCGACAAATGTTTATGTGATCTGGGAGCAAGTATCAATCTTATGCCATACTCGGTTTTCTTGCAGCTTGGTCTTCCTGAACCGAAACCGACAAGTATGTCCCTTCAGTTGGCTGATCGATCTATCACCTATCCTAGGGGAGTTGTTGAAGATGTGTTGGTGAAAGTAGACAAACTCATCTTTCCTGCTGATTTTGTCATTCTTGATTTCGAAGAGGACAAGAAGATTCCTATCATTCTTGGTAGGCCATTTTTAGCAACAGGACAAACGTTGATTGATGTCCAAAAGGGGGAACTGACGATGAAGGTGCACGATCAAATTGTCACCTTCAATGTTTTCACAGCTATGAAATTTCCAACAGAAGAAGAGCAGTGCCTGAAGATAGACTTGATTGAGTCTACGGTGCAAGAAAAGTTAGGGCACACGCTCATGAATGATACTTTGGAAAAGGCCCTCAGTGGGGAGTATTCATTAGATGAAGATGACATTGATGAACAATTGCAATATCTGGATGCTTTGCCGTGGCAAAGAAAATTTGAAAGACCAGTTGAATCGTTGGGACTGCCAGAATTAAAAAGACCACATCAGCAATTAAAGCCGTCTATCGAAGAAGCTCCAACTCTAGAGCTCAAGCCACTACCGGATCACTTACGGTATGCTTCCCTTGGTGAAAAATCCACTTTACCTGTGATTATTGCCGCTAACCTTTCAGACTCCGAGGAAGACAAGCTCTTGAGAGTTCTTCGAGAATTCAAATCAGCCATTGGTTGGTCTGTTGCAGATCTAAAAGGAATCAGTCCCGCATATTGTCAACATAAAATTCCATTGGAAGAAGGGAGTAAACCAACAGTAGAACACCAAAGGCGGTTAAATCCTATCATGAAAGAAGTGGTAAAGAAAGAAATTCTCAAGTGGCTAGATGCTGGTATCATCTATCCCATTTCAGACAGTTCATGGGTGAGTCCAGTGCAATGTGTGCCTAAGAAAGGAGGCATGACAGTAGTTGCCAATGAAAAGAACGAGCTCATTCCGACTCGTACAGTTACAGGGTGGAGAATTTGCATGGACTACAGAAAGCTGAACAAAGCTACAAGGAAGGATCACTTTCCCCTTCCATTCATTGATCAAATGCTAGACAGGTTGGCTGGGCATGAATTCTATTGCTTGCTTGATGGTTATTCAGGATATAATCAGATTGGTATTACTCCAGAAGATCAGGAGAAGACCACTTTCACATGTCCTTTTGGCACTTTTGCGTTCCGACGCGTTCCTTTCGGACTCTGTGGTGCACCTGCTACTTTTCAGAGGTGTATGATGGCAATTTTTTCGGATATGATTGGAATCAATGTGGAAGTGTTCATGGATGATTTCTCAGTCTTCGGGAAATCATTTGATGAATGCCTCAAAAATCTAGGCATGGTGCTGAAACGATGTGTTGAGACTAATCTAGTACTCAACTGGGAAAAATGTCACTTCATGGTAAAGGAAGGCATCATTCTTGGGCACAAGGTATCTGGTAAAGGGCTGGAAGTGGATAAGGCTAAGTTGGAGACGATTGGAAATCTCCCTCCACCAATTTCAGTTAAAGGAATTCGTAGTTTTCTTGGTCATGCGGGTTTTTATCGGCGATTCATCCAAGATTTTTCGAAAATATCTAAACCTTTGTGCAGTCTGTTGGAAAAGGATATTCCTTTTAAATTTGGTGAAGATTGTTTGGAGGCATTCAAGCTTTTAAAGAAGAAATTGACAACTGCGCCCATTATCACTGCACCTGATTGGAGTGAACCGTTTGAATTAATGTGTGATGCAAGTGACTATGCAGTAGGAGCTGTTCTTGGTCAACGGAAGAATAAGGTGTTTCACGTGATTTACTATGCTAGCAGAACTCTCAATAATGCACAGCTGAATTACACTACTACAGAAAAGGAACTCTTAGCTATTGTATATAGCTTCGAGAAATTCAGATCGTATTTGCTCGGAACTAAGGTAGTGGTGTTTACAGATCATGCAGCCATTCGATACTTAATGTCGAAGAAAGATGCTAAGCCACGGTTGCTTCGTTGGATTTTGTTGCTTCAAGAATTCGACTTGGAAATCAAGGATAGGAAGGGTACTGAGAACCAAGTGGCTGATCACTTGTCTCGGTTAGAGGAACACAGTAACTCAGCGGATAAAACTCTCATCAACGAATTTTTTCCTGACGAGCAACTTTTTGGGGTGCAAAATGAAGAACCATGGTTTGCAGACATTGTGAACTATCTTGTAAGCAATATCATCCCCTCGGAATTTTCTTATGCTCAAAGAAAGAAGTTTCTTCATGATGTAAAATGGTACCGATGGGATGAGCCCTTCTTATTCAGACAGGGAGCTGATCAGGTGATTCGGAGGTGCATTCCGTTTAGTGAGGTTGAAGGTATTTTGCATGACTACCATTCTACCACTTACGGAGGTCATTATGCTGGAGAGAAGACAGCCACGCGAGTACTTCAGGCTGGGTTTTATTGGCCAACACTGTTTAAAGATGCGCATCAGTTTGTGTTGAGATGCGATAGATGTCAAAGAATTGGTAATATCTCTAGGAGGAATGAGATGCCTCTGAATATGCTGTTGGAAGTGGAGATTTTCGATGTGTGGGGGATCGATTTCATGGGTCCTTTTGTTTCTTCATGTAATAATCAGTACATCTTGCTAGCGGTGGACTATGTTTCTAAATGGGTCGAGGTAAAGGCTTTACCGACCAATGACGCTAAAGTGGTGCTGAATTTTCTGCATAAGCAAGTTTTCACACGTTTCGGAACTCCAAGGGTAATTATCAGTGACGAAGGATCACACTTCTGCAACCGAAAGTTCACAGCATTAATGGCAAGGTACAACATAAATCATCGAATTGCTACGGCTTATCACCCTCAAACAAATGGCCAAGCAGAGGTTTCCAACAGAGAGATAAAACGGATCCTAGAGAAGGTCGTGAATCCTTCAAGGAAGGACTGGTCACTAAAACTTGACGAAGCTGTTTGGGCATATAGAACAGCTTACAAAACACCTTTGGGCACGTCACCTTTTCAGCTAGTATATGGCAAGGCTTGTCATCTGCCTGCCGAACTAGAACACAAAGCTTATTGGGCGCTGAAGAAGTTGAACTTTGACTTAACAGCAGCGGGTGAGAAAAGAATGCTTCAGATTAATGAACTGGATGAGTTTCGGCTACAGGCTTATGAAAATCACAAATTATACAAGGAGAAGGTCAAGAGATGGCATGACAGACGTTTGGTGCAAAAGTCTTTTGTACCAGGACAGCTAGTGTTGCTTTTCAACTCTCGTCTCAGACTTTTTCCAGGGAAACTTAAGTCAAGGTGGTCAGGACCATTCACGGTTAAAACGGTGTTTCCACATGGTGCAGTGGAAATTTTTGATAAAACACCGGAAGCGGCTTTCAAAGTAAATGGACAGAGGTTGAAGCCATATTTTGGTGAACAGGTGAATCGCGAGGCGGAAACTGCGGTTCTTAGCACTACCAATTGAAGTGCGAAGGTGGTCAAGTCTAGCTAAAGACGTTAAAGAAAGGCGCTTCGTGGGAGGCAACCCATGTGTTTCGGTGTTTTCAGGTATGTTCTCTATTATCCCTTGTATTTACTTCCATTCAATGCGGACATTGAATATTATAAGTTTGGGGGTGGTTTGGGGGATAAGTAGTATGTAAAAGTGATAGTAGTTTTTGTGAGTCATTGTGTTCATATAGGATATCATGTTTTGCAATTTAGTAGGAATTCATGCATATTTGTTCGTATTATCTATGTTGTTTCATTTAGGACATTCTATTATTGTTTGTTTGTTTTACCATGTGAGTCATATTAGTTGCATTATTGTTTGTTTGTTTTACCATGTGAGTCATATTAGTTGCATTTTCATGGCATGCATTCTTCATGATCCCTTAGGACGAGCTGAGTCTGATTGATAGGTGGATGTTGATTTGGGTGTGATGATGATGAGTAGAGGGCAGATTTAAAGTTCCTATGAATTTGACTTGCATGTTTCAGAAACACAACTTTTACACAGTCTCATTGGGTGCTTTTTGGGCTAGGTTAGGGTCATGCCTGTTGGATGTTTTGAGATTTAATCATTTGTTTATTCTTAGAATTTTCGTTATTCCCTTGATAGCGTAGGAACACTAAAATCTAAGTTTGGGGGAAAACAGGGATTTCATGCTAAGTGGTAATAATTGTCAATAAAGGCTAGGCGTGAAATGGCTAGTAGCCGGCTCATATTTATATGAGTAGTCTAGGGTTGGAAATGAGAAAGGCTCATTCCAGAAAAAAAAAAAAAAAAAAAAAAAAAAAAAAAAAAAAAAAAAGAGTCAGAAGTCCAATTAATTATATGCAAAATTAACCAGAGTGAGCTCTTTAATACTCGAGTAATTAAGTCTGAGGGGACTTATTCCTAGTAACCTAAAGCCCTTGTGGTTTGGGATTGCTGACCTAACACTCGCTACATGGGTATTATTGTATAAGCCTTTTGGGGTCTCATTCATTGCACGGTTAAATAAGCATGCGTATTGTATATATAGTGTCGTAGTATAGTAATAAAGCATGAGTTTATGTCTACCTTGGATAAGGGTGGAGGTGTTCCTAGGTTATAAAGTGTCTACAGTTTATTCTAGTTATAAACCTGTGATTGTCTTGACGGAAAGCATGTATGGTTTTTGACCTAGTTTTGGGAGTATTTCTGATGAGCATTGCACACACGCACGTTTCTGTTCATGTATTTGTTAGTATACGGGGACTTAGTCGAGCTCTGCTTGGAATTGTTGCATTCCTTGGAGATATTTACTTTTTAGTGATTTTGGTGAGTTTAAGGGGATCGTTGCAATTTTCTTATTAGTTGCATTCATGCATTGTTAGTTGCATTTGATAAATGGATTTTGTGGGTACATTCGCTATAGGCCCTCACGAGACCTAACTCGTCCACTGGGGCTACCTAAGGGTTTAAAGGGCTTATTGCATATGCCAAATGCAATCGTGATCACCTACGAAAGTGGTACTAGTTAGTTGTATATTATTATATTGTTTATGCTTGAGGACAAGCATCAGTTTAAGTTTGGGGGTGTGATAAGTGGATTTTATATCCACTTATTATGCGCTAAATGGACCTAAATTGGTGGTTTAGCCTTAAGTATGTTGTGTCTTTTAATTAGTTTTATGTTGTTTCAAGTCTTTGTAGTGCAGAACTCACAGCTTCAGGTATCCTGGCAATAAAAGGTTAAAAGACGGTGGATTTCTGGCTCAGATGGACTGGCTACGAGGAAAAGGAATTATCATAAAGATGTTCTGAGTGATATATTCTTAAAGCAGGAATCCCGGTTGGAATTGTTATATTTTTTTCTAAGCAAAAGGAGTCCGGTTTTAGAGCCTCAGGAGACCGTAACTTGCATCTGGACGAGCAATGAAGAAATAAGAATTATCACAAAAATATGGAAAGTGATATTTTCTTAAAGCTGGAACCCCGGTTGGAATTGATATATTTTCTGTTAAGCAAAAGGAGTCCGGTTCCAGACGACCAGAGACCGCAGCTTAGACAATAAAGAATTATTTATATTATTAAATAATTTTATTAATTTAGAAAATTATATTTATAAATATCTAATAATATTAGATATTTATTTTTATAAATTCTGGATTAAAATAATTATTTATTAATTAAAGATTATAAGCTGTGCGGGTTAAAAAACATTTCTACGGAGCTGATATTAAAAGTCAAGTACCACCAGTTGCGGAAGACAATTCCAAATTGGCTTTGCAAATTTTCTTGGAGAGTTGTTAGAATTAGGCAGAAGACTTTTAAAACTGCTGACTTTGTATTACAATTTTTACTATAAATATGTGTGGTTTTCATAGTTTTAAGAACACCGGAGAACTGAATGTTCAGTATTTTTTATCTCCATCTTTCATCACTTTCTCTTGTAATTTCAATTTTATTTTATACAGTTTGAATTTCTGCAAACAGTTTATTTTATACAATTTAAATTTCTGTAATATTATTATATTTTAAACACTTTAAATTTCTGTAATTTTATTTTATACACTTAAAAATTTCTGAAAAATTATTATAAGATTTAATTTAAGAATTTAAGGGGATTATCAGGAGGGCTTCGCTATTTTATTTCGTGATTATTATTTTTTGGAAAACACATTAGAATTGCTTTTGAAATAAGCAATTTTCTGTGATCAATCAGTCTGTTTCGATTCAACAAATGCTGAGTGAACCACACGCAGTTAACCAAAACCAGTCTCAGGAAGAGGGCGTGGCCGCCACGCGCGGAAATTTGAGCCTTAAGCCCGGCGCGTGCACGCCACGCGCGTGGAGGAGAGTGCAGCCGACAGGGGTCTGTGTATGTGCAGTGGTGATTTCTTACTGTTGTTTTTTTTTCCCTTTGACAGTAAAGCAGCTCTCATTATTTTAATAAAGCATTGCAGCTCTCATCATTTGATACAGGTAATGTTGTTTCTTTAGTTTTTTTTTTTTATTTCATTTTGTCCGATTGTTTTTGTTTCTTTTTTGTTTTTTTTTTTTTTTTTTTTTTGCTTTTCGATTCTTTTTAGTTTTGTAAATGTAACTACTTGAGTACTTTTCTTTTATTTATTAAAAGCTAATTCGGTTCTATTTAATTTCTCTTACTTTTTAATTTAGTTATTATTATTGTTATTATTATTATTATTATTATTATTATTATTATTATTATTATTATTATTATTATTATTATTAGGTTCTAATTCTTTTATTTTTAATTTTTCGTAATATTCTTAAATAAATTGTAAAATTTTCTACCATGATTTTATTTAATTCCATAAAGTTACCTAGTTTAATTATGAACTAAATACTTTCATGGGGTTCTAATGTAATGAATTGTTAATGCTCATGTTAATTTGATAGTTAATTTGTGTTTACAATTTCTATATAAGATTGCCTTGCATGGTTGTTTTAATTGAATATAGGTGAAAAGCTAACATCTATTGTACCAAATCTCTAATGATTGCGAAAGTGGATTTAGAGATTTAGGGTTTGCCATGCTAGCATAGGTATGTCGGCTTCTCCGCATTTTGGATTATAGTTTCGAAAGAACATTATTCCCCTATGTAGTTAATTGCGGAACTTGTGATTAAATTGATTGTATCACCCATTCACATAGACATATAGTGTATTGGATATAATTAATGCCCTTATAACTTCTATCTCTTTTGTGGATGTTTATTTGGAATGGTGTGAGTTAATTGAAAGATGACTCATATTAGTTTCGTGTTCCCGCTAGCAGTCTTAACAATTGTAACACATTAATTCTTGATAATTAATAAGAGTTAAAACATTCATGAAATTAGGATCCCATGCCTCTCTCATATTATTTTAAACAAATTAGCCGTTACGTCATTAGTTAATTGTTATCTGCAAATACACCATTTTTAGTTCGTTCATGCTTCTATAATTAACCAACATTGTTGAATAGACATATTTACTTAAATAACCGAGTCTTCGTGGGAACGATCCTTATTTCCCTATATTGCTTTTTGACTGCGTATACTTGCGTAGAGAAAATAGCGAACAGTGAACCACCTACATCTGATAACTCAATAGGAAATTCTACTAAAGTTTGTTCCAAGTGGGTGACCCCACCCGAGGTTGTTAGTAGTGAGCCCGTTCTTAACACCTCCGTTCTTAAGAGTCCCGTGGGTACACCACCCGCATTTGCCTTAACACTTTATCATCCCGAGTTTGATCAACAGCCTTTAGGGAAAGACGAACCTTTGTCTTATGTCATTCCTAGTGATTCTAACCCTAACCAAACGTTCATTATCTGTAATTTTCTTAAACAAAATAAAGAAGCATTAAATTGGTTTAGGGAGAACATTAGTGATAATTGTTCTTTAGGGTTAAATGATTCAATGTTGATTGAGAAAATCTGTTCTAATAAAAATTTTCACAAATTTCTTGATATTTTCTCAAAGTTGCACCCGAATTTTCCTACCGGCATCGGCTAATTCGTTTTTATTCTTTTGCCTCCCCTCATGTAAGATAGGTATGGGGGAGGAGTGTGTGCATGTGTGAGTTGTTTTTCTTTCATAGTTTTTTCAGAAATTTTTCAGTTTCCGTCATCCCTTATCAGGTATTTCCTCAACTTTCTCCTTTTTCATTTCTTTTGCATTTCTTTATCTTTTCTCATTTCTCTTTTCTTTTGCATTTGCACACATTGAGGACAATGCATGATTTAGGTATGGGGGGGTTTTTAGTAAAAATATATAAATTTGAAAAATCCAAAAAAAAAATTAAAAAATGAAAAAAATCACAAAAAGAGTTCTTTTCTTATTCTAGTCTTGTTAATTGATTGCTAGTTGATTGATGCACCCTTGCATGCTATGATAATCTTATGATCCATCAGCTTTTGCTTGAGAAGTGATTTGCTAAAGTTCTTGTTTACACACTTACACTAGCACGGTGAAGCTAGTAGACTTATTTGAATTGTGTATGAAATTAGAAGGTCATGATTAGGTGTAAGATGATTTGGTCTTCATGCTTTGAGTACAAGTAGGTGCATTGAAGGTACCTTTACTTGAGATTGATTATGTTTTACTACACCAAGTGAGATTTTGAGCCTATATGCACATCTTTTGCATTTATATTCTTTTGCTTGAGTGTCCACTTGTCATTTGCATTGCTAGCACTTGTTTGAACTCTCTCTTGGAACGCATGACATTGATTGATGATAAAATGATAAAGGCATTTAGGAATAACCTATATTTCCAAAAATATCCACACCATGCTTATGTGATCAATTAGTTAACCCTTTGAGCTTAATCATATTCTTTCGATGACACACCACATTTCTCGCCTAAGACCTTTTTCTTGTTTAGCCTTACGTATTCTTGATCCCATTTTGTTAAAGGCTAGTAGGAACTTGAGGGAGCAATAAGGTGTATGAAATAGGGTTTACTATTGTTCATAACTTTCGAGGAAATATTTGTTGTTACCTTGCTAGTCGATGTTCAAGTTAAATCTAAGTGAGGATTATTGTTACATTTATCTTAGCTCTCATAAAAAAAAATAAAGAAAAAAAATAAAGAAAAAGAAAAAAATGAAAAGAAAAAAAAATGATGAAAAGAGAAAAAAAAGAATATATATACATGAGAGCATACTTATGTTTTTTGTAATCCTCCTTCATTACGACTATTCAAGGCTTTTTGCTGAAAATAAAATAATTTGTGTGGGGGGGTGTTGTGTATGATATTCATGGTGACTACTAGCTTTTGACATTTCACCTTGCTTTGGCATTTCTTGACATACCTTGTCCCTAGCCCTATTACAACCCTAATAAAGACCTTTTGATTGTCATTATTAATGTATGTTGTGATTTATGTTGGAATGATACCAAGTGTCAAACATGCATTTGATTTTGTTGGAATTGAGTGATACACTTACCCTTATTCTTGAGTGAATATTCTTTTGTGAGTGAAAGGTGAGGTATTTCTTATTTGTTTTTTGCATAAGAGATCTCAAGTTTTGACTCTGAGGTGTGCTCTTGTAGACTTAGCATGATTACCAATAATTTTTGCACTTGACATGAACTTGTGATCAATCTTGCATGGTTCTTTGAGTAGACTATGTTAATCCTTGCACTTTCCACACTAAGACTTTGCAAATTCATTTTGATTCTTAAGTTGATGTGTCATGAGAGGATATGTATGTGTGGTGTGCATTGCCATGTGATCTTTTATACAAACTAGATGGATTTTGTGGGTACATTCACTATAGGCCCTCACGAGACCTCACTCGTCCACTAGGGCTGCGTATGGGTTTAAAGGGCTTGTTGCATATGCCAAATGCAACCGTCACACCTACGAAAAGGAGTATAGGACTTTTTATCTAGATTTTCTTTTTTGTTTTTACTCGAGGACGAGCAAAAGATAGGTATGGGGGCATTTGATAATTGCATATTTTTGCATATTTTTATTACCTATTTATTGCTTGAACTCGTATTTTAATAAATTATTTTGTTGCATTTCAGGAAATTTGTAAATAAATAAAGAAATGACAAAATAAAGAAATAAAGAGCAAGGAAGGGAAAAAGAGGAAGAAAAAGGACCAAAAGTAAAAGAAGGAAAAGAATTAGGAGCTTGGAGCAAAAGGAATATTTCAAGACAAGTGGAAGGTGGAGATCATCCCAACACACTACATAAGTGTATGGCCAAGATCAACTTTTCAAAGCTTAAGGGGGAAGGAAACAAATAGATGGCTAGGATTTCACCACCACACACCACAAATGTATGGTGGGGATTTACCCAACACCCCCCTTAACCCTAATTCCTATCCTATAAATACCCCCTCACCCCCCTTGTATTGAGTAACTTAGATTTTAGGGTAGTTTTATTTTCTTGTTTTGTAGTTTTAAATCTTGTAAACACTCCTATTATAATTAATGCAATTTTTTATTTTTTTACTTCTTGTCTTGCTCTTTCGTTATTGTTGCCTTGTTTCGTTTCGTAAATCCGGTTGCTAACCACTTGGGGTTGAAAGTAACGAAACTTTAATTTCGTGTTCTTAGTTGCTAAGTTTAATTGCCCCTTTAAAAATCAATTTTATTGTGGGCCATTTAATTTCAAAATCATTGTTTTTAGAAATTTAAATTTAGTAGTTAACTTTATTTATTTGCATATTAATTTTAAAATATAAAAAAAACCAAAAAAAAAATTAGTTTCATAAAAATCAAAAAAATTATGTACTAGTATCTATTTTCCCATCTTTTATTATTCGAACTACAGATTTTAATACTCCCCATTTCTTCTCTCTATTCGAACAAAACCTTAAATAACAAAACCCAACTCACCCTTGTTTATCTCCTTTTTCCTCTTTCTTCTCAATCACTGCAAATACCTCGTTCCCCTTCTTCTTCTTTTATTTTTAAAATCAAGTTCTCTATTAAATCGAACCCCAAACACAGCCCTTATTTTTTTTCTTTGTTTTCGCGGTTGTATTCGTTTAGATTAATAAGAAACCCACCTCGTTCCCCTGTTTTTCCAGCGAGCTTCGTTCGTTTGATTGAGTTTTTGAGCTTCATTAATTCGAGTCACGTTTGTTTGTTGGTTTTGATTGTGATTCTTTGGATTTTGAGTTATGTTTTGTAGTACGATTGTAATGTCGAGAGTTCAGTTTTCTGTCGATGGTTTGATTCTGAGTTCATTGGTTTAATTCCTTGGTTTAAGACGAATTGTGATTTACTGTTGCTTTGCTGAGTTGTTGTTATGTCTGTGCTAGTTTTGTTCCTTTTTTGCCTATTGTACGACTGAGTTGCGAGTTGAAACACTGTTTTTTTTTTGTTGCCGAGTTAACTCGGTGAATTGTGACCGAGTTTTGCTATCTTTGCCGTGTAGTGATTGTTTTAATTTAGTTTGGTTTGTTTGAAATTGATGGGTAATTTAATTTTAGTTCGTTAAATTCTTGTGTTGGTTATAAAATTGCATGTTGAATTTACGAATAGGTTATGTCAAATTCTCTTTAAAATTTCCTGTAAATAAATCTTATTTTAATTCAAATTTAAATTTTTTTTAATTTGTTATTTTAGCTTTTAATTAGTTAGTTTAAAATTAGAATAAATTTAATTTTCTTTTGAAATAGTTTAAATTTTCTTTTACGAATAAAATAGCATAAATCCAAATTCTCAAAAATCAAACTTGTTCTAATTCGATTAAAAATTAAGGATCGCGAAAATATTAGTCTCTGCGGAACGAATCATAAATTTTACAACGAAATAGATTGTGCACTTGCAATCAATTTTAAATCCTTATTTTTAGCACATCAGTTACATCTGCTTCAGTGCCTTGATCAGGATCAAGCTTAGTAGCTGTAGCAATGGGAGTTGAAGCAGTAGCACTGTCTTGCATGTTAAACTTCTTTAACAAATTCTTTGTATACTTTGACTGATTGACAAAAATCCCATCATCAGTCTGTTTAACTTGCAAACCTAAGAAACATCTCATTTCTCCCATCATGCTCATTTGATATATAGACTGCATTAGCTTTGAAAACTTTTCACACAACTTGGAGTTAGTTGACCCAAAAATGATATCATCAACATATATTTGAACTAATAGCAAATCCTTACTATGATTCAAATAAAATAGAGTTTTATCAATTGTACCTCTTTTGAATCCACTTTCGAATAAGAACTGAGCCGGAGTTTCAAACCATGCTCTTGGAGCTTGCTTTAGTCCATACAGTGCTTTATCCAGTCTATAAACATGATTTGGATATTTTGGATCAATGAAACCAGAAGGTTGCTCAACATATACCTCATCTTCCAATTCTCCATTCATAAAAGCACTTTTAACATCCATTTGGAAAACCTTGAATTTCATGTGAGCTGCATATGCTAGAAAAATCCTGATGGCTTTTAGCCTTGTAATAGGAGCAAAAGTCTCATCATAGTCTATCCCTTCCTATTGAGAATACCCCTTTGCAACTAGCCTTGATTTATACCTAACAATTGTGCCATCTGAATCTGTCTTGTTTCTGAACACCCACTTTGTACCCACAATTGACCTGTCCTTTGGTCTTGGTACTAGTTTCCAGACTTCATTCCTTTCAAATTCATTCAGTTATTCTTGCAATGCTGTAACCCAATCAGCATCCTTGAGTGCATCTTCAACTTTCTTAGGCTCTCCTTTGACAGAAAGTTATGATAAAAACATTCATTTCTGAGTTGCACTACTGTTTTTAACACCTGCATCAGGATTCCTAATAATTAAATCAGGAGTGTGACTTTTAGTCCATTTCCTTGCTGGTGGTAATTCATTTCTCGAATTGGATGCTCCCCTAGGATTGGTGTTATCATCAAGAGAACTAGAATCATTAGAAGCTCCCCTCGATAATGCTATCTCTTTCTGAAGAACTATCAGGATTATCACTTGAATATGTTTTTGATGAATCTTCACCTGATGGTTGAGTTGTATCAGTATTGATGGTACTTTGCTATTGCTCCCCCTCAACATTTGCATTAGTAGTGTTACCATCAGTAATAGGCATTTCATCAGAAATTGGTAAATGGTCAGGATCTGATGATATATCAGTATCCGACACAGATTCATCAGGATTGTTGGTAGCTTTATTTGCAAAAATCAAACTTTCATGAGAGTCTTCAGCTATTTCAGTTTTCTTCTTATCATCAAAAGATACATTTATAGACTCCATGACTATCTTTGTTCTCAGATTGTAGACTTTAAAGGCTCTTGAAGTTGGATAGCCAATAAAAGTGCCCTCATTAGCTTTAGTCTAAAATTTTCCTAGTTGTTCAGGATGAGGACTAAGAATAAAACATTTGCAGCCAAACACATGTAGATGCTTCAGACTAGGCTTCTTTTCTTTAATCATTTTATAAGGAGTTACACCATGTTTGTTGGTTAATGTGATGTTCTGAGTATAACATGTTGTGTTGACTGCTTCTACCCAGAAATATGTAGGTAGTTTAGCCACTTCCAACATAGTTCTTCCAGCTTCGATGAGAGTTCTATTCTTCCTTTCAACTACTCCATTTTTCTGGGGTGTGCCAGTAGCAGAGAATTATTGAATGCAGAACTCTTCCATTACTAAATTCTTGAAATCTGTTCCATTATCACTTCTTAGTATTATGACTTTGTACTTTGTGCCAGTTTCAATGAGTCTTACATGGTCCAATAGTATCTCAGCAGTTTCATCTTTTCTATGAAGAAAATACACCCAAGTAAATCTAGTATATTCATCAACAATGAATAGAGTGTACCTTTTCTTACTGATGGACATTATGTGTACTGGTCCAAACAAATCAAGATGAAGCATGTGATAAGATTCATCAATTGAGGATTCAATTTTACTCTTGAATGATGTCCTTATCTGTTTAGCCTTCTGACAAGCATCACAGAGTCCATCAGGAGTATACAGTGCCTTTGGTAATCCTCTCACCAAATCTTTCTTAACCAACTCATTGATGTTGTTGAAGTTGAGATGAGAAAGCTTGTTATGTCAGTTCCAACTTTCATCTACTGTAGCTTTACTGATGAGACATGTGGAGGAGCCATTAGTAATGGAGTAGATGTTGGCTTCATAAATGTTACCATGTCTTAGACCAGTTAAAGCAACCTTTCCTGATGCCTTACTGACTACTTCAAAATGAGTATCATAGAAATTGACATGATAACCTCTGTCTGTGATTTGACTAACACTCAGCAAACTGTGTTTGAGTCCTTTCACCAAAGTTACTTTTTCATTGATGACATTTCCAATGATTATATTGCCATATCCCAAAGTTTGTCCAATGTTTCCATCTCCATAAGACACAGTTGGGCCAGCTTTTTCCTCAAATTTTGATAACAGGGTTTTGTTTCCAGTCGTGTGCATAGAACATCCACTATCCATGACAAACACATTTTTCTTTTTACCCTGCATTCAGAAACATAAAGAACTTAGTTAGTTTTTTTAAGAACCCACACTTGCTGGGTTTTGTTGGCATGCACTTTAACATTTTTAGCAGCAGAAGTCTTTTTGACAAAAACAGTCATGTCAGGATTAGATCCATCAGGATTTGCCTTGTCAGTATCAGGATTAGAAAATGCATGCTTTTCAATGACATTCTTAACTTTACCAGAATTTACACTTTTATTAAACTTGGGTAAAGGATCATAAAAGTTATAGTACAAATTATGGTATTCTTCAAATATAGAATGCCATTTACTGCCACAATGAAAATAGGGATTCTGTGGTTTATAAAATACTGATCTATTCCTAATGTTAGACTTAGGAATTACAGTTACCTTCTTTTTACTCTTCCTGCAATCAATAGCAAGATGATTAGAGTTTCCACAGTTAAAGCATACTTTTCTAGGTGCACTTGGAATATACTTGTAATTATTCTCTTTATTTATTCCAATTTTACCATTTCTGTTTCTTTTAGCAATAGTTGACCTTTATCTATTTTTGGCTTCGCAAATTTTGTCTCTTAGTTGTTTCTTAGACAAAAGACCTACATTCATAGTTCTAATGACTTTGACAAGTTTAGACTCAGATTCTAAATTTTGATGTGCAGAAGTAGATCCCTTTTCAGTAGATGATTTGGGATTCTTGCTATAAAAAAATTAACAGGTTTAATATCAGACTTGGTTTTGTCTATAACATGTCTATAGGTCTTTATGTTCTTAGTCTCATTACTAACAACTTTCTGTTTCATTTTCCTATCACTTTCGAACTTGTATCCTAGACATTCTTTCCAATTTTTATCAGTATTGATTTCATCAAATTTCCTTCCAGAATTAGTCCAGCATCTGAGTTTCCCAGTAGCATATTCAAGTTCTTTTTCAAGTGCAATACATTTAAATTCCATTTCTAGTTTCATGTGCTTGCCTTATCACATTCTTTCTGTACTTCTTGCATGAAAAGCAACTCAGCTTCTAAGTGATCAGTTCTTTTTCTCAGTTCTGATATTTCAGATAGAATCCTAGCATTTTCAAGAGATTGACTCCTAAAACTTGTTTAGTATGGAATACAGACAAAAGAAAATATGGACGGGGGGTGAATGAATTTTCAAACTTTTCCTCAAGTAGGAATCTTAAGAATGATTGTTTGAAGGTTTGAATCTGTTTGATGTTTGTGTAGCTAAGTGTGTGTTTGTGTTTAACAGAATTTGTAAGTGCGGAATAAAAACACAAGAACACAATTACTTACTTTAATCTAATGTTGTATTAGATAAAATATTTGTTACAATCTGTGAATACAAATATTAGTATTCTCAACTTCGTTTTCTCAGAGAGATATTATCTATGATAATGTATGAAAACTCGTTTTTGCTTACTTACTACTAGAGAAGTGAGGTTGTACACTTATAGAACATGTGTACAACCTACTTACTACAAATGTAATGATAAACAAAATTGCTTTCTAATTGGTCTATCCCTTTTTGAGTAAACATCCAAGTAACATGTAATTTGACTTTTTTTTAACAAGCTCAGATCCACTTCTTTAGCAGCTTGTCTCCTGTAACAACTCTCTAAGCTTCTTGTAGACTTTCCAAAAGCACTTTACAGTACTTTGGTCCTGAAAGTGTTTTGGCTTGCTGCAGGTTTCTGACTTGTACAATCTTCAGTATTTTGTCTTCAAGATTGCATTCGAGAAATAACCAAGTGATTGATTCGAGAACTAGAATTGACTTATTAGATAACTCTGAGTTCTCGAATACTATATTATTGACATATCGAATCACTTCTCGAATTAGTCTTTTCTTCAGGAATCCTTGACTTATCGAATAGAGCTTTTAACTCATGGAATCATTGAGATGTCGAATAGCTTCCTCAGTCCTTGAGATATCGAATGTAGCTTTGACTTGTTGACTCTTTGAGAGCTCGAATGATGCTTTGACTTGTTGACTTCTTGAGTTCTCGAACAGAGTATTAGACATGTCAAACCTCTGAGTTATCTAATGAAGCTTTGACTTGTTGACTTCCTGAGATATCGAACAGTGTCTTTTGAGATATTGAATCCCTGACTTCTCGAAAGCTAGACTTCTCAAATAAAACAAAATACTTCTCGAATTAGTACTTAGGCAAATCTTCAATCTTCAAAATCTAACTGTGTTTATTTCTACAGCCTTGTTCTCCAAGCTTGAGGCATGATCTCTGGATCTTCTTTCAAGCATTATTTCATGACTTAATTTGTACAATTACACAGATAGAATTTTGATGCCTATTACAGGTACTAGAAACAAGTAGAAACTCTACAACTAGAGGGTTCCCTAGTTAAGGGGTCATGTAAGTAATGCAAACCATTACAAGCAATTAGGCTTGTTATTAGATGTATACAAGCATGCCTCTGTGACTAACAATCTCCCCCAAATTGTGAGTAAGATTCTTAGTTATAATTTCATGTCTGATAACAAGCCTAACATACACAAAGATATAACTTGAAGAGTACAGGTATGAAATTGATTGAATCTTGAATACAAAAAGTAGACATTCTTACAATTGAAGATTATCCAGTGCCTTTAGCATTTTTCCCTTCAATTTTAGCTAGATATTCATTCAGTTTCTCTTGTTCCTTTTCTTCTGTCTTCTTTTTGTTTTCTTTCATTGCCTCCAAGATATCCAACGCAGCATTGAGTTCTTCAATCATAGGTGAATCCTTAAAATCTTCAAGTACTCAATTCCGTATGTTTTCAGGGTAATGGTTGACTAGGTTCATTCTGATGTTGATATAATCTCCATTTCTCCTACTATATTTCACAACATAGGGATTGAACTGAACTTTACACAACCCTTTAGCCCTTAACTCTTCTGCTTTGGCTTCGAGTTCAACAAGCTCCTCCTCTCTCTTTCTCCATTTTTCCAAACACTCTATTCTCACCTTCTCCTCATGATCTCTCTTCATCTTCAAAAAGTCTATATGTTCCAGCTTCCAAACCTTCTCCACCTCATCTTCAATGTTCAGCATTGCAATTATCCTTTCAATATCATATAGTTTACCCTAATGCTGACACATCCCTTACTTGAACTTCTTCTATCTACCATCAGTATATTTGAATGCAAGGTAGTCATCAACAATAGCCACATGATAGATTCTTTGAGCCCTTAGAAATATCAATTGATCTTCATCGTAGTCTTTATCTAAAGGTGGCAAGTTTAGTCCTGGCACTATTGTGATGGCTTGAGATTTAGATGTCTTCACCTTCCTTGCCTTTCTGGCCATAGATTTGATTTTTAGCTTTTGCACTCTGTGACTAGGGAGAAGTTTGAAGCCTTTGCCTCTTGACCATTGAAGTACACCATTAGTAGTTTGCTTTTGGAGACCTACAGATGGTTTCTTGATTTGAATCTTCTTTGCTTGAGGTGGCAAAACAGTTGCAGAAGCCATAGGTTTAGATTTTGGTAAGTCATTACTAACTGCATCCACCCTTGACATGGAGCCTTGTGTTGTGGTGGGAATACTTATAGTAATGCTTAGGGCTTGCTATTTTCCATTCTTCCTTTCATACACCTTTTCACAACCCTTGTCATCATCTACTTTCTTGTTCTTGTTATCCTTCTTCTTCTTTTCTTTATCATCCTTATCATTCCAGTGATGTCTTCCTCTCTTATCATTTTGTCTTCATATCTATCACCATCCTTATCTCTCCTTTCTTTGGCTAGTTCGGTAATAGAACCAGTTGCAATGAATGATATCAGAATATGCAGAGCTTCCGATTCTTCAACTGAACTGCACCTTTTCTTCTTGTTGAGTTGATCAATGATTGAATGAATTAGCCTTGTGTTCATAGGAGTGAGATGCTTTGGAATGACCAATTTTTTTAATATCTTCAGGTATGGTTCCAGATTGATAAATGATTGTTCTTGGATTTGTAAACACTTCTGGCAGCCTTGTGGGTTGGTCATTTCTCTGATCATCAAACAAGATCCTAGTGTTTTGATTAGTTTGCTCAATCAAATTGATGACTATATCTACTTCACTGTATTTCAAAGAACTCAAAGTATCATATGAAAGATGCCATATCTTAGATTTGGACACCATCATAATCTCTTTGAAGTACACTTGATCAACTTTTCTGGGAACCACAATGAAGTATTCAATTTGCTCCTTCAATCTTCTCAGATAATTTTGAGTATCACCACTCAGAGATGCCTTAGAGGCTTGCAGAAAATTCAAGAAATCAGCATCATGATATATCTCTGAGTTTGCAACTTCTATCAGTTTGGCCCCTGTGATTATACTCTCTTTAACTGGCTGATCATCTTCATGTCTGGAGGCTTGAGCTTGGTCACCTGGCATTGAACCTGCCACCACTGTAGATGTGATTGATTGGTGTAAACCACTTGGAGTAGTGATGTGCACAGTTGGTAGGGTGACAGTTGGTAGAGAGGTGATAGGTTTGACAGGTTTAGAGGATTGAGTCTCAGTGACTTTGGTTTTGCCTTTTCCTCTGGTTTGAACTTGAGGTTTAGATTTTGTAGGTTTTGGTTGGTCAGAGATGATAATACCCTTCTCCCCCTTAGGCTTGTTCTTAGACACAGGTGTCTTTGATAGGGCCCTTGGATTTGAAGTAGAGGCTGGTGGTTGTGGAGTAGTGGATAGTTTTGCAGGTTGTGGGACCCTCATGTGTTGCATCATGGCAGAAATCATCTATTGTTGGTGAAGAAGAACCTCAGTAGTAGTAGTTTCTTGAGTGTCCAACTTTTCATTTAGAATGGCAACAGAATCTTTGAGCTCAACATTGAATTTTCTGAGAGAAACCACTTCTGTTTCCAAGCTGTTTACTTGATTAAACTGTTGTTCGGCCTTGAAACCAGATAGTGATTACTCCTTGAGTCTTTCTACCTCATACTTCTTCATTCCATGCAGAGGGACATCAGTCACTAACTTATCTCCATATTGATTTGCAAAGAGAACTCTGATATGTGCATTGGCATCAGTTGTCTGTGTGGTTAGACTTTGCACTTGAGTGGTAAGTTTATTGAGAGAATCTTGAACCATTGGAAGGCGATTATCCAGAGATGTGCATGTGGTTCTGCACTCTTTGTTACTTTTGAAGATAGACTTCAGAGAGGAGTTTTGTGGAGAACTCAGTCTTGACTCACTCACTACCTTTGCTGTAGCTTTGCACACTTCATCAATTTTTGTTTTAACTCCATTGCCAAGGTAGTAAGCAGCCTTCAAGCTTCCCTTATATGCATCATTGATAGCTTCATACACTTCAACTGGGGATAGAGATTTGGCATTTGACCCTAGTGAAGTGATGTATTCTTCCCTTAGAAACTGGAGAGCTTCTAACAAAGTTACACTTCCTATCCCTTGTAAACAAGCATCCACATTACCATCCCTTTCAGCTTCATCTACTATTTTCTCCCTTTGAGTCTCCACATCATCTCTGTGACATAGCAGAATGGCTTCATAGTCTGGATTTGGAAGTTGGATGTGACAAGGTTTTGAGCTATTTTTACAAACTTAGGAATCTGATCCACATGAAGACTTTGTAGAGCTTCAACCGTCAATTGTTGTGGAACAGACCCTGATTCTGAAGCACTGTCATGATGCACATGTTGGGTGGTGTCAACCCAAGTACCACATCGAGGAGATAAGAAAAAGTTCTCTTATATTTAAGCAGCCAAGTTAACTCCATTAGTATGAGGCCTTTTGGAAGTGATCCAAAAACAAATCCGTGCGGGTTAGGCCCAAAGCGGACAATATCATACTATTGTGGGGTTATGGCTTGCTAGCGGCCCAACAAGTGGTATCAAAGCCCATGGTTCAATATTTGGATCCTGGGGTTATGGGCTGCAGGTGTTCGATGTGGGAGGTTTCCCATCGGTGGCGATTGGAGATCTGTTGGATTCCTTGCATCGAAAGTCTTCCTGAAAGGTGTTCAGGTAGCGGGTTCTGCAGGTGTGGCAGCGGTGCAAGATGTAGACAGATTAATCCTAGGTGTAAGACCACGGGCTATGTGGTTCTTGGTTTGAGGGGAGGATTGTTGGGTGGTGTCAACCCAAGTACCACATCGAGGAGATAAGAGAAAGTTCTCTTGTATTTAAGCAACCAAGTTAACTCCATTAGTGTGAGGCCTTTTGGAAGTGATCCAAAAGCAAATCCATGCGGGTTAGGCCCAAACCGGACAATATCATACTATTGTGGAGTTATGGCTTGCTAGCGGCCCAACAGCACATGCTTCAGCCATTGTGACAGAAAGTCAGAGCTAGAGCTAGGCAAGTTAGACTCCTCAGTTATAGATGCAACTTCTGCAATCGGATGGAATGACTCTATTACTATTGTCTCCATAGTAGTGGGATGAGTTACAACAGTAGATGACATAGGCATAAAGTCTCTATTGAAAACTAGTGAATCCTCTGTATTTGTGATGGTGTCATTAGGAGATGCCCCGATATGCATTCCCTTACCATCTAAATGTAGGTCTTGGGTGGTGAGCATAGTGTCTTGCACTAAGTCACTTGAATCCATTGGCTCACCAAGAGAAGGGGATTCTTAGTGATCAATGCCATGCTCCTCAATTACTTAAGTTGTAGGCTGAGAAGAAATATTAGTTGTAGATTCTGGATGAGAAGTGGCTTTTATAGTTGATTTTGGCAACTCCCCCTGAGAAATAGAGGGAGTTTCAATTGTGATGTGCTCTCTACTCAGTGTAGTGCCATCCTTATCACTCCCTTGTGCAGACTCTATACAAGAAGGTGCATTAGGGAGAATGCTTGATTCTATAGATGCACCCTACTGAGAGGGCACATCTAGTGAGCGGTTTGCCTTGATTTTACAACTTCAGCCATTTGAGTGACTGAAGAGGTGGTTTTCTTAGATTTTTTCTTTGGCCTGGTAAGTGGTGACTTTGGTTTCTCACTTTCTAAACCTAATTCCACAGCTAAAGCAGCTTCAGTTAAGATGTTCAAAGGTTCAGAAACAACCTATTTTCTCTTCTTCTCCTTTTTACTAACATCACCCTGTTGAGAGGATGATGCATTTGGCTCATTATTTGGTAATGTGTTTGGTTGAGGGGGTTGGTTAGCAGGCCCTGGGTTAGCTATTTGTACTACTAGCTTGGGCTTAGCTAACTCAGACTTTGAAGCACATATTGGCATGTTATGGGGGTAAGACTCAAAAAAACTCTTCATATGAGGAGTTATTTCAAGTCTTACATCTACATAATTCCTAGTTTCCAAATTACCAAAAATGAGTTTGGTCATGGATTTAGGATAGCCTATTCTATTTTTATCTATCCCAGGTAATTCAATCAATTTAATATCTACAAAATTAAGTGCATATTGAATAAAACGAGGGAACAAAATTTCAGTACCTCTCTTTTCTGAGTTCTTGCCAAGTCTCCCATATAGTTCCTGTAGAATGAGTTTACCAACATTTATCTTTCTCCCATAGGCTAAGGCATAGCCTAATTCCTGTGCAGGAGCACTAATCTGATCAAAGCTTGATTTTCTAGCTGTGAAGACCTGAAGAAAAGTAGCAAAGACATAGCTCCATTCCTTCCTCAGGAATTTTCTGTTCAAGTGACCAAGCTTGATTTCATCTGAGTACCTGATGAAATCAAAGAATTCCTCCAATTGGTTGTCTGTGGCTAGAGAGTCACACACCTCTTGGTGAAGTCCAAGAGCTTGGTTCATGTCTTCCATGTTTTTGGTAATGTCTTGCCCTAGAATTTTGCAGTACACTGTGTACCCATTAGAAGCATCTGTAAGGGCATTCACTTCTACAGTAGCAGCACTCTAAAACTATTCCAGAAGATCCAGATACAGAGTTGGGTTGGCCGACAAAGCACCTCCTATGTACGACTCAGACATCCATTTCACAAAATATTTGAAATTGGCGTTGGGTGCCTCCACATCACTAGTCATAGAAATGAAGTTGGTGTGTTTGGGAATGGTAAATTTTCTGTTTGCCATTGTTTTAGAAGTGAGAGAGAAAAGAATGAAGGTCGAAGAAGAAATTTAGCTTTTGTAGTTAGGGTTTTCAGAGATTTTAGAAGTTTGGGGGCTTGAGAAATCGAATGAAATGAATAGAATAGTTGTGGAATTGTACAAGTATGAAACACTTGAATTGTCGATTAGATATATGTTTTGTATCGACAAGTCAGGCATTCGAGAAGTGTAAAACAACTATTCGATATGTCAAGAATGGCTTATTCGATAACTCAAGCCGGTGGGAACCCACAGCTGGCAGTTTATCCAATTTAAAATTGAATAAAATATGTTTTTATGAGTGAATTAAAATTTTAGACAAAAATCTAAAAATGGTTGAAATTCAGCGAGAATTCAGCCTTTTCAAATGATTTGAGAACTCAAATACTAGATTCGAGAAGGCAAGTATGCCTTTGTTCGATATCTCTAAAAGACTCTATTCGAGAACTCGAGAGTACTTTAAAGAGAATTGTTAGAGAAGTCGAGCATTGACATAAAATGAATCATTAGAGAAGTCTGACTTATCGAAATATTCTTTTCACTCATAAAATTCAATTTTCACTATCTTTTAAAAATTCACTAGAAATATTCAATGAAGAATACTCTAACGAATTAAATAGTGATTTTCTCAAAATTTCGTAGAAATTTCAAGTTAATAAAATATGATTTTTGAACATATGCAACAGAGTAGAAATATTTATAAATCATGTTTCAGCCAACACTTACTTCAAAAATATTGAGCATTTAGATAAAATAAGTGTTTACTGCTGCAACAATTTAGTTGATATTTTCACTTTGCCAGATTCTGAAGAATTCAGCATTCCAATCTCACTAACCAACCTTGTGAAGGTGGCTTCATCCAATGGCTTAGTGAATATATCAGCTAATTGTTTATCTGTGGAAACATAATGCAACTCAATGGTTCCATTAGTTGCATGTTCCCTTATACAATGATATCTGATGTCAATGTGTTTTGTTTTAGAGTGATTGACAGGATTTGCAACTATAGAGATTACACTTGTGTTGTCACACAAGATAGGAATCTTTTCCAACACAAGTCCATAGTCTCTAAGTTGGTTTCTAATCCAAAGCACTTGAGCATACAGTAACTTCCAGCAGCTATGTATTCAGCCTCAACTGTGGAAGTTGACACAGATTGTTATTTCTTGCTATACCAAGAGACTAACCTTTGTCCAAGAAACTGGCAGCTACCTGATGTGCTTTTCCTATCCACTCTGCATCCACCATAATCAGAATCAGAATAACCAACCAGATTGAACCCTGTGTCCTTAGGATACCATAAACCTAAGTTTGGAGTGCCCTTTAGATATCTAAAGATCCTTTTGATAGCAATCATATGTGACTCCTTTGGATTTGATTGAAACCTTGCACATAAACATATAGCAAACATGATATCTGGCCTACTTGCAGTGAGATAGAGTAGAGAACCAACCATGCCTCTGTAAACCGAGATATCTACTTTCTTGCCCTTAGCATCTTCATCCAATTTAGTGGCAGTGGCCATGGGTGTCTTTGCGGGTGAGATATCTTCCAAATCAAATTTCTTCAATAGATCTTTGATGTACTTGGTTTGACTGATAAAGATACCATTCTTCCTTTGACTAACTTGTAATCCAAGAAAGAATGTCAACTCTCGCATCAAGCTCATCTCATATCTGCTTTGCATGAGCTTAGAGAATTTCTCTCACAGCTTCTCATCTGTAGAACCAAATATGATATCATCCACATATATTTGAACTAGGATAATATCATTACCATGTTTCTTGTAAAACAGTGTCTTGTCCAAAGTGCCTCTAGTGAATTGATTTTCAAGAAGAAATTGTGACAGAGTGTCATACCATGCTCTTGGAGCCTGCTTAAGTCCATATAATGCCTTAAAAAATCTGTAGACAAAGTTTGGGAAATGTGGATCTTCAAAGCCAGGTGGTTGTTTCACATATACTTCTTCCTCCAACTCTCCATTCAAAAATGCACTCTTGACATCCATTTGATAAACTTTGAAATTTGAATGTGCAGAAAATGCCAAGAAGATTCTAATGGCTTCCAACCTAGCAACAGGAACAAATGTCTCATCATAATCAATGCCTTCCTGTTGAGAGTAACCTTTTGTAACCAACATTGCTTTTTTTTCTTACTATCACACCATCTTCATCCATCTTATTTCTCAGAAACCATTTTGTTCCTACAATGGTTCTGTCTATTGGTGCAGGCACTAATTCCCATACTTTGTTTCTCTCTAATTGATTTAGCTCTTCTTACATGGCAATAATCCAGTCTGGATCCAACAGTGCATCGTCAATATTTTTAGGTTCAACTTGGGACATAAAACAGCCATAGAGGCACTCATTTTGAGTTGCCTTCCTTGTTCTCACTTCTGCATTTGAATCTGCAATAATTTAATCTACAGTATGTGATCTATCCCATTTTCTTGAATGTTTAGTTTGATTTCTCAAGCTTGATGTTGCTTCATCATCCAAGTTTTGATCAAGTTTATTTCCTCCCCCTGTTAAGGTGCTTTCATTCACAGGTGTGTCTTGGATGCTTGTATCTTCATTGTTGATTGGCACAAACTCTTCTCTTGCTTCATCATTCACTAGAGTTTGTTGAGGTTTTAACTCAACTTCAGTTTCAATCTCTTCATCAGAATCATCCAAATTTTCAAATCTCAATGGATCTTTATATAACGCCTTAGAAAATTCGTAATTATAAATTTTATTATTTAATATGAAATGTGGATTATAGGGTGTGAATTTTTTTTTAAGATAAAATATATGTGATATCATGTTTACATGGTGATGTATGTGTGTCGTGTAGGTCCGTATAATTTTATTTGAAATTGTGATTAAAAATCTATATAAATTATGCATTATTGATCTTTGAATTTTTTTATAAAATCATCAGAGTGATTAAAAATCATGAAATCTTTTGCAATATCATCTTGTATATTTAATTTGTTTTTAAAATTATTGGGTGTAGTAATGTGGGTGTTTTGGTATTTTAAAATGGTTTTTAAGAGTTTTGTCATATTTAAAGGATCAAAACTTGTAAAATTCATATTTAATTCATTTTTGATCCTAAAAATATTTTAAAAATACGAGGATGTTTGTAATTTTAAAAACTATATTTTAAAATTTAAAAATTTATTTCTTCTATTAATTTTATGATTTATTTCAATTTTAGAAATTGATTTAAAGCAATTTTGTTTGTATATAACATTTATAAAATTTCCAAAATATATTCAGTTTCTTAAAATCCCTAATACCCCTGAGTCCTTTTAACATTTTCAGTTGCTTCTATCTTCTTCGAGAATACTTTGGGCTTGGCCTCTTTTATCTCAATCTCTCTCAAAACTCTCTCACTCTAATCTCTTTTCTTTCCCGGAAAATCTCTCTCTACACTCGCTATTTTCTCGTTTGGTTATTATAAGCCTTAATTTTACTCTTAATGATTCCTGATGCCAGTCGACCTCTCCCTCTCCTCTACTCACCTCTACAACTACGTATGTATATATATTTATACGAGTGTGTGTTTGTGCATTTAAATCACTAGGTACGAGTTGTGGTGTAAGTGTGGATGGAATGTACTTTGGTGTTGTGTGTTCATACGCTGCTGTGTGTGTAAGTTAAGTTTGTGTGGGTTATCGATTAAAACGGGTTTTCGGTTTAGTTTGGGTGATCAAATTGGGGCCATCTTGTAGCGGTTGCTTTTGAAGAGGTGATTCAAGAATTAATCAGTAGAAATCAAAGTTGAATGACTGTCTTGCGAGAATTCTGAACAAGTTTTGACTGAGTTGGCATTACCGTTATTTTGACCAGAATTTTGATTTGATTATCGAATTTGATCGTAGTTTCAGTCGAGTTGGGAGGTAATCTGAGTTTGTCTGCTCGTTTATATGGTCGTGGCCTATTAAAATGTAATTGGAGTAATGGTTGTTGTAATTATTTGATTTTGATGTTCATTTCGGGCTTGGTCGGAGTGCTTGGTGTTGTCGCCGGAAGTTTCATTGTATTATCTCATTTTAGGTTACGTGATTGTGGTAAATGCTTGTGAACTATAGTATCGGTATGGGGTGAATTCAAGGGTATGTGTATTGGTAAGGTAACGCGGAGAATTTGGACGGAATTTGGAGATTTCGGTTGAATGATTTCGGGCGGGTATATACCTGTATTGTGTATTTCTCCCAGACTGTTTATGCTACTTAGTAGATCGAATTGTATTTGTGATTAGTACTATGTTGTAGATTCAGCTAGTAGTTATAGTTGTGGAAGTTTTGGTTTAAAACCTTCGATAGTGTCACTATGATGGCTGTTTGTTAGCATAATTGTTATGGTTTGTAGTTGTCTAAAACCGTGTTTAATGACCGGTTAGATTTAAATTGTTGAAAAGATTTGAGGTATGGTCGGATATTGAACGTGTCATCGGGTTTTATGAAATATTCTGGACGAGTTTTGGTAATTAAGTGGGGTATTTGGGGCATTTGAAATATGGTTTTGTGAATGTTCAAATATTTATAATGGATTTCGATTATGTAATTGTACCTGCAAGATAAATATGTTTTGGTGTGCGTGTGTAAATACAACAGGTGGGTGAGTGTTGGTAATTGTATAGTGTGTGAGTGTAGGACATTGTGTGGGTGAGTTAATGTCAGTGGTTATCTATGTGTGTTTATAGTAATATACGTGTATGTTTATATTAGTATGAGGTTGTGTGATTGTCACTAGAGTGAATGTGGTGCCAAGAGGGTTGTACACATGTAAATTGTAAGAATAAGATGGAGTTGAGATTGATTGCATGATTTCTTAATTATTATTTGCGTTGTTTGTACGACAACAGGTTAGGCGATATTATAAATGAGGTGTTGTCAAATTTTCCTTAAAATTATTTTCTAATTCTTATAGTAATTAGACAAGAGTTATTTGTTAACCAATGTGTTATGTGGTTATGTGGATATATATTACTATTTTGAGAATGTGATTAATACGTGTTATATGTGTTAAGTTTAAAGCGTATTAGGACGCGTTTGGGTAGAATAGAGTTAGACGGTTAAGGTTATAAGCGTATTGAAATAGTACCTTACCTGTATATACACGTGTAGATGGAATATAGAGGAAGGAGATAATTTTAGGAATTGACAAGTGATAAAGGAGAGACGAATATACGACCAAGTAAAGGCCAGCGAATAAGAAGTAGAGACTGATGTAAAGTGAGTAAAGGATTGTAAAGGCCAGCGAATACGAACCTGTTCTGTTAATTATACGATGTTCCTTTCAAATCATTTTGTTAGTGCCTATACCCTTCATTTTTATTTGCAGTGGCATTCTTCTTCTATTAATTTACAAACATTTATTCTCAAATTATTCTGTTATTATTCATTTTCCTCACCTATCGTTCAGGTGTTGATTTCTTCTAAAATTATTTTATATTAATATTCCTCGTCTTTATTAATATTTTTCAAAGAATGATTTTCCTCAAATTGTTGTAAACTAATTCGAGGTTTAGATTGTCGTTGAAGCATGTGTTGCTCAGTGACGGTTAATGCCGAGAATGAATTGAGATATTCTTAATTATTCAAACTCATTATTGTCATGCCGGTTTGGCAGCTGAAGCCTATGAGTGCTTAGCTGACAAGTGTGAGACATTGGGTAATTGAGAATTTCTTAAATCTTCATTTTAAATTATTCAAATCTTTTATATAAGTTCAAATTTTGTCATGAAAATTTTATCAGTTGGTAACCTTTGAAATAAGTGGTTATAGCTTGTGCAGTACTCAAATCTATTGTTGAACTTCAGATTACTTTATTCCTTTATTTCCTTATAATTACTGTTCAATTTTTTTTAGAATCATAATAATTACTGGTTCTTTAATTTATTAATGATGTTTGTTGATCTACTGATTCATAATTCTGTCTTGCTAAACTATACCATGCCTAGTTTAATCTTATTGCTTTGTTGTTATGATTCCTTATATCGAATGCTTCTCTGTCCCCTAATCTTTTAATGTTGCTCCCTAAAATGGTTTAAGTAATTAAAGATGTTTTTCTTTAAAATTTCCTTATACTGGGCTGATCTGTTATCAGTGAGTATGAGGACTTAAAAGTGAATTGTTTTGAAAGTTTTAAAAATTTTAAAGATTTGATGTGGGGGAATTCCGTTAAAATGTTTTCTACGGATTCCTTCAGATTGGAGGCGTAAGAGGCCGGGTGACGCCGGTCCAGCATGTTTTATTTTGTGCTGTAGTTCTGGTGGGACCAGTCCAGCACCATTATAGGCAAATGTGTTGCCTAATTGGGAACCCAATTTTATGTCCAGAGGGACTTCGTGTCCGGTATGGGGACTTTACGTGGCTGATCACCCGTATTGTCCGGAGTCGTGGAAAAACTCCAATCAACTTAAATGTTTAAAAAAAAGGTTTTATGAAAAGTATCTTCAATGATAAAATGATGTTAGAGAAAAGAAAGTTTTGATGAGAAAATATGAATGCAGGAAATGAAAAGACTTATTCTATGATAGAAACTGAATTACTCCTTTGAGAAAGTTTGGGCATTGATATTGTTCATCAATGAATTATCAAGATATTGTTGTTTCACTATATTATTAATTATTAACTTGCTGAGCGTTGTTTGCTCACTCTTGCTTTGTTTTACCTTCCCTTTTGAGTTAAGGTTAAGGAGTTGGATACCTGCGTATTATAATTCAAATGAGAACGATGGTGCATTCTTTAAAGGTTAGATACAGAGCCAGCATGGGCATATACTAATTGGCTTGCGCCATGGTTTAGACGGTATAAAGGTTTGTATTTGGTTTGAAGATAGAAGTTGTAATAATTTGTATAGTGTAGATTCTTATTTCATACCATAACCTGGAATCGATCCTCGGTGAGGAATCATTGGTGTATTAAGTTTTATTATTCAGGTATTTGTAATTGTTAATTGGAATTTGGTTTGGGTTGAAATACAGGTGGATAGTCCGATTTACGAATACTTCATGCCAAAATTTTCTAAAATTCCTCTGTATCAAAGTCTATTTTATTATAAAAAGTATACTTTCAGTATTGGGAAGTCGGGGCGTTACAGGTTGGTATCAGAGCAACAGGTTATGGTCACTAAAACAAGTTAGGATGATTAGGCGTACGTATTTAAGTTGGACGTTAGATAGAACGACTTGGAATAAGGTTCACCTTAGGTTATTAGGATGATGGTTGCGACGTTATTTGACATCTCGACAAATCACGGGAGTAGAAATTTGACTCATTCGAAGATTGACTTAGGACGAGACAGTTAATTCGGTGCCGCATACGTTAAAGAGACAATCGAAGCTACCAGCTTGGAGGACGCTACTTGTAGAACTTTACGTATCTTCTAGAGTTTCTTTTTCGACTTTAGTTACCTTGCGAGCGATATAGAAAGTGCGAAAGGATTGTAAACAAGATGTGAAATGCGATTATTGGCATAGGTTGGAGGAATGGCATGGTTATTCATTACTAGCCGTTGATATCATTTAATTTATTGATTAAGGAGATTTAACCTTTCTTTGTGTTTCTTCTTATTTTGATAATACCCCATCACCCTTGATAATCAACTATAATTCAATTAATGAAGAATTTTCCAGATTCATTTAAACATATACCAATTTTTCAGAGATACCTCTATTTTCCATGGGATCCCTTGATTCAGCATGATGCATATAAATTATTGAGACTCTTGAATTCTTTCTATTTTTCCCGAATATTTGATATTCCCTATTCAACATTATATATATATATATATATAAACTTTTGAAACTTTTGAATTATTTTTGTTTGTCCCTGAATACTTAACCTTCTTTACTCAAACTGGGATGAACAACCCTATGTATATAGGAGATTCAGGGACATCTTATCTATGTGATAGAAGTCTGGTGGGACGCCACTGATTGTGTTTGTCATGAAGGTATAGAAGGTTGGCCGCCTTCTTGTCCTATGGTGGTTGACCTAAGTGACAAATGCAACCTGAAATTTTTTCAATGATCATATTGACCTCTCAGTTAAATTCTTTTATAAAATTTTTATCAAACAAAATACATCTTATAATCTTACATGTTAATACCTGTTTATTCTATTGATCCCTTTTTATAACGCCCTAGAAAATCGTACTTGAAATTTTTATTATTTAATATTATATGTGGATTATATGAGGTAAAATTTTTTCAGGATGAATATATGTGACATCATTTTTACATGTTTATATGATGATTTATCTGTGGAATATGAGTCCGTATATTTTTCTTTGAATTTTTATGATTAAAATCTATTTGAATTATGCATTATTGATCTTATGAGATTTTTATAAAATCATTGGAGTTGATAAAAATCATGAAATCTTTTGTAATATTATCTTTGTATAATTAATTAGTTTTTAAAATTATTGGGGAAATTATTTTGGGTGTTTCAGTATTTTAAAATGATTTTAAGAGTTTTATTGCTTTTAAATGATTTTTACTTGCAAAATTCATATTTAATTCATTTTTTACCTTAAAAATATTTTAAAAATATGTGGGTGTTTGTAATTTTACACTCTTTATTTTAAAAAATGAAAAGTATAATTTTCCACCAATTTTCTAATTTGTTTTTGATTTTTAAAAGCTGAATAAGTGATTTTAGTTATTTTTTTCAGCATTGTAGAATTACTAATTACCCTCCACTTTCTAATCTCTAAAGTACCAGTTTCCTTCCCTATTTTTCTTCAGTGTTCTAGATTACTCTGCTCTGTTCTTTGTTGAGTTCTCTCTCGGTCTCACTAATCTCTCAACTGCTCTCTCTCCCTTCCGATCAATCTCTCTCACTCTCTCCTCAATCTCTCTTTCCCTCACTCTTTCTTCCCTCCTCTATTCTTCTATAAAAGGCTGCGTGTGTATTGTGAGCTACTGCGTGCGTGTATATGCGAGTTACAGTGGGTCGAAGTTAGGGGTGGGTCGATTTCGTGTGTTTGTGTTTATTTCGAGCTGTGTGCGTGTGTATGTATTATCGGAGCGTGTGTGTGTCGGATTGTATAAGTGTGTCAAAATGGGGGGCTTAGTTCAGCGATTTATCTGAGTAAATCATGTGGGTAAACTGTTGTGTTGCTAGGTATGTGTTGGTGTGTTGAACGAGGTGGGTGTCTAATAAACCGTGGTGTGTGTAGAGGTGTGTGCGTGAGTTTGTATGTGTCCAGTGTGTGTGGGTGTATCTCTGTTGTGTGTGTGCGTAAGTGCCGAGTGGGGCTGTTGTTGTGTTTGCAGTGAAACGGAACAAGGGTCTTTGAATTATTCACTACCTGAATTTAATTGAATTGTTATATGATAGGTAATTTGTGGGTTTTGTTCAATGATAATTACTATGTACTTCGTGTTCAGCTGTGTTTTGTTGTTGTATGTCATTAAAGTATATGCTAATTTGGGTTTTAGTTTGAGGGTTTGTTTTGTTCAAATATATAACTGATCTTTTAGGCTCCTGTGTCAAGGTTCTGTGAAATTTTAATCTATACTTAGTTAATTGTTGAGAGTTGAATGTATAGTATTGTTTGAAAAGTTTATTTGTTGTTGGTATGAAGTTTTACTAGGGGCCGAAATTGTGAGTGGTCGCCGGGAATCTCCTTGTAGTTTCGGTTGACTTTGGCGTAATTGGTAAATAACTAGTTTGATAATACGATGGTGTGATTCGATTTATGCATTAAGAGTAAGAATTCAAGTGTTTGCGTCTGAATTGTGGTTGTGTCATTAAGTTAAATAAGTATTAACATTTTAGTCGGTGATATATACAGGCAAGTTATGTTGTACTTGTTGCTTGTTTGTGTCGGTTAAATTCCAACTGTGTAGGCTATATTATCAAGGAGGTGCTGTGTGGTATTCGTCAGATTTATAATCTAAATCTTATAGTAATTTGATAAAAGTTATTTGTGAACCAATGTGTATATGTGAGATAATATATAGAAACAAGTTACTATTATATGTTAAGTGCTTATGTGGATTACTTGATTTTACTTCATTATTTTGAGAGTATTATTAGTATGTGATATACATGTTATATTGTAAAGCATAAAATGACACGATTAGGTAGAATAGAGTTAGACGGTTAAGGCTATATGCGTACTATAGTAGTGCTTTACATTTATATAGGTAACAGTGAGAGGCCGATTACGAGCTGCTAGTACAAGTGAAAAAGAGAAATTTGGAAAAGAAAGACAAGTATCAGAATTGACGAGTATGATCGAGTAAAGGCTTATGTATAAAGAATTAGAGGCGAATGTAAAGTGAATAACCAGTTGATGTATTGGAATTGGAAACTTCATGTACTGAGGTAAGTTATACTATCCCTCACTTGTTGTTCAAGTGATGTGAACCCTTCTACTTTATTTATATGTTCTTTCGAACCTTTTTCTTGCAAGCACTTATACCCTTCATTTTTATTTTGAATGATATGAACCTGTCCTTAATAATTGTGATGCTTGCTTCCAAATCGTTTCGCTAGGGTCTATACCCCTTACTTTTATTTCAGGTGATATTTTTCCTCAATTAGTATTCAAGTGTTTATTTTCAAAAAAAAATATTTTTCAATTGTTGATTCCCTGCACCTATCGTTCAGGTTTTGATTCTTTTAAAATTATTTTAAATAAATATTTCTAGTCTTTATTAATATTTTAATACTTGATAATTTATCAGATTCCTCAATACCTATCGTTCAGGTGTTGATTCTTTTAAAAATTATTTTATATAAATATTCCTCATTTTTATTAATATTCTAATACATGGAATTTTACGGGATTCCTCAGTTGTGTACTATTTTATATTCTTCAAAAGTAATTAAGTAATTTTTTTAAACAGAGGAAATCCAAGATTTAAAAATTTATAAAAATCTTTTAGTATGATTCCTGGATATACATTATAATCTTCCCTCAATAAATATTCTTTCAAAGAATGTTTTCTTTAAATTATTATAATTCGCGATTTATATTGTCGTTGAAGCATGTATTGCTCAATGACGATTAAAACCGAGAATGAATTGAGATCTTCTTACTTACTCAACTCATTATTGTCGGGCCGGGTTGGCAGCTAAAGCCTGTGAGTTCTTAGCTGACAAGAGTGAGGTTACGAGTAATTAAGAAATTCTTGAATATTTATTTTTAAATTATTTGAATCACTTATGTTAGTTTCAAAATATCTAAACGTGATTCTACCATTTCTGGAAATAGTTGAAAAAATGGTTTATAACCAATGTATTTACTCAAATATTCTGCTGAACTCCAGATTCCCTTATTTCATGAATTCCTTATAAGTTGTTGCTCAATTCTAGAACCTGAATATTAGCTTTGTTTTTTTTATGTTGGTTAATGACTCTTTATTGATTCATAATTCTGTCTTGATGAACTATACCATGCTTAGTTAAATCTTATTGCTTTGTTGTTTATTATTTCCTTATATCAAATGCTTCCCTGACTCTCAGTCTTTTCTCATTGCTAATCAAAATGACTTGATTATTTAAAGGCTCTATAAAAATTCCTTATACTGGGCTGATCTGTTATCAGTGAGTTTAAGGACAGAAAAGTGAAAAGTTTTAAATTATTAATAATAAATTTGTTTATAAATTGGAAAAGCGTAAGAGGCGAGGGTGGTCCTAGTCCAACACTTTTATTTAACGTAAGAGGCGAGGGTGGTCCTAGTCCAACATTAAAGGTCAATGTGTTGCCTAATTGGGAACCCAATTTCAAAGGAAAGGGGGACTTTACGTGGCTGATCACCCGTATTGTCCGTAATCAGGATAATAATACAATCAACTTAAATGTTTTTAAAAAGTTTTATGAAAAGTATGTTTTGATGGAAAGAAACATTTTTGAGAAAAAGGTTATGATTTAAAGAAAAATGGAAAGTTTTATGTTATGATAGAAATTGAGTTATTCCCTTGAGATAGTTTGATCATTGATATTGTTCATCAATGAAATATTGTTAAATCGTCGTTAACTATACTATGCACTTGTTGAGCGTTCTTTGGCTTACTCTTGCTTTATTTTACCTACCCTTTGCAGTTAGGTTTAAGGATGATCTACTTATATTTTCAAATGCGAATGAGGGTGGGGATGATCCTATTCGGAATAGATTTCAGAGATAATGCGGGCGAGCACGGTTTTGGATTAAGCTACAGATTAGATGGTATAGTGATTTGTATTTATAGCAGAGATAGAAGTTGTAATAATTTGTATTAATTAGATTCTTGTTTCATACCATAACCTGGAATCGATCCTCGATGAGGAATCGTTGGTGTATTAAGTTTTAATTGTATTTATTAAATTGGAATTTGGTTGGGTTGAATTACATGTGAATAGTCTGATTTATGAATACTTCAGGCCGAAATTTTCTAAAATTCCCTTGTATCAAAGTCTATTTTATTATAAAAAGTATATTTTCAGTATTGGGAAGTCGGGGTGTTACAGGTTGGTATAAGAGCGATAGGTTATGGTCACTAAAACAAGTTAGGATGATTAGGTGTACGTATGTAGGTAAGACGTTAGATAAAACGATTTAGGATTAGGTTTGCCTTAGGTTATTAGGACGACGGTTGCGACGTTATTTAGTAATCCGATATCGCGCGAGCAGGAGTTCGATTCACCCGAATATTCGGTTTCGGACGAGGCAGCTAATTCGGAGCCGCGTAAGTTAATTAGACGACTAGGGCTACTAGTTTGGAAGACGCCACCTAGATATCCGCATGTACCTTCTAGGATTTCTTCTACGACTCTAACTATTTAGCGAACTTATGGAGAGTAAGAAAATGCTGTAAACAAGATGTGGAATGCGATTACTAGCATGAGTTGGAGGAACGGCGTGGTTATTTATTACTAGCCGTTGATTTCTTTTAATTTATTGATTACGGAGATTTAACCTTTCTTTCTATTTCTTCTTATTTTGATAATACCCCATCACTTTGATAATCAACTATACTTCAATTGATGACGAATTTTTCAGATTTATGTAAACACATTCCTATTTTTCAGAGATACCTCTATTTTCCAGGGGATCACTTAATTCAACATGACGCATATAAACTATTTTCCCCGAACATTTGCTATTTTTTATTCAACATTATATATATATATATATATATATATATATATATATATATATATATATATGTATATAAACTTTTGAAACTCTTGAATTCTTTTAGTTACTCTCTAAATACTTAACCTTCTTTATTCTAACTGGGATGAACAACCCTATGTACGTAGGGGATTCAGAGACATCTTATCTATGTGATAGGAGTCTGGTGGGTTGATAAGTGCATATTTTATCAACCTATTTATTGCTTGAACTCATGTTTTAATATTTTATTTTGTTACATTTTAGGAAAATCGTAAATAAATAAAGAAATGACAAAATAAATAAATAAAGTGCAAGGAAGGGAAAAAGAGGAAGAAAAAGGACCAAAAAGGAAAGAAGGAAAAGAATTAGGAGCTTGGAGCAAAAGGAATATTTCAAGACAAGTGGAAGGTGGAGATCATCCCAACACATTAGCAAAGTGTATGGCCAAGATCAACTCTTCAAAGCTTAAGGGGGAAGGAAACATATAGATGGCTAGGATTTCACCACCACACAACCCAAATGTATGGTGGGGATTTACCCAACACCCCCCTTAACCCTAATTCCTATCCTATAAATACCCCCTCACCCCCCTTGTATTGAAAAACTTAGATTTTAGGGTAGTTTTATTTTCTTGTATTTTCTTTAGTTTCAAATCTTGTAAACACTCCTATTATAATTAATGCAATTTTTATTTTCTTTACTTCTTGTCTTGCTCTTTCGTTATTGTTGCCTTGTTTCGTTATTTTCGTAAATCCAAGTAGTGGACAAAGTAGCGAAAGCTAACCATTATGGGTTGAAAGTAACGAAACTTTAATTTCTCGTTCTTAGTTTTAATTCGTAATTTTGCCCCTTTAAATTTCAATTTTATTGTGGGCCAATTTAATTCCATCCTCGTTTTAGTGTAACTTTAAATTCGTAGTTAATTTCTTTAATTTCGTTTTCAGTTTTTAATAAAAAAAACACAAAAAAGTATATTAGTTTCACAAAAATTCAGTAATAATTTTCTCCTTTTATTTCTTTTAATTCGAAGCTAGGCTGTTTCCCCTGTTTTATTCGAAGACCCAGTTTTATTTTTCTAAACAGAACCCAGCCCATTTCTTTTCTTAACACCCATCTTCTTCATCTTTATTTTGACAAGTTATTTACAATTCACAGCAACTATCCCAACATCACTCTCTCTCTCTCTCTCTCTCTCTCTCTCTCTCTCTCTCTCTCTCTTCCCCTCTCTCCCCTCTCTAACCACAAACGCCACGAACTCAAACCCCCTTTCCCCTTAAAAATTTGTTTTCGATTTGTTTTGGGTCTTGTCTGGTGTAGTGTACAAAGTAGTAGCCGAATTTGTGCTAAGTTTCTTCGCTGTTATTGTTAGTTTGTTCGAATTTCTTTGTCGATTCTGTTTTCAAATCGTGCGAAGCGTTTCGTATAGTCCTTTAACTGTCTGAGTGGTGTCGAAGTTCTTGAGATGCACTTGTCCCGAGTTTTCTTGTGTTGCTGCGAGTTATACATCCTTTGTAATTTGATTCGTTTATGTACTGTGCTGAGTTCGTTCTATTGTTTGTGATTGAGTTTACGATTTGGGTTTTCAATTTTGAGTTGTTAGTTTGTGCTGAGTGTGCAAGAATTTATGAGTTTTGTTAGGATAAATTCGAGTTTACGACTGGGTTGTTCAGAGTTCTGGTGGCTGTTGTTTGGGAATTGAATTGAGATTGCTGTTTATTTTTCTTCATATCTGAAAACGAGTTCTGTTTGTTAAGTTTTCTGTTGAGTTTGATTAGACCGAGTCATCGAATTCCTGCGTATTCTGAGGCGTTCGTTCGAGTCTTCTCCCGAGTTCAGTTTCAGGATTGTTTAGAGTTTCGTTTGAATTGCTGTCTTTGCTGCGTGTCCTTATGATGTTTCTGCGAGTAACCTAATTGCTGCTAGTTCAAACTTTTGCTGCGGTTCATTGATTACTGTCTTTGCTGTGTAGTTCGAGTAATGTTTTTGGTTGTTCAGTTTTATTTCTGCTCTTGAGTCCTTGCGTGAGTTAGTTCACGAGTTGCCCAGTTTTTCATTCGGTTGAGTAGTGGCTGTGTTCGGTTTTGCCGGTTTCTTTAGAAGCATAAGAGAGTCCTGTGTTTTGTTTTCTTGTTTTTGTCATTAGAGTTGTTTTGTTTTGAATTGTTTTCTTTTTGTTTTCCCTGGTTTTAATTCGATGGTTTATTCTGAGATTGTGAGAGTGTTGTTACTGTTTTTGTTGGTTAAAATCTTGTGTTAAATTTTGTGTCATGACAAATCTTTTTAAAAATTTATGTAAATAATTTTTAGAATAAAATTGAATTTTAATTTAAATTTTAGAATTCTTAGAATAACTTAGAATAATTTAATTTTAATTAGATTTAAAATAGAATTTCAATTAGTAATTAATTAGGGTAAAACCAAATTCTCAAAAATCAAACTTGTTCTAATTCGATTAAGTTAAAAATTAAGGATTGCGAAATATTAGTCCCTGAGGAACGAATCATTAAATTTTACAACGAAACGGATTGTGCGCTTGCGATTCCAATGTCTTTATTTTTAGCACAACATGGGACGCCACTAATTGTGCTTGTCATGAAAGTACTGAAGGCTGGCCACCTTTTTGTACTATGGCGGTGGACCTAAGTGACAAATGCAACCTGAAAATAGTTCAATGATCATATTGATCTCTCCGTAAATTCTTTTGTAAAATTCATATAAAACAAAACTCAACTTATTCATACATGCTAACACCTATCCATTGTATTGATTTCTTTTGCTATAAACCCTTTTGATTCCTATGTCGACAGAGAATTGGATGATCAGGTTTGAGAATTGACGTTATAGCAAGGATTGAATATCAAGTTATATTATTCTTTGGATCGACAATACACGTGCAAGATTCGATAATATGGAGAACTGAGTATGGTTAAGGAGCAGATAACAAGGACACGAAATAATAATTTGGTTAAGATCAAAAGTAAAGTGGAAAAATGGATATAGTTAGTATGTGATAGTTATGTTAAAGAAAGATTGTTGAAGAACATTTGTTTATTGCATATTTCACTTTGGATATGGAAACATGAATATTATGAGATTTTAGATGATTCGAGACCAATTGTCGGGTATGAATTTTAAAAACTGGGATGGGATATGTTGAGCGAAGTAGAGTAAATCTAGAAGGGAAGTAAAGTGATTGTGTGGGAGTTAATGACTTATGCGAATATGGTTCAGAGGATCATGAATATTAAGAGTAAGAGTGAATTGATCCAGACAAAACGAGAATACAGAGAATCAGGAAACTTACAGGAATTGTGTTAGCCGATGATGTGAGATTTAGCTGGAAAGGAATGTAAGATTTATGAGATTTTCAAAACTAGAATAACGAGGAAAGATAGCTCCCTATAGAATATGAATTACTGAGACCAATAGGACCACCATTATTGGAAGGTAAGATTTCGAGAAGAAGTATACTGCAATTGTACTAGGATAAATGTGGAAAACTGTAAGTGTGAGTAGAAGGAATAGTGTGGTGAGAAGTGACAGAATTAGAAGCTAGAAGTTCAAGATGATTATAAATGATGATATGAAGAATATGAATGGGATAGTAGTTAAAGGAGCTGAGTGTGATTTAGGATTGGATTTTATAGTTAATTATAAACTACAGGCAAGGTATGAGAATAAGAAGGTGAAATTATGATTTTAAAGAGATATATAAGTTGTCTTTCAAGTCAGAAAGTGGATAAAGGAGTTTTAAATGGTGACGCAGACTAAGAGGCTATTATAATAAGATTTTAAGGTTATTTTATATATATGTGGGAGATATCAATAAGGAGATAATTAAAGTGAAGCAAATTTTAGTGGTTAAGATTTCTCGGATATGTGACTTGATGAGTTACCAAGATTATCACCAGACAAAGGTAGAAAGTTGATTAATTAATTACTACCAGGAATGTAATCAGTTTCGAGGATTCAAGATCAGAAGGCATAGTAAAATATTTAAGGATAAAGGAAGAGCACACATAAGATTTCTAGGTATGAGTATTGGAATGGGAAGAATTATAATTTTCAGAATATGACGAAAGGATCAAAGTGAATTATGTGAAGATGAAACAGTAATGAATCGGGAAAGGCATAAAATGCCAACAGAGATCAAGAGTTTTTAAGGATCAGCTAGGAATTTGTCAAAGATTTTACCAAGATAATTATAGCAGTGGACAAGACTATAAGTCAAGAAATGAATGGATAAAGGTGAAAAGAGCTTTTAGGAGTCAAAGAAGAGATCGAAAACCGCTCAAGTGTCACTGCAACCGGATTAATCAGGAAAGATTAAATAGACATACAATGCTCAAGGAAATGTTCAAGGAATTTGGGAAGTTATAGGTGGAAGACCCAAAGGTCTAGATTATTGCGAATGAATCGTTAGAGGAAAGTAGGAAGTACCAAGCGTAGTCGACGGAAGCAGAAGGTGAAGATGAAGACTGTAGAAGAATGAAATAGTTAAAAGGAAATGAGTATTGATTAATATGGTAGTTATAATGTGTAGAGTTTATATTTTTACGATTTGTAATATATGTAGGGTAATGGTTCGGAAGTCGAGTTTTGATATTAGTTGAAAGTTTGATTTTGAATGGTATTGAGGGGCAGTGTCCCCGGGATAGTTGTATTACGAATAAAATATATATGTTTCAAGGTAAATGGTGCTTCAGTAAACAATGGGATTAAGGATGGATAGAAGTTTCTCAGTTATTCCCTCCTCGAGTAACATTGTACGTTGAAAGGGGAGTAAGAATGATTGGGGAATTTCTTGATATTCTTTTTCTCAAAGTTTTATCTGAGGTCCTATGGTTATAAGTAAGAGCGTGAAAGTTGTATCAATTGTTTTAGTCGCGTGGATTTTGTTTTAAATATTTAATTATTATTTACATGTTTACTTCAAGTCAAGGGAGATTTATTCGCTTATATGTATACTGCAGGTTAAGGCAGGTTTTGTTTTAGTCTTGTATATGAATGAATTATTATGGATGATTGGGTCAATAATGGAGGCGTTGTGTACAGGACATAGTCCATTATTCGAATAGGTCATGTCCGATTTTTGGTAGAAAAGGATCGTCAAGTTCGAGTGATAAGTATCTAGAATTAGCGAGACATGTAAACCAAAGGTTTAAGTTTATGTTGGAATTTATGGGCTTACAGGACGAGCTTAGCGAGATATGAATTGATATAAAGGAATTCAAGAATGAAATAAATGACTTGGAAATTGAAAGATAAACGTTTGGGAATACCGTCATATGTTTCCTTACGGTCGATTCTGTGGACAGAATCCTATTAAAGGGGGAAGGATATAACGCCATAGAAAATCGTACTTAATTTTTATTATTTAATATTAAATGTGGATTATATGAGGTGAAATTTTTTCAGGATGAATATATGTGACAACATTTTTACATGTTTATATGATGATTTATCTGTGAAATATGAGTCCGTGTATTTTTATTTGAATTTTTATGATTAAAATCTATTTGAATTATGCATTATTGATCTTACAAGATTTTTATAAAATCATTGGAGTTGATAAAAATCATGAAATATTTTGTGATATTATCTTTGTATAATTAATTAGTTTTAAAAATTATTGGGGAAATTATTTTATGTGTTTCAGTATTTTAAAATGATTTTAAGAGTTTTATTGCTTTTAAATGATTTTTACTTGCAAAATTCATATTTAATTCATTTTTGACCTTAAAATTATTTTAAAAATATATGGGTGTTCATAATTTTACACTCTTTATTTTAAAAAATGAAAAGTATAATTTTCCACCAATTTTCTAATTTGTTTTCGATTTTCATGAAGGGTTTCGAGCATCAAACGCAGCGGAAAAATTAAAACAAAACCAATAATTATCGAAACCCTACCTTAGGATCCATGCAAAAACATGATATTTAATTCGGAGATTGATGATTTACCTTAAAGAAGCTTTAATAACGGATGAACATCAAAGATCCTAGCTACTTGAATCACCACGCATCCCGCTCTCACGATCTACGCTCTACGCTCTACCGGTATCCACACGAATGCTTGATCTTCGAAGGTGCGATGTACTTGCATCCGGAAACTGATTTCTCTCCATCTCTATCTTCTCTCTCAAACGGCTAGGGTTTTCTCTAAAAAGTCTAACCCTAATTTGAGACTTTAAGATGTTTATATAGAGAGATAAATCAGTATTCCATGGCCCAATCATATTGGCCTTTTACTCAAATTCGAATTCTTAATTAAATAATTAATTAAGTCACACTTAATTAATATTCTAATATAATTCGAATTCTAATAATTAGTAAATTCGAATATCTATTTAATTAATTAATTAAGTCTAACTTTATTAATATCATAAATAAATTCAAATTAATATTTAATTTAAATTCATAATTTAAATCAATTCTCCTTCAAGCATTCTTAGTGTGTGACCCTGTAGGTTATCATTACGTTGGCAATAATTTTATTATTCAATATAAAATTATAAACAATGAGCGGCATCTAGTAATACATCATTTCTACCCAAGTAATAATAATAAATCGGTGATTCGATTAAACCTTTCGTGACTAATGTTCCTATGTAATATAATCCCTTTAACCAAATATTATAGATTAAACTAGAGGCATGTTGTTAGTCATCCTCTTCAACATTTAATCCGGGTTTCCTTGATCAATGAGTAGACTATAAAAAACAAATCAATATTTGAGCATGGCCATGCATTTCATAGTCTCACTGAATCAAGAGGCCAATAATATCTCTCCTAATTATAGGAAGGTTAAATCCTTTATCTATCATTCATATTTCTCATACGACTCATATTATACCCGATGTCCACTTTTATCATCACCCGGTCAAAGGTAACTTTTAATGTAGTCAAAGTATATTAATCCCCATATAGAAATATAATGATCTCAAGTCAGAGGATCATTACACCATTATCACTGTGAGACTTTCTTATGACTTTATTAAACATGAAGAATCTCACTATGGGTCTATCCAGTGCCATGTAGTATTTTACATGCACCTATGTTCTTGACTTTAGTATCACTATACCTATGACCAATGAGATGTGGTCATCAGTCAACAAACATACTAATCTTTATGCATTATTATTGTCCCATAATAACAATGCTCGATTACGGATATTTTAGGAATATAAACACTATTCATATAATCTCATTTTTTAAGTCACATACTTAAAGATATAGAATACGTATTATATATTCCAAGGACATTTATTATTCTAACATTTATATCACAGTAAATTAAGACATAATAAATTAACATATAATCATCAATAGAACATAATTATTAATTAACAAAAGTATTTCCTAGAAGCACAATCACATTGTCTCTAGAGCACTAACACTATCAATCTCCCACTTGCACTAGAGCCAATCGCCCATGTATCTTATACCCATGGAACTAGTGTGACCTTCGTGCTTCTTCTACGCCAAAGCCTTAGAAAGTGGGTCCGCAACATTATCATTAGTATGCACTTTACATATATCTATATCTCCTCTCTCGTTTATCTCTAAAAGAAGGTGATATCTCCTAAGTATATGCTTTGCCTTGGAATGGGACCTTGGTTCATTAGCCTGCACAATGGCTCCATTGTTATCGCAATACAGATCAACTGGATCTGCAATCGATGGAACCACACCAAGTCCTGTAATAAACTTCCAAATCAAAACAGCCTCTTTGGTTGCTTCACTGGCAGCAATATACTTAGCTTCCATTGTAGAATCAGCTACTGTCTCTTGTTAAGAACTTTCTAGCTTACAGCACCTCCATTTATACAAAACACGAATCTGGACTGGGACACAGAATCATCCCTATCTGTCTGGAAACTAGCATTAGTGTAACCTCTTACAACTAGCTTCTCATCTCCTCCGTATATCAAGAACGAATCTTTAGTCCGTTTAAGGTACTTAATAATATTCTTGATAGTTGTCCAGTGACCCTCACCTGGATTAGACTGGTATCTGCTCGTCATGCTCAAAGCATACGAGACATCAGGACGAGTACATATCATTGCATACATTATAGAACCAATTGCCGAAGCATGGGGTACTTTACTCATATAGTCCTTATCATCTGATGATTTAGGATAGTTTTCCTTTGAGATCACTATCCCATGAGACACTGGGACATATCCCCTATTTGCCTCTTGTTAACTCGAATAACTTGTAGAAGGGGGGTTGAATACAAGTTATATAATCGTGTCTGATTTTTGCTTTATTAGATGAACAAGAACAACGAATGAATCAAACTTTGTTTGTATTAAAATAATCAAATACAAACTCTACCAAAGGTGTACAATACCTTTAGCAGCTGCTGACAATACAAATCTCTCTCTCTCTCTGTTTGTTTCGAACTCTCGAATACAAACCTTATATAGAGCTTCACACGATATGCACTCTATATTTCTCAATTCGCTCTTTTTACAATGATATTGAGAGAGTATTTATAATGCTACCTATCAACTAATAACATAATTATAATCTATCTATGACAATGTTCTGCCGTCCAGTTGATAGTTTCCATCAATAGAGAATTCGTTTCCTTCATGATATCTTCTTGCTTGTTTTTCAAAACAACGATCCTGTTTTATAGCACTTTCCAGTTTCTGTAGCATCCATAATGACATCATCAGTAACATGACTGATATCAGGATTTCCCATTGCATCAGGATCTGATCATCCAATCAGTATTTGATCAGGATCTGACTTGCTGTATCAGAACCTGCTCTTAGTTCCTGAAACGTAGTCTCTGACGCACTGTTCCTGTCTAACACATATATCCTATACAAAGTGCTAAATCCTTTATAAGATCAGGATATACAAGAAGTATTAGCAAAATTCTATTCTCAACATCACAACTTATGGATTATTCCTAACAATCTCCCCCTATTTATGCTTTAGAATCTGAAGCATAAATCTAAGTTGTAGATGTCAAAACATATAACAATACAACCAGAATAGAATTTATGAATTCAAGATCATGAAGTTAAGTACCTCCTTCATGTAGACATGTATCTAGTACTTAGAAGAAAGAATTCAACTATTTGATGCTTCTTTTCCTTTACCACTTCCATGATGAAATTTACCAACTCTGTCACCCTTGGTTTTATTCCCAGTCTACTTATCTCCCCCAGTCTGTTGTTGTTGTTGTTGTTGTTTCTGAATTGTCTTTATCTCCCCCTTTTTGACATCAGCAACATTAATTCCAAGAGATTCAGTAACAGAACAAATGAGATTCATCAGAACTGCTTGATTGTCCATAATAGTGACTTGGTTTTCTTCAAGAATTTGAAGTCTCGATTGAATATCATTTTGAGATTTCTGAATATTTCGTAAAATTTCAGAATCGACTTCAATGTTGGAAGTGCTTGTTGTATCTTCAGATTCAGATGCAGAAAGAACCTTATCTTCAAGTCTTGTAGAAGAAGTTGCCTGTTGAGAACGATATTCAAGTAATAATACTTGAGTAGAAGTACAAACATCTTTATCTTTCTAATCTGGAGCTGAAGTATGATCATCCTATCCTTCACCAGTATTCTGTGTACTAACATCTACAAATTCTGACTCCTCCTTAAATTGATCAGATATTGTTGATGTCTCAAATCTAGCTGATATTGGAAGTACAAACAAAGGAATACTAGGATCATTAGGAATATCTTCTGGTACTGGTTGAGTAGAAGTTTGTCTTAGCCTTTCACCTCTTCTGTTAATGATCTCTGCAAGCCTTTCTTTCTATTTCTGAGCTTTAACTTCTGGCTTTGCATTGTGATGTGCTAAGTCATGCTTCTCATACATCTTGATAAAAGAATAAGTACCAGCATCCATACCAAGATTTTCAGACCAAGATTCAGGAAAAACCTGATCCCAAAAATCAAACGATGGTGGTTTCCTAATTTTCTCTCCCTCACTATGGAGTTGATCATCCATACCCTCATTCTCACTTTGACTGTCTAAAGTCAACACTCTTTCTACCTCTCCTTTTGCCTGGTCAGGAGCCATCCTCTCTGTGTGTGGATCTATATCCATCTTTTCAAGTGTATCACTCAAATTTGGATAAGTGCTCTCATGACCTACAGAAAAATAGGGGTTAGAAGAAGTTTTTATACCTGAACTCACATGGAGAGAGGGTTCCTCATATGTCATGCGGCTTGAGGTTTTCTCTAAGGAGTGAGCTGCTATAGTCTCTGAACCATTACAAACATCCACTTTCTTTCCAGAAACTACAGGCTCCAGTATACCACTTTCAGGTTTTACACCAGACTCTGATGTCTTCAGTAATACTTCATTAGACACCATAGCTAGTATGTCACTGTCTTTAAGTGTTGGTTGTTGAGACACACCCTCAAGGTGGATAGACTCTAAAAGAACAATATTTGTTTGATCTTCAGAAAAATCAATCAAAGTCATTCCTCCCATATCATAGGGTTTCTCATTTGCAATTTCAGTCATCACAGAAGACCTTTCAGCATCATCAATCACAGTTCCTGAGTCATCCAACCTCTGACTAGATGATTCTTGTGTTGCAGTGACTGTGATCTGATGTATTTCACTATTCACCACTGGTGCAATAGTATTGTAAGAACCCCAAATTTTGGATATAATTAAAACTTTTTATTAAGTAATGATAAAATGAGAAACAATGATTCCGACAGCAAGGTCACCAACTCTAATGAATGGTGGTTTCAAAGAACAATGATTGTAATGAATGGACATTGCTTTGGACAATGATCCTGATGCATTGGTATATTGTCAGAATAGAGTAATTCGATGGTTGAGGACCTAGATAAGAATAATCTACCATCCAGAAAGGAGCTAATTGATCCTTGAAGGGAAATGAGTACGTGCATAGTATTTCCCGTACGTGCATAGTATTTCCCGTACGTGCATAGTGTTTCCTGTATGTGCATAGTAATTTGGTGGACGAATAGTGATTTTGTAAGTTGGAAAACTTTTCACTCCACCCTATGTACGGGACGTGATATGGATGTTTCGAAGTCATATTAGTAATACGCGGAGGAAATAAGTGAATGCAGAGACGATCGGAATTCAGAAATTCCAAATTCTTTTCGGTATAATATTTGACCGGACAGTGGATTAAATATTATTATAATCCAAGAATTGAGATATTAACTTTGAGGATTTGATATTTTGGGATGTTATTATATTGATTTAAGAATGAAGGTAGGAAACCACTGAGGAGTGGTTATGGCTACAATGTAATAATTGATATTTGGAAAGAATGAATGGAATTCGACTTTATTATTTCTATGTCTTGAAGAATGCTAAAGGGTAACAACATAGGTAAGAATAATCTATCTTCTAAGGGAATAAGATATGGCAATCTCAAGCAGGAGAATATTCTCATGTCATCCAGATCGGTAACGATTAATCCAGTAGTTCCGTAAAAAGGTTAAGGAACGATCGAAAGAGAATACGGACAATTATACAACCCTAAGGGAACAAGTAAAGAATACAGAATGAATAGCGTTGTGGTAGGAGTATATAATAATATGAGACGACACTATATAGAAGTATTCGGAACGGATTTCCGAGTTCGTATTAGTGATCCAGGGGGAAAATAAGTGTATGTAAAAGCTGTCGGATTCTGAAAAACCGCACTTTTATTTTCTCCGAGAGTTCCCTGGACACTGATAGCCTTAAGTATTTAACGAATGGATTTAAGGAATATAAATTGGAAAGTTAGAATGAAAGATGGAGAATGAAAGTATTAATATTAAAAAGGATTCCCGGTAAACCCTAATTAGAAATCCGTGAAATATTCTCACGAACGATCAATCGAAACGGGCAATAACCGGACACAGAAACAAGCCGGGAATCAAGATGCATGCATGTGCTAGTAGAAAATATCTAGCAACCAAGTGGTGACTCAAGTAACTAGCACACTTAGAGATTGGAACTAATACTTAGCATGAATTCCATCCAAAGATCAACCAAGTGTTAACTTCTTTAACACACCTCTTGACACATGCCCCAAATGACATCATGCATTGCATCACACCTTTATTAAAGTAGCTTTAGGATGAGATATTATCCAACTTACATCACTTTATGCATTATTGAAATTCAACCAAGCAAAACAACTCCATTCTCTCCATTCTTCAAAACTGCCAAGCAAGAACACTCCTCAAAGAAAAATTCATATCTCCACTTCTACCCATTCATAGATCACCAAATTTTAACCATAGCTTCCTCAATATATTTAGAGTATTCGTTCAAAATTTCATAATTTTTGAAGATCGTTTGGATAGGTAAATAAATTCAAGAAAATCACCCTGTTTTTCCCCTCAAGAAACAAGACTTCGAATTTTTGGAATTTTTAGATTTCCAAACCAAGCTTCCACTCCTTGTTTGATCATCAAATTTTTATGGTGAGTCCTATATTTCATAAAAGCAATCTCCTAAAAATTTCAAGTCCAAACTCCTTTGTTTCCATTTTCAAAAAAATCATGAAAGAGGAGGATGAATAGTGTTTCATGAACTAATCTTTGATTTTTCTTGTTTTCATGGTTGATCTTAGCTACCCTGAGGCTATCCAAGGACTATAACAAGCTTTGTAAGGCTAGTACATACTCTCAAGAAGGTATAACACTCTTGAAACCCTAGATCAACTTTAAGTTTATGGATGTTTTTGATGAGCTAAGCTTGGTTATGATGTTAGCATGATTATAAGCATAATTAGTAAGTGATTTAGTTGAGCAAGAAAGCATGTTAATTATTGTGGTAAACTGGTATGATCTGGACTTGATGATGTTCATGATCATGTGATAAGTTGTGTGGATGCCCGGTGTGGCTTGGTTGGATTGTTATAATTTTTGGAACGTTCGATATATAGCCGTCGTAATGCCAAAATTTCGTTAACCTTAAGAAAAACAACTTGGACAGTAGATGTAACTCACTGCCTAGCTTTGCAATCTGCCATGATAGGATAGGTAATGTTCTAAGCTTCGTTTTGATATAAAGATCACGTGAAACGGACTTACGGTTTAGGATTTACAACCAAATTACTAAAAGTAGTTCGAATCCGTAAACGAAAGTTCGTAACTGTAATTGAACCCTCGTAAACTATGTAACGTCATGGCAAATCTTGGTAAATAAATACTAGAGGTAAAAAGGAAGGTGTGAAAGAAAACCGTATGTCAAAAGGATCATTTTTCGATTTATTAAAAATGTTCGAGTCGAGGTTAAACGCGAACGAACCCCTAAAAGACGACTCTTTTATAACTTCGGTAAAACACTTAGAAAACGGGCGATAAAACTCGGAGTATAGTATTGGTTCGTAACGATCGACCTTAGAACTCATATGACTTAAGTATGTCCCAAGTATAAGTACAATGACATGTCGTATTAACGAACGAATGTCGGGTCGGATCAGTGATAAAAGTAATCCACAAAAAGGGGTATAACGAGATAACTCGAGAACGTGTTTCGAGTTAAGTATAACTTAACTTTTAATATGTTAAGTGATTAATCCCGAATGCCTTGGTTATTTATAGATCACCAAGCTGAACCGGGACCCGCTACCACTACCCCTTACCGTACTCGACTACCAGGCAAGTTTCAATTCCCTTCTTTTAGGCTGTTGTTGTGATTGAATAAATATATATATATGATTGCTGATATACATATGCCATTGCATGCATGCCTACTTTCAAGTTGAATTGATATACTTGTTCCCTGAATGTTATTGTTGGCTTATAAGCTAGATAGTTATACATCAGTTATAAGCCGGTTATTATAAGACCCTCAGAGAAGGGCGCATATATCTTATTCATCGAATATAGACCGAGAGTCAATATTTCTTGATATAACGAGATTTCCTCGGAGGAAAATATTTAAGTAAATATTTTCTATTATTTGGGCGACGAATATTATTTGAATATTCGTTCGAGACTAATTATTTTATCGATCCTTGCTTCAAATAATTATTTGAACGTAACTATTCAACGAATAATATTTCTCAATATTCATTCAGAGTCGAATTGATTATCGACTATTATTTCGAATATTCTTCTAAAGATGAGACTATTAAATGAATATTATTTGGATATTCTTTTAGAATATTATTTTATTAAATAAATATTACTTTTGAATATTCATTTAAGATATTAAATACTTGATGAATATTATTTTAATATTCATCTGAAGCTTGATTTAATTACCGAATATTATCTCGAATATTCCTTAAGGCTTGGATTACTAAATGAATATTACTTGATATTCATTTAGGATATTATTCATTAAATGAATATTACTTTTGAATATTCATTTAAATTCCTAATTAATTATGAATATTACCTTAACTATTCTTTTCAGGTCTTATTAATTAATGAATATTGTTTTGAATATTCATTTAAATATTTATTTATTCAATAAATATCCTCCTGATATTTCTTCAGGGATTATTTTGAGAAATACTCTGATTAAAGATATTCTTTCATATTCCCAAATATTCTTTAAATATTTTAACTCAATAAATATTCTCTGGATATTTATTCCATACTTAGAATAACGTCGATAAGGTTTATCTTCTTCGATTATTACAGAAAATATCTCGGAGTCATATTATTATTAATCTTATATTAAGGAAGGTTCTCAGACATCATTTTTCTTTGAGTCTACCCCCTTAATAATAAGGGAACCTTACTTGGAAAATGTTATTTATCTTGTCGACTTCCAGGTCATAAAGTATTCCCTTCACCCTCAACTCGGGTGCTGTTGACTTATTAAGTCGTTGCTTACCTTCTCATCTTTCGAGGGGTAAGATTACTGGAACAAGTTGATATCCGTTACCAAGTAATAGCTTGGGAGTTATTGGTAAATTTTCCTTTCCAACTAGATACGACTACTTTGTGGAGTCTTATCAACAAGTATTATACTTGGGGAAAGGGGGACGAACGTTACATTCAGAATCATGAATTCTATTTGAACTAGGAGTCGTGTAAGAGGCCGAGTAGCGCCGGTCCATCCCCTTTGGCCCAACCGTTGGCCGGGGAGAGCTAGTAAGGCGGTATACAAGTAAAGCCGTCAGTTCTTCCTTCTACCGGTAGTAAATCTAAATTGAGCTGTACGATCTCGACTGATCATCAAGATTGGAACAGCGGGCGCGGTGAATACTCCATCATTGGTTCATCATCCAAATTTATTTATTTCCTGCAACATGATTACTGTTGGCAGAGTTGGAAAAGGGTCATAACTGGAATTGCAACCTTTTCTTGCAAGTTCCTCTTCTTAATAACAATAAAAATATCTCGCTTACTTTGATGTAGCAGATATTTCTACAAACAAATACTTTAAGTTACCTTGTAACTTAATCGTTCATATTATACTGGCATCATTTCCGTAAATGCATGGCATATGGTTTGAAAGATACTTTTGAACTGTTATACATTATCGTTCAGTTATATATTATTGTTGGTGGGCTATTGCTCACCCTTGCTTTATTATTATATCACAACAACAGCTAGACCAGATGACTCGCACAAGGCGCACTCGACGCGGGCGAGGACGATGAGACTACCAAAGCTGAAGAAGAAGCTATTGGTAGGGTATATTTATTCTTTCAGTACCAAGAATATGGTCTAGTATGACTTATGTAAATGGATGGCAAAGAGTATGTATTTATATTGAAATTCTTTTGGATTGTAAGAACTCATAATGTGATTAATAAAAATTTGATTGTTACTCTGATTTCATCTCTGGGACTATAACGGGTGTGTTTTATATTGTTGTGTTGGGTTATAGAGACGTAATTTATTTTATGTTAAGGAAAGTTCAATTATTGTGGACAGAATTGGAAACCGTAACCACCGGATCCCGGACCCCGGATCTGGGGGTGTTACAGAAGTGGTATCAGAGCGTACGTTATAAACCCCAGAGATGAGGTGACGTTAAAACAATAAATTCAATAAGATAATAAGAACTCTTGCCAAGTTCATAGTCGGACTACTTAATGTAGTGATGACATATAAAACCCTTATGGGAACTCGTAAGTATAATGATAGTAACTTAGCTCAATATCGTATCGACGAGTAAGGCGACTGACCTTGAGGCATACGAGCAACAGCGCGATGATGCTTTATATGCTGAAGATCAGCGGGTAATACGATGGAGTACCCTACTGGAGACCCGGAAGAGGTTCCAGTAGATACGGAAAATCCTGTTAGGATAAGGAGCTTACCCATGGGTAATGAGGGTCGCAGCCAGAATGACTGTGATGATTAAGATATGGTTCTCCGAAAAGTGAGTATAAAGAACCGAGATATTATTAAGAGATCTGAAGATGCATGTTGAATTCATAGCCGGACTACCAGATGTAGTACCAGCAAGAAAGAAGGATTGGAAGAATTACTTGAGATCTTATACGGAAAAAAAGATGAGAATCCTTAGAGATTTTCATCTTAACAAAGAAAGAGCTAGAGGGATGTATGATTATCAAAGACATCGATTTAGGGCGAGGAACAGAGTCCCTAGGAATAGTTGAGAAGGAGGCAGTAAGTGCCATATCATTTGATAAATGAATTAGTATGAATATGGTCAGTAATAATTCGCCATGAGAAGGCAGGTGTCGTAGGTTGTAAATTATGGAACCAAATTGAGGTTAATAAGGTGGTTTTATTAAGGAAAATGTTCATTTTATGAATGAATCATTTAGAAAGTAAAGACATTGGGAAGTGATAGCATGGTTGGGTAAAGTTATATAAGGAAGTAGTAAGCAAGACAATGATCTCAGAACCTATCGGAAGATAAGACCAGTGAGTCAAGATGAACTCGTAATGAGACTACTGCCAGAGACTGAGTATAGAGTTAATTCAACTTAGTTAAATGATGAACCAGAAACGTTAGATGCATGTGATTCAGAGGAATATTAAATTTCTTCTTCTCTTTGAATGGATTATAGTAGTTACCTTAAGTTTACTCCGACACGGAATTATAATAGATCAAGTAATACGATCAGCAGTTAAAGAGAAAAATGTGAGAAAATCTTCCTGGAGCTAAAAGGTGAAATTGGTAATGACCAAGAGCTGGCATTGCTTAATGGAAAAAGGAGACTTTGTGCTTCCAATGACGCTTCGCATAAAGGGTTAGGTAGACCGACATTTGGTAGTATTGAATATCAGGACGTTGTGACAGGTTTCAGTTTGAAACTATTGATTCCCTTCTAAGGGATGGATATAATTGATTCCTCTCCAGTGGGTAAACTTCCAATCCGATGATGATTATTTCGTTAACTATGACTGCTTATGATTCCACCTGCTTGGAGGTTCATAGAACTATTCTTCAGGTTTCGAAACTGGTCTCCTTAATGTTACCAGTAGGTGGGTAGATTGATCAAAATTTCCCTGAGTCTGGAAAGGAATTCGGTGAATTTTGGCAAACCTTGTCTTTCTGATTATCAGAGAATGTCATGGAAGAGAGTAAAAATTGGAGCAAACCCTGTGATTTGGGTAAGGATGCTGTAAAATGGGTTAGTAAACGGACCCTGAGCATTACAATCGACGGTAGTGATAAAATGATGAAGTGAGATTGGACGAAAATAGGAAATGTAAGTAAGAAACCAGCCGGACTGAGAAATTCCAGGATTGACTTAAATGAAAAGGCTGTTATGCCAGGAATGGTAAGCTTGTGTGGCACGCAGGATTGATAAGAATAGTTGAAAAGATAAAAGTGGAGGAAAGGTGACCGGAGACGGTGCCGAGTAGTCGATTAAGACTTATATGGAGTAAAGTTTTGGAAAGGTAGAAAGGTATCAAAGAAGAAGGCACTATGCCGGCAATTGCTAGAAAAGTAATGCTATTAGCCAACCCCTAAAATCATATATTTTTATGTGTGGCCAGTTGAGGCCAAGTCACAATGGACTATAAAGTGACTAGACCAGCAATGAAAAGACAAAGCAGGGTTGCTTTTAAGAAAGCACCGACTGCAAGGGCTTCTGATATAAAGGAAACATTAATGAGATCGTGTGAATCTTCTGCCGAACAACCCATGTTTTGATTGGGAATTCACTAGACCTTTTTGGGATGGGGTCACCCGTACTAAAGTGACTCATGTGTATATGGTTGTCCAAGATTTCGAGTAAAATGGCAGTATAGTGACTTGAGATGTATGATGTTAGGGTATCATGAATACCATGAATATATTATGACGGAGGAAAGTAAACAATGAAGGTATATGAAGAGGGTATAGAAAAGGTCAGAAATTGAACATTATGCTGTAGGAATTTTGTCTGAGGCAAGTACCTTTGCGAAGAACGATAAGCACTAAGAGATTCACGTTGAACTCGACCAATATCTTCCATAACATCCTTGCTACCATTAACAAGTTCGGTAAGAGAAGAGATTGGCATACGTTGCCTTTTTGGAAGGCCAAATAGGCTGACAACTGTCTGAAAGAAGAGGGTGGCATTACACCACCGATCGATTATCAAATGAGAATGATTGAAAAAAAAAAGACCCTTATTAAGGATACATGATCTGATTGCCAATTGTAAGATGCAAGAATTCCTTGGCAGTTGAATTAAGGATAGGATATCCATAAATTAAGACAAACCCTGGGGAATGCACAAGGGGTGGCATTAACCCTAATAACGACATTATGACTTCAGATGATATGAGCTGGACTTGCTAAGGCAACAATGACCGGTAAGGATTATTAAAAAGAGTTCTGGAAAGAACATAAATAGAATTATTAGAGTATTGATCAATGACATTTTGATATACCCGGTACCCAGAAAATACCGTAGGAATGATAAGGATGGCCTACGAAACCTTACAAGGAAAAAGGGTAATATTCCGAACTTCAAAAATGGAAGTTTGGTAAGGAATGTATGACATCGTAACAATAATGCCATATGAGGCATGTATGAAACCCTGAGGAAGTATGGGTTGAACCTATAAAGGTTGAGATTATCCTAAGATAAAGAAAGAACTAAGAAAAGAAGTATCCTAAGTAGGATTGGGAATAAACGTGATAAAGTTCCCACGGGTAGGTGGAAGCAATGACTTATGGAAATGACTGATAGTTATATTTTCTCCTTCAGCAGAGCTTAAGGGAGAATGCTTTAACCCAACAGTGATGGGAATGAGGTAGAAAAACTTGAGCTGGAATGTACCCAGAAAACATGGGTTACAAGAAAACATTATCATCAAGAAAGGCCAATGAGGTGGCCGACAATCTAAGTATAAAGGAATAATTACAAATGTTCATACCTAAGAAACAGGATGATATTTGGTAGGACCTTGAAGGTCATATCGGAATGGAGGAATTTACATTCCTTCTGATGACTGTGCAAGAATTAACAGTAATAATAGTTTAAGTAAAGATTCGATTCCTGATGGAGTCTTAAGCATATTACGTACCTTAGAAGGCTCCGTTTTGAGGCAAACCAAGACCATGGTACAAAATTGATGAAGTAAACCGTTAAGTTTCCAGTCTTTTATGGAAGATGCATAAGTGATAGTTTCATCAACCGGACCTAGCTGCGATGCTTGAAACTCTTCTGCAATTCTATCTGCTTCACGTTATATCTACATCAAGTTCAGGAAGTGTTCCTTATGGATAAGGAATAATGATTACTTTGTCTCCCTAAGGGATTTGAAACCCGTAGGGTTAGCTATTAACGCACTACGTAAACAACAAGCGATGGTGATTCTTCTAAGAAAGGAGATGACAACGTAAAGATAAAGAAAGTGCTGCTATTGATAAGCTAAATGGCATGTTGATGAATGACAAGCAAGTTTGTGTTAGTGTACTTCTGCACAAACAAGATAAAGAATATGAGGTTGATAATTCGTGATGCTAAACGTATTCCCGTAGAAAGAATTAATGAGACTTGGAGGGAAGGGCGGTTGAGCCCAAGACTTATTGGGCCACTTGAGAGTTTAAAGTGTTCGGACGGCGGTATTCGAGCCAGCCTTACCCCCAAAATTATGGCACGGTCATAACGGGTTTTCATGTGGCCAGGCTACGCCAGTAAAATGCAGATGTTCAACAGATGATAGGAGTACGAGCATGTAGATATGCGACCTGATCTGACTTACGAAAGACAACCTGTGGAAAACCACGGATAGAAAAGAACAAGTAATGAGAAACAAGGTTGGCAGAAGTAGATTATATGAATCAGCTAATAAGAAGGATGTGATTGATAAAGAAAAGGCTGGGGAAGCAACTATGGAATGAGAAGCAAGGAATGTTATGAATGGGTTTTCTAATGAATTCTCAGGATGACAACCTGATAGTGTCAATATTATAGTTATGAAAAAGCTAGTAACATGATATGGGATGTCAGTAATAATGATGTCAAGTGAGAAATCTAAGATTTAACCTGAAAGGTTGAAGGATTTCCCGAATGTGAGTATCGCTAAGATTGAACAAGTGTATTTGTCCATAGAATAATGTACAAAGCAGCAAGATATGTTGACATGTGAGATTGCGATCAAATAGTATTGGATATAATTATGATTAATTTCTTCTTTGATAAACCTCTATAGTTCAGAGGTAAATTCTGAGTATGATATTCTACAATCATGAAAGCTTTCTATAATCCATTAGAACTCTTTTCTCTTCTTCTCTCTTATTCATCTTCTTTATGAATTGAGAAGAACAACCCTTTTAGGAGGGGAGGTACTGCTACGTGACTATCTGTCTATGTGATAGAAGTCTAAGTGGAATGCAATGACTTGTTTAATTGCTTGTCAAGTACTAAAGGCTGGCCCCCTTCTGTACTAACTATGCAATATGACAAATGTTCAATTGATCATAGTGATCTCTCAATAAATCTTTCCACCTCTCTATATTGATCGAGATTACGAAGATTAAAGCGATCAGAAAATGCACAGTACGAGCGAGGTTACCTCCGAATCGTAGGGTGATAGTGATACCAATGTTACTGCAGGTATCAATAAGGATAAGACTGAGTAAGAGTATAACCCGGATAGTGAGTTGTACGAAAAGTAGCAACGTTGATGGAAAAAGGATAAAGTATGAATTGTAGCACTAGAAGATGTGCTGAGGAAGGGTAGAACGACTAAGAATTGACCGGGAAGCTAAAGAGTGAACGACAGGCAAACGACTCTTTGCTTCCTACCTGATTCCGGGACGGAATCCTTTTAAGGAGGGGAGACTGTAAGAACCCCAAATTTTGGATATAATTAAAACTTTTTATTAAGTAATGATAAAATGAGAAACAATGATTCCGACAGCAAGGTCACCAACTCTAATGAATGGTGGTTTCAAAGAACAATGATTGTAATGAATGGACATTGCTTTGGACAATGATCCTGATGCATTGGTATATTGTCAGAATAGAGTAATTCGATGGTTGAGGACCTAGATAAGAATAATCTACCATCCAGAAAGGAGCTAATTGATCCTTGAAGGGAAATGAGTACGTGCATAGTATTTCCCGTACGTGCATAGTATTTCCCGTACGTGCATAGTGTTTCCTGTATGTGCATAGTAATTTGGTGGACGAATAGTGATTTTGTAAGTTGGAAAACTTTTCACTCCACCCTATGTACGGGACGTGATATGGATGTTTCGAAGTCATATTAGTAATACGCGGAGGAAATAAGTGAATGCAGAGACGATCGGAATTCAGAAATTCCAAATTCTTTTCGGTATAATATTTGACCGGACAGTGGATTAAATATTATTATAATCCAAGAATTGAGATATTAACTTTGAGGATTTGATATTTTGGGATGTTATTATATTGATTTAAGAATGAAGGTAGGAAACCACTGAGGAGTGGTTATGGCTACAATGTAATAATTGATATTTGGAAAGAATGAATGGAATTCGACTTTATTATTTCTATGTCTTGAAGAATGCTAAAGGGTAACAACATAGGTAAGAATAATCTATCTTCTAAGGGAATAAGATATGGCAATCTCAAGCAGGAGAATATTCTCATGTCATCCAGATCGGTAACGATTAATCCAGTAGTTTCGTAAAAAGGTTAAGGAACGATCGAAAGAGAATACGGACAATTATACAACCCTAAGGGAACAAGTAAAGAATACAGAATGAATAGCGTTGTGGTGGGAGTATATAATAATATGAGACGACACTATATAGAAGTATTCGGAACGGATTTCCGAGTTCGTATTAGTGATCCAGGGGGAAAATAAGTGTATGTAAAAGCTGTCGGATTCTGAAAAACCGCACTTTTATTTTCTCCGAGAGTTCCCTGGACACTGATAGCCTTAAGTATTTAACGAATGGATTTAAGGAATATAAATTGGAAAGTTAGAATGAAAGATGGAGAATGAAAGTATTAATATTAAAAAGGATTCCCGGTAAACCCTAATTAGAAATCCGTGAAATATTCTCACGAACGATCAATCGAAACGGGCAATAACCGGACACAGAAACAAGCCGGGAATCAAGATGCATGCATGTGCTAGTAGAAAATATCTAGCAACCAAGTGGTGACTCAAGTAACTAGCACACTTAGAGATTGGAACTAATACTTAGCATGAATTCCATCCAAAGATCAACCAAGTGTTAACTTCTTTAACACACCTCTTGACACATGCCCCAAATGACATCATGCATTGCATCACACCTTTATTAAAGTAGCTTTAGGATGAGATATTATCCAACTTACATCACTTTATGCATTATTGAAATTCAACCAAGCAAAACAACTCCATTCTCTCCATTCTTCAAAACTGCCAAGCAAGAACACTCCTCAAAGAAAAATTCATATCTCCACTTCTACCCATTCATAGATCACCAAATTTTAACCATAGCTTCCTCAATATATGTAGAGTATTCGTTCAAAATTTCATAATTTTTGAAGATCGTTTGCATAGGTAAATAAATTCAAGAAAATCACCCTGTTTTTCCCCTCAAGAAACAAGACTTCGAATTTTTGGAATTTTTAGATTTCCAAACCAAGCTTCCACTCCTTGTTTGATCATCAAATTTTTATGGTGAGTCCTATATTTCATAAAAGCAATCTCCTAAAAATTTCAAGTCCAAACTCCTTTGTTACCATTTTCAAAAAAATCATGAAAGAGGAGGATGAATAGTGTTTCATGAACTAATCTTTGATTTTTCTTGTTTTCATGGTTGATCTTAGCTACCCTGAGGCTATCCAAGGACTATAACAAGCTTTGTAAGGCTAGTACATACTCTCAAGAAGGTATAACACTCTTGAAACCCTAGATCAACTTTAAGTTTATGGATGTTTTTGATGAGCTAAGCTTGGTTATGATGTTAGCATGATTATAAGCATAATTAGTAAGTGATTTAGTTGAGCAAGAAAGCATGTTAATTATTGTGGTAAACTGGTATGATCTGGACTTGATGATGTTCATGATCATGTGATAAGTTGTGTGGATGCCCGGTGTGGCTTGGTTGGATTGTTATAATTTTTGGAACGTTCGATATATAGCCGTCGTAATGCCGAAATTTCGTTAACCTTAAGAAAAACAACTTGGACAGTAGATGTAACTCACTGCCTAGCTTTGCAATCTGCCATGATAGGATAGGTAATGTTCTAAGCTTTGTTTTGATATAAAGATCACGTGAAACGGACTTACGGTTTAGGATTTACAACCAAATTACTAAAAGTAGTTCGAATCCGTAAACGAAAGTTCGTAACTGTAATTGAACCCTCGTAAACTATGTAACGTCATGGAAAATCTTGGTAAATAAATACTAGAGGTAAAAAGGAAGGTGTGAAAGAAAACTGTATGTCAAAAGGATCATTTTTCGATTTATTAAAAATGTTCGAGTCGAGGTTAAACGCGAACGAACCCCTAAAAGACGACTCTTTTATAACTTCGGTAAAACACTTAGAAAACGGGCGATAAAACTCGGAGTATAGTATTGGTTCGTAACGATCGACCTTAGAACTCATATGACTTAAGTATGTCCCAAGTATAATTACAATGACATGTCGTATTAACGAACGAATGTCGGGTCGGATCAGTGATAAAAGTAATCCACAAAAAGGGGTATAACGAGATAACTCGAGAACGTGTTTCGAGTTAAGTATAACTTAACTTTTAATATGTTAAGTGATTAATCCCGAATGCCTTGGTTATTTATAGATCACCAAGCTGAACCGGGACCCGCTACCACTACCCCTTACCGTACTCGACTACCAGGCAAGTTTCAATTCCCTTCTTTTAGGCTGTTGTTGTGATTGAATAAATATATATATATGATTGCTGATATACATATGCCATTGCATGCATGCCTACTTTCAAGTTGAATTGATATACTTGTTCCCTGAATGTTATTGTTGGCTTATAAGCTAGATAGTTATACATCAGTTATAAGCCGGTTATTGTAAGACCCTCAGAGAAGGGCGCATATATCTTATTCATCGAATATAGACCGGGAGTCAATATTTCTTGATATAACGAGATTTCCTCGGAGGAAAATATTTAAGTAAATATTTTCTATTATTTGGGCGACGAATATTATTTGAATATTCGTTCGAGACTAATTATTTTATCGATCCTTGCTTCAAATAATTATTTGAACGTAACTATTCAACGAATAATATTTCTCAATATTCATTCAGAGTCGAATTGATTATCGACTATTATTTCGAATATTCTTCTAAAGATGAGACTATTAAATGAATATTATTTGGATATTCTTTTAGAATATTATTTTATTAAATAAATATTACTTTTGAATATTCATTTAAGATATTAAATACTTGATGAATATTATTTTAATATTCATCTGAAGCTTGATTTAATTACCGAATATTATCTCGAATATTCCTTAAGGCTTGGATTACTAAATGAATATTACTTGATATTCATTTAGGATATTATTCATTAAATGAATATTACTTTTGAATATTCATTTAAATTCCTAATTAATTATGAATATTACCTTAAATATTCTTTTCAGGTCTTATTAATTAATGAATATTGTTTTGAATATTCATTTAAATATTTATTTATTCAATAAATATCCTCCTGATATTTCTTCAGGGATTATTTTGAGAAATACTCTGATTAAAGATATTCTTTCATATTCCCAAATATTCTTTAAATATTTTAACTCAATAAATATTCTCTGGATATTTATTCCATACTTAGAATAACGTCGATAAGGTTTATCTTCTTCGATTATTACAGAAAATATCTCGGAGTCATATTATTATTAATCTTATATCAAGAAAGGTTCTCAGACATCATTTTTCATTGAGTCTACCCCCTTAATAATAAGGGAACCTTACTTGGAAAATGTTATTTATCTTGTCGACTTCCCGGTCATAAAGTATTCCCTTCACCCGCAACTCGGGTGCTGTTGACTTATTAAGTCGTTGCTTACCTTCTCATCTTTCGAGGGGTAAGATTACTGGAACAAGTTGATATCCGTTACCAAGTAATAGCTTGGGAGTTATTGGTAAATTTTCCTTTCCAACTAGATACGACTACTTTGTGGAGTCTTATCAACAAGTATTATACTTGGGGAAAGGGGGACGAACGTTACATTCAGAATCATGAATTCTATTTGAACTAGGAGTCGTGTAAGAGGCCGAGTAGCGCCGGTCCATCCCCTTTGGCCCAACCGTTGGCCGGGGAGAGCTAGTAAGGCGGTATACAAGTAAAGCCGTCAGTTCTTCCTTCTACCGGTAGTAAATCTAAATTGAGCTGTACGATCTCGACTGATCATCAAGATTGGAACAGCGGGCGCGGTGAATACTCCATCATTGGTTCATCATCCAAATTTATTTATTTCCTGCAACATGATTACTGTTGGCAGAGTTGGAAAAGGGTCATAACTGGAATTGCAACCTTTTCTTGCAAGTTCCTCTTCTTAATAACAATAAAAATATCTCGCTTACTTTGATGTAGCAGATATTTCTACAAACAAATACTTTAAGTTACCTTGTAACTTAATCGTTCATATTATACTGGCATCATTTCCGTAAATGCATGGCATATGGTTTGAAAGATACTTTTGAACTGTTATACATTATCGTTCAGTTATATATTATTGTTGGTGGGCTATTGCTCACCCTTGCTTTATTATTATATCACAACAACAGCTAGACCAGATGACTCGCACAAGGCGCACTCGACGCGGGCGAGGACGATGAGACTACCAGAGCTGAAGAAGAAGTTATTGGTAGGGTATATTTATTCTTTCAGTACCAAGAATATGGTCTAGTATGACTTATGTAAATGGATGGCAAAGAGTATGTATTTATATTGAAATTCTTTTGGATTGTAAGAACTCATAATGTGATTAATAAAAATTTGATTGTTACTCTGATTTCATCTCTGGGACTATAACGGGTGTGTTTTATATTGTTGTGTTGGGTTATAGAGACGTAATTTATTTTATGTTAAGGAAAGTTCAATTATTGTGGACAGAATTGGAAACCGTAACCACCGGATCCCGGACCCCGGATCTGGGGGTGTTACAAGTATCTTCTGTTGACTGCTTCCCTCTATCAACTACCTCCTCTTGTTCACCTTGAGCTGAAGCATCTTCAACAATGACATCCTTGTCAAATAGATATACATGAAGTGATTGAAGTGCAACATGCTTAGGAAGTCCAAATTTCTTGTGTAACTCTTTTCTGACTGATACATAGAAATACGTCTTCATTAAATCAAGTCTTTGATGTAACAGTCCATATTCTTCAGGAAATGAAAGTTTGGGAACTCTTTCAATCAGAAAATCTAGAACAGGCCTGGAAAGCTTCACTTGCCAGATAATGACATGGATATAGCATTATTTGTAGAGACCTGCATAATGTTAGTTGGACTTGACACTGTGTGTGTAGGTGACAAATGAATCTTTCTCCTTGTTCTCCTAGTATAGTGAGCAACAGATTTGTCTTGAGAAGACTCAAGAGGTGTAGACACAGAAGTGATCTTGGGATGAGATCTTTTTTTAATAGACACAGTCTTTTGAGAGACATTATCCAGTAACTGTTTTCCCTTTTTAAGAACTACAGCCTTTTGGGAGACTGCAGCCTGGCTGTGACTAGGTGTTCCATCTCTTTGTCCTAGCTTAGAAAGTTGAATTGCAGCCTTCAATTCTGCTCTCTCAGCAAGAGATATATTATCATCATCTTCACTAGAACTACTACTTGAAATAACAAATCTTCTCTTCCTTACAACTGATGTATTTTGAGAAACACCAGAGGTTGGCTTCTTTGAAACAATAGGCTGTGGATCAAAATTTGGTTCTAGAATTGTTTCAGAGACTATAATGTTTTTGGCTACTTGGGTAGACGCAGGGGGGTTCTCCTCCAATTGAGATTCCTGAGTCATTTCACCACCAAAGAAAGAAGAATTATAGATAGTAGGAAGATGAGTTCTTAGAAGTACCTGAACATGATTTGGATAGTGTAATGCAGGTATTTCATCTAGATTCTTTTCACTATCCTTCTTTGTAATGTTAGAGAAAATTCTCTTTTGCTGTACATAAGAAGAAACACAATATTCTCTACCAAATCTAGCTTCAACATCAGGAATGAAATGGTTAATAAACAGTTGCATGAATCTGTGATAATAAACCATATTCCTGTCATGATCTCTTGACCCAAGTTTAATACACATCTGACTTAATATAATGTGACCAAAATTAATTACTCTGTTATAAAGCAAGGCATATGCAATATGTGATGTAACAACAGTAATTTGTTGAAAATAACTACATTTACCAGTAAAACATTTAACAATTTGATCAAAGAAGAAAGACCATTCTTTCCTAAGAAAAGATCTATTTAACTGGCTCATGTTATCTACAGGTCCATCATAACCTAATTTAGATAACATAGTTCTCACATCATCATCAGATGGTACATTCTCAAAATTCGTACTAACAGGTAAGCGAAGTACTGAATTAACAACATATTCAGTAAGATCAAATGAGTCTTGTCCTAAGTGTAGAACAATCTTACCTGATTGACTCTGAGTAGAATCAATTACCTCAGCATTCTCCCAAGCTTGTGAAACAGCTACTTGATTAATTTATGGAGATGCTGTAAAGGCATAGCTTAATGGTCCTTTCGCCATAAAGTCCATTATCGGGTGAAAATCGGTTGACACCCCTTCCTTGTTGGTGATAACTGCAACATGATTGTTCATCATAAGATCAAAGTCACCAAACTTGAAAGCTACTGATTTGGGTAGTCTTCTTTGAGTTGCCATTTTGATCTGAAAAGAACTTAAGAAATTTTTGAAATTGATTAGTGATTTTGAGAACTCGAGAGTGTTTTTGCTTTAGATAATGAAATTAGAGAAAGCAAAAATAATTATATTTCAAAAATCCTTCAGACCCATTATCCCACGTTGACACGTAGGTTGACAGGTGTTAGTCCCTGAAAAATGCAGTTACCCACAACTTTTGGAAAATAAAATCCAAAAATAACTTCAAGTAAATAAATCAAGGTAAAATCAAGATAAAAATCAATACTGATCAGCTTCCTTTTCCTGATGTGATCTTCTCATCAGGATAATCACACAATTCAATGTGATTTCTGAATAAAAAGAATTACTAATCCTGACGTGAACACACTTGTATTCCTGATCAATATCATCCTGATTCCAGAGACTAAATGAAGTTTCCACATGGCATTTTCTTTTTCCTGTAAAAGAAATAACAAAATCAATTGGTTAAATTCATTCAATATTTCTTGAAAATATAAGAAATACAGTCACACATAATTATGACTGAATGCATTGATATCTCCCAAATGAGTGTTCAGCTTCCCACGTCTTTCTATAAAAGAAACCGACGTCTTATGCCATTCTCCAAAACCTTTTCATTCTTTTCTCTTTCCATCATGGCTTTCAACCCAAATCTTCATATGAACCCTAGCTTTTGGTTCATTACCACTGAGAAGTTCTTTACTCTTGATGATCAGGAGCAAGTGAACTATCTCTTAGAAGAGATGACTTTTCTCATCAAGTCAGATATGGTTGATCTTAACCCAGATGATTTCCAGGAGTCTCCTCTAAAACATCTACCAGTTGGATACAATCCTCCTCTAATCTCTTCACACTTTGAGGATGAAGAATTTGGTGAAGAGTCTGAGGTTGATCTTGATGGAGATGCTATTCATCTTCTTCAATAAGCATGAAGACGAGTCAGCTGCTTTCATTCAAGTCGCCCAGACAAGGAATCCAATCTTGAGATGCTCCTTGTCCTGAAGTCAATCGTTGAGGATTGAAGCAGCAACAACTTTAGACAAGAATAGAATTATCAGTAGTAGTTAGATAAAAAGAAGAATTGTATTTCATTTTCATGTATGTAATGCTTTTGATTAATGAAAATACAAGTTTTCTTAATATCTACTTGTCTATCGTTGTTTATTGACTAACATGAATAATGATTTAAATTATCCGTATGCATGTAATAAAACTTGCTAACATAGACTTAACAAAACTCAGAATTGAACCACTAAATAACATGAACTTCAGAATTTGAAACAGTAAGACACGCAAATTTCACAATCCTTATACTGACGATACAATCCTGATGTCAATACTGATGACGTTAGCATACTGATAGCAATCCTAATGTTTATTAACAAGTCTATCATACTGTAATTTATCAAAGTAAAGTGTTACAGCTTAAGCATTTAACAATCAAGTATAGATCCTGACAAAAATATCAAGTCTATAAGCTGAAACAACATACCTTGCTACTTGTGCAGATGTTAAAGATCTAAAAATTTAACATTCCTAACTCACTAACCAATCTAATGAATGTAGCCTCATCAAATGGTTTAGTTAGAATATCTGCAAGCTGTTTGTCAGTAGGAACTAAATGAAGTTCCACAGTACCATTTTCAATATGTTCTCTAATAAAATGATACCTAATATCAATGTGCTTAGTCCTTGAGTGTTGAACTGGATTTTCTGCAATTTTGATAGCACTAGTATTATCACAAAACATAGGAATATTACTAAGTTTCATACCATAATCCATCAACTGATTTCTTATCCAAAGGATTTGAGCACAATAACTGCCTGCTGCAATGTATTCAGCTTCTACAGTTGAGGTTGAAACTGATTGCTGCTTCTTGCTTGCCCAAGAAATCAATCTGTTTCCCAAGAATTGACATGTACCTGTAGTGCTTTTCCTGTCTATTTTACACCCTGCATAATCAGAGTCTAAATAGCCAATTAGGGAGAAATCAGATTCTCTTGGATACCACAAACCAAGATTTGGAGTTCCTTTGAGATATCTAAAAATTCTCTTCACAGCAATTAAATGAGATTCCTTAGGATCACTTTGGAATCTAGCACATAAACAGGTAGAGAACATTATATCTGGTCAACTTGTAGTTAGATATAACAGTGAACCTATCATGCCTCTATAGCTAGTGTTATCAACACTCTTTCCCTTAGGATCAGAGTCTAGCTTAGTGGCCGTTGCCATGGGTGTCTTTGCAATTGCATAATTTTGAAAGTCAAACCTTTTTAAAAGATCTTTGATATACTTTGACTGATTAATGAAAATACCAGTCTCAGTCTATTTGACCTGCAAGCCTAAAAAGTAATTTAGTTCACCCATCATGCTCATCTGATACTTAGACTGCATAAGCATACTAAACTTAGCACATGACTTTTCATTAGTAGAACCAAATATAATACCATCAACATAAACTTGAACTAAAAGCAAATCACCTTTTATCTTTCTAAAGAATAGAGTTTTGTCAATTGTACCTCTTGTGAAGCCATTTTCAAGAAGAAATTTAGACAAAGTCTCATACCATGCTCTTGGTGCCTGCTTTAGTCCATAGAGTGCCTTGTCAAGTTTGTAGACATGATTTGGAAACTTTGGATCAACAAAACCAGGTGGTTGTTCCACATACACTTCCTCATCAAGCTTGCCATTTAGAAAAGCACTCTTTACATCCATCTGGTATACCTTGAATTTTGATTAAGCTGCAAATGCAAGAAACATTCTGATTGCTTCCAATCTTGCTACAGGTGCAAAGGTTTCATCATAGTCAATTCCTTCTTCCTGAGAATAACCCTTGGCCACCAATCTTGCTTTGTTTCTTACAATCATACCAAATTCATCTAGCTTGTTTCTGAAAACCCATTTAGCACCAACAATAGATCTATCTTTAGGTCTAGGTGATACTCCTACGGTTTTGATGATCACATTCAGCAAGCTATTTGATTGTAGTTTGATATAAAACATCGTGTTATGCTTGTATTGTACTAACGTGGTTTTGCAGGGTTTATTAGCCTACTGTTTGTTTACACAGAATATACAAACAGCAAGCCATTTGGTGCTACAACAAGGAGAGTCTGGCAAGCTAATTGCACAATGAAAGTTCACAAACAGCAAGCCATTTCTGACAGTCAGTCACAAACAGCAAGCCATTTGCAGCTGCCAGAATTCCTGAAGATAAAGATCAAGTTCGATTCTCAAGGATTTATTTCAGGAAATATATTGTGAGGGCTCTTTATTATATAATACGTATATAATATATTCTAGAGCTCAAATCTTTTCAAATATCTTTCTTTAAAACAAAATCATAAAACTTATAGGAGTTTCCTTATTTAAAAGATTTCTTTCTTTCAAAATCTCCTATACGCATTTTTATATCTATACAAATCAGAAGGGTTAAGCTTTCATCGATCTCTTTCTTTCAAACCTTCTCTCTAACGTTCACAAGAACGTTTGTAAAATCTCTAACCAATTGAACGTTAGAAATTGATTTCAGAATCGTTCGAATAATTGGTGATTGATTTTCTTAACGTTGGTGTGAAGCTTTATAAACTTTTTCTTGTGTTCATTCGCTAATAACAATTTAGAGAAAACTTTCAAGCACACAAGATTTCAAACAACTCGGTTTTTCATTGCTATATTCTTTTGATTCTCTCGAGCTCTTAATATATTCATACGTGCTATATCTTAGAGAGTTCATAGTTGAGTTGTATTCATCTATTGATTGTATTGTTCGATTTGTAAGGTTTAGTTGTTGGACAAGTTGGCTTGGGAACTAGGGTTTGGTGATCGTTGCTAGAGAAGTATACTTGGGAAGTATAGCTTAGAGAGCAAGTTCAGAAACAGGAGTTCAGCACGCCATTTGTCAACAGCTGGGTTTTGAGGGAGATATATTGTTTTATCTTGTAATTGGTTTATTTCAGTGATCAATAATATATTCTCTTACCAAGTTGGTAAGGGACCACGACGTAGACCATAGGGGTTAGGGGTCGAACCTGGCTAAAAGTCTCTTTGTTCTTTATTTTCTGCTCTTTACTTACTGCTTGCATTTAGCTTACTGTTTATGCATTTTACTGTACTTGTTATCTTTACATTTAGCATATTATTTACATTCAGCTTACCATTTGTCTCTGCATAAAACGAAATCAGTTAGCTGTTTCTGGTAATTTTTAAAATCGGATATAGTTGAATATAGTTAGCCATTTACACCTATTCACCCCCCTCTAGGTGTGCATTTTCATTTGGTATCAGAGCTTTGGTATACTAACAATTCTGTAACAGTAAAGTATTCAATCATAATGGCTGAAAACTATCCCGAAGGAAAATCTGATTTTAGGCCTCCACTTCTTCATGGCACACACAACTACCACTGGTGGAAAAGCAGCATGGAAACTCACTTATCCAGAGATCCATTAGTTCTGAGCAGTGTTCTAAAAATCGGTCTAGGCGGCCGCCTAGGCGGCGCCTAGGCGCTAGGCTGTAGAAAAACGCCCCGAGACGGGCTAGGCGGACAATTATACGTTTTTTCAAAAAATCGGTGAAAGTCGGCTTTAGGCGTCCTAGGCGGTCAAAGTCGTTCAATACAAAAAGAACTTTTTCTTTTTTGCTAACTAATACAAAAGAACCTTGGAAACGTAAAACGTTAGAAATTAAAATACACAGTCCCTTTCCTTTTAGTTCTAGGGTTTTACTTTCGCTCCCTTTTCCCTTTTAGTCCCTTCTAACCTTCTTCAATCGATTGACGACTGATAACTTGATAAGGTAATCATCTCACTGTTTGATTTTCTAAAAGCTAAATCAATTGGTTTATACTCACTTTTTGTGTGGCTAATTAATAGTTAATATGTGTATATAAATTATATCTATATATGTCTCAATGTATGTATATGTTTTGACTGATTGATTACTATCTTTAAAATTGTATGTTTACTTGGTTTAGTTTGTCAATTGATGAGTTCGATTAGTTTAGTTTAGTTCAGTTTGTCAATTGTATGTTTATTTGGTTTAGTTTGTCAATTGGTGGTTTAATCTAGTTTTGTGTAAGCTTTGGATCAATCATATCCATTACTAAGCGGCCTTGGTTGATTTTTAAGCACTTTATAATTGATATAAGACCTACCAGCTGCCAAGTCTGGGTTATTCATAGACGGTGACTTAACATCTTAAAGTAGAATATCAGGTAGATATGGTATCGTATCTGCATATAATTTATGCTTCCATATTAATATGTCATTCACATTCTAGATAGGATACCATATTTGACACAGACATTTTTTAATAATGGAAGGCTATGCAATGTTCATTGCTAATTCTGCGATCCCTGGTTCCAGTTTGCGACATGCTCAAACCTCGTATGGGTTCTTGCAATCCTACAACTACATACAACTTTGAGAAGTAGAGCAAGCATCTGTGTATTTTTTTTATTTTTTTTTTTAGTTCCATCTGCAATCTAGTTGATTCATGAACCTATAACTACATGTCTGAAATGATTTTTAAGTTCTTTCAATTACTATCATTCTATTTCTTCGGTGATACCCCTGTAACCCCGTCTTAGAATAGTTACATGGTTAGTTTTATATTTAAATGATTGGTATGATTTTGAGTACTGCAGTATCTATCATTTTATTTTATTTCTGTCTAATTAATAGAAGCACTGTTGTGACCAAAACCAAGGCCACTTATGTGTTAACTTTTTTTTACAGAACAATGGAGGGAACCTCCTCAGGTGCATCAAATTCAGAATCCGTGGGTTCAATTACCTCTTTGAAGAGAAAATCTGATGATATAGGATGGGAATTCGGTGAACTAGCGACTAAAGATGATGTAGATAAAGTAAAGTGTAATCTGTGCGGCAAAGTGGTTAGTGGAGGCATCCATCGACTAAAACAACATATAGCTCAAGTTAAAGGAAATGTGGCGTCATGTTCAAAAGCTACTCTAATTGATAAAGCAAGGTGTATGCAAGCATTGCTCGATTCTAAAAAGAAAAAAGATGAGAAAAGAGAAAACCTTCGAGAAGTCCAAGATAGTGTTGATATTTCTGGGAGAAGCACAATCGATGTTGAGATTCTTGATAGCTCTAACAAACCGCGTTCTGTTGGACCCATGGATATGTTTTCCAGGCCAATAACTACTGAAGATGTATTGAATGAGGGTCGCAGAACTACTAGACAGCAAAATATTAATGATGTATTATTTAAGAAAAGGACTAATGAAGTGCATGCATACTTGGCACGTTGGGTGTATGAATCAGCTATTTCGTTTAATGCTATTAACAACGATGCATTTCAGCAACTTCTCGAGGCTGTTGGCCAATTTGGTCCTGGTTATATACCACCAACCCAATATCAACTAAGGGAACCTCTACTGAAGCAAGCAGTTGAAAGGACTAAGGAGACAATTAAGAAGCAGGAAGAAGAATGGAAAAAAAATGGATGTTCAATCATGACCGATGCTTGGCACAACATTCTTATCTTCGATCGAGAGTTCAGCCGAGGCTCATACAGGAAAGTATATCTTTGATTATGTTGATAAATGGATTGAAGAAGTCGGTCCAAAAAATGTTATTCAGGTAGTAACAGATAATGCATCCAACAATATGGCAGCTGCAAAACTCTTGAATGATAAGAGGCCACACATCTTTTGGACTTCATGTGCAACACATACGCTCAATCTCGTTCTTGAAGGAATAGGTATGCTATCTTTATCAATCTGTGCTAATGTATATTTGTCACCAAAATTATGATGATGACCTGGTGCAGTGTAGATACAGTGTGACAAGCATTATATTTATGCCAGTAGTGTCCTCACAGTATTGTCCTCTCCACCATTTGTGCCAAAATTTATTCTCCGCATATTATTAATTCATATTTTTTCTCTTTTATACACAGGTAAGATGCCAAAGTTTAAGTTTGTTATTGATAAGTCAAAGGACTTGACAGTTTTTATTTATGCACATCACAAGACATTGGCTTTAATGAGAAAATTCACTAAAAAGAGAGACATAGTAAGACCTGGAGTTACAAGATTTGCGAGCTCCTTTCTCACAATGCAGAGCTTGTTAGAGAAACAAGAAAATTTGAAATATATGTTTCTCTCACAGGAATGGTTGGAAAGTAAATGGTCCTCAACCGCAAAAGGTACAAAGTCATATACCACCATTGTAAGCCAATCCTACTGGAAAACTCTTAAAATGTGTGTGGAGATTTTCAAACCATTGGTGAAAGTTCTTCGCCTTGTGGATGGGGATTGGAAACCATCTATGGGTTTTGTGTATGGTGAACTTAAGGATGCAAAAAATGAAATTGTCCAAATCTGCAAAGGTGCGACAGAAATGTATGAACCCATTTTGGATATAATAGAGTCGAAGGCTAAAGATAGGCTTGATGGTCCATTACATCTAGCCGGCTATCTATTAAATCCTTATTACTTCTATAGAGATGATGAAGCGCAAAAGGATCCAAAATGCATGAGTGCTTTGCTGACTTGTGTTGAATCATTCTTCCCTGACGATTATGATAAACAAGATCTGGTATGTAACCATGAGCTATTAAAATACAAGGGAATGGAAGGAATATTTGGAAGAAAATTAGCTGTTTCGGGTAGATCAAAAAATGATGAAAGTTTCAATCCTGGTAATTATTTATTGTATTCAGAATCTGAATTTATGTACTTATTCGTCGTACTAATTCACTTTGTTTCTATTAATGTTAGTTTCTTGGTGGTCAAATTATGGATCTGAAAATCCTAATTTACAATTCATGGCAATGAAAATCCTATCTTTAACTACAAGTTCTTCGGGATGTGAGAGGAATTGGAGCACTTTTGAGGGGGTAAGTAATTACGTTTTTAGTATAAACATTCTTTTATATTTTTTTTAATTTCGTACATGGATAATTTGGTTCTTTTTTATATGTTACAGATTCATACGAAAAAAAGAAATAGACTAGATGCTACTAGAATGAGAGATCTTGTCTATGTGCAATTTAATTCGAAACTTCTCAATAAAAAAAAGGAAAAGGACAAACATGATGTTTTGTTGGCTGATGATGCTAGCATGGCTCAGGCATGGATTGCAGGAGTATATGAAGATGATGTTGAGTCTCAAGGTTCAACAAGTGTTATGAATGAAATGTTTCGAGACCTTGACGAAGATAATTTTGAATCGGAAGATGAAGTTAACGACGATTTCACATTTGAGGAGGAAAATATGTATTGTCCCTGGTAACTGCTTCAGTGCTTCTTGATTTTGGTACTTATTTGGTTAATTTTGGAGCAACTTCAGATTTGACTTTTGGCCAAGAAATGCATTACTGAGCCTGTAGGCAGTAGTAGGTAGTCTCACTGATGTACCTTTTATTAGCAATGACTTGTACAACAGATGCTATAAGTCTGTAACTCAGTTGGTTATTATTTATGTGTATGTGATGTGTACATGGAAATGAAATGGAAGTAGTTTTACAAATGTTATATTGTGCAATTGATATATTATTATATTTATAAAAATAAAAATAAAATTTAAATACGTCCGATTAATGCTCCGATTAATCTTTCCGATTAATCCCCGATTTACCGATTAATCGCTCGAAGGTACCTCCGCCGCCCTAGGACGCCTAGCGAGTTTTAGAACACTGGTTCTGAGAGTTGTGCAAAAAGGTCCATATGTCTTTCTTGATAAGGATGGCAAGCCAAAGGATGTTGATGATCTCACTCCGGATGAATTAATCAAACTTGGCTACAATGGAAAGGCAAGGAGTTCTCTTATGAATGGTTTAAACCAGGCTGAATATGATAAAGTATCTTCACTAAAATCAGCAAAAGTGTGGGATGCTTTGGAGACTTATCATGAAGGTTCGAAATCTCTAAAGAAGGTGAAGCTTAGCAAGCTAATGAATGACTTTGGGAATTTCAAGCTTAATGAAGGTGAAACTATCAAGGATAGTCAGGCACGGTTTCAAGTTACTATAAATTCACTAAAGAGGCTTGGAAAATCTATTCCACAAGATGAAATCAATAAGAAGGTATTAAGTGCAGTACCATTCATCTACGAAGCTAAGGTTACTGCCTTGGAATCCTCACCACTTATTGATACTATGGATCACTTGGCCGTATTTGCTGAGCTAGAGCAATTTGAAAGCAAGATAAATGGAAATCAGGTGGGAAGTTCAAGTGTTAAAGCTCCAATAGAAAAGATGAAGAATATAGCTCTCCATTCTAGAAACAGTAAGCCAATTGACATTGATGATGAATCTGATTCTGATGAGGAACTTGCACTTATTTCAAAGAAGATCAAAAGGCTGATAGAAAAGAAGAATATGATGAAAAGGGAAAGAGGTGGCTTCTACAACAACAAAAAGAGTTCAAAGGACTCTAAGGAGGAAACTTGTTTCGAATGTGGCAAGCCAGACCATTATAAAAGGAACTGCTACAAACTAAAGTCAAAACAGCCTACTGTTTTAAAGGACAAGAAGAAATCGAAGGTTCTACTGACTTGGAGTGATGATGATTCAGATTCAAGTGAAGAGATGGTGAACTTAGCACTTGTTGGAATTGAAGATGAATCTGTTCAAGGAAATTCAGAAGGAGTGTATGCTGAAACTGACTCGGAAGAGGATCCTAGTGAGGTAAACTCTTTTAATGATTATATTTCTTCAGATGATACATTGTTAGATTCACTAACCATGCAGGAACAAAATAGTGTTACAATTGAAGAACACATGGCACTAAAGGCTGAAATCAGCAAGCTGGCTGATAAGAATGTCTGTTTATCCAAAATGGTAAAAGATCTGTTGCCAAAAATGGAAGAATGGGATTCAACTTCATTTAGTAAAGCTACAGAGATCAAGGAACTAAATACTAAGAACAGACATTTAGAGGCTAATGTCAAGCTACTTGAAAAGAGAAACAAGACCTTGACTAAAGAAATCAAAGAGCTAAGGTCTGATGTTAAAACTAAAGCTAAAGCATTGGAATCGTACAAGATGAAGGAATCTAGTCAAGCCGAATCCTCAAAAACTGCTGAAAAGAGAGTTCAGCATCAAACAGCAAGCTGAAGTGATCACCCTCCTAGAAACAGAAGTTAAAGATCTCAAGAAGGGCATGGAAACTTTTGTTCAAGGTGAAGACACTTTAAAAACAATGATAAAGAAGGCAAATGTACCTTTGATCAGAGAAGGTGTTGGTCTAAACTTCAACAAGAAAGATAAGGTGCTCAAATATGATGGAAGGAATGGCATACCCTATCACTATTCTATGCCTTGGAAGACATGCAACAAATGTGGTGGAAAAGGACATCTGGAAAGACATTGTGTGGCTCAAGTAAATCATAAAGTGAAAACAGCTTACCAAAATGAACCAGTCAGGCAACAAACAGCTTACCAGAATGGACCAGTCAGGCGACAAATAGCATACCAGAATGCAAATAGTAGGAGACAAACAGCTTACCGACAGAATGACAACAAGAAAAATCAGTCCCCAAAAGTGGTCCAAATGTGGATCAAGAAATCTGATTTAAACGCTTTATATATTCTTGCTACTAACCAGTCTGGACCCAAACCTATATGGGTACCAAAACATTGAGTTATTTTTGTTTGTTTTGTAGATGTGCCTTGCTGCTAAGGTCAAGTCGAAGCAATGGATCTTGGACAGTGGATGCACAAGACATATGTGTGGAGACAAATCTCAGTTTATGAATCTCAAAATGAAAAAGGGTGGAAGAGTGACAATTGGGAATAGCAAAACTCTTCAAATCCTTGGTACCGGTTCTATTGGTAATAGTAATATTTCAATCGATAAAGTTCAATATGTCAAAGGTCTTACTTATTACTTGCTTAGTGTCACTCAATTATTTGATGATGGACATTATGTTGATTTTGGCATTGATAAAACTATTATTACTATTGGTACTAACAAAATCCCCCTAGTTGCTAGAAGGGAAGGAAATATATATGTATTAGACTTTGATACGCAGGAAACAGCGTGCTGTTTGGCTGCAGTAGATAATGACCATATATTTGGCATAGAAGATTGGGACATGCACACATGGATTTGCTCAGAAAGTTGTCAAGCAAGAAACTAGTGAGAGGGGTGCCCAAGCTAAAGTATGTCAAAACAGAAGTCTGTTCAGCTTGCCAATTAGGCAAACAACTTCGAAGTACTCACAAATCGAAGAAAATGGTATCTACTTCTAAACCCTTAGAGCTTCTGCATTTGGACTTATTTGGTCCAGAAGCTTACAAGAGTATTGGAGGTAAACAATATGGTTTTGTGATTGTAGATGATTATTCTAGATTTACATGGGTAATATATCTTCATACTAAAGATTATGCTTTTAATGAGTTTGAGAAGCTAATTAAATTACTTGAGAACAAGTTGAATACAAAGCTTGTAGGTATAAGGAGTGATAGAGGAGGTGAATTTCTCAACAAAGACTTCATTGCTTATTGTGAAGAAAGAGGAATTACACATGAATTTTCTGCACCAAGGACTCCACAACAAAATGGAGTGGTAGAAAGGAAGAACAGGTCACTATAAGAAACAACAAGGACTTTATTGCAAGAAAGCAAGCTGCCTAGAAGTTTTTGGGCAGAAGCAGTGAATACACCATGCTATGTGTTGAACAAAGTCATAATCAGGCCTATTTTAAACAAAACTCCATATGAATTGTTGAGGAAAAAGAAGCCAAACATTAGTTACTTCAAAATCTTTGGCTCAAAGTGTTTTGTGCTCAAGACAATTGATAATGATGGTAAATTCGATGCTAAATCTTATGAAGCTATTTTTCTTGGCTATTCTTTAACTAGTAGAGCTTATTGAGTTTATAACTTAAATAAACGTATAGTTGAAGAATCTATTGATATTACTTTTCAAGAACCTAACAATGATCTGCCAAGAGATGAGGAAGAATTTGCAGGTGAAACAACTGATAACATACAACCTCAAGTCATTGGAAATCAGCAAGCCAACAATTCTGCTGAAACTGGAAGTCAGCAAGCCAACAACACTACTGAGAATGGAAAACAGCAAGCTGGAACTGCAAATCAGCAAGCTGAAGTGGTCAGATTGACTTCACAAGAAGAAATTGCTCAACATTCTCTACCAAAGGCTACAAGGACAGTAAAGAATCATCCTCCAGAACTTGTTATTGGAAATATCTCAGATGGAATCACAACAAGGAGAAGAAAAGCAAACTTTTGTGCTTATGCTGCCTTTCTAGCTCAAGAAGAACCCAAAAATATCAAGGAAGCATTAAAAGATGAAAATTGGGCCATGGCAATGCAAGATGAACTCAACCAATTCGAGAGGTGTGATGTTTGGGAACTTGTAAAGCCACCAGAAGATGCTTCTATCATAGGAACCAAATGGGTGTTCAAGAACAAAGTGGATGAGTTTGGAACCGTCACTCGAAATAAGGCAAGGCTCGTGGCTCAAGGCTATAATCAACAAGAAGGAATTGATTTTGATGAAACATATGCTCCTGTTGCTCGTTTAGAATCAATCAGAATGCTTCTTGCTTATGCATGATACAAGAAATTCAAGTTATGTCAAATGGACGTAAAAAGCGCATTCCTAAATGGCGTGCTGAATGAGGAAGTCTATGTCAAACAACCTCCTGGATTCGAACATGAGAAGTTTCATGATTATCTTTACAAGCTCAAGAAGGCATTATATGGTTTAAGGCAGGCCCCTAGAGCATGGTATGAGAGGCTTAATAAGTTTCTTCTCAAAAATGGATTCACTCGAGGTAATATCGATCCCACATTATTTACAAAGCAAAATGGTAAAGATATTCTTGTTGTACAAATATATGTGGATGATATTGTATTCGGTTCTACTAATGAATCTATGTGTGAGTGGTTTTCTAAGTGCATGTACAATGAATTTGACATGAGCATGATGGGGGAACTTAATTATTTCTTGGGTCTCTAAATCAAGCAAACCAATGATGGTATTTATTTGCATCAATCCAAGTATACAAAGAATCTGCTCAAAAGATTTGGTTTTGAAGATGTCAAAGCAAAAACAACTCCTATGACTCAAAACAGCAAGCTGTTTACAGATGAGAATGGTAAGGATGTGGATATCAAAAGGTATAGAGGTATGATTGGAAGTCTAATATACTTAACTGCCTCAAGACCTGATATCATGTATAGTGTTTGTGTTTGTGCAAGGTTTTAATCCAATCCTAAAGAGTCTCATTTAAATGCGGTTAAAAGAATTTTTAAATATTTAAGTGGTACTATCAATCTTGGTTTGTTCTATCCTATCACAAATACTTTTGATCTCGTGGGGTATAGTGATGCAGATTATGCAGGGTCTCAAACTGATAGAAAGAGCACAAGTGGTGTTTGTTCATTTCTTGGACAAAGTTTGGTGTCATGGCAAAGCAAAAAGCAATCTTCTGTTGCTCTTTCAACGGCCGAAGGAGAGTATCTAGCAGCTGGTAGCTGTTGCTCTCAAATTTTATGGATGATTCAAACCCTAAGGGATTTTAATATCAAGTGTGGCAAGATTCCAATATATTGTGACAACACGAGTGCTATCAATATCTCCAAGAATCCTGTGAATCACTCAAGAACAAAGCATATTGACGTTCGTCATCATTTCTTGAGAGATAATGCAGCAAAGGGGAAGATTTAGTTGGTATTTGTCTCAACTGAAATTCAACTAGCAGATATCTTCACAAAGCCATTGGCTGAAGAAAGATTTGCAGCCAAACGAATGGAGCTTGGCATGTGTACAGTGTAGTCAGCAAGCTGAAAGCACAGAATGGGTAACGTTGGCTTACCATTTGTATCTGAACTGATTATATGCCATTACCATGATTTTTTTATTTTTTTCTCTATACTTATTCCAGACCTGGACTAATATTCTTTTTGATGGATTAAGGGGGAGAAATTTAGGAGAATTGCTTGTTTGGTCAAGATATTCGACTTGGATATGATTAATTATGCTTGTTTATCTTGAATCTGTTTTATATCAAAATGTACTAATATGCAGGGATTTAGGGGGAGTTCTTATTTCTCCTAAATATTTTGTAATCATCAAAAAGGGGGAGATTGATACTCCTATGGTTTTGATGATCACATTTAGCAAGCTATTTGATTGTAGTTTGATATAAAACATCGTGTTATGCTTGTATTGTACTAACGTGGTTTTGCAGGGTATATTGGCCTACTGTTTGTTTACACAGAATATACAAACAGCAAGCCATTTGGTGCTACAACAAAGAGAGTCTGGCAAGCCAATTGCACACTGACAGTTCACAAACAGCAAGCCATTTCTGACAGTCAGTCACAAACAGCAAGCCATTTGCAACTGCCAGAATTCCTGAAGATAAAGATCAAGTTCGATCCTCAAGGATTTATTTCAGGAAATATATTGTGAGGGCTCTTTATTATATAATACGTATATAATATATTCTAGAGCTCAAATCTTTTCAAATATCTTTCTTTAAAACAAAATCATAAAACTTATAGGAGTTTCCTTATTTAAAAGATTTCTTTCTTTCAAAATCTCCTATACGCGTTTTTATATCTATACAAATCAGAAGGGTTAAGCTTTCATCGATCTCTTTCTTTCAAACCTTCTGTCTAACGTTCACAAGAACGTTTGTAAAATCTCTAACCAATTGAACGTTAGAAATTGATTTCAGAATCGTTCGAATAATTGGTGATTGATTTTCTGAACGTTGGTGTGAAGCTTTATAAACTTGTTCTTGTGTTCATTCGCTAATAACAATTTAGAGAAAACTTTCAAGCACACAAGATTTCAAACAACTCGGTTTTTCATTGCTATATTCTTTTGATTCTCTCGAGCTCTTAATATATTCATACGTGCTATATCTTAGAGAGTTCATAGTTGAGTTGTATTCATCTATTGATTGTATTGTTCGATTTGTAAGGTTTAGTTGTTGGACAAGTTGGCTTGGGAACTAGGGTTTGGTGATCGTTGCTAGAGAAGTATACTTGGGAAGTATAGCTTAGAGAGCAAGTTCAGAAACAGGAGTTCAGCACGCCATTTGTCAACAGCTGGGTTTTGAGGGAGATATATTGTTGTATCTTGTAATTGGTTTATTTCAGTGATCAATAATATATTCTCTTACCAAGTTGGTAAGGGACCAGGACGTAGACCATAGGGGTTAGGGGTCGAACCTCGCTAAAAGTCTCTGTGTTGTTTATTTTCTTCTCTTTACTTACTGCTTGCATTTAGCTTACTGTTTATTCATTTTACTGTACTTGTTATCTTTACATTCAGCATACTGTTTACATTCAGCTTACCATTTGTCTCTGCATAAAACGAAATCAGTAAGCTGTTTATGGTAATTTTTAAAATCGGATTTAGTTGAATATAGTTATCCATTTACACCTATTCACCCCCCTCTAGGTGTGCATTTTCACTAGGTACCTGTTTCCACACTTTGTTCCTCTCAAACTCATTCAATTCTTCCTGCATTGCTATTACCCAATCAGGGTCCTGTAAGGCTTCTTCAACCTTCTTAGCTTCATTCTTTGAGAGAAAACAACTGTACAAGCATTCATTTTGAATTGATCTTCTAGTTCGAACACCAATGTTTGGATCACCAATAATCAAGTCTTCAGTATGATCCCTTGTCCATTTTCTAACAGGTGGTAGATTGTTCCTGCTAGACTCTCCCCCTAAGTTAGTGGTATTTCTTGTAGAAGAGTCTTCATTTCCTTCAAAAGCTCCCCCTTGATCAGTAGAATCAGTGGATTCAATACTGCTGCTAGTTTCTGATCTTCCTTCATTATACTCTGAAGGATCAGTTCCTGATGAAGTAGACTCTGAAAGACTAGTCTGATCCTGACCAGTACTATGTTCTCCTTCATTGAATTGCTCCCCCTCAATAGTAGCATTCCTTTGAGAAGCAATAGAGATTTCCTCTGGAGAACCTTCATCATCACTGGAGAGAATCTCAGAATACTTAAGATTTTCAAATTCCAGATTATCATGGCTTTCATCAGTTTGCAAAATTCCAAACTTGTTACCATCAAATGCAACATGAATTGATTCCATAACAATGTGAGTTCTGAGATTGAATACTTTGAAGGCCTTTGATGCTGAATATCCTAGAAAGATTGCTTCATCCGATTTGGCTTCAAATTTCCCAAGTTGTTCTGGATGAACTTTCAAGACATAGCATTTGCATCCAAAGATGTGAAAGTATTTCACACTTGGTTTCTTTCCTTTAATCATCTCATAGGGAGTCTTACCATGAGCATTTACCAAGGTACAGTTTTGAGTAAAACATGCAGTGTTTATAGCTTCTGCCCAGAAATAGGTTGGAAGCATTGCATCTGCAAGCATGGTTCTTGCTGCCTCTATGAGAGTTCTGTTCTTTCTTTCTACTACAACATTCTGCTGAGGTGTTCCAGGTGCACAAAACTGCTGAGTAATTCCATTGTCTGCACAATACTCCTCCATTGTAGAATTCTTAAATTCTGTACCATTGTCACTTCTGAGCAATTTGACCTTGTACTCAGAGCTATTTTGAATATTTTTGACAAGTTCAATGATTTACTGAGGAGCTTCATCCTTTTTGTGTAGAAAGAATACCCATGTGAACCTTGTGTAATCATCCACTATAACTAGAGCATATCTTTTCTTGTTGATAGACATAATGTTTACTGGACCAAATAAATCAAGATGCAGCATGTGAAATGGTTCAGTAATTGAATTTTCTATCTTGCTCTTGAAAGTGGTTCTTCTTTGTTTACTAAGCTGACAAGCATCACAAAGTCCATCTTGCACATAGTTTGCCTGAGGTAGGCCTCTCACCAGATGATGCTTAACAAGTTGATTAAGCTTCTTGAAGTTGAGATGTGAGAGCTTCTTGTGCCAGTTCCAGCTTTCATCATTTGATGCCTTGCTGTAAAGACATCTGACAGTTCCTTTAGTTGTGTCATTCAAGCTAGCTTCATATATGTTACCATGTCTCTGACCAGTCAGAACAATGTCTCCATTCTTCATACTCAAGATTTTGCATCCTTTACTGTCAAAGATTGATTGGTAACCCTTATCACCCAGTTGACTTATGCTTAAAAGTGTGTGTTTCAAGCCTTCAACCAGTGCTACATTTTCTATGATGACATTCCCCAAAATAATTGAGCCATATCCCAGAGTTTCTCCTTTGTTGCCATCTCCAAAGGATATTACTGGGCCAGCTTTCCTCTCAAACTTTGTAAGCAGGGACTTCTTTCCAGTCATATGTCCAGAGCATCCACTGTCCAAGATAATTGAATGCTTCTTTCCAGTGCCCTGCAAACAAAAAGTAGCTAGTTAAAATTTTTTAGGACCCAACTTTGATTGGATCCTTTCTTACTAACTTTTGAACCAACAGGCTTTGAAGATTTTGCTTTTGATTTACCTATTGCAGAGTCAACCTTAGACTTAGATTTCACAAACTGTTTGTGACTAGGAGTTTCAGATTTCAAAGAATAATAGTCATAATACAGTTCATGATATTCCTTACACATATAAATGGAATGAAGTAAACTACCATAATGATAACAGGGTTCTTGTGGTTGGTATTGAATTCTCTGAGTCTTGGGGAATCTGGACTCAGTTTTCCAAGAAGGTTTTTGATTGCAGTCTAGGGCAAAATGATTATGATTTCCAGATTTATAGCATTTCTTCCTAGGTGCATCAGGTACATTCTTGTAATTATTCTCTTTGTTAATACCTTCTTTTCCATTCCTATTTCTTCTGATCTTGCTAGACTCTGAAATACTTTCTAGTCTCTGTTTCAACTGAGACTTAGACAGAAAACCTATGTTGACATTCTTAGGTTTTTCTAACACTTTCTCATCTGAATTGCTATTGTTAATTCTTTTGTGCACAATTGGGGTACCTTTAGAATCAACAAATTTAACATGTTTAGGTTCGGAAACTATCTTCTTACCTTCAGACTTAGATGTGCTAGCTTCAATTTTACTATCATCATTGACAATAGCTATAGTATCTTCTTGCCTAGCCTTATCAAAACCTAAACCATTAACTTTACCAAGAATTTGATTTTCAATGATTTCTTGAGTCTTTTTACCAGAATTGTTAATGGTTTTAATCACATCTCTCTCTTCCTCTAGTTCTTTTCTGACATTGTCATAAGCCTCAAGAATAACACTATAATCATGCTTAGCTTTATCAAAACTTAACTTATATTCTTCCATTTGAATTAACTCAGATTCAAGAAAATTATTTCTACTAACTAATTCATCATTCTTAGCCTTGAGTTCATCTTTTTCACTAGCAAGAATTTTGAAATTAGTCATAAGATTCTTAAACTCAACATGAATAGATCTAATATCATCAGAATCTAAGCTATCAAATGAATCAAGAGAGTGAAGTGATACCTTAACAGAAGATGAAGAAGTTTTCTTTGGAGATCTAGGCTTGTCTGAAACACTTACCATCAATGCAATGTTGTCATAATCCAATTCATCTTCAGAATCATTGGAGTCTTCCCAATCCTTCTGTGTGACCATGAGTACATTACCCTTCCCTGAATTCCTAGGCTTCTTGCACTCACTAGCAAAGTGTCCAAGCTCACTGCAGTTAAAGCACTTGATCTTGGCTTTATCAAGCTTGATAATTGTACTTTTGCCTTTGTCACTCTTCTTCTCCTCTTTCTTCTGAAAAGAGTCTTTGCTAAATCTTCTCCTGTTGAATCTTCCTTTCTTGAAAGCTTTAGCAAACATAGCAAAGAGTTCTTGCATCTCTGATTCAGAATCATTATCTTCAGAGTCTATATCTGTAGTCTCTGACTCAGAACTTTCTTTGCCCTTCTTCTTCCTCAAGTCTCTTTCAGTAGATTCAGACTTTTCTTCTAGAAGCTTCTTTGATTCATATTGAGCAGTGAGTGCAACAGTTTTCATCTTTCCTTTACTTCTGCTCTTTTTCTGCTGCCTGTCAAGTTCATAAGCTCTCAATTTTCCATAAACTGCTTCTAATGATATTTCATACAGATCATTAGCTTCCTCAATTACAGATATCTTCTCATTGTAGAAATCAGGAAGATCTTTCATGAACTTAGTATTCATATCCTCCAAGTCATAATATTTGCCATGCATGGCCATCTCATTGATGAGTTTAGTAAACCTATCAAAGGTGTCAGTAGGTGACTCACCAGACTTGGATTCAAAGTACTCATACTGTTGTATGAGAAGTGTCCTCATATTCTTCCTGACAGGTTTTGTTCCTTCACAGTGAACCTTTAGATTGTCCCATATCTCCTTAGCAGTTTTACAAGAGAGAACATAGTTAGTGAGAACAGAATCAAGACTGTTGAATAATATGTTTCTCACTTTAGCATCCTTAAGAACGTTCTCCTTTTCCTTATCTGTCCATTCAGATTTAGGCTTCTCTGCTGTATGTTCTGGAACAACTTTTCCTTCGATAGTTGCTTGAGGAACAAGCCTTGTTGGAACAAAAGGCCCATATCTGATTCTCTCAAGATAATCAGAATCTGTTGCTTCCAGGTGATGTAACATCTTCACTTCCCATAGAGTATATTCGTTTCTCTTGAGCATAGGGATCTTAGTATTACCATCCTTGTAACCAGACATGACTGCAGATCTTTATGATTATTCGAAATCAACCTGCTCTGATACCAATTGTTAACTCGAATAACTTGTAGAAGGGGGGTTGAATACAAGTTATATAATCGTGTCTGATTTTTGCTTATTAGATGAACAAGAACAACGAACGAATCAAACTTTTTTTGTATTAAAATAATCAAATACAAACTCTACCAAAGGTGTACAATACCTTTAGTAGCTGCTGACAATACAGATCTCTCTCTCTGTTTGTTTCGAACTCTCGAATACAAACCTTATACAAAGCTTCACACGATATGCACTCTATATTTCTCAATTCGCTCTTTTTACAATGATATTGAGAGAGTATTTATAATGCTACCTATCAACTAATAACATAATTATAATCTATCTATGACAATGTTCTGCCGTCCAGTTGATAGTTTCCATCAATAGAGAATTCGTTTCCTTCACGATATCTTCTTGCTTGTTTTTCAAAACAACGATCCTGTTTTATAGCACTTGCCAGGTTCTGTAGCATCCATAATGACATCATCTGTAACACGACTGATATCAGGATTTCCCATTGCATCAGGATCTGATCATCCCATCAGTATTTGATCAGGATCTGACTTGCTGTATCAGGACCTGCTCTTAGTTCCTGATGTTAGTGTAGGTGCCCTAGAGGCAATACATTGTTTCTTTTAATAAACCCTTATGTCATTTGATTATTCATTAAACGTATTTATTATGACTTTAATTACTGCGATATATTTGTTAGCATAATAAATGTCCTTAGAATCATGATACACATTGTATAGTTTAAGTACATGACTTGAACTTGAGATTATATAATATATCATATTCTTAAAGGTCCCTAGTCGAGAGTATTATTATTACAGGGCAATAATAATACGAAAATAGACTAGTATGTTGTTTGATAGATAACCACATCTCATTGGTTATAAGTATGGAGATACTAAAGTAAAAAACATAGGTACATGTAGGGGTACATGGTACTGGACAGACCCATAGTGAGATTCTTCATGTTTAATAAAGTCATAAGAAAGACTCATACTGATAATGGTGTAATGGTCCTTTGACTTGAGTCATTATATTTCTATACGAGGATTAATATACTTTGACTACATCAAAAGTTACCTTTGACCGGGTGATGATAAAAGTGGACATCGGGTATATCATGAGTAGTATGAGAAATATTAATGATAGATAAAGGATTTAACCCTCCTAGAATTAGGAGAGATATTATTGGCCTCTTGATTGAGTGAGACTATAAAATGCATGGTCGTGCTCAAATAATGATTTGTTTTAATAGTCTACTCATGGATCAAGCAAACCCGGATTAAATGTAGAAGAGGATGACTAAACACTTGCCTCGAGTTTAATCTATAATATTTGGTTAAAGGGATTATATTACACAGAAACATTAATCACAAAAGGTTTAAATTGAATCACCGATTATTATTATTACTTGGGTAGCAATGATGTATTACTAGATACCGCTCATTGTTTATAATTTTATTAGATATTAAAATTATTGCCAACGTAATAATAACCTATAGGGTCACACACTTAGAACGTCTTAAAAGGAGTTTTAGTTTAAATTAAGAATTTAAATTAAATCATTATTAAATTGAGAATTGGCTATTTAATTAATTGGACTGGTCCTAATTAATTATCTAAGCAAATTCGAATTTAATAAAGTAAGAACATAATTGGATTTAAGGAAGTCCAATAATAAAATCAGAATAGAAATAGAATTGGGTTTAAGGAAGCCCAATTCGGTTTTTTGATTTTAGCCCATTATTTCTCTCGTATAAATACATAATGATGTATTACTTTAGGGTTAAGAGTCATTAAATCATTTTTGACAAAACCTTAGCAGCTCCATCTTCGAGAGGCTAGAGAGAGAGAGAGGCTGTTCTTCGCGGGCTAGTACCTGGCTCCTCGGATCGTTGGACGGTCGGACGTTCGTGTGGATTACCTTAGAGACACGGATCTTGACGCAAGCACTGTGTGTGGTGATTACAAGCAAGGATCTCCGTTGAGTTCGTGAAACAAGATCTTAATAGGTATGATTCGTTATCTCCATAATCTGCCCGGAATTATACATGGATCCTGGTTTGGGTTTCGAAAATTTTATTTTATTTACGTTTATCCGCTGCGTTTTATGCCTCGGAACCCAACAATGGCATCAGAGCTACATGTATAAGGGGTTGATTTGGTTACGTGTTAACTGTATATGATGCGAGTATGCATGTTTTGCAAATCTGCCATGCTTATGTTCTTATATATGCTGTTTATAATATGTTATGATGCATATATATGGTTCTGTTATGATTTAAGATGATTGAGATGATCATATGATTATATAATCTATATATATACTGATATATATATATATATATATATATATATATATATGATTAATGTTTGTTCTTGATATGGAGATTGTATACGATACGATTTCTGTATACGCTGTGCAAATCTGGTGAAATCTGTCCAGTGTCCGATTTTCGCAAACGATATGTGTTTTCTGACTTGAAACGAGCGTCTGAACAAAACTGATAGCATAGCTATGACCGACTCGTCTGTAAGGCGTTTGACGCCGTTTATTGCATGAAAAAGACGATTTATTGTTTTCAGAATTTGATTCTGATTTTCTGATTTTTGTGGTATATGATTTCTTTGATTGGATCATCTGAAATATGATATGGTATAACATGATTATATAATATGACATATTATTTAATTGTTACTTGAGCATGGTGATGGTTATGGCCTTAAGACCCTTAGATTAATGGTTTTGGTTTTATAAATACGACTTGCATGTCGTTTTCTTCATTTTTGTAATTGTTGAACCTCGAATGTAACTCGAGTTTTATCATGTAAGTACTTTAGTGTAGATTGTATTCAATTATTCAATGTAACGTAATTGAAGATTGAAGGATGGTCGAAGAGAAGGAGCAACCAAGAAGACAAGAAGAATGAAGACATGTAATTTGTATTTATGTTTATTCCACCATAGATTGACCTTGATCCTTTCATTAGCTTGAGAGGATCATATAGGATAAAGGCCATAACCAATCACATTTACATACTGCACTTACTTTACATATGATGTATGAATGTATGTGTAGGATACATAGAGATGCATGCTTTAATTAGATTAATCATGTATGAATGAATGTATTAGATACATCACCCATGCCATGCCTGCTTAAACAAGATAAAATCTGTAACGATTCAAGATTTTAAAATTAACAAACGATCATGAGATTCTTTTGTTTATAAAATATAGATTTTAAAACACGGAATTAAATATGGATTTTTGATATCTAAAATTGGGATTTTCTATCAAAAGCGGATATGCGTATTCGTAAGGTTAATGGGTATTAAGTGTGACCATTTGGATCCTCCATCTACCTGGGAAATGAACAATCTAAGATGTCAATTTGAAGTATTTGGTTCAAGGAAAATTGAGGATCTCTTTATGATGTGATCATGATCGTCCTAAATTCTTTAAACCCCTTAACAAAATATTAAGTTTTAATCAGATGCTTTCAAATGAATGAACACTCATTGAATCCTAGATCGACAAAGGGAATGACTGTCAGTGGCAGGGGACTCCTGTCTATCGTGGTGAGATGCGACGAATATAAACGGTTATATTCGGCCGTTGTATCATTGGGTCTAACTTAACTGAGTCGTCATAATGAGGTGGAAATAAACGGTTATATTCAACTATTATGAACTTAGAAGCATAGAGTTTGGTTAAAAATCTATTAGATAGATAAGATCAATCGTTGTTCACCAAACTATCTAAGAATTTTATATGATATAATTGACAATTGTTGTCTACCTAATAATCATGTTTTAAGGACTACCAGTGGTTGACTTAGGACATGACGAAATATGGATCTTGGCTCACTAGAAAGATTTATGGGATATGCTTTCCGAATTAATAGTAAGGGCTATTAATTTGATAAAAATAGTGGGAGATATATTATGAATATATCATAATCATTTGAACATAATTTATAACCAAGACAATCTAATGTTTATTTTGTGCTTTTATCATTGTAGATACTAATGGCAAACAACACAAACACACTATCCGTACAATCAGTCCTTGGAAAGGACAAATTGACAGGAGGAAACAACTTCCTAGACTGGCAGAGGAATTTGAGGATTGTCCTCAAGCAGGAGCGCAAGCTTCGTGTCATTTATATCCCTCGGCCAGGTCCCCTTCCTGAGAACGCTACTGTTGTGGAACGAGCGGCCCGCACAAGGGATGAGAATGATGCAAATGATGTTGCATGTCTCATGTTGGCAACTATGAGTGCTGAGCTTCAAAGACAGCATGTGCATATGGATGCATATACTATCAATGAGCACTTGCAAAGCATGTTTGCAAGCCAAACTCGTCAAGAAAGGTTCAACACGAGTAAGTCACTCTTTAATTGCAAACAAGGGGCAAGTGAACCAGTTGGCCCACATGTTTTGAAGATGATTGGTTACATTGAGTACCTTGCTACTTTGGGTTTCCCGATTGGTCCGGAAACTGGTATTGACCTAATCATGAATTCTTTGAACAGCAAATTTACTCAGTTTGTTGTGAACTAAAATATGAATGAATTTGACAAAACACCTACTGAATTGTTGGCTATGTTGAGGAAATATGAAACCAACATGAAGACAGCCGAACCTGCTCCCATACTGATGGTGGGAAATAAAGGTAAGGCCAAAGGGAAAGGCAAGTAGAAGGGTAAGAAAAAAATTGGATCTGATTCTACACCCAAGCCAAAGTCAGGTCCCAAACAGGCTTTAAAGCCTAAAGGTGGTGTTGCTAAGGGTGAATGTCACTACTGTAAGAAAACTGGTCACGGGAAGAGAAACTGTCCTGTTTATTTGGAGGATCTGAAGAAAATGAAGGGTGTTTAGATTTCTGGATCAGGTATTTATGTTATAGAAGTCAATTTGTCTATTTCTACATCTTGGGTATTGGATACCGGATGTGCTTCTCACATTTGTATAAATGTGGAGGAACTGCAGAGAAGTAGGACTTTGGCTAAGGGAGAAGTAGACCTACGAGTTGGCAATGGAGCAAAAGTTGTTGCTTTAGCTGTAGGCACTTATTATTTATCTTTACCCTCTGGGCTTGTTCTAGAACTAGAAGACTGTTTTTACGTGCCTGCGATTCGCAGAAACATTATTTCTGTTTCTTGTTTGGACAAGAAAGATTTTTCGTTTACAATAAAGAACAACAGTTGCTCTTTTGCTTTGAATGATTTAACCTATGGTGTTGCGCGTTTGTTTAATGGTTTATATGTTCTTGATTTAGATAATCCTGTCTATAATATAGAAAAACAAACGACTTAAAGTTAATGGCTCAAATCAAACATACCTCTGGCATTGTCGTCTAGGCCATATAAATGAGAAACGCATATCCAAATTACATAAGGATGGATACTTGGATAAGTTTGATTTTGAATCATACAAAGAATGCCAATCTTGTTTGCTTGGTAAGATGACTAAAGCCCCTTTCACTGGTAAGGGTCAAAGGGCCACTGAACGTCTGGAGCTAATACATAGTGATGTATGTGGCCCAATGCGTGTGATGGCTAGAGGAGGCTACTACTACTTCATAACATTTACTGATGATTTCAGTAGATATGGATATGTATATCTTATGAAGAATAAATCCGATTCTTTTAAAAAATTCAAAGAATACAAGGCTGAAGTAGAGAAGCAAATTGGCGGAGGTGCAAGTATTAAGATCTTACGATCCGATCGTGGGGGTGAATACTTAAGCACCGATTTTAAAGAGTATTTAAAAGAGTGTGGTATTGTATCACAACTTACTCCGCCAGGTACACCTCAATGGAATGGAGTTTCAGAGAGGAGAAATCGCACCTTGTTGGACATGGTGCGATCGATGATGAGTCATGCAGATCTTCCAATAAGTTTCTGGGGTTATGCTCCAGAAACAGCGGCTTTCACACTTAACCGTGTTCCTACTAAGAAGGTTCAAATATGGAAGGAGAAACGGTCAGGCATGAACTTTATGAAAGTTTGGGGATGCAAGGCGTTTGTGAAACGTCAAGTATCTGACAAGCTTGGACCTAAATCCGAAGAGTGCAATTTTGTGGGATACCCTAATGAAACAAAGGCGTATTATTTTTATAGTCCTTCTGAGCAGAAAGTATTTATTGCTCGAGATGCTGTCTTCTTGGAAAGAGATTTTGTTTCCAAAAGAAATAGTGGGAGAACTATAGATCTCGATGAAGATTGAGAACCACAAAATAGCATTGAACCTGAAGTGGAACAAGAGCAGGATAATGATAATGCTCAACAAACACAGGTTGTTCGTAGAACTGGTAGAATTCGCCATGAGCCAGAGAGATATGGATTTCTCTTGACTCAATGTACGTGGTGATTTGATGCTTATAGATGAAGATGAGCCTCTCACATACCAAGATGCTACGAACAGTCCAGACTCTAAGAGATGGCTTGAAGCCATGAAATCCGAGATGGATTCCATGTACGAAAACCAAGTATGGACTTTGGTTGATCCACCTGAAGGGGTAAAACCCGTAGGGTGCAAATGGGTTTTCAAGAAGAAAACTGACATGGATGGAAATGTTCAGACCTATAAAGCAAGGCTGGTTGCAAAAGGTTTCAAACAAATTCATGGTATTGACTATGATGAAACTTTCTCACCAGTGGCTATGGTCAAGTCCATAAGGATTTTGCTTGCCATTGCAACATTCCATGATTACGAAATCTGGAAAATGGATGTCAAAACAGCCTTCCTTAATGGAAGCCTTGAAGAGGATGTGTACATGACACAACATGAAGGTTTTGTCGATCCAAGGAATGTTGGCAAGATATGTAAATTACGTCGATCCATTTATGGATTGAAGCAAGCCACTAGAAGATGGAATATTCGTTTTGATGAAATAGTCAAAGAGTATGGCTTTGTTCAAAATGAAGATGAACCGTATGTTTACAAGAAGGTTAGTGGGAGCCATGTGGCATTCATAGTACTATATGTTGATGATATACTACTAATGAGGAATGACATACCTTCTCTAAAGGCTGTTAAGACTTGGTTAGGGAGCAACTTCTCCATGAAAGACTTGGGAGAGGCAACCTACATTCTAGGAATGAGGATCTATAGAGATAGATCTAGAAGGATGATCGGTCTAAGTCAGAGCACATACATTGATAAGGTTTTGCATCGTTTTGGTATGCAAAATGCAAAAAGGGGATATGACCCCGTGTCTCAAGGGATAACGATCTCTAAAGACCAGTGTCCGAAATCATTGGATGAGAAGGACCATATGAGTAAGGTTCCATATGCCTCAGCAATTGGATCTATCATGTATGCAATGGTATGTACTCGCCCAGATGTTTCGTATGCTTTGAGCATGACGAGCAGATACCAGTCTAATCCAGGTGAAGGTCACTGGACGACAGTCAAGAATGTTCTAAAGTACCTGAACAGGACTAAAGATTCATTCTTGGTGTATGGAGGAGAGGAGAAACTGGTTGTAAAAGGTTACACCGATGCAAGTTTCCAAACAGACAGGGATGATACTGTATCACAGTCTGGTTTTGTGTTTTGTCTAAACGGAGGTAACATACACATATGTAAAGTGCACACAAATGATAACATTGCAGACCTACTGACCAAAGGCTTGTCGCAGCAGAAGCACGATGGTCACACTAGTTCCAAGGGTATTATATACATGGGTGATTGGCTCTAGTGCAAGTGGGAGATTGTTAGTGTAGGTGCCCTAGAGGCAATACATTGTTTCTTTTAATAAACCCTTATGTCATTTGATTATTCATTAAACGTATTTATTATGACTTTAATTACTGCGATATATTTGTTAGCATAATAAATGTCCTTAGAATCATGATACACATTGTATAGTTTAAGTACATGACTTGAACTTGAGATTATATAATATATCATATTCTTAAAGGTCCCTAATCGAGTATTATTATTACAGGGCAATAATAATACGTAAATAGACTAGTATGTTGTTTGACAGATAACCACATCTCATTGGTTATAAGTATAGAGATACTAAAGTCAAAAACATAGGTACATGTAGGGGTACATGGTACTGGACAGACCCACAGTGAGATTCTTCATGTTTAATAAAGTCATAAGAAAGACTCACAGTGATAATGGTGTAATTGTCCTTTGACTTGAGTCATTATATTTCTATAAGAGGATTAATATACTTTGACTACATTAAAAGTTACCTTTGACCGGGTGATGATAAGAGTGGACATCGGGTATATCATGAGTAGTATGAGAAATATGAATGATAGATAAAGGATTTAATCCTCCTAGAATTAGGAGAGATATTATTGGCCTCTTGATTGAGTGAGACTATAAAATGCATGGCCGTGCTCAAATAATGATTTGTTTTAATAGTCTACTCATGGATCAAGCAAACCCGGATTAAATGTTGAAGAGGATGACTAAACATATGCCTCGAGTTTAATCTATAATATTTGGTTAAAGGGATTATATTACACAGAAACATTAATCACAAAAGGTTTAAATTGAATCACCGATTATTATTATTACTTGGGTAGCAATGATGTATTACTAGATACCGCTCATTGTTTATAATTTTATTAGATATTAAAATTATTGCCAACGTAATAATAACCTATAGGGTCACACACTTAGAACGTCTTAAAAGGAGTTTTAGTTTAAATTAAGAATTTAAATTAAATCATTATTAAATTGAGAATTGGCTATTTAATTAATTGGACTGGTCCTAATTAATTATCTAAGCAAATTCGAATTTAATAAAGTAAGAACATAATTGGATTTAAGGAAGTCCAATAATAAAATCAGAATAGAAATAGAATTGGGTTTAAGGAAGCCCAATTCGGTTTTTTGATTTTAGCCCATTATTTCTCTCGTATAAATACATAATGATGTATTACTTTAGGGTTAAGAGTCATTAAATCTTTTTTGACAAAACCTTAGCAGCTCCATCTTCGAGAGGCTAGAGAGAGAAAGAGGCTGTTCTTCGCGGGCTAGTACCTGGCTCCTCGGATCGTTGGACGGTCGGACGTTCGTGTGGATTACCTTAGAGACACGGATCTTGACGCAAGGACTGTGTGTGGTGATTACACGCAAGGATCTCCGTTGAGTTCGTGAAACAAGATATTAATAGGTATGATTCATTAACTCCATAATCTGCCCGGAATTATACATGGATCCTGGTTTGGGTTTCGAAAATTTTATTTTATTTACGTTTATCCGCTGCGTTTTATGCCTCGGAACCCAACAATGGCATCAGAGCTGCGTGTATAAGGGGTTGATTTGGTTACGTGTTAACTGTATATGATGCGAGTATGCATGTTTTGCAAATCTGCCATGTTTATGTTCTTATATATACTGTTTATAATATGTTATGATGCATATATATGGTTCTGTTATGATTTAAGATGATTGAGATGATCATATGATTATATAATCTGTATATAATCCTTTTATGCCTCGGAACCCAACACCTGAAACGTAGTCTCTGACGCATTGTTCGTGACTAACTTCCACAGATTACTGTCTAACACATATATCCTACACAAAGTGCTAATATACAAGAAGTATTAGCAAAATTCTATTCTCAACATCACAACTTATAAATTATTCCTAACACCTCTTGCATCCCAAAACGATGCAACACCTTGTCAATGTATGTACTCTAACTTAAGCCGATTAATCTTTTAGATTTATCTCTATAGATCATGATCCCTACGATATAGGTAGCATCGCCTAAGTCTATCACCGAGAAACCTTTTCCCAACCAAGTCTTCACAGCCTGTAGAGAAGGAATATCATTCCCTATTAGTAATATGTCATCTACATATAATACTAGGAATGTCACATGGCTCACACTAACCTTCTTGTAAACACATGGCTCGTCCTCATTTTGTATGAAGCCAAATTCTTTGACTGTTTCATCAAAATGGATGTTCCATCTCCTAGAGGCCTGCTTTAATCCATAAATGGATCGTCGCAACTTACAAACCATTTTAGCAAACCTTGAATCGACAAAACCCCCAGGTTGTGTCATGTACACATCCTTTTCTAAGCTCCCATTTAAGAAAGCGGTCTTGACATCCATTTGCCAGATCTCATAGTCATAATAAGCTGTTATCGTAAGCAAAATCCTGATGGATTTGACCATAGCTACTGGTGAGAAAGTTTCATCATAATCAATACCATGAATTTTCTTGAAACCTTTCGTCACTAGTCTTGCTTTGTAGTCCTGTAAATTACCATCCATGTCAGTTTTCTTCCTGAAAACCCACTTTAAGTGGTTCAACCAAAATCCATACTTGGTTTTTCATACATGGAATCCATCTTAGATTTCATGGCTTCCAGCCATCTCTCAGAATCTAGACTATTCATAGCATCTTTATAGGTGAGAGGCTCATCATCATCTATGATCATCACATCGCCACTTTGAGTCAGAATAAATACATAATATCTATCTGGCTCATGGCAAATCCTACTAGATCTACGAATAACCTGTGTTTCTTGGACAGTATTGTTCTCAACATTTTGAGTTACATTCAGTTCATATTCCAACTCTGGTTCAACGTTATCTTGTGGTTCTCGATCCTCATCGAGATCTATTGTCCTCCCACTATTTTTCCTAGAAAGCAGTTCTCTCTCTAGAAACACAGCAGTTCGAGCAACAAACACTTTGTTCTCTGAAGGTTTATAGAAATAATACCCTTTTTGTTTCTATTGGGTATCCCACAAAATCTGATTTTGGTCCTAGCTTGTCTGAGATCAGACGTTTCATAAATGCTTCATATCCCCAAATTTTCATAAATGACACGCTGTGACATTTCTCAATTCATATCTCATATATGGTGTCTTTTGAACCGATTTAGAAGGAACTCGGTTTAGTGTTTGTGCAACCGTTTCTAGGGTATAACCCCAGAAAATAATTGGAAGATCCCCTTGACTAAACATCAATCGTACCATGTCCAACAAAGTACGATATTTCCTCTCAGACACCCCATTCCACAGTAGTGTTCTAGGAGGAATGAGTTGTGATACGATATCACACTCCTTTAAGAAATTCTTAAATTCCTGGCTTAAGTATTCTCCTTCACGATCAGATCGTAGAGTTTTATACTTTTGCCTATTTGCTTCTCTACTTCAGCCTTATACTCCTTGAATTTTCAAATTGTTCAGATTTATTCTTCAAAAGATACACATATCCGTATCTACTAAAATCACTAGTAAAGGTTATGAAATAATAAAAGCCACCTCTTGGCATCGTACGCATCGGACCACATACATCACTATGTACCAGTTCCAATCGCTTGGTGGCCCTCTCACCTTGTCCGGTAAAAGGAGCTTTAGTCATTTTGTCCAATGAGACACGGTTCACATTCTTCGTATGATTCAAAATCAAACTTATCCAAGTATCCATCTTTATGTAACTTAGAAATGCGATTCTCACTTATATGGCCTAAACGACAGTGCCAGAGGTATGTATGATTTGAGTCATTTGTCTTAAGACGTTTATTATTTACATTATAGACAGGAGTATCAAGAACATATAAACCATTAAACAAACGTGCAACCTTATCGGTAACATTATTCAATGAAAAGGAACAACAATTGTTCTGAATCATAAAGAAAAAGTAATCTTGTCCAAACAAGAAACGGTAATAATGTTTCTGCAAATCAGAGACATGTAATAACAGTTCTCTAGTTCAGAAATAAACCTCGAGGGAGATGATAAATAAGTCCCTATAGCTAAATCAGCAATCTTTGCTCCATTGCCAACATGTAGGTCGACTTCTCCTAACGCCAAAGTCCTACTCCGTTGCTGTTTCTACACATTTATACAAATGTGAGAACCACATTCGGTATCTAATACCCATGATGTAGAAGTAGACAAATTGACATCTATAACATAAATAACAGAATCAAAAATCTGAACAACATTCAGTTTCTTTAGATCCTCCAAATAATTTTGACAGTTTCTCTTCCTTTCACCCTGTTTACACGCATACAAGGTCTTGCTTGTACAAAATCTCTCTTGACGAGCTTGTCCTTCAAACATACATTTAAGGTGCTCGATCATGATATAAGAATCAAAATTCTCATGCTGTTTCTGCAGCTCAGGACTCATAGTCGCAAGTATCAAACAGGTGACATCGGTGTCATCATCCAAATGCTTCTGATAAGCATTTCGTTGAGCCTCCATTGCACCTTCAGAGAGAGGTCCAGGGCGTGGAATATATATGACATAGAGCTTTCGCTCTTGCCTGAGGACAATCCTCAAATTCCTTTGCTAATCTAGGAAGTTAGTTCCTGTCAACTTATCCTTCTCAAGGACTGATCGTACAGAGAAGTTTATTTGAGTTGTTTGCTATTTGAATATCCACAATGTTAAAATGCATAAAATAATTAGTCTGCGGCATTATTAAGTTATGTTCAAGTGATTATTCATATATATTCAAAATATACATCTCCCACTATTTTAATCAAATTAATAGCCCTTACTATTAATTCGGAAAGTATATCCCATAAATCTTTCTAGTGAGCCAAGATGCATATTTCGTCATGTCCTAAGTCAACCACTGGTAGTCCTTAAAAATGATTATTTAGGTAGACAAAATTTGTCAATTATATCATATATAACTCTTGGATAGTTTGGTAGAACAACATTTGTTCACATAACAACATTTGTTCCTATTTATCCAATAAATAATACCAAACTCTATGCTTCTAAGTTCATAATAGTTGAATATAACCGTTTATTTCCACCTTATTATGACGACTCGGTTAAGTTAGACCGAATGATACAATGGCCAAATATAACCGTTTATATTCGTCGCATCTCACCACGATAGATAGGAGTCCCCTGCCACTGACAACCCTTCCCCTTATCGATCTAGGATTCGATGAGTGTTCATTCATTGGAAAGCATTTGATTAAAACTTACTATTTTGTTGAGGGGTTTATAAAATTTATAACGATCATGATCACATCATAAAGAGATTCCCAATTTTCCTTGAATTAAATACATCAAATCAATATTCATGAATGGTTTGATTTCCAGGTAGTTGGAGGAGTCACAAACAGCCTCTCTTAATAACCAACTTCCTGACAGGTACATCCCGTTTTTGACAAAATCTCCCCATATCAAAATTATCGAAAATTTGTATTTAATTCCGTATTTCATAAACACAGAAATCTCATAATCGTTATGTTTAAGTTAAAATCTCAAGTCGTTACAGATTTTATCTTGTTTAAGCAGGCATGGCATGGGTGATGTATCTAATACATGCTTACATGATTAATCTAATTAAAGCATGGATCATCTATGTTATTCTGCACATACATCCATACATATATGTAAAGTGTGATAAAATAAACGTGGTTGGTTATGGCCCAATCCTATGTGATCATTATCAAGCTCATGATAAAGATCAAGGTCAGTCTATGGTGGTAAAATAAATGCAAACTATTACAAACGTTCTTCCTTGTGAATCGCCTCATGTATTGCATCATTAGATCACCTCCATTAGATAGCCTTCTTGAGTCTTCAAATACATTACATAATTGAAAATAAAAACTAATCTAATGAACTTACAAGAGAACTCGAGTTACATTCGATATAATAAATTACAAGGAATAACGACATGCAAGTCGTATTTAGAAACCAAACCATAATACAAAACCACTAACATATGGGTCATTAAGGCCATAACCAATCACCATGCTCATATAACAATTAAGAACATCTCAGATTTCATAAACACATCATACCATATCATACTACTCATGATCTAGTCATAGAAATCATGTAACGCAAAAAGCGGAAAATCAGAATCAAATTCTGAAAAGAATAAATCGCCGTTTTGAGGCACTAAACGGCGTCAAATGCCTTACAGATGTGTCGATGATAGCTATGCTATCAGTTGCGTTCATTGGCCCGATTCCAGTCAGAAAACACATATCGTTTGCAATAATCAGACACTGCATACAGATTTCAGCAAATATGCGACAACTGTTCCAGAATTCATATCGAATACGATTCTTGTAATAAGAAGAAACATGTATCATATACATACAACAATATATACAATCATCTCATGATGATTATACAATCCACATGAATATCATATATTCATCATAATCAAATTATAGAACATATAAGGCATAATCACAATTCAAAATTAAATCAGAAACACTTGAATCGCTGTTTACATGTAGTAAACGAACTTAAACGCCTTATAAACGCACGAGTGACAAGGTCAGTTTTGTTCAAACGCCCGTTTCCCTTTCCGAAAAGGTAATTTGGGTAAAAATCGGACACAATATGCAGATTTCACAAAATCTGCACATCGGAAATCGTATCGTATACCATTCCCATATCAAGAACAAACATAAATCATATATATATATATATATATATATATATATATATATAAATCAATGCATCATACATGACAATCATCAAACATGCTCGTATATACATCAAAACTGTAACATATAACCGAATTAAAACATTTTTGCAAGTAGCTCTGATGTCATTGAAGGGTTTCGAGCATCAAACGCAGTGAAAAAATTAAAACAAAACCAATAATTATCGAAACCCTACCGTAGGATCCATGCAAAAACATGATATTTAATTCGGAGATTGATGATTTACCTTAAAGAAGCTTTAATAACGGATGAACATCAGAGATCCTAGCTACTTGAATCACCACGCATCCCGCTCTCACGATCTATGCTCTACCAGTATCCACACGAATGCTTGATCTTCGAAGGAGTGATGTACTAGCATCCGGAAACTGATTTCTCTCCATCTCCATCTTCTCTCTCAAATGGCTAGGGTTTTTTCTAAAAAGTCTAACCCTAATTTGAGACTTTAAAATGTTTATATAGAGAGATAAATCTGTATTCCATGGCCCAATCATATTGGCCTTTTACTCAAATTCGAATTCTTAATTAAATAATTAATTAAGTCACACTTAATTAATATTCTAATATAATTCGAATTCTAATAATTAGTAAATTCAAATATCAATTTAATTAATTAATTAAGTCTAACTTAATTAATATCATAAATAAATTCAAATTAATATTTAATTTAAATTCATAATTTAAATCAATTCTCCTTCAAGCATTCTTAGTGTGTGACCCTGTAGGTTATCATTACGTTGGCAATAATTTTATTATTCAATATAAAATTATAAACAATGAGCGGCATCTAGTAATACATCATTGCTACCCAAGTAATAATAATAAATCGGTGATTCGATTAAACCTTTCGTGACTAATGTTCCTATGTAATATAATCCCTTTAACCAAATATTATAGATTAAACTAGAGGCATGTTGTTAGTCATCCTCTTCAACATTTAATCCGGGTTTCCTTGATCAATGAGTAGACTATCAAAAACAAATCAATATTTGAGCATGACCATGCATTTCATAGTCTCACTCAATCAAGAGGCCAATAATATCTCTCCTAATTATAGGAGGGTTAAATCATTTATCTATCATTCATATTTCTCATACGACTCATAATATACCCGATGTCCACTTTTATCATCACCCGGTCAAAGGTAACTTTTAATGTAGTCAAAGTATATTAATCCCCATATACAAATATAATGATCTCAAGTCAAAGGATCATTACACCATTATCACTGCGAGACTTTCTTATGACTTTATTAAACATGAAGAATCTCACTGTGGGTCTATCCAGTGCCATGTAGTATTTTACATGCACATATGTTCTTGACTTTAGTATCACTATACCTATGACCAATGAGATGTGGTCATCAGTCAACAAACATGCTAATCTTTATGCATTATTATTGTCCCATAATAACAATGCTCGATTAGGGATATTTTAGGAATATAAACACTACTCATATAATCTCATTTTTTAAGTCACATACTTAAAGATATAGAATACGTATTATATATTCCAAGGACATTTATTAATCTAACATTTATATCGCAGTAAATTAAGACATAATAAATAAACATATAATAATCAATAGAACATAATTATTAATTAACAAAAGTATTTCCTAGAAGCACAATCACATTGTCTCTAGGGCACTAACACTATCATTTCAAAAGGCTGAATAAGTGATTTTAGTTATTTTTTTTCAGCATTGTAGAATTACTAATTACCCTCCACTTTCTAATCTCTAAACTACAAGTTTCCTTCCCCATTTTTCTTCAGTGTTCTAGATTACTCTGCTCTGTTCTTTGTTGGGTTCTCTCTCGGTCTCTCTAATCTCTCAACTGCTCTCTCTCCCTCCCGATCAATCTCTCTCACTCTCTCTTCAATCTCTTTTTCCCTCACCCTTTCTTCCCTCCTCTATTCTTCTCTAAAAGGCCGCGTGTGTATTTTGAGCTGTTGTGTGTGTGTATACGCGAGTTACAGTGGGTCGAAGTTAGGGGTGGGTCGAGTTCGTGTGTTTGTGTTTATTTCGAGTTGTATGCATGTGTATGTATTATCGGAGCGTGTGTGTGGGATTGTATCAGTGTGTCAAAATGGGGGGATTAGTTCAGCGATTTATCTAAGTAAATCATGTGGGTAAACTGTTGTGTTGCTGGGTATGTGTTGGTGTGTTGAATGAGGTGGGTGTCTAGTAAACCGTGGTGTGTGTAGAGGTGTGTGCATGAGTTTGTATGTGTCAAGTGTGTGTGGGTGTATCTCTATTGTGTATGTGCGTAAGTGCCGAGTGGGGTTCTTGTTGTGTTTGCAGAGAAACGGAATAGGGGTCTTTGAATTATTCACTACCTGAATTTAATTGAATTGTTAGATGATAGGTAATTTGTGGGTTTTGTTAGATTTCTTGTATAGTCTGAAATAAAATGATTTTCAATGATAATTACTATGTACTTCGTGTTCAGTTGTGTTTTGTTGTTGTATGTCACTAAAGTATATGCTAATTTGGGTTTTAGTTTTAGGGTTTGTTTTGTTCAAATATGTAACTGATCATTTAGGCTCCTGTGTCAAGGTTCTGTGAAATTTTAATATATACTTAGTTAATTGTTGAGAGTTGAATGTATAGTATAGTTCGTTTATGTACAGGGAAATTATGTTGTACTTGTTGCTTGTTCGTGTCGGTTAAATTCCGACCGGGTAGGCTATATTATCAAGGAGGTGCTGTCCGATGTTCATCAGAATTATATTCTAAATCTTATAGTAATTTGATAAAAGTTATTTGTGAACCAATGTGTATATGTGAGATAATATATAGAAACAAGTTACTATTATATACTAAATGCTTATATGGATTACTTGATTTTACTACATTATTTTGAGAGTATTATTAGTATGTGATATACATGTGCTAACACTAAAACACGCAAGCGTACGTGGTCACAAGTAATATAGATAGAAGTCAAGTTCGTTCCCACAGAGATCTGGTTAGGTTTCAATTCAGTTCATGCACCTATGCAACAATGTATGATTATTATTCACTGCTAATACAAATCACATGATTAAGTTTTTACTAACTATAATTACCTAAGATACAAATTAACAAACTAAAAATTACTAACTAATGAGAATTAAAATTGAATTACTTATATGCGAGAAAACATGGAATCCTAACTTCATCATCTACTTCACTTAGAGTTGATGCCTTTAATCAATTCATGTGATGGTTTTGATATTTGATCAGACAAAACGGAACAAGTATACGCTACTTCTCAGTATACGAATACCAAACTAAACATACATCTACAAAAGAGATAGAAGATGAATAGGCACCAATCATGCTTAGACCCTATATCTCTATAGAATTTGAAAACATAACGGTTGAAGAACAAGTTATCCATATTGATCACATAGGGCAGCATAATATCTCTATTTACGTTACAAATCATGATGTTAAAACATCAACCTATCCTATGCTAGCATGACAAGTTCTAAATCTCAAGATCCACTCTCGTTTCGCAAGAGATTAAAAAATTAGATGTTCATGACGCATCTAAACACATGAAACACAACCATACGAGGATATCAAGAATTCACCACACATAAATCTTTAAAGCATACAAACTACTAAGCTACATAGATAAATCTGTTAGAATCCCATGACAACGATTAGCTCATATCGAACCGCTCGTCATCATGGGATCTGATGAAACCATGATAGAAGACAAGATATGAAAGAAAGTAATAATATTAATAAAACAAGAGTTGAGAAAACAAATCTATGATACAAAAGATGAAGTAGATCTAGATCCGTTGCTTGTCACGAGCGTTGAATCCTTCTCTCCTTTTCTCCCTTGCAAATCTAAACTATGATATGTACAAGATATCTAATTGTCTAATTCTAATTTACAAGGGGTTGGATGTGTTTATATAGGCACTAGAAGTCTTGCACAGCAAGAAATTGCCTTCTATTAGAATTTGAATTCGATTAAGGTACTAAAAACTGCCCAAAATACAATTAGAACTTGAAAAAGGCAAAACAGTAAATTCCCTGCTCCCATCAGTCTGCTTGTCGCGCATCTTGCGCCCACCACACGCAACTTGCGCACGCGAATCCAGACCTAAGTTGTAGAAAATCTCTCAAGCTTCGCGTGGACAGTAAGATCGCTGAAAACGGACTTCTAGAACTCCAAATATGGCCAAAACAGTGTAGACTGCGCAACCTTCCCGGAAAATCCGAATTTTAATCAATTAATCCTCAAAACACGATAGAAGCATCACCCATAATCGACATTCTTGTAAATCTGCACAACTAAAAAAAACACATCAAATCTACAACAAACTTGAGGCCAAGTGAATCAATTTAAGCCGAATTGAAGCGATCCAAGTGGATATAAATCAACTTATCACACCCCCAAACTTAAACCGATGCTTGGCCTCAAGCATAAACAATTACAACTAACTAACTAACTAGTACCACTTCTGTAGGTGATCACGGTTGCATTTGGCATATGCAACAAGCCCTTTAAACCCCTAGACAGCCCTAGTGGACGAGTAAGGTCTCGTGAGGGCCTATAGTGAATGTACCCACAAAATCCATCGCAATGCAATGCATGAATGCAACTAATCTAGTACTAATATCCTACCATACCTTCAAACCCTCTCATGCCATATCAACTTAAGAATCAAAGTAAATACGCAATGTCTTGGTGTCGAAAGTGCAAGTATTCACATAGTCTACTCAATGAACATGCATAAGTTCTCACAAGTCCATGTCAAGTGTAAGAATAAGTTAGTAAACATGCTAAGCCTACAAGAGTACATCTTTGAGACAAAACTCGGGATCTCATACGCAAAAACAAGCGAACACTCACAATCCACTCACAAAAGAATAATCACTCAAGAACAAGGGTAAGTGTATCACTCAATTCCAACAAAATCATAAGCATGCTTGACATTTGGTATCAATCTAACTTTTAACACAACATACATCAATGACAATAATCAAAAGGTCTTTATTTGGGTTGTAACGGGGCTAGGGACAAGGTATGTCAAATAAGCCAAAACAGGTGAAGTGTCAAAACTAGTAGTACCATGATGAATCATACACAACACCCTATTTTTCCCCCCACATAATTTATTATTTTTCTTCCAACAAAAACGCTCGACTAGTCGACTAAAGTAGGATCACAACAAACACAAACATGCTCTCATAATATATATTTTTTTTCTCTTTTTTTTTTCTTTCTTTTCATTCTTTTTTTTAGTTTTTTTCCCGAGAGCTAGATAAATCAATAATATAAACAATAACAATGATCCCATGAATTTATTACATATGCCGACTATCAAGTAAACAACCAAACCCAATTTCAATATTTCTCCCAAAAGAATGACCAACAATAAACCCCTTCTTGCACACCTTATTACTCCCTTAAGCACTCTACTAGCCTTTGACAATGTAGGTTCAAAATAATGTAGGCCAATACAAGAAAAAGGTCTAGGCAAGTAATGTGGTGTGTCATCGAAAAAATAGGATTAAGCTCAACGGGTTAACTAATTGATCATGTAAATATGGTGTGGTAATATAGGAAAATATGTAATATGTGGTTATTCCTAAATGCCTTTATCATTTTAATGATCCCATGAATTTATTACATATGCCGACTATCAAGTAAACAACCAAACCCAATTTCAATATTTCCCCCAAAAGTATGACCAACAATAAACCCCTTCTTGCACACCTTATTACTCCCTCAAGCACTCTACTAGCCTTTGACAATGTAGGTTCAAAATAATGTAGGCCAATACAAGAAAAAGGTCTAGGGAAGTAATGTGGTGTGTCACCGAAAAAATAGGATTAAGCTCAACGGGTTAACTAATTGATCATGTAAATATGGTGTGGTAATATGGGAAAATATGTAATATGTGGTTATTCCTAAATGCCTTTATCATTTTAATGATCCCATGAATTTATAACATATGCCGACTATCAAGTAAACAACCAAACCCAATTTCAATATTTCCCCCAAAAGTATGACCAACAATAAACCCCTTCTTGCACACCTTATTACTCCCTTAAGCACTCTACTAGCTTTTGACAATGTAGGTTCAAAATAATGTAGGCCAATACAAGAAAAAGGTCTAGGCAAGTAATGTGGTGTGTCATCGAAAAAATAGGATTAAGCTCAACGGGTTAACTAATTGATCATGTAAATATGGTGTGGTAATATGGGAAAATATGTAATATGTGGTTATTCCTAAATGCCTTTATCATTTTAATGATCCCATGAATTTACAACATATGCCGACTATCAAGTAAACAACCAAACCCAATTTCAATATTTCCCCCAAAAGTATGACCAACAATAAACCCCTTCTTGCACACCTTATTACTCCCTTAAGCACTCTACTAGCCTTTGACAATGTAGGTTCAAAATAATGTAGGCCAATACAAGAAAAAGGTCTAGGCAAGTAATGTGGTGTGTCACCGAAAAAATAGGATTAAGCTCAACGGGTTAACTAATTTATCATGTAAATATGGTGTGGTAATATGGGAAAATATGTAATATGTGGTTATTCCTAAATGCCTTTATCATTTTAATCGTCAAATAATGTCATGCATTTCAAGAAAGACCTCAAACAACTGCTAGCAATGCAAACAATCCGTGGACACTCAAGCAAACTTATAAAATTGCAACAAATGCAATATGGCTCAAAAGCTCACTTGGCGGGAAAAACATACTCAATCCCAAGAAAAAAAATCTCTCTAATGCACCTACTTGTATTCAAAGAATGCAAACTAAATCAACTTGCACATATTCATGTCCTTCTAATTACTCACAACATTCAATAAGTCTACTAGCTTCAACTTACTAGTGTATGTGTATGTACGAGAACAAAGCATATCACTTCTCAATCAAAAGCGTCAACAACACATAATTCCTATCAAGCATGGGTGCAAATGCAAACTATTATGAACTCACATGATATATGTTAGGCCGAATACACACTAATAATCAATATTAGATGAGAGAATAACAATTAAGATGATTATGCACTTTAAATCTTCTGGTATTAAAAACCCTCTTCGTGATGTAAACTATCACAAATAGCTGCTAGGTTACAATAAGAATGAATAATTCTATTGTTCGATACCCTTCTAGGGTTAACCTATCTGTATATATATAAGAATACAGCTTCGATACAATCTCTAATTGATATTCCTAATAATCAGCTATACAATGATATCAATTACAGATTGTCACACGTCTCCTAAGTCAACTCGATCTCTTTGATAGCTATCCAATCTCCAAAGATCTCGCTTCCATATCAATCTTCAATTGATCTCTAATATCTTCTGTTGACTTCGTACGCGCTGCTTCTAGACAGACTTTACTAAACTCTGTCCAGCTTCTGTCAGTCAGACTTTACTAAACTCTGACTTCCTTTCAGTTAAACTCTGATATTTCACTGTTACACTTAAACACTGAAACATTACATCAATTATATCTAACAATCTCCCCCAACTTGTTTATTAGCAAAAATGCACAAGTTAATAGATAATTGATGATGTCAAAAACAAATAATCATATACAGTGTTTAACAACTAAACAGAGTTTAAACTGTTACTTAACAAAATTACAGAAAATATGAAAAACTTACAGAGCATAAATTACTTAACCCTTTCAACATCCCATGTTGTCTTCAAGTACTCTGTTAGCAATCTCTCTTCAGCAACTTCAAGTGCTCTTTCCATTTCTAGCTTGATCTCTCGAAGCTTAGAATCTGTACCATCTGTCTGATAAATGGCCGATCTCAGATCATAGATGCTGTTCTTCTTCATTTCATTTCCAAGTCTGATAAAGTATGACTTTGCTGATTCTGAATTAAATTCAAGCACAGTGACACCCAAATCAGTTCTCAGCTTAGCACTGTTTCTCTTCATTTCAACCATTCTTCCATTGTAGTCTAAGTACTTTGGTACATATTTAGACTTGTCTTTAATTCCAAGAATCATCTTTGATCTTTCCATCTGATATCTGAGCACTTCTGCAGCTTGGTAAGTAGGACTGTTATTCACCTTGAAAATATGTAAGACATACTGCAGTTCTTCATACATCTTCAAATGAATATCATGCTCTCCAATTTTGTAGACAGTCCCATCCTCCATGAAATACAGCAGAAAGTCTTTATTTATACTTCTTTGATGGATCAACTATACTGATTCCAGCTTGTCCAAATTAACTTGAGAGACACCCTTGCCTGGAGCAGCCAGTGATGAATGATCTCTAGGAGTAATATTCAAAGTCCTTTCTCTGTTTGACCATAAACCAGCTAAATCACGAGGTTGCTTAGCAATCATTGCTCTACTTTGAAAAATATCACCTCCTTGAACTGGCTCAGTATTATCAGGAATAGTAGGTCTCACAAAACCATGAATTGGAAGAGTAGTTTGTTCAACATGTGTAGAAACAGAGGTTGTAACTTGCTTTGACTTCTTTAAACTCTTATCATCTTCAACAACTTTTCCTTTAAGCTTTAATCTAGCCTCATCTGCTGTTGGTTTCCTTGAATGAGACAATCTCTGATCAGCATTGACATTTTCATTGATCTTAATGCCTTTAAAAACAGGCCTTGATGCCTTTTCAACTTTCTTCTTGAATTTCCCAGACTTAAGCTTTTTCTCATGTTCAGCTTTAAGTCTTAGCTCTTCAGCCTTTACATCTTCTAGAGTGACATCATTTCCATGTTCTTCAAGAAACATGTTTCCAGCTAACTCTGTATCATTCTGTGGATCTTCAGCAGTGTTTGCTTTAGCAGAATTTACTCTAGACCTTGTGATTGCTCTTTTGATTCTATCAGATCCACCTCCATCTGCAGCATCATCCTTCCTCTCCAAGGATTGAAGTTGTTTGCAAGCAGTGTTTGCAACTTTCTCCCCCTTTTTGACATCATCAGGAATCAGGATGGAGGTTAGCAACTCCAAAGAGTTTGCAATGGAATCTATTTTGGTAGCCACCAGAGTTTGATTTTCTTCCACCTTGGCCAATCTAGCTGAATAAGTTTGATGTCTAAGAGTAGCTTCCTTCTCCCTCTTGAAATCAATTTCAGTAATATCTCTTCGAAGGCCATTAATATCTTCTGCAGCGGCATCAAATCTTTTATTAAGGACTTTGACCTGAACAACAGTTGCCTTCAAACAGGAAACAATGTCAGGATTTTTAATATCATCTGCAGCCTTTTTCACAAAGTCTGCTGCCCTGCCAATTGGAAAAATGCAATCGGATTTATGCCATCTGGCAGCTGATCTTTCAAAGTGTTCTCTTTCAAGATCATGACATGTAGGAACCTCAGGACCAGACACAGGATAGGCTTGCACCTTGGCATTAATTTGTACTGGTCCCTGAGTGGAAACAGATTTGGCACTGTCCTCTTCTTCATTTGTAACACTTGTCTCAGCATTAACAGTGTTTAAGGAATTATGTTCAGGAAGAGTCTTTGCAACTGCAGGATCGACAGTGTTTAGCATAGGCTGTGTCTCAACATTACCAGCTTCATTTGTAACACAAGCTTTCTCAACATCAGCAGCTTCATGTGCATGCTCAATTTCAACAAAATTCTCAGCTGTGTGTTCTGCAAGATCAGCATCAACTGCAGATTTCTCAAGAACAATTGATTCTTGAACAATTTGAGCATCAGAGATTGCAGCCTTTGATGGTTGGTCAATTTCAATTCCAACATCTATTGCTTGATTGGCATCAGACATTAAGTCTGTATGTGTAGCCAATGATTCTTCAATGACAGCAGTTGCTTGCTCAGCTAGCAATGTAGCTTCAGAGAGAGCAGCAGTTGGAGTAGCAATGTGCTCAGAAAATTGAAACAACGCCTCTAAGATTTCAATGGCAGCCATGCCATTCTTGTGTCCCTACTGAACCTCTACTGTGTCAATAGTAGGCATCTCCTTAGAAATCACTTTAGGAGCTTCAAAAGGAATGTCATCATCTGATTCATCAATCAGTGTTCTCCTTTTCGTTTTCTTGGGCATCTCAGGCTCAGATTCAACATTGTCAGTGGAAGGCACTTTGGAGAGAAACACTGCTGCCCTTTGTCTCTTGCCAAGTGTTTTCTTTGATCCTCCTCCCTTCTTTCTCTCAACACGAGAGAACTTAGAAATTGGCTCATTAATGTCTATGGTGGGTGCAGGTTGGGTTTGGGTGTTGACAGTGTTTGATGGTTGAGTTTGAGTTACAGGTGATTTAGGATGAGAAGTTTGTGGGTGAGGTTGAGGTTGATGTTGTGATGATGTGGCAGTGTTTGGGAGTGGTTGGTGTATAAGCTCAGTGTTTGGGTTTGTAGCTGTTGATGGTTGTTGTGATTCTTGTTGTTGTGGTTCTTGTTGTTGTGGTTCTTGTTGTTGTGGTTCTTGGGGTTGTACAAGAAAGTTTGCGAAGGCTATAGGATATACCATTGCAGGTAAATTAGCCTTAGCTGCATCCTTGTTGATCAAATCAGCAAAAATTCGTTTTGTCAACTTGAAAGGTTTGATTTCATCTGCTTCAACAACTTGGTGACCAGGCAGACAAGAATTGTATAGTAATTGACAAAAACGAGCATAGTAAACAGTAGTAGGAAAATTTGCTAATCTCTCTCCTAAATTCTTTAAGACATGAGTACCAAAATCGAAATTAGTACCGTAGAGAAGAGAGTACCCCATCTGAAGACTGTCAATTGGAATAGCATCCCAATTGGTTATTTTGTTGCCAAATGCCTGTGTGATAGAGTCAAAGAAAAAGTTCCACTCCTTGCGCAATTTTGGACGTGTAATGGACCCAAGCTTGTCCATTGAACCAGCATACCCAATCTCTGTGAGCATCGTCCTCAAGTTCACATCAGTCACAATATCATGAGAAGTGTATGTCTCGAAACCAAGAACCTCATTTACTGTCCTTGGAGTAATAACAAAATTGTTCTCTGGAGGAGTGAAAGTGATAGACGGAGTGCCATTTTCTCCATCATCATAACTGGAATGATGCCAAAAATAGGCAATCTGAGTGCCATACAGATGTTGTGGAGCAGTGAAAGCCGTGCCAATCTCGGAATCTCTCAGAAAGTTTTGAATCGCATGGAAATCAGCAGGAGAAACATCTGTACTCAAGGGTGCAGCAAAGTTATTAGTAGGATATGCTAATCCATTATCATGAAATAGTTTAGTTTCCATTTTGAGTAAGAAAAGAGTAAGCAGGTAAGGTGTTTGATGAAATGTGAGAGTTAGAATGCGAGAGAACAGAGTGTAAATGTGTGCAAAGTGAAAATCGATTAAGTGAATAAGTGAACCGTTGTGTGTCAGAAGATTAGAGAAGTAATAAAAAATAAAAACTCAAGAGTTTTAATCATTAAGGCACACAGCAGTTCTCTTATGAAATGTGTGAGTGGGACACGTGGCACACATGCATTGGTGCAGTTAAACCGCATGCGCCGTAAAAACAATTAATGATTACCATTCACTCTCATATCTTTAACTCCTCACAACTCTCTCTCTCCTGTTTCCAATGCCAAGATTAACTCCCCATTACCAAATAACAGTTGGCAATAAAATGAAATGATTTCCGAAATACTTCAAATAAATCAATTATCATGAACAAAAATTTGTACCTCCGAATAATTCACAAAATCCAACAGTGTTTATCAATTATTCAACCTTATTATCATGACTTCCTCAAAGACTGTGCAGGTGTGCAAATATATGTGTGTGTAGCAGAGTTTACCGAAACAGTATTTAAAGCATCTAATATTTATAAAATCCATAAAATAAACGAGTAAACCTTGTCTGCCCAAACTCTTATAGTCAACTGCTAGTATTTAATGACAGTGTATAAAATCACAAAAGTCCATGTCAAATGCAGAAATAAGTTGATAAACATGCTAAATGTACAAGTATGCATTTTCGAGAAATTTCTTGGGATTTAGGAAATTAATACGGACTCACCTTTCACTCAATGAAAATATCACTCAGGAACAGGTAAGTATATCACTCAGAATCAACAACATCAGAAGCATGCTTGACATTTGATATTAATCTAACTTTGAACACAATATACATTACAAATGATAATCAAAAGGTCTTTATTGGGTTGTAATGCAGGCTTGGGACAAGGTATGTCAAAGAAGGCTAAAACAGGTTAATGTCAAAAGCTAGCAAGTGACATCCTTATACCATCCAATTTATTGACCTCAACTAGTTGACTCTAAAACAAGGATCAGACAATAATATGCTCTCTCTATATATATATATATATTATGTATTGAGAGCTAAATAACATATAGTAACGCAAGATATACTGATCCTTTGTAATTTATTGCACTAGTCAACTATTAGGTACACAATCTCAAATTGTAAATGAATGCCCTTTCTTAAAGATTAATAACCCTTCACCTTATTACTCCTTTTGTACAGTACTAGCCTTTGACAATTTGGGTTCAAATTTACTGATTGGCCAATACAAAAAAAAATTTATAGGCAGTAATATGGTGTGTCACCGAAAAATATGATTAGGCTCAATGGGTTAACTAATGGATCATGTAAACAGTGTTTGGTAAATATGGGAATTATGTGGTGTAACCTACTGCCTTTATCATTTTATCAGAATATAATGTCATTCATTTCAGGAAAGATTTCAAGCAACTGCTAGCAATGCAACTAAGCTGTGAACACTCAAGCAAATGAATAAATTGCAAAAGATATGCAATATGGCTAAAAAGCTCACTAGGTTTGTAATTAGATTAATCCCAATTAAAAAATCTCTATAACATAGCTGCTTGTACCTAAAGCATATAAATCAAATCAGTATACATATATTCATGTCCTTCTAATTATTTACACAGTGTCATTTAAAACAGAGTTTGTTTTATGAGAGGCAATGCAGACAGTATTTACAGATTCAGAGTTTAGGATAAATAAACTAAGAGATGCTAAAAATAGCAGGACAGTATTATGCAGTGTAAATTTGTCTGCACAGTCTAAGATTTAATCACAAATAATTCAGAAGAATGCATGATTAATTACTGAGAATATGCTGCATACAATTTCTTCATAGGTGTAATGTTCAGACAATGACAGTATCGGAGTTTAACCAACAGTATATAGAAACAGTGAAAGGCAGAGTGTGTAAACTTGTAACACTATGACTAATGTAACTCATCTAAAGGAAAAGATACTTAACCAGAAGACAATCAAGAACAAGAAGTCACAAAGAAATCAACACTAAATGAAGACAAGGTAATTGATACAATTCAACATGTTAACTATGATCAAGCCAAGAAGAAATCATTGAGAGAAGTTCAAGTCAAAGTTGTTCATGCCTCAGTGATTTGAAAAGCCAAGAATCAAGATCATAACTATCAATATCAATAAGACTAATTGATTTCAAGTGAACAAGAAGGAAAGTAAATATTGGAAAGCCACATTACTAATTGGATATGGTAATTTATTCAAGAAGCAAAAACACTATCAAGACTAGTCACTTATGAACCAGACCAGTGCATCAAGTGTCAGGACATTGATAGCAAGTTTATGTCAGTAATAAAGATCCATGTTCAAGAGCTTGGTGAAGAATAAAGAAGACATGAAGATATCACAAGTTCAAGATGTGCATTGAAGTTTCAAGTTGAAGACCAGAATATTTTCTAAGTACTAAATATTCTAGATGTCCAAGTAGAATATTTCTAAGTAGAAGTTCTACTTAGAAATTCGAGATGGCTAAGTAGAAATTCTCAAGCAGAAGTTCTACTTAGAGTGCAGCTTCAACATGACACATGGCATCTTCTGATTGGCAGATTTCCAAGCTTTCAAGATAAGGCAAGATTTATGTGGACATCATTAGGCCACGTATGTCTTAGTTTTTGAAGTCTACAGGACATAGATTACATGTAGTATAAATAGAAGTACTTGTGTAATGTTTTGATGAGAGAGCAATTCTTGAGAGAAACACATGTAAAAGAGAGAGAGTGTATTCACAGAGCTTAGTATCATTCACTTCTCTCTGAACTTCTGTTATACTTTGTAATGAATGTTGTAGCAACCACTTCAAGTTATATATAAGACATATATTCCTTGAATCTGTGTGTTCGTTTATTGCATCGTATTTATTGTTTCTCATATTTGAAAAGTTGTATTCACCCCCCCTCTACAACACATTTGGACCTAACAAACAGTGTTTGACAGACAGAGTATGACAGACAGTGTTTAACAAACAGAGTATGCGGAACAGAGTTTGAGGAAAAATGAAGTTTTGAGTCTAACCACTTTCTCTAGTCGAAACCAGAGATCATTCCTAACTCATTTACCAGCTTTGTGAACGTTGCCTCACTCAATGGCTTGGTGAAGATGTCTGCTAGCTGTTGATCTGTAGACACAAAATGCAGTTCAATGTCTCCTTCTTCCACATGCTCTCTGATAAAATGGTACCTTATGCTGATGTGCTTGGTCATAGAGTGCTGTACTGGATTACCTGTCATAGAAATAGCACTTTGGTTATCATAGTAAATAGGAATTTTACTGTACCTCAATCCATAATCCAGCAATTGATTCTTCATCCACAAAATCTGTGCACAACAGCTACCAGCTGCAATATACTCTGCCTCAGCTGTTGAAGTAGAAATTGATTTCTGCTTCTTGCTGTACCATGAGACCAGTCTGTCACCCAGAAATTGACAGCTCCCACTTGTGCTTTTTCTGTCTACCTTGCAACCTGCAAAGTCCGCATCTGAGTAACCAACTAGCTTGAAGTCTGTTTCCCTTGGAAACCATAAGCCCAGAGTAATGGTGCCCTTTAGATACTTGAAAATTCTCTTCACAGCTGTTAGATGTGGTTCTCTAGGATCTGCCTGAAACCTTGCACAAAGACAGGTGGCATACATGATGTCAGGTCTGCTTGCAGTCAGCTAAAGAAGAGACCCTATCATGCCTCTGTAATTTGTCATATCCACTTGTGCTCCTGTGTCTTTGTCCAATTTTGTTGCTGTTGCCATGGGAGTAGTTACAGATGAGCAGTCAAGCATACCAAATTTCTTGAGGAGATTTCTGGTATATTTTGTTTGATTAATAAAAATTCCATCATCTGTTTGCTTCACCTGTAAGCCTAGAAAATAGCTAAGCTCTCCCATCATGCTCATTTGATACCTTGACTGCATGAGCTTGGCAAACTTTTCACAGAGTTTATTATTTGTAGACCCAAAAATTATGTCATCAACATAAATCTGAACTAGAAGGAGGTCACTCCCTTGATTGAAATAAAACAGAGTTTTGTCAATTATACCTCTGTTGAATCCACTTTCTAGAAGAAATTGAGCAAGTGTCTCATACCATGCTCTTGGTGCCTGCTTAAGTCCATATAATGCCTTATCTAGCCTGTAGACATAATCTGGATATTTGGGGTCCACAAAACCTGGAGGTTGCTCCACAAACACCTCCTCTTCTAGCTTTCCATTGAGAAAAGCACTTTTCACATCCATCTGACATACTTTGAATTTCTTGTGAGAGGCATATGCTAGAAAAATTCTTATCCCTTCCAATCTTGCAACTGGAGCAAAAGTCTCATCATAGTCTATTCCTTCCTGCTGAGAATAGCCTTTTGCCACTAATCTAGCCTTATTTCTTGTGATTACACCCTCACTGTCAGTTTTGTTTCTGAAAACCCATCTTGTACCAACAACAGATCTGTTCTTTGGTCTAGGTACAAGTGTCCAGACTTCATTTCTTTTAAATTCATTTAACTCCTCCTGCATTGCTGTTATCCAGTCAGCATCTTGAAGAGCTTCCTCAACTTTCTTTTGTTCTGTTTGAGAAAGGAATGCTTGAAACAGACATTCATTAGTTGTTGCACTCCTTGTCTTTACTGTGCATCTGGATCTCCAATAATTAAATCAGGTGTATGAGATTTTGTCCATTTCATAGCTGAAGGTAAATGACTTCTTTCAGTTGTTGATCCTCCCCCTCGATCAATGTTCTCCTAATTGTTTTGTTATCTCTGTTCATTTTCTGAAGCTCCCCCTGAATTCGACTGCTCAGAGTTTGAACTGTCAGTGTTTGAGCTTTCAGAGTTTGCGTCAACAGTGTTTGAGCCATCAGCGTTTGACTCAACAGTGTCTGATCGAGATTCATCATGTGACTCGTTTTCAGTGTTTGAGTCATCATTTTGATCATGCTCCCCCTCAACTGGTTCTCTCCTTTGCTGGGGCTGAGTAATTTCTTCAGTATTCACCAGTAAAGGCTCAGAGTATACTTCGACAGTGTTTGTTGATTCAACTTCATCAGAGTTTATCACATCAGAGAATAAATCTTCATTTTCAAAACGAAGTTGATCATGTTCATCCACATCTTCAAGTCCAGTTATTTTCTTGTCATCAAATGACACATGAATGGACTCCATAACCACTCTTGTTCTCAGATTATAAACTCTGTATGCCTTTGTTGACAGTGGATAGCCAACAAAAATCCCTTCATCTGCTTTTAACTCGAATTTAGTCAGCTGTTCAGGATAAGTCTTCAAAACAAAGCATTTGCACCCGAAAATATGAAAGTATTTCAGGTTAGGCTTCTTCTTCTTCACCATCTCATATGGTGTCTTTCCATGCTTATTGATCAGTGTAGCATTTTGAGTAAAACAAGCAGTTTGAACAGCTTCTGCACAGAAATAAGTTGGCAATTTTGCTTCATCAAGCATAGTTCTGGCAGCTTCTATCAAGGTTCTATTTTTCCTTTCAACTACACCATTTTGTTGTGGTGTACCAGGTGCTGAAAATTCTTGCTTCACTCCATTGTTCTTGCAGAATTCTTCCATTGTTGCATTCCTGAACTCAGTTCCATTATCACTTCTGATGATTCTGACTTTGTTACTTGATCCTTTGTCCAGAAGCATCGCATGCTCCATCAGAGTTAATGCAGTTTCATCCTTCTTTGCTAGAAAATACACCCAAGTGAATCTAGTATATTCATCAACAATGACTAAAGCATATTTCTTCCTTGCTATAGACATAACATTTACTGGACCAAAGAGATCAACATGCAAAAGATGATAAGGATCAGTGATTGAAAATTCTGTCTTGCTCTTGAAAGATGACTTCCTTTGCTTGGCCTTTTGACATGAATCACATAGGCCATCAACATTTAACAGAGCTTTTGGGAGTCCTCCTACAAGATCCTTTCTGATCAATTCATTGATGTTGTTCAAGTTCAAATGTGAGAGTTTCTTGTGCCACTTCCAACTCTCTTCACTAGACATTCTTGTAGACAGGCAAACAACTTTTCCAACAGAGTCTGTTAAGAGCTTGATTTCATAAATGTTGTTTTGCCTATGACCAACTAGAACAACCTTTCCTGTAGATTTGCTGATAACTTCACAATATTCAGGTTGAAAATCTACATGATATCCCTTGTCACAGATAGCAAGTCATGCTTGAGTCCTGGGACATGAGCTACATCGGTGACGATGACATTTCCAAGATTAATATTGCCATATCCCAATGTTCTTCCTACATTGCCATCACCATAGGAAACTTTTGGGCTAGCCTTCTCCTCATAGTCTGATAGCAGGGCTTTATTTCCAGTCATGTGTCCTGAGCATCCACTATCCACGACTAGGGTTGCCTCCCTGTTGCCCTGCAATCACAAGCAATTACTGAGGGTTAGATTTAAGGATCCAGACTTGCTTGGATCCTTTGACATTCTTAACTTTGTTAGCTTTAGCAGCGGAATTAGCATTATCAGAGTTTGAGCTAACAGTATCAGAGTTTACACTTGCAGTATTAACTTTAACCCATTTCAGATTGGGTTTCAGTTCATAGTAATTATGATAGATAGCATGATACTCTCTGCAAGTATAAATGGAATGCCAAGTGCTTCCACAGTGTGTGCATAAAGTCTGTGGCTTAGTTCTAGCAAAATCCTTCTTTACCTCAGACTTGGAAAGTAAAGAATTTATATTTTTGTTTTTCTTGCAGAAATTTGCAAGATGCTTAGTACTACCACAGTTATGACATGTCTTTCTTGGAGCATAACTAGCAAGCATTGGTTTATTTCCTGAAGTGATGCCTACTTTTCCATTTCTGTTCTTATTTGACACTCCCTGTTTCTTAACAGATTTTAACTCCTTCAGTTTATGTTTGAGTTGTTTATCTGTCATCAAACCAATATTAACCTGTTTAGCACAAGTTTTTACTGATTTGACCTTAACAGTTTCTTTTTCATTATCAGACAAAAATTTAATGGCTCCATGTACAAAATGAGGTCTGATTTTAACTTGACTTTGAAATCTAAGTTCATCTCCCTCATTATAACCTAGACCAACAGTGTCTATTTGAAAAACCTGTTGAGTGTCCTTTCCAGAATTAGTCCAAGTCCTAATTTTCTTATTTGCTTCCTCCAACTCAAATTCTAGTTGTTTATATTTCTGAAGCAAATCATGTTCTATGGAAACAGCATCATCTCTCTCTTTCTGAACTTGTTGCATATTTTTTAGCTTTTCTTCAACAATTTTATTTCTCTCTTTGAGTTCAGAATTCTCAGATTTAATCCTCTCATTCTCTAAAGTCTGATCCCTATAACTTATATGCAATGACTTAAGATAAATTCTTAATTGGGAAATGTCATCAATATTATAAGCATAGGTAGTTAAAGGTACCTGATTTTCAGAATTTTCTGATTCAGTAGTAGCCATGAGAGCATAGTTCATTTCTTCATCAGAATCTGAAGTGTCTACCCAATTTTTGCCTTTAGTGTAGAGTGCTTTTTCAGTTTTACCTTTCTTGCACTCAGGAGCAAAGTGGCCCATCTCCTTACACTTGTAGCATTAGATTTCAGACTTGTCTTTCTTCCCCCTTGAATCTCTCTTATCAGACTTCTTGAAGCTTTTCTTGTCAGAATTGGAAACATTCTTGGAGAAATTCTTTCCCTTCTTGAAATTCTTGAAGCCCATTTTCTTGAACGTCTTCACCATCAAGGCAGCCATCTGCATTATCTCTTCTTCATCATCCTTAGAATCAGATGATTCGTCTGAGTTTGAGTCATTGTCAGACATTGGTGACTCACTATCAGACTGTACAGCTAGTGCCTTTCCTTTAGCTTTTCTCCTGGATGATTCTTTCTTCATAGGCTTCTCTTCAACCTTAAGAGCAACAGACTTAGCCTTTTTGTTGAATCTCCTGTTTCTCTGTTCCATTTCCAATTCATGAGTTTTGAGCAACCCATAAATTTCATCAATTTGGGTCTCATCAAGTTCATAATTGTCTCTAATAGTGGTAGTTTTCACATCCCACTTTTCAGGTAGAGACAGAAGAAACTTTAGAATTGAATCTTCCAAATTATATTCTTTGTCAACCAATGACAAATCATTCAACAGTTTACAGAATCTGTCAAATGTCTCTTCAGGTTTAGCCTCAAAATGTTCATACTCCTGAGTGAGTATGTTTCTCCTATTCTTCTTGATAGCAGGAGTTCCCTGACATCTAACCTCAAGAGCATCCCAAATTTCTTTTGCAGTAGTCAAGTCAATAACCTTGTTAGACATAACATTATCCAAAGCACTGTGAAGTAAATGCCTCACCTTTGCATCCTTAGCAATGGATGAAAGATCTTCAGGAGTCATATCCTTCTTCTCCTTAGGAATCATTTTGGCCTCTTGACCAGTAACAGCAGGAGCCAACTTTGTAGGCAGGTGTGGTCCTTCATTAATCCTGTCAACATATTCTACATCTGTAGCTTCCAGAAACATGGTCATCTTTACCCTCCAGATGGGATATTCTGATGGCCTGAGAATAGGAACCCTAATAGTCTCATATCGACTAACAGTGGGTTTAGCATTTTCATACTCTGATGGAGGTGGAACTTCAGACATGATGATTTCTGTGTGTGTGTGGATCTTAAACTGTAATGTTTAACAGATAAGGCTCTGATACCAATTGTTAGGCCGAATACACACTAATAATCAATATTAGATGAAAGAATAACAATTAAGATGATTATGCACTTTAAATCTTCTGGTATTAAAAACCCTCTTCGTGATGTAAACTATCACAAAGAGCTGCTAGGTTACAATAAGAATGAATAATTCTATTGTTCGATACCCTTCTAGGGTTAACCTATCTGTATATATATATAAGAATACAGCTTCGATACAATCTCTAATTGATATTCCTAATAATCAGCTATACAATGATATCAATTACAGATTGTCACACGTCTCCTAAGTCAACTCGATCTCTTTGATAGCTATCCAATCTCCAAAGATCTCGCTTCCATATCAATCTTCAATTGATCTCTAATATCTTCTGTTGACTTCGTACGCGCTGCTTCTAGACAGACTTTCCTAAACTCTGTCCAGCTTCTGTTAGTCAGACTTTACTAAACTCTGACTTCCTTTCAGTTAAACTCTGATATTTCACTGTTACACTTAAACACTGAAACATTACATCAATTATATCTAACAATATACGAATATAAAAACAGAATGCCCTATATGAAACAAACGTAGATAACACGAACATAAATGCATAATTTACTACTACTAATATGTAAAACATGAAATCCTACATGAACAAATAATACAACAACTACTAATCCCTCAAACCATCACCCCCAAACTTAAAATATTCAATGTCCGCATTTAATGGAAGTAAATACGAGGGAAAGTAAAAAACATACCTAACCAGCTGAGTCATCACCCTCCTCGGATGAATCTGGTGGAGGATAATGCGTACGAGCTCTGTTTACACTAAAACACGCAAGCGTACGTGGTCACAAGTAATATAGATAGAAGTCAAGTTCGTTCCCACAAAGATCTGGTTAGGTTCCAATTCAGTTCATGCACCTATGCAACAATGTATGATTATTATTCCCTGCTAAGACAAATAACAAGATTAAGTTTTTAATTATCTAAATTAAACTAAGCTGTAAATTATTAAACTAAGAATTACTTAACTAATGAGAATTAAAATCTAATTACTTATGCAAGATAAACCATGGAATCCTAACTTCATTAAATACTTCGCTTAGATCTGACGCATTTAATCACTATGTGCAATGGTTATGATATCTGATCGGATAACACAAAACAAGTACACGCTACATGTCAGTATACGTATACCAAACTACCCATACATCCACAAAAGAGATAGAAGATGAATAGACACCAATTATGCTTAGACCCTATATGTCTATAGAATTTGAAAACATAACGGTTGAAGAACAAGTTATCCATAAAGATCACACAGGGCAATATAAGTATTTTCATCTCATACTACGAATCATATTGATAAACAATTATGAACCTATGCTAGCAAGGCAAGTTCTAAATCTCAAGATCCACTTTCACTTCACAAGAGATTAACAATTTAGATGTTCATGACACATCTATCAATTAAGCATAACCATATGAGGATATCAAATATACATCACACACAGATCTTTAAGCAATCAAGATACTAAGTTCCATAAGTAAATCCGTTAGAATCCCATGACAACGATTAGCTCATAATCGAACCGCTCGTCATCATGGGATCTGATCAAACCATGATAGAAGACAAGATATGAAAGAAAGTAAAAATATCAATAAAACAAGAGTTGAGAAAACAAATCTATGATACAAAAGATGAAGTAGATCTAGATCTGTTGCTTGTCACGAGCGTTGAATCCTTCTCTCCTTCTCTCCCTTGCAGATCTAAGCTATATTATGTACAAAATATCTAATTGTCTAATTGTCTAATTCTCTAATTGTCTAATTTACAAAGGGTTGGATGTGTTTTTATAGGCACTCCAAGTCTTGCCCAGCAAGAAATTGCCTTCTATTACAATTAGAATTCGATAGGTACCAAAAACTGCCCAAAATACAATTAGAACTTGAAAAGGGCAAAACAGTAAATTCTCTGCTCCAATCAGTCTGCTTGTCACGCAATCTGCTCTCACCACACGCAACTTGAGCGTACGAGTCCTGTCCTAAGTTGTAGAAAATCTTCCAGGCTTCGCGTGGACAGCTTACGGGCCTCAAACGGACTTATAGAACTCCAGATATGGCCAAAACAGTGTAGACTGCGCAACCTTCCTGGAAAATCCGAATTTTAATCAATTAATCCTCCAAACACGATAGAAGCATCAACCATAATCGATATTCTTGCAAATCTGCACAACTAAGCAAAACACATCAAAACTAAAATAAACTTGAGTCCAAGACAATCAATTTAAGCCGAATCGAAGCGATCCAAGTGGATATAAATCCACTTATCACACCCCCAAACTTAAACCGATGCTTGTCCTCAAGCATAAACAATTACAACTAACTAACTAACTAGTACCACTTCCGTAGGTGATCACGGTTGCATTTGGCATATGCAACAAGCCCTTTAAACCCCTAGGCAGCCCTAGTGGACGAGTAAGGTCTCGTGAGGGCCTATGGCGAATGTACCTACAAAATTCAATGCAATGCAATGCATGAATGCAACTAATATGAAAAATGCAATTAATCTAGTACTAATATCCTACCATACCTTCAAATCCTCTCATGCCATATCAACTTAAGAATCAAAGTAAATACGCAATGTCTTGGTGTCGAAAGTGCAAGTATTCACATAGTCTACTCAATGAACATGCATAAGTTCTCACAAGTCCATGTCAAGTGTAAAAATAGGTTAGTAAACATGCTAAGCCTACAAGAGTACATCTTTGAGACAAAACTCGGGATCTCATCCGCAAAAAACAAGCAAACACTCACAATCCACTCACAAAAGAATATTCACTCAAGAACATGGGTAAGTGTATCACTCAATTCCAACAAAATCATAAGCATGCTTGACATTTGGTATCAATCTAACTCTTAACACAACATACATCAATGACGATAATCAAAACGTCTTTATTTGGGTTGTAACGGGGCTAGGGACAAGGTATGTCAAATAAGCCAAAACAGGTGAAGTGTCAAAAACTAGTAGTACCATGATGAATCATACACAACACCCTATTTTTCCCCCACATAATTTATTATTTTTCTTCCAACAAAAACGCTCGACTAGTCGACTAAAGTAGGATCACAACAAACACAAATATGCTCTCATAATATATATATTTTTTTCTCTTTTTTTTTTCTCTTTTTTTTTTGTTTTTTTTCTTTTTTTTTCGAGAGCTAAAACAACAATAATATAGACAATAACAATGATCCCACGATTTTATTACACTTGCCGACTATCAAGCAACAACCAAACCCAAATTTCAATATTTCCCCCAAAATTATGACCAATAATAAACCCCTCCTTGCACACCTTATTACTCCCTTAAGCACCCTACTAGCCTTTGACAATGTGGGTTCAAATTAATGTAAGGCCAATACAAGAAAAAGGTCTAGGCAAGTAATGTGGTATGTCACCAAAAAAGTAAGATTAAGCTCAACGGGTTAACTAATTGATCATGTAAACATGGTGTGGTAATATGGGAAAATATGCGGTTATTCCAAAATGCCTTTATCATTTTAATCGTCAAATAATGTCATGCGTTTCAAGAAAGACCTCAAACAACTGCTAGCAATGCAAACAATCCGTGGACACTCAAGCAAACGAATAAAATTGCAACAAATATGCAATAAGGCTCAAAAGCTCACTTGGTAGAAAAACATACTCAATCCCAAGCAAAAACCTCTCTAATGCCCCTACTTCTATTCAAAGCATGCAAACTAAATTAACTTGCACATATTCATGTCCTTCTAATTACTTACAACATTCAATAAGTCTACTAGCTTCAACTTACTAGTGTATGTGTGTGTACAAGAACAAAGCATATCACTTCTCAATCAAAAGCGTCAACAACACAAAATTCCTATCAAGCATGGGTGCAAATGCAAACTATTATGAACTCACATGATATATTAAAACAGAATGTCCTATATGAAACAAACGTAGATATCACGAACATAAATGCATAATTTACTAATACTAATATGCAAAGCATGAAATCCTACATGAACACAATGACTAACAATCGCATATAACTACATATACACTACTTATCCCTCAAACCACCGCCAAACTTAAAATATTCAATGTCCTCATTGAATGGAAGTAAATATGAGGGAAAGTAGAAAACATACCAGTATACAACAATGCTTGGGTTGCCTCCCAAGAAGCGCTTCTTTAACGTCAATAGCTTGATGTTACTTCCAAGCCTCCATTAAGGATGATAATAGTTTGCCTGGTCCTCTCTTCGTGAGACTTCATCGTCATCACGGCGGCACACTTTCTGCCCCTTCTCCTCGCTTGGCCTATTCGTATAAAAACTATGTCCTATTCCAATGCCTTCATCGGTTGACCCAAAATCTGTCAATTTGTAGAACAACACACATTCGCGGGCTTCGCTTGAATATAATGGAGGAGGGTAAATGTAAGTTGATGAAGCCTTTGGTTCCTCAAAGAGAACTTCCTCCTTTGGCTCTAATGCGCTACCTCCATTTTTAAACTCTGAGTCAAGTAGAAGACCTGTATCTTTCCCATGTTCTTCAGCCTCTTGGTACGCACATACCAATTTTTGAAATTTGTGCAGCTCAACAGTGTCTGTCCCAAATAGTGCCCTTTCCAAAGCATCCACCTCACCAGCATGATCAAATTCCTCACATGACTTGTGAACGCTCACCTCACCTTGGAATTTGTCTTCTTCAATTAAGCATGCAGTACCTTGCTCCAAGTCACCGTTATTTCCTGGAATTGCCTCTAATATGCATTGTTATTTCTCTTGTTCCAAGGCACTCAAAATTTGAGCAAGTAGTGTCCCCATAGATTTGGTAGACTCCTCATAACTCTTTGCAAGCATCTTAATCTCCTCCATAACATCAACCTCATCTGACTGAAAGGTAGGAGTAGGTTGCTGATGTTGAAACCCTTCACTTTAAAAGAAATATGACCTATCTGGAACATCATGCTGGTACTGTTGAGGATGGTATTGAAAATATGGTTGTTCCTCATAAGTGACATATGGATCAACTCCTTCGTAGTAACAATATTGTGAGGGATCATGAACGCCCAAACACCACTCACATTAATAAGGCATGGATGTCCTCGAATATGCCCACCATGGCAACTCCTCGCATGCCATCTTCAAACACTCAAGTACCTGAACACACCGAACTAAACAGGATAGGTAAGAAAAAATCTGAGTCAGTGAACTCTTACGACCACTATTGAAAAGCACATAAACCAAAAATAAAACACCGTTGATCCCCGGCAGCAGCGCCAAAAACTTGTTTACACTAAAACACGCCAGCGTACGTGGTCACAAGTAATATAGATAGAAGTCAAGTTCGTTCCCACAAAGATCTGGTTAGGTTTCAATTCAGTTCATGCACCTATGCAACAATGTACGATTATTATTCACTGCTAAGACAAATAACAAGATTAAGTTTTTAATTATCTAAATTAAACTAAGCTGCAAATTATTAAACTAAGAATTACTTAACTAATGAGAATTAAAATCTAATTACTTATGCAAGATAAACCATGGAATCCTAACTTCATTAAATACTTCGCTTAGATCTGACGCCTTTAATCACTATGTGCAATGGTTATGATATCTGATCGGATAACACGAAACAAGTACACGCTACTTGTCAGCATACGTATACCAAACTACCCATACATCCACAAAAGAGATAGAAGATGAATAGACACCAATTATGCTTAGACCCTATATGTCTATAGAATTTGAAAACATAACGGTTGAAGAACAAGTTATCCATAAAGATCACACAGGGCAATATAAGTATTTTCATCTCATACTACGAATCATATTGATAAACAATTATGAACCTATGCTAGCATGGCAAGTTCTAAATCTCAAGATCCACTTTCACTTCATAAGAGATTAACAATTTAGATGTTCATGACGCATCTATCAATTAAGCATAACCATACGAGGATATCAAATATACATCACACACAGATCTTTAAGCAATCAAGATACTAAGTTCCATAAGTAAATCCGTTAGAATCCCATGACAACGATTAGCTCATAATCGAACCGCTCGTCATCATGGGATCTGATGAAACCATGATAGAAGACAGGATATGAAAGAAAGTAATAATATTAATAAAACAAGAGTTGAGAAAACAAATCTATGATACAAAAGATGAAGTAGATCTAGATCCGTTGCTTGTCACGAGCGTTGAATCCTTCTCTCCTTTTCTCCCTTGCAGATCTAAGCTATATTATGTACAAGATATCTAATTGTCTGATTGTCTAATTCTCTAATTGTCTAATTTACAAAGGGTTGGATGTGTTCATATAGGCACTCCAAGTCTTGCCCAGCAAGAAATAGCCTTCTATTACAATTAGAATTCGATTTAGGTACCAAAAACCGCCTAAAATACAATTAGAACTTGAAAAGGGCAAAACAGTAAATTCTCTGGTCCAATCAGTCTGCTTGTCGCGCAATCTGCTCTCACCACACGCAACTTGCGCGCACGAATCCTGTCCTAAGTTGTAGAAAATCTTCCAGGCTTCGCGTGGACAGCTTACAGGCCTCAAACGGACTTATAGAACTCCAGATATGGCCAAAACAGTGTAGAGTGCGCAACCTTCCCGGAAAATCCGAATTTTAATCAATTAATCCTCTAAACACGATAGAAGCATCAACCATAATCGATATGCTTGCAAATCTGCACAACTAAGCAAAACACATCAAAACTACATTGAACTTGAGTCCAAGACAATCTATTAAGCCGAATCGAAGCAATCCAAGTGGATATAAATCCACTTATCAAGCTCCATAGACTGGCCACTTCCCAAATAACAAGAATACTACAAAACCCCCAATTACAAGAACACAAATTCGTAATAAAAATAAGATTAGAGAAAAAGATTTACCCAATACGAATCGAAGAGGTGAACTTGCAATTAAACTTCCCCCAAACTTGAATCCTTCTTGAACTCGAATCTTTTAGAGATGTAGAGATGTAGAGGTTTAGAGAATGAATTGGGTTTGTATGAATAGGTGTATATATATAATGGAGAGATTGGATGAATAAAAATTGAACGTGTAAGGGAGAAATTTTGAGTGGGTATGAATTTGAGGTAAGATAAAAAAAGGATTTAATAATTTAGAGAAAAAGAATTTGAAATGATATAGATTTAGAGATTAGGAGGGTTTTGGAATTGATATAGGATTAGAATTAGGTGTTAGGATGATAGTATAAGAGGAGAAAAGAATTGGGGTTGAAAGAATTTTTTTTTTTTTTTGATACAGAACAGCTGAACAGGAAAAAAAAATCGGCTGAACACACTACAATTGCGCAGGCGCAACCTGCGTAACGCAGGCGCAACCTGCGCGACAACCAGAAACGCAGGCGCAACCTGCGCGAAGAACAGATTTTTTTTTTTTCACAACACTCAATTTTTTTTTCTTCCTATACTAATGCGTGGGTTGCCTCCCACGAGGCGCTTCTTTAACGTCAATAGCTTGACGTTACTTCCAAGCCTCCATTAAGGATGATAATAGTTTACCTGGTCCTCTCTTCGCAAGACTTCATCGTCATCACGGCGGCACACTTTCTGCCCCTTCTCCTCGCTTGGCCTATTCGTATAACAACTATGTCCTGTTCCAATGCCTTCTTCTGTTGACCCAAAATCTGTCAATTTGTAGAAAAACACACATTCGCGAGCTTCGCTTGAATATAATGGTGGAGGGTTAATGTAAGTTACTGAAGCCTTTGGTTCCTCAAAAAGAACTTCCTGCATTGGCTCTAATGCGCTACCTCCATCTTTAAACTCTGAGACAAGTAGAAGACCTGCATCTGTCCCATGATCATCAGCCTCTTGGAACGCGCATACCAATTCTTGAAATTTGCGTAGCTCATCAGTGTCCCCTTGGTACGCACATATCAATTCTTGAAATTTGTGTAGCTCATCAGTGTCTGTCCCGAATTATGCCCTTTCCAAATCATCCACCTCACTAGCTTGATCAAATTCCTCACATGGCTTGTGAAAGCTCACCTCACCTTGGAATTTGTCTTCCTCAATTATGCATGCAGTACCTTGCTCCAAGTCACCGTTATTTTCTGGAATTGCATCTAGTATGAATTATTGTTTCTCTTGTTCCACAGCACTCACAGCTCGAGCAACTAGTGTCTCCAATGAATTGATAGACTCCTCCCTACTCTTTACTAGCATCCTAAGCTCCTCCATAGTAACAACCTCATCTGACTGAAAAGTAGGAGTAGGTTGCTGATGTTGAAACTCTTCACTTCCAAAGAAATATGACATATCTGGAACATCTTGCTGGTACTGTTGAGGATGATATTGAAAATATGGTTGTTCCTCATAAGTGACATATGGATCAACTCCTTCGTAGTAACAATATTGTGAGGGATCATGAACGCCCAAACACTGCTCACATTGCTGAGGCATGGATGTCCTCGAATATGCCCACCATGGCAACTCCTCGCATGCCATCTTCAAACACTCAAGTACCTGAAACACACCGAACTAAACAAGATAGGTAAGAAAAATCTGAGTCAGTGAACTCTAACGACCACTATTGACAAGCACATAAACCAAAAATAAAACACCGATGATCCCTGGCAGAGGTGCCAAAAACTTGTTAACACTAAAACACGCAAGCGTACGTGGTCACAAGTGATATAGATAGAAGTCAAGTTCGTTCCCACAGAGATCTGGTTAGGTTTCAATTCAGTTCATGCACCTATGCAACAATGTATGATTATTATTCACTGCTAAGACATATCACAAGATTAAGTTTTTACTAACTATAATTACCTAAGATACAAATTAACAAACTAAAAATTACTAACTAATGAGAATTAAAATTGAATTACTTATATGCGAGAAAACATGGAATCCTACCTTCATCATCTACTTCACTTAGAGTTGATGCCTTTAATCAATGCATGTGATGGTTTTGATATCTGATCAGACAACACGGAACAAGTACACGCTACTTCTCAGTATACGAATACCAAACTAAACATACATCTACAAAAGAGATAGAAGATGAATAGACACCAATCATGCTTAGACCCTATATCTCTATAGAATTTGAAAACATAACGGTTGAAGAACAAGTTATCCATATTGATCACATAGGGCAGCATAATATCTCTATTTACGCTACAAATCATGATGTTAAAACATCAACCTATCCTATGCTAGCATGGCAAGTTCTAAATCTCAAGATCCACTCTCGTTTCGCAAGAGATTAACAAATTAGATGCTCATGACGCATCTAAACACATGAAACACAACCATACGAGGATATCAAGAATTCACCACACATAAATCTTTAAAGCAATCAAACTACTAAGCTACATAGATAAATCCGTTAGAATCCCATGACAACGATTAGCTCATAATTGTACCGCTCGTCATCATGGGATCTGATGAAACCATGATAATAAACAAAGTATGAATAATAATAATAATAATAATAATAATAATAATAATAATAATAATAATAATAATAATAATAATAATAATAAAACAAAGAGTTAAGAAAACAAATCTATGATACAAAAGATGAAGTAGATCTAGATCTGTTGCTTGTCACGAGCGTTGAAACCTTCTCTCCTTTTCTCCTTTGCAAATCTAAACTATGATATGTACAAGATATCTAATTGTCTAATTCTAATTTACAAGGGGTTGGATGTGTTTATATAGGCACTAGAAGTCTTTCCCAGCAAGAAATTGCCTTCTATTACAATTAGAATTCGATTAAGGTACTCAAAACTGCCCAAAATACAATTAGAACTTGAAAATGGCAAAACAGTAAATTCCCTGCTCCCATCAGTCTGCTTGTCGCGCAGTTTGCGCCCACCACACGCAACTTGCGCGCGCGAATCCTGTCCTAAGTTGTAGAAAATCTCTCAGGCTTCGCGTGGACAGTAAGATCGCTGAAAACGGACTTCTAGAACTCCAGATATGGCCAAAACAGTGTAAACTGCGCAACCTTCCCGGAAAATCCGAATTTTAATCAATTAATCCTCAAAACACGATAGAAGCATCACCCATAATCGAAATTCTTGTAAATCTGCACAACTAAACAAAACACATCAAATCTACAACAAACTTGAGGCTAAGTGAATCAATTTAAGCCGAATTGAAGCGATCAAAGTGGATATAAATCCACTTATCAAAATGTTATATTGTAAAGCATAATAGGACACGATTGGGTAGAATAGAGTTAGATGGTTAAGGCTATAGGTAACAGTGAGAGGCCAATTAAGAGCTGCTAGTTCAAGTGAAAAAAAGAAATTTGGAAAAGAAAGACAAGTATCGGAATTGACAAGTATGATCGAGTAGAGGCTTATGTATAAAGAATTAGAGGCGGATGTGAAGTGAATAACGAGTTGATGTATTGGAATTGGAAACTTCATGTACTGAGGTAAGTTATATTATCCCTCACTTATTGTTCAAGTGATGTGAACCCTTCTACTTTATTTATATGTTCTTTCGAATCTTTTTCTTGCAAGCATTTATACCCTTCATTTTTGTTTTGAATGATATGAACTTGTCCTTAATAATTGTGATGCTTGCTTCTAAATCGTTTCGCTAGGGTCTATACCCCTTACTTTTATTTCAGGTGATATTTTCCCTCAATTAGTATTCAAGTGTTTATTTTCAAAAAAAATATTTTTCAATTGTTGATTCCCTACACCTATCGTTCAGGTGTTGATTCTTTTAAAAAAAAATAAATAAATATTTCTAATCTTTATTAATATTTTAATACTTGATAATTTATCAGATTCCTCAATACCTATCGTCCAGGTATTGATTCTTTTAAAAATTATTTTATATAAACATTCCTCATTTTTATTAATATTCTAATACATGGAATTTTAAGGGATTCCTCAGTTTTGTACTATTTTATATTCTTCAAAAGTAATTAAGTAATTTTTTTAAACAGAGGAAATCCAAAATTTAAAAATTTATAAAAATCTCTTAGTATGATTCCTGGATATACATTATAATCTTCCCTCAATAAATATTCTTTCAAGGAATTTTTTCTTTAAATTACTATAATTCGAGGTTTATATTGTCGTTGAAGCATGTGTTGCTTAGTGATGATTAAAACCGAGAATGAATTGAGATCTTCTTACTTACTCAACTCATTATTGTCGGGCCGGGTTGGCAGCTAAAGCCTGTGAGTGCTTAGCTGACAAGAGTGAGGTTACGAGTAATTGAGAATTTCTTGAATATTTATTTTTAAATTATTTGAATCACTTATGTTAGTTTCAAAATATCTAAACAAGATTCTACCAATTCTGGAAATAGTTGAAAAAATGGTTTATAACCAATGTATTTACTCAAATATTCTGCTGAACTCAAAATTCCCTTATTTCATGAATTCCTTATAAGTTGTTGTTCAATTATAGAACCTGAATATTTGCTTTGTTTTTTTAAATTGGTTAATGACTCTTTATTGATTCATAATTCTGTCTTGCAGAACTATACCATGCTTAGTTAAATCTTATTGCTTTGTTGTTTATGATTTCCTTATATCAAATGTCCCTGACTCTCAGTCTTTTCTCATTGCTAATCAAAATGACTTGATTATTTAAAGGCTATATAAAAATTCCTTATACTGGGCTGATCTGTTATCAGTGAGTTTAAGGACTGAAAAGTGAAATGTTTTAAATTATTAATAATAAATTTGTTTATAAATTGGAAAAGCGTAAGAGGCTAGGGTGGTCCTAGTCCAGCACTTTTATTTAGCGTAAGAGGCTAGGGTGGTCCTAGTCCAGCATTAAAGGTCAATGTGTTGCCTAATTGAGAACCCAATTTCAAAGGAAGGGGGACTTTACATGGCTGATCACCTGTATTGTCCGTAATTAGGATAATAATACAATCAACTCAAATGTTTTTACAAAGTTTTATGAAAAGTATGTATTGATGGAAAGAAACGTTTTTGAGAAAAAGGTTATGATTTAAAGAAAAATGGAAAATTTTATGTTATGATAGAAATTGAGTTATTCCCTTGAGATAGTTTGATTATTGATATTGTTCATCAATGAAATATTGTTAAATCGTCGTTCAGTATACAATGCACTTGTTGAGCGTTCTTTGGCTCACTCTTGCTTTGTTTTACCTACCCTTTGCAGTTAGGTTTAAGGATGATCTACTTATATTTTCAAATGCGAATGAGAGCGAGGACGATCCTATTCGGAATAGATTTCAGAGTTAATGCGGGCGAGCACGGTTTTGGATTAAGCTACATATCAGATGGTATAGTGATTTGTATTTATAGTAGAGATAGAAGTTGTAATAATTTGTATTAATTAGATTCTTGTTTCATACCATAACCTGGAATCGATCCTCGGTGAGGAATCGTTGGTGTATTAAGTTTTAATTGTATTTGTTAAATTGGAATTTGGTTAGGTTGAATTACTGGTGGATAGTCTGATTTATGAATACTTCATGCCGAAATTTTCTAAAATTCCCCTGTATCAAAGTCTATTTTATTATTAAAAGTATATTTTCAGTATTGGGAAGTCGGAGTGTTACACATTTTGTTACAAACCCTTAGGATTTCTAACAGTATTAATGATTGAGAGTTGTAAAGATGGAAACGATGAAATTTTGAGTGGTGTAAGCTACATTTATGTCGAATGAAAAATTGATGAGCAGGTTTGAGAATTGAGGTTAAAGAAGGATTGAATATCAAGTTAGATTACGCGGTGGATTGGAAACACAGGAACAAGATTCGATAATGCGGAGAAACTGATTATGGTTAAGGAATAGATGATAAGGGCATGAAATGATAACTGTGTTAAAGTCAAAAAAAATAGAGTGAAGAGTGATATAATTGGTATGTGATAGTTATCGTGAAGGAAGGATTGTTGAAGGACGCTTGTTTATTTTATATTTTCACTGGGGATACAGTAGATAAAATATTACAAGAATTTGGATGTTAAGATAAATTGTCAGATATAAAAGTTTAGAGACGGAACAGAATAACTTGAGCAAGACAAGGTAGAGTGGGACGGTTCGTTTGTAAGGAATTTTAGCAAGATTGAAGCTTTGGATAAGGAAGTAAAGTGATTGTGTGGAGTTAATAACTTGTGCGAATATAGTCAGAGGATCACTAATATTAAAAGTAAGAGTGAGTTTACGCAAATGGAACGAGATGGTAAGAAAAGGAAGACAGGGAATGTAAGAATCCAAAATTTTGGATATAATTAAAACTTTTTATTATGTACCGAGGTAATGGTGAATAGTGATTACGACTACGATGTAACGATTGAGATAATGAATGGAAGGAATGGAATTCGATTTAAATATTTATATGTCTTGAAGAAACTATTGGTTGACACTTTAGATAAGAATTATCTATCTCCTAGGGAATTGAGATTTGATAATTCTAAAGGAGAAGATTATTCTTATGTCATCCAAATCGATATCTGTTATTGGTCCAGTGGATCCGTAAAAAGGTTAAGGAACGATCGAAAGAGATCAGGGACAATTGTACAACCCTAAGAGGATGAGTAAAGAAAAATGGATGAATAGTGATTTTGGTGGATTTAGGAATATTATTAGACGATGCTATATAGAAGTACCCGGAACGAAATTCTGAGTTCGTATTAGTGATCTAGGGGGAAAAAAAGTGTATGTAAAAGCTATCGGATTCTGAAAAACAGCACTTTTATTTTGCCCGAGATTTCCCTGGACACTGAAAAACTTAAGGAATTATTGAAGGGATTTAAGGAAAATAGGTTCAAGAATTATTAAAGAGAATGGAGGATGATAGTATAAATATTAAGACGGTTTCCGGTAAAACCCTAACTAGAAACGAATGAGTTATTCCTCCGAACGATCAATGAATTGAGCAATAAACGGATAAAGAAACAAGCAGATAACCAAGATGCCAGTATGTTCAAGTGGATAGAATCAAGTAACCAAGTAGGTACCAAAGGAACTAGATCAATTATGAGCTAACCAAGTGCTTAGCTTACAAAACAGGATAAACCAACACATGGCTCAAGTGATGCATGCAATGACCTCATGCCTTTAATAAAGTGGCTTTATGGACAAGATATTATTTTGGCATAGCAATAATGCATTGGATGAGACCAAACAAGAACAAACCAATCAAACAAACTCCATTTCTTTCTTTTCTTACAAACTGTCCAGCAGAACCATAGATGAAGAAAAAGTTCATATCTCCATATCTATCCATGATAAAATCACCAAATTTATACCACAGCCCCTCCACTCCATAGGAAAAATTCGCTAAAAATCTCAGGGCCATCTAATGAGTGTAGCCTAGTGAAATCACCTCCCCAAGTTTAAGAACAAAACTGTCCAGGTTGTTTGACAGTTTTTGGGACGATTTTCAACTGAACATATCTCCTTCATTACTCCATGAAATTTCATGTTCTTTAGCTTGTTGGAAAGCTGGTTAGATGCTCTACAACTCTCATTTAGAAGCCATGTCCAGAAAACCTCGGTAAGGTCTTCGGTTTTCATGATCTTTCAGATGGGTTTTAGAAGCTCCGAAAATCTTTAATTATATCCTTGATGTTTCTTGTTAGATCAATCTTAGTTAAGGTTGTACAAGGATTATTCAAGGCTTAGTAAGGCTCTATCACTCACCAAGGAAGGTATATCTCATCAAAACCCTAGCTTTTGTTTTGAATATTTAAGCATGTTCTTGATAGTTTAGTGTAGTTAAGGTTATGATGATGATTATAAGCATGGTTTGCTAGTAATTTAGTGATTAAGCAATATAATACATATGATGAATAAGTGATGAACTTCTGGACTTGTTAAGTTGATAATCATGTATATGAGTTGTATGGATGCCCAGTGTGGCTTGGTATCGATGTGATGATTTTTGAAACGTGTGATTTATAGCCGTCGTAATGCACGAATTTCGTTAAACCTTTAGAAACCAAAATTGACAGGAGGATTAATTACCCTAACTGGTTATGAACATGACATTTCCTCGTAGATCTCGAGTCATAGATCGTTTTGGCGAAAGAATCGAAACATTCCGACTAACGGTTTAGGAGTTATGATTAAATTACTAAAATTAGTTCGGAACCGTAAGTAAAAGTTCGTAACTTCAATTAAACCCTCGTAAAGCATGTTACTCAGTGGAGAATCTTGGTAAATAAATACTAGGGGTCATAAGGAAGGTATGAAAGAAAACCACATATCAAACGGATCGTTTTCCGATTTTATAAAAATGTTGGAATCAAAGTTAAACGCGAACGAACCCCTAAAAACCCGCTTGGTTATAACTTTGGTAAAACACTTAGAAAACGAACGATAAAACTCGAGGTATAATCTCGGTTCGTAATCGATCGACTTTAGAACTTATACGACTTAAGTATATACCGAGTGTGGGTATGATGACATGTCGTAATAACGAACAAATATCGGATCATATCAGTAATAAAAAGAGTTACACTAAAAGGTGTATAACGAGATAATTCGAAAATGTGTTTCAATTTAAGTGAAGTTATACTTAGACTTTTAAAACGTGTTAAGTGGTTAATCTCGAATGTTCTGATTGTTTATAGATCATCGAGCAGACCCAGGACACGCTATCTCCACCCACACCCAATTACCAGGCAAGTGTTCAAAACTTTGAACCTGTTGTTGTGATAATATATATATGTGATTGCCATTTTACATATGCCATAGCATGCATACCTATTGTCAAATTATATTATGATACCTGTTCCCTGAATTGATATTGGCTTATAGACTAGATACGAATTATCAGTAATAAGCTGGATTGTTCTGGTAAGACCCTTAGCGAAGGGCATATGATATTCATTTTAAATATAGACCGGGAGTCGGTATTTTGAGATATAGATAGTCGTGGAAACCCGGAGGGATTCCAACGACAGATTATTATTTATCTGAGGAATGTTATTGTTAAACATTATTTATATTCCATAAAGTATCAATTACTTGGAAATATTTCGAGGAATGTTATTCGAGTATTATCTCAGTCGAGAGATATTAAATGAGTGTTAGTTTCGAATATTCATTTAGAGTTGATTATTTAATGAATATTATTTTGATATTCATTAGAATGTTATTTATTAAATGAATATTACTTTCGAATATTCATTTAAACTTTTATGTACTTGATGAATATTATTTTAAAATATTCGTTGGAAGTTCTATTTACTTAAGGAATATTATTTCGATTATTCCTTTAAAGTTTTGATTACTAAATGAATATTATTTGGATATTCATTTAGAAGATTATTTATTAAATGAATATTATTTTCAAATATTCATTTAAGGATTGACCTAATTATTTAATATTATTTTAAACATTTATTGGAGTTTAATTATTTAATGAATATTATTTCGAATATTCATTTAAGGGCGGATTTATTTAGTAAATAATTCCATATATTCATTCGAGGATTACTTACGAGCTATATTAGAATTTAATAATATTCCGTAATTATTATTAAGTTAATAAATATTCTTGGAATATTTATTTAAATCTTTTAAATTCTTTTTAAAAATGATTTATATTAGTCGGAGATTATCTGTCACCTCCAGATATTATGTAAAATATTTCGGAGTCTTTTTACGACTATTTTATTAAGGAAAGGTTCCCAACTCTTTATTTTTCATTTAAATCTATCTTAAAACGATTTAAATGCTCGCTCAAACTTCCATGTTATAGGGGAACCTACTTGAGCAATGTTATTTATCTTGTAGACTTCCCGGTCATAAATCTCATAATTTATCCTTTTCACTCGCAACTTGGTTGCTATGGACTCATTAAGTCTGTGTGTACCTTCTCATCATTCGAGGTGTAAGATTATTGGAACAAGTTGATATCCATTAACAAGCAAAAGCTTGGGAAATGTTGATGAATTTTCCTTTCCAACTAGATACGACTACTTTGTGGAGTCTTATCAACAAGTATTTCACTCGGGGAAGGGAGGACAAACTCTACGTTTCGATGCTGTGGATTTATTCGAACTAGGAGTCGTGTGTAAGAGGCCGAGTCACGCGGTCCATCACAAGGCCTAACCATTGGCCAGGGAGTTACTATTAAAGGCAATCGACCAGTGGAGCCGTCAGTTCTTCCTTCTACCGGTAGTAAACTATATTGGGCTGTACCATCCCCGACTGATCATCAGGGAGTGGGATAGCTGGCGCGTGATAACTCCAGTATTGGTTCATCTCCCAAATTGGGAATTCCCTGCAACACGTATCGAAGACACTTCTTTCAGGTTGACGGTGTCTTCCGCAACACGTATCGAAGAGACTTCTTTCAGGTTGTAGGACTTCGAAAAATGTTAATAACTGGAATTGCAATATTTTCCTTGCAAGTTCCTCTTTATATGATAAATGATAATATCTTGCTTATTTTCGACATAGCAGATATTCCCACATATATTTACATTTTGATTTACCTTGTAACTTCATCGTTCATATTATACTGGCATCATTTCCGTAAATGCATGGCATATGGTTTGAAAGATACCTTTGAACTGTTATATATTATCGTTCAGTTAAATATTATTGTTGGTGGGCTATTGCTCACCCTTTCTTTATTATTATATCACAACAACAGCTAGACCAGATGACTCGCACAAGGCGCACTCGACGCTGGCAAGGACGATGAGACTACCAGAGCCGAAGAGAAAGCTATTGGTAGGATAGATTCATTCTTTCAATACTAAATATATGGACTAGTATGACTTATGGAAATGGATGGCAAAGAGTATGTATTCATATTGTAACTCTTTTGGGTTATAAAAACTCATAATGTGTTTAATAAAATTTGGTTGTTACTCTGATTTCATCTCTGGGACTATAACGAGTGTGTTTTATATTGTTGTGTTGGGTCATAAAGATGTAATTTATTTTATGTTGAGGTAAGTTCAAGTATTGTGGACAGAATTGGAGACCGTAACGACCGGATCCCGGACCCCGGATCTGGGGGTGTTACAGAAGTGGTATCAGAGCGTACATTATAAACCCCAGAGATGAGGTGATGTTAAAACAATAAATTCACTAAGATAATAAGAACTCTTGCCAAGTTCATAGTCGGACTACTTAATGTAGTGATGACATATAAAACCCTTATGGGAACTCTTAAATATCATGATAGTAACTTAGCTCGATATCGTATCGATGAGTAAGGCTACAGACCTTGAGGCATACGAGCATCAGCGCGATGATGCTTTATATGCTGAAGATCAGCAGGTAATTCGATGGAGTACCCTACTGGAGACCCGGAAGAGGTTCCAGCAGATAAGGAATATCCTGTTAGGATAAGGAGCTTACCCTTGAGGAATGAGGGCTGCAGCCAGAAAGAACTGAGTTATTAGCAAGAGAACTGAAGATTCATGTTGGATTCGTAGCCGGACTACTGGATGTAGTACCAACAAGTAAGACGGATTGGAAGAATCACTTGAGATCTTATACGGGAATAGATAAGAATCCTTAGAGACTTTCATATTAACGAAGAAAGAGCTAGAGGGATGTATGAAAGACAGCGATATAGGACGAGGAGCAGAGTCCCTAGGAATAGTTGTGAAGGAGGCAGTAAGTGCCATATCATTTGATAAATGAATAATTATGAATATTGTCAGTAATAATTCACCATGAGAGGCAGATGTCATAGGTTGTAATTTATGGAACCAAAGTGAGGTTAATGAGGTGGTTTTATTCAGGGTAATGTTCATGAATGAATCAGTAGAAAGTAAAGACATTGGGAAGTGACAGCATGATTGGATAAAGTTATATAAGGAAGTAGTAAGCAAGACAATGATCTCAGAACTTATCAGAAGATAAGATCAGTGAGTCAAGATGAACTCGTAATGAGACTACTGTCAAAGACGGAGTATAGGGTTATTTCAACTCAGTGAAATGATGAACTAGAAATGTTAGATGCATGTGATTCAGAGGAATATTAAATTCTTTCTTTGAATGGATTATAGTAGTTACCTTAAGTTTACTCTGATGCGGAGTTATAATGGATCAAGTAATACGATCAGCAGTTAAAGAGAAAAATTTGAGAAAATCTTCCTGGAGCTAAAAGATGAAATTGGTAATGACCAAGAGTTGGCATTGCTTAATGGGAAAAGGAGACTTTGTGCTTCCAACGACGCTTCGCATAAAGGATTAAGTGTGTGCTTGCACGGCACGACAAAGTACTTGCGGATGTGTTTGGACAGCACGATTCACCAGGTTCGGATGGCCTTAGTAGTGCCAATTTTGTGGAACAACCAACTCCGACGGTAATGTTCCTTCTGAGACTAGTGGTTAGGTAGACTGACATTTGGTAATATTGAATATCAGGACGTATAGGTATCAGGACGTTGTGACAGGTTTCAATTTGAAACTGTTGATTCCCTTCTAAGAAATGTAAATAATTAGTTCCTCTTCAGAGGTCAAACTTCCAATCTGATGACGATTATTTCATTAATTATGACTGCTTATGGTTCTACCTGCTTGGAGGTTCATAGAACTATTCTTCAGGTTTCGAAACTGGTTTCCTTAATGTTACCAGTAGGTGGATAGATTGACCAAAATTTCCCTGATTCTGGAAAGAAATCCGGAGAATTTTGGCAAACCTTGTCTTTCTGATTATCAGAGAACATCGTTGAAAAGAATGGAAACGGGAGCGAACCCTGTGGATTGGGTGTTATAGGGAATCAGGAAATTTTCAAGAATGGTGTTAACAGAGGATGTGAAATTTGGCTAGAAAGGAATGTAAGATCTAAGAGATTTTGAAAACCAGGATAAGGAGGCAAGATAACTATCTACATGATATGAATTACTGAGACTAGAAGGACCACCCTTATCGGAAGGCAAGATTTCGAGAGGAAGCCTACTTTAATTGTACTGAGATTAATATGAAAAGCTGTAATTGTAAGCAGAAAGAACAGTATGGTGAGAAGTGACAGAATTAGAAACTAGAAGTTCAATATGATTATGAATGACAATATGAAGAATATGAATGTGATGGCAGTTAAAAGAGTTGAGTGTAAGTTAGGATTGGCCTGTATAGTTAACTATAAAGTACATGCAAGGTGTGAGGATAAGAAGATGAAATTATGAGTTTCAAGAGATACGTAATGTTAACTCGAATAACTTGTAGAAGGGGGGTTGAATACAAGTTATGTAATCGTGTCTGATTTTTACTTGATTAGATAAACAAGAACAAACGAATAAATCAAACTGTTTGTATTAATAAAATCAAATACAAACTCTACCAAAGGTGTACAATACCTTTAGCAGCTTCTCTCAATACAAATCTCTTTCTGTTTGTTCACTCGTATACTCACGATGATCATAAATCTCACACATATTACAATATTAAAGAGAGAGTATTTATAATGCTACCTATCAACTAATAACAGAAAGTAATGATTAATACATGTAATGTTCTACCGTCTAGTTGATAGTTTCCACTGATAGTAAATTCCTTTCTTCATGCACACTTCTTTCCATCTTCTGAATACAAGATCCTAAAGTATAGCACTTTCCAATTCTGCAGCTTCGATACAATCAGGGTCTGTCATAGTCCCTGAAAACTCTGTAGTCCATGACCTCAGTCTCTGATCAAGTACTGTTCACAGTTTCTGCAGATCTTGAAGAACTGATATCTCCTTAATCAAATGCTAAACCCTTTATAAGATCAGGGTATTACAAGAAGTGTTATGTCATTCTATTCTACACATCACAACTCATGAATTTATTCCTAACAATCTCCCCCTATTTATGCTTTATAATATGAAGCATAAATCTGAGTTGTTGATGTCAAAACCTCTAACAATGCAACTAGAATAGAATATTCCTGAATCTAATATTTACATGAAGTTAAGTCACATAAGTACCTCAATTACTCAATCTGCCTTAATTCTTCTGAACTGTGAATTATCTTTGAGAAATTCTTCAAGCAAAGCATCTTCAGTTTTGGCTAAGACTTCACCAACACTCTGTTTCAGATTTAACATGTCATCATTATCAGTAATGATTTGATAATGCAGAGCTCTTAACTTGTCTGGCCTGTATCTGAAGTGATTAAGATTTTCAATAGAAACAGAATCATACTTCCCTTCCATAGCTTGATAAAAGACAAAAGATCCCCCATCATCAACATTGATTTTTAATTACTTATACTCAATCTCTTTGTCTTTACCATCATCATCAACATAATGTAGCTTGAAAAGTGGTACATTTTCCTTCTTTGCTCCATACAATCTCTTCAACAATTTATCAATTTCACCAGTCCAGTGCATAAGTGATGCATTATAGTTCTGAGTAACTTCAGCATTTTTGTGTAACAAGAATTGAACATATGATAACTATAACAGCCCCAGATCCAGGGTCGGGGATCCGGTAGTCACGGTCTCAATTTCTATCCACAACATCAACCTAAATTAACTTACAACCTTGTGACCCAAAATAACAACATATAACACACCAGTTATAGTCCCAGAAATGAAATCAGAGTAACCAACAAATATTATTAATCACAAGTTTTGAGTTCTTACAACCTAAAGGAATTACAATTTAATTGTTACATACTCTTTGCCATCCGTTTATGATAAGTGGATTTTATATCCACTTCGAATGCCTCAGTTCGGCTTAAATTAATTGTTTTGGACTCAAGATGTTGTAGTTTTGATGTGTTTTGCTTAGTTGTGCAGATTTACGAGAATGTTGATTAAAGTTGATGCTTCTATTGTTTTCGGAGATTTATTTGATTAAAATTCGGATTTTCCGGGAAGGCTGCGCAGCTTATACTGTTTTGGCCATATCTGGAGTTCTAGAAGTTCATTTTCAGCGATCTTACTGCCCACGCGAAGCTTGAGAGATTTTCTACAATATGGGATAGGAAGCAGGTGCAAGGAACATGCTGATTAAATTCGCGCACGTGATCTTTTAAAAGAAGGCTTTAAATTTACTGTTTTGCCCTTTTTCTAATTCTAATTGTATTCTGGGCAGTTTTGGTACCTTCTTTAAATTCTAATTGTAATAGAAGGTAATTGCTTGTTGGGCAAGATTAGGAGTATCTATATAAACACATCTAGGGATCGGAAAAACATGATTATTATTATTAGAGTTCATTGTTAGAGAGATACAATTTGTACGCAGCTTTTAGGATTTTTTCTGGAGAACCATTATTTTCTTTGAAGATTGAAGTTAAAAGGTTTCTTTTCTATATTCTTCTAATTATGATTTCTTTTATTAATTCTTGTTTTGTTAATTTAATCATTTGTAACTAATTCTCTAATCTGAGAATTGGGTAGTATTCCTTGGTATTCATGCCTGTTTAATTATCTGTGATTTTCTTGCTTTGCTGATCTGTTATTGAGGGCTTAACACAATTAGGGGAGTCATGAACCTTTGATTGGATTTTAGGGATTGTAATAACTTGGAAGAGGAGTTGCAATTTTAGTACAGGATTTAACAGACATAACTCGAATATTTGATTGGAAGATTAATAGGAGAGTTGTGAGACTTATAATTCTTGGTGCGTAATAGTTTATGATTGTATTTTGATTGTATCACGGAAGTGACAATTAAGGTGTAGTTGTAGACACTATATTGTATCTTGGAAGAGATTATTATAACCTTAGAAGAATTGTTTTCAGCAGAGTAAGAACGTAGATGTCACATAGATATTGAATGTGTATTGAAACCAAGTGAAGAACCCCAGTTCTTGGATTCTTTTCCTCATATATATTTTATTCTCAATTGATAATTAGTTTAATTTAGTTTATAAACAAACCAAACATTCTTCTACACTTCTAAATTGTGAGAGCTAGGATACTTGAACTTGATATTATATTCAGTCCTTCCCTGCGAACGAACAACAAAAATACTACTAACAAATTGGCGCCGCTGCCGGGGAAGGCAGTGATGTGGGTTTGAGTTAATTGTTTCTTGTAGTTTGGATTTTATCTTTGTATATATTTTTCTTTTCTTTCTTTTTGTTTTTCTTTCTTTGGTGTGTCTACAGGTTATTTTAGGTAGACAATCTAAACAGGTTTTCAGGAGAGAGACTAGATGGAGTACAACTTTGGTTGGAACAATGCTCAGAATTTATACAAAAGTCAGGAACAATATCAAGACTTCAATCCTTATCCACAATTCAATTCCTATGAGGATCGTAATGTATATCAGGTGAATTCGTTCTATTCTGAGAACTCATTTTATGCTCCATATGCCCCTAGCAATGATTTTTCATATTCGTTTGAAAATCAATATCATGATGATGTTTATCCATATATGTGTAATGATGTTGATACGAGTTTAACTCAGTCTAATCCTTCTTTACTTGCTGATTGGGAGATTGCGCTAAATAAAATGATTCAAGGAACTCAGTCTAATCTTCCCTTACTTTCTTTGGGAGTTTTTGATGAACCAACTTTAGAGATTGCTAGTGACAATGATATTCCATGTGATTCAATAGCTTGGTACGAGGAGAATGCTAAACTAAATAATTTTATTTTGGAAGTTCGTAACGTGTGGCATGACGGTTGTTATCGAACTCCTCCTTGTGTCAATTTTCCTCTATGCCATGATTCTTGTTTAGCAATTGATGATAATGTTGTGTCCGATGAGTCTACTTGTGTAGTTGATAATTGTCCCATGCGCATTAATGATAATTTGGATGCAATTGAAATTCTACCAGTTCTAGAAAATTTTGAGCTTAATACGTTGGTAGATGAGATTAAAATTGATGAGTGTCCAATTATAAAAGAGAAGGAAGTTAAGATTGAGAAAGTTGAAAATCTTGCTGTAGAGTATAAGGATCCGATTTGGGAGGAGTATATGAGTCGTACTTATAATGATTATTCTGACGACTTTTCTAGCTATTTTGATGTTTCTAAGTCTCTTGAGCATGATAGGTTCTTGAAAGTTTTCGTACCTTTGAATGAATCTAAGGTTTATTTGCACAATATGCTTATATTAGAAATTCGTAGATATGTGCATCTGTTTGCTTTTTATCCTCATTGAAGTTTCCAGGTATAATCGGCGTCAAGCTATTGACGTTAAAGGAGCGCTTCGTGGGAGGCAACCCACGCATTAGAGTAAAAAAAAAAAATTAAAATTTGAGTCTTGAAAAAAAAAAAAGAGTGTTGAGAAAAAAAAACTGTGCAAAAAAAAAAATCGATCAGTGGCGTAGGCTGCCCCTGCGTGACGCAGGTTGCACCTGCGTTACTGCTTCTCGCGCAGGCTGCGCCTACGTGACGCAGGTTGCCCCTGCGTGACAGCTTAGTAGGGCAGAGTTTTTCAGCAGTTTTGTATTAAAAAAAAGAAATTTTTTTTTTCTTTTTCTTTCTTCTTTCTTTCAACCCTAATTCTTTTCTACTCCTATTCTTTCATCCCTAACCTATTCCTAATTTCATAATAATCCCCCATCTTCTATCTCTAATCCTATATCTATTCTAATTCTTTTTCTCTAAATTATTAAATCCTTTTTCTACCTTACATCAAATTTCATACCCACCCAAAATTTTTTCCTTTTCACATTAAAATTTTTATTCACCCAATCACTCCATTATATATACCCACTCATACATACAAATCTAATTCCTCTTTTATTTATTTAAATTCAATTCTAAAGAGGAATTAATTACAAGTTCACCTCTTTGATTCGTAATTGGTTTATCTTCTCTAATCTTATTTTTATTACGAATTTGTGTTCTTGTAATTGGGGTTTTTTAGGATTCTTGTTATTTGGGAGGTGGCCATTCTATGGAGTTCGTACGCATTATCCTCCACCAGATTCATCCGAGGAGGGTTATGATTCAGCTGGTTAGGTATGTTTTCTACTTTCCCTTGTATTTACTTCCATTCAATGCAGACATTGAATCTTTCAAGTTTGGGGGTGTTTTGAGGGATTAGTAGTTGTTGTATTATTATGTGTTCATGTAGGATTTCATGTTTTGCATATTAGTAGTAGTAATTCATGCATATATGTTCGTGTTATCTACGTTTGTTTCATATAGGACATTCTATTTTTTGTTTCGTATACCATGTGAGTTCATTCTAGTTGCATTTTCATGGCATGCATTTTTCATGATCCCTTAGAACGAGCTGATTCTGATTGATAGGTAGATGTTTAATTGAGTGTGGTGATGATGAGTAGAGGGCTTATTTATAGTTTCTAGGAAATTGACTTGCATGTTGCGGGAACAAAATTTTTACACAAACTCATGGGGTACTTTTGGGCTAGGTTAGGGTCATGCTTGTTTGGATGTTTTGAGATTTAATCACCTGATTATATTTAGAATTTTCGTTATTCCCTTGATAGCGTAGTAACACTTAAGTCAAAGTTTGGGGGAAAACAGGGATTTCATGCTAGTTGTATTAATTGTTAAATAATGGCTAGGTGTCAAATGGCTAGTAGCCGGCTCATATTTATATGAGTAATCTAGGGTTGGAAATGAGAAAGGCTCATTCCAGATCGCAGAAAAAAAAAAGAAAAAAAAAAGAAAAAAAAAAAGAAAAAAGAAAAAAAAAGAGTCAATAAATTGTTTATATGCAAAATTAACCAGAGTGAGCTCTTTAATACTCGAGTAATTAAGTCTGAGGGGACTTAGTCCTAGTGACCTAAGACTTTTATAGTCTGGGATCCACTGACCTAACACTCGCTACATGGGTATTATTGTATAAGCCTTTTGGGGTCTCATTCATTGCACGGTTAAATAAGCATGATTGTATATATGTGTCATAGTAGTTAGTAATAAAGCATGAATTTCTGTCTACCTTGGGTAAGGATGGAGGTGTTTCTAGGTTATGAAGTGTCTACAGTCTATTCTATTTATAAACCTGTGATTGTCTTGGCGAAGAACATGTATGATTTTTGACCTAGTTTTGGGAGTATTTCTGATGAGCATTGCACACACGCACGTTTCTGTTCATGTAATGTTAGTATACGGGAACTTGGTCGAGCTCTATTTGGATTTAGTTGCATTCTTTGAGATATTTGCTTGTTAGTTGGTTTTGGTCAGTTTGAAGGGGATCGTTGCATATTTCATATTAGTTGCATTCATGCATTGCATTGCATTAGGTTAAATGGATTTTGTGGGTACATTCGCTATAGGCCCTCACGAGACCTTACTCGTCCACTGGGGCTGCCTAGGGGTTTAAAGGGCTTGTTGCATATGCCAAATGCAACCGTGATCACCTACGGAAGTGGTACTAGTTAGTTAGTTGTAATTGTTTATGCTTGAGGACAAGCATCAGTTTAAGTTTGGGGGTTTGATAAGTGGATTTTATATCCACTTCGAATGCCTCAGTTCGGCTTAAATTGATTGTTTTGGACTCAAGATGTTGTAGTTTTGATGTGTTTTGCTTAGTTGTGCAGATTTACGAGAATGTTGATTAAAATTGATGCTTCTATTGTTTTTGGAGATTTATTTGATTAAAATTCGGATTTTCCGGGAAGGCTGCAACTTATACTGTTTTGGCCATATCTGGAGTTCTAGAAGTCTGTTTTCAGCGATCTTACTGCCCACGCGAAGCTTGAGAGATTTTCTACAATATGGGATAGGAGGAAGGTGCAAGGAACGTGCTGATTAAATTCGCGCACGTGATCTTTTAAAAGAAGGCTTTAAATTTACTGTTTTGCCATTTTTCTAATACTAATTGTATTCTTGGCAGTTTTGGTACCTTCTTTAAATTCTAATTGTAAGAGAAGGTAATTGCTTGTTGGGCAAGATTAGGAGTATCTATATAAACACATCTAGGGATCGGAAAAACATGATTATTATTATTAGAGTTCATTGTTAAAGAGATACAATTTGTACGCAGCTTTTAGGATTTTTTCTGGAGAACCATTATTTTCTTTGAAGATTGAAGTTAAAAGGTTTCTTTTCTATATTCTTCTAATTATGATTTCTTTTATTAATTCTTGTTTTGCTAATTTAATCATGTGTAACTAATTCTCTAATCTGAGAATTGGGTAGTATTCCTTGGTATTCATGCCTGTTTAATTATCTGTGATTTTCTTGCTTTGCTGATCTGTTATTGAGGGCTTAACACAATTAGGGGAGTCATGAACCTTTGATTGGATTTTAGGGATTGTAATAACTTAGAAGAGGAGTTGCAATTTTTGTACAGGATTTAACAGACATAACTCGAATATTTGATTGGAAGATTAATAGGAGAGTTGTGAGACTTATAATTCTTGGTGCGTAATAGTTTATGATTGTATTTTGATTGTATCACGGAAGTGACAATTAAGGTGTAGTTGTAGACACTATATTGTATCTTGGAAGATAACATTATAACCTTAGAAGAATTGTTTTCAGCAGAGTAAGAACGTAGATGTCACATAGATATTGAATGTGTATTGAAACCAAGTGAAGAACCCCAATTCTTGCTCATATATATTTTATTCTCAATTGATAATTAGTTTAATTTAGTTTATAAACAAACCAAACATTCTTCTACACTTCTAAATTGTGAGAGATAGGATACTTGAACTTGATATTACATTCAGTCCTTCCCTGCGAACGAACAACAAAAATACTACTAACAGTTTACATAGGTCATGCATATAATAAGTCTGATGAATCAAAAATTGACAGTCTAGCCTACTGGTTGCTCCTACCTCAGCAATGCCGACCATGACATCCATGGGCAACCCTATGACTGTTGTCCCTGCTTGCACCGAGTGTGACTTGTGCTAGCCATCAGATCTAGCTGTTGTTGTGATATAATATGTAAAGCAAGGGTGAGGAATAGCCCACCAAAATAATATGTAACTTGAACAATAATATATAACAGAACAGCAAAAATATATATAACAATTTCAAGAAAAATCTTTGAACCCATATGCCATGCATTAACGAACATAGAGCCAGTATAATATAAAGGATGAAGTTACAAGGTAACTCGAATTATGTCTTTCGTAAGAATATCTGCTATACAAAGATAAGCACCAGAAATTATCACTTTTTCTTAAAAAGGATATTGCAGGAAAAATATGCAATTCCAATTTTGAATAATTTTCAGTCCTGCCAACGCTGATAATGTTGCAGAAAATAAATAGATTCTGGATAGTAAACCAGTACTGGAGTATGTCGCGCCAGATGACACCGCCTTACGATGATCAGTCGCAGGTTGTGCATCTTAAGATTTTTTTTACTACCTGTAGAAGGAAGAACATATGGACACCACCATACGCCAAATCTCCCTATCCAACGGTTGGGCATAGTTGGGACCGGCGCCACTCGGACCCTATTTCAAGGATGGACTATCCCACAGCCTCTTACACCAGTTTTAATGATGGACAGTCCCACAGCCTCTTACACAAATACTCCTAGTTCGAATAATTCCAAGATTCTGAAACATAAAGCTCGTCCCCCTTTCCCCAAGTATAATACTTGTTGATAAGACTCCACGAAGTAGTCGTATCTAGTTGAAAAATAAAATTCACTGATATTTCCCAAGCTGATGCTTGTTAATGGATATTAACTTGTCCCAATAATCTTTATCCCTCGAATGATGAGGAAGTAACAAACAGACTCAATTTGATGGCTAGCAACAAAGTTGCATGTGAAAAGAATAGTTTAACAAGTATATGACCGGGCAGTCAAAGAAATAACATCTCTCAAGCAAGGTTCCCTTATATTTTAGAAGATAGATTCGAATGAAGAATGGAGTTTTTGAGAACCTTCCTTGACAAAAATAATAATAACACGACTCAGAGATACTTTACATAGTATTTGGATATCAAGGAAATTTTGAATAAAATATCTCATTTTAGAACTAGTTGAAAAGAATTAAATAAATATTCAAAGAATATTTACTAAACCAGAATTAGTTCAAGAGTATTCTTAATATAATTATTGCTCATGATTAACCCTCGAGTAAGCGTATATAGGTTATTTATTAGATAATTAATTCCTCGAATAAATGTTCAAAATAATATCCAAGAAAATAAATAAAACCTTAAATGAATATCCAAGATAATATTCATTAAGAAAATAAGCTCAAATGAATAATCGAAAATAAACAATTAAACTCAAATGAATATTCGAAATAATATTCATTTAAATAAATAAAGCTTGAATGAATATTACAAATAATATTTACTAAATAAATAACTACGAATGAATAGCCTCAAATGAATAATAAAAATATTATTCATTAGATAAATAATATCGAATGAGTATTTAAATAACGTTCCTCGAATAATTTCCAAGTACTTAATACTTATGGAAATTTAAATAATGTTCGTAAATAACATCCCTCAATAATCTGTCACTGGAATCCCTTCGGGTTTCCATGACTATCTCTATATTACAAAATACAGACTCCCGGTCTATATTGAATGAATGAGAATCATATGCCCTTCACTAAGGGTTTTAACCAAATCCGGCTTATAACCAATATATCATATCTAGATTATAAGCCAATTTAAAATAAGGAACAAGTATCATAGAAACCAGAGTCGCAATATAATTGAAAATAGGCATGCATGCTATGGCATATGTATAACAACAATCATATATATTATCACAACAACAGCTTCAAAGTTTTGAAGACTTGCCTGGTAGTCGGGTGTGGGTAGAGGTAGCGTGCCCTGGGTCTGCTCGGTGATCTATACACAATCAGAATATTCGAGATTAATTACTTAACACTTTTTAAAAGGCTAAGTATAAACTTTACTTAAGTCGAAACACGATTTTGAATTATCTCGTTATGCACCCTTTTGTGTACTCTTATTAACCTCGTTCCGACTCGACATTTATTCGTTATTGCGGCTCGTCATTACACTTACACTTGGTATATACTTAAGTCATGTAAGTGCTAAAGTAGGTCGTTTACGAACCAAGGTTATACCTCGAGTTTTAGCGCACGTTTTCTAAGTGATTTACCAAAGTTATCACCAAGTATGTTTTTAGGGGTTCGTTCGCGTTTAACCTTGATTCAAACATTTTTATAAAATTGAAAACAATCCGTTTGACATGCGGTTTTCTCTCATGCCTTCCTTTTTGTCTCTAGTATTTAATTATCAAGATTCGTCACTAGCTTGCATATTTTACCGAGGGTCAATTTTAATAACGAACTCATACTTACGATTTCGAACGTCTTTTAGTAAATCGGTCATAATTCCTAAACCGTAATTCCGTTTCGCATGATCTTTATATCAAAACGAAGCTTATAACATAATCTATCTTGTCATGGCATAATATGAAACTGGACAGTGAGTTATAGCTACTGTCAACCACGATTTCTTAAGGTTAACGAAAATCGGGCATCCATACCACTTATACACATGTTTTTCATCTTCAACTGTCCAAATTCATCTATAATAACATCATATCATAATCATACTTAGATCAACTAATAAATCCATATTCATGCTTATAATCATGCCTATAACATCACTTATGCTAAAACCATCAAGATCATGCAAAATCTCAAAGTAAGATCTAGGGTTTCAAGAGATGATTACCTTCCTTGAAGTGTGCTAGAGCCTTACTAAGCCTTGATCTAGTCCTTGTCTGGCCTAAGATAGCTAAATCAACAAAAAGAAATCAAGAAATCCATGTTAGTTCATAAGAATCACTATTCATCATCCTCTTTGAGGATTTTTTTGAAAATGGAAAAAGAAGAGATTGAAGCTAGGATTTTGTGGAGATTACTTTCATGAATTATGAGACACACCATAAAAATTAGAATATCAAATGATGGTGGAAAGTGGGATTTTGGTTCTTGATTTAGGGTTTGGGCCGAGAGCTCTTCCAAGTGGGGGATGGGGGAGAGTATTTGCTTGGTTGGTTTTGGATGAGAATGAATAAAGTGGTTTTGTTATGATAATATCTCATCTAAATTGATTTATTAAAGTTGTGATGCAAGGGATGATGTCTTTTGCATGGACATGTGTTGATAATTGGATGGTGTTCATGTAACTAGTAGTTTGATTGCTAAAACTTGGTTGATCTTCTATGTATTCTGGTTAGTAATGCAACTAGCTTGGTTACTAGATAATATCTACTAGCATGTGCATGTATCTTGGTCCCTTGCTTGTTCCTTGTCCGGTTATTGGTTAATTTGATTGATCGTTCGAAAGAATATCTCGAAGGTTTCTAGTTAGGGTTCTCCCGGAAACCTCCTTAATATTTATAATACTATTCTCCATCATTCTTAATAATTCTCGAATCCATTTACATTAAATACTTTTAATAATCTCTTAGGTCTTTCAGTGTCCAGGGAAATCTCGGGGAAAATAAAAGTGCTATTTTTCAGAATCCGATAACATTTACATACACTCTTTTTCCCCCTGGATTACTAATATGAACTCAGAAATTCGTTCCGGTTACTTCTATATAGCGTTGTCTAATAATGTTCCTAATTCCACCAAAATCACTTTCACCACTTATTCTTTATTTATTCTTTTAAAGTTATATAGATTCCCGGTTCTTTTTCGATCGTTCAATAACCCTTTTACGGAATCACTGGACTGATAACAGATATCGATTTGGATGACATAAGAATAACCTTCCCACTTGGAATTATCAAATCTTAATTTTCTAGGAGATAGATAATTCTTATCTAGATTGTCAACCAATAACATTCTTCATGACATATAATTATTTGAATCCAAATCCATTCCATTCATTCATTATAACAATTGTTACATCGTAGTCGCAACCACTATTCACTATTACATCCATACATAATAAAAAGTTTTAATTCTACCAAAAATCAGGGTTCTTACAGTCTCCCCTCCTTAAAAGGATTCCATCCCGGAATCAGGTAGGAAGCAAAGAATCGTTTGTCTGTCGTTTCACTTTTTAGGTTCCCGGTCAATTCTTAGTCGTTCTACCCTTTCTCAGCACATCTACTAGTGCTACAATACATACTTTATCCTTTTTCCATCAACTTTGCTACTTTTCGTACAGCACACTATCCGGGTTATGCTCTTACTCAGTCTTATCCTTATTGATACCTGCTGTAACATTGGTATCACTATCGCACTGCGAATTTGGAGGTAACCTCGCTCGTACTGTGCATTTCCTGATCGCTTTAATCTTCGCAATCTCGATCAATATAGAGAAGTGGAAAGATTTATTGAGAGATCACTATGATCAATGAACATTTGTTATATTGCATAGTTAGTACAAAAGGGGGCCAGCCTTTAGTACTTGACAAGCAATTAAACAAGTTATGGTATTCCACTTAGACTTCTATCACACAAACAGATAGTCACGTAGCAGTACCTCCCCTCCTTAAAGGGTTGTTCTTCTTAATTCAAAAAGAAGGTGAATAAGAGAGAAGAAAGGAAAAGAATTTCAAAGAATTAGAGAGAGCTTTCATGATTGTAAAATATCATACTTAGAATTGACCTCTGAACTATGGAGGTTCATCAGGGAAGAAAAATAATCATATTCGTATCAATTACTATTTTATCGTAATCTCACGTGTTAACATATCCTTACTGCTCCGTCCATCATTCTATGGACCTATACTCTTGTTTACCCTTAGCAACGCTTACTTTAGAAAATTCCTTCAACCTTTCAAGTTAAATCTTAGGTTTCTCGCTTGACATCGTTGTTACTGACATTCCATGCCACGCTACTAGCTTTTTCATATATATAATACTAACACTATCAGGTTGTCATCCCGAGGATTCGCTAGAAAGCACAGTCATTAATCCTTTCATAACATTCCTTGCTTTACATTCCATAATTACTTTTCCAGTCTTTTCTTTATCAATCACATCCTTCTTATTAGTTGATTTTTATTCACTTTTGTTATTTACCTCCACCGTCATCTCTTTATTGAGACATCTTTTTCACTTGGCACCTCCTTACTGGTATCCCGTCACATTTACTCTATAATCATCGCATTATTCCAATTTTAACCCTCCAAGATGAATCTGGATGATTTCTTTAACTTAGATCCAATATAATCTACTTCTGCTAAACTTGTTTCTCATCACTTGTTCTTTCCTATTCGTGATTTTTCACAGGTTATTCTTCGTACGTCAGACTAGGTCGTATATCTGTCTGCTCGTACTCTTATCATCTGTCGAGTATCTGCATTTCACTGGCATAGCCTTGCCATATGAAACACGTTACGATCATGCCATAAGTTTTGCGGGTAAAGTTGGCTCGAATGCCACCTTCCGAACACTTTTAAACTCTTAGATGGCCCAATAAATCTCGGGCTCAACTGCCCTTCTCTCCAAGTCTCATTAATTCTTTCCACGAAAATACCTTTAGCATCATGAATCTCCAACCTCATATTCTCTATCTTGTTTGCGCAGAAATACCCTAACATAAACTTGCTTATCATTCATCAACATGCCATTTAGCTTATCAATAGCAGCACTATCTTTATCTTTGCATCATCGTCTACTTTCTTAGAAGAATCACCACTACATTAATGTAGTCCATTGTTGAATCACCATCATTTGCTGTTTACGTAGTGCTTTAATAGTTAATCAGACAGGTTTCATAGTTGTCATATCCAAAATTCTCTAAGAATACGAACTAATCACTATTTCTTATTCATAAGGAATACTTCCTGAACTTGATGTAGATATTAATAAAGCAGATAAAATTGCAGTAGAGCTTCGATCACCGCAGCTATGCCAGGTTGATGAAATGGTTAATCAGATATCTGCAGTAGAAGACTGGAAATTTAGCGGTTTACTTAATCAATTTCGTATCATGGTCCTGGTTTACCTCAAAATACCACCTCCTAAGGTGTGTAGTTTGCTTAAAACGATATCGGGAATCGAATCTTTACTTAAACTATTATTACAGCCGATTGTTACACAGTCATCAGAAGGAATGTAATTCCTCCACTCCGATGTGACCTTCAAGGTCCTTCCAAATATCCTTCCATTTCTTCGGTATGAGCATTTATAATTACTCCTATATACTTAAAGTGTCGGCCACCTCATTGGCCTTTCCCTGATAATAATAATTTCTTGTAACCAATGTTCTTTGGATCTATTCCAACTCAAATTTTTCTACCTCATTCCCATCACTATTGAGTGAAAGCTTTCTCCCTTAAGCTCTATTGAAGGAGAAAAGTATGCATCAGTCTTTTTCCATAAGTCATTGCTGTTGGTGTATACTGAAAATATTTATTTGAAGTATATACATTTATTTCTGGCCTATTTTATTGAGAATCATTTAAATGTTTACATGTTGTCTAAATATTATATATTGTGAATAATCTAGTATCAAATGGGATACAGAATATTAGATTATTAAATACGGTTTATATAATATAATATGGTTCACAGCACAGGTGGTGTTAGACAATCCACTGGAATGGCTGTAGTATTATTTAGATTAGTTTATATTGACTAATAAATAATACTAGTATACTTTGTGTATATTGAACAGGATCAAATTTAGAATTGTTCCCTTATACTGATTAAGAAGGTGAACTAAGATTCTATGTTATTATTAATGCTTAGGTTCTTAATCCAGATATAGTAATTGACACGTGTATATTATTTACATGCTTTGATTTATATATGAAATAATTCTTTTGATTTATTTCATTATATTTTGGGTGATGGAATAATATATATGGTGGATATTATTTATTGAAGGAATACATGTCCTGATAATATTCGGGTTAATGATGTCCCCTTGAAAGCTCAAAAAAGATTTAATTATGTGAAACACTGCAGGTGGATTTATTCCGGCATAATTAAATAAAGGTTGAGTGGATGATCAAGGATAAAAGATATTAATTAAATGAATTATCAGTAATTTATTTAATTAATGGACATACGATATTTTAAACATGGGGAATTTAATAAGCAAATAATGTTGGAACCGAATTAATTAATTAAATTACGGTATTGGGAAAGGTAGTGCAAATATTAATTCTTTAGTGGATTGAATTAATATTTAATTACATTGGGCTATGCCCAAGATGTAATTAGAAGGCCCAACCTAATTGTCCATGATCCCTATTGTAGCCTATATATATTCTTATTCTCTTCTTGCTAAAGGGGGTTAAGAAAAATATTGTAGCCACCAAGGAGGAAGAAGAGAGGATAACTTGAGAAGACGAAGGCCACACTTCGCTCAAGGGAATTTGGGAATACAATAGAAGAGCGTGGAATCAACCGTTAACAAGGTGCCTTTTCTATTCGTACTCGTTAATTTATTGTATCAAAAATCGCAGTGCCAAGATCTGATTGTTCCAACAATTTGTATCAAGAGCCTGGTTCAATGGTTCTGCGATTTTTGATACGATGTCCATGTCATAATTATATATGCATGTGTATAGTGGTGTGCTTGGATAATAATCTTTTTCAGGTTGTTTAATATCCACTATTATGGCCATGTAATTTTAATTATGTGTTTGGATCCCACGTGGTTTAATCGTGGTTAATTTTTTTTGTTTTTGGTTTCCACGTGGTTTATCGTGGTTGTAAATCACGAGGGTTGATCGTGATATTTAGTTTTGTATTAGATCTGTTTTGTATGTAATTGTTTGATGGATTATGTAAAAATCCGGGTATTTTGTAACAATTATGTGCGATCGGAAATCAAAACGGAGATCAAAATTATTCCACTGCGCTAGCTGTTGGTGGCTGCTGGTGTTAATATTCAGAACTGAATTCGGCAGAACATTAGCAGAAAATTATCATGGTACTGTAGCAAACCGGTACTATAGCAGGTACTGTAGCAAACCGGGTACTGTAGTAGTTTGGCGGCTGGCGGCTGTTGCAGTTTGCAGATTTGCAGAAAATTTTCTAGGCCTGCTGAAATTGTTTAATGGGCCATAATAGTGGATTTAATTATTGTTTTAATTTTTAATTCCGCTATTTAATTTTAATTATTGCATTAAATAATTATTATATTTGTTGTTAATTATGTGTGTAATTTTTTATTACATATTTAACATAATTAGGACGACATGGACATTAATTTTATTTATTGCTTTAATTTTATGATGCATGCTGCTATGTTATGTGTTCTTTGTATTGTTATTTTTATAACATGTAGACCTCGAAAAAATAACATAGGGCGATGCATCTAGGTAAAATTCCTCAATTTTAAATAAAAATTCTAAGTGGGTGAGGGAATTAATTAGGAATTAAATCCCATGGTCTCCATTATTGTTTGTATGTAATTTAACACCGAGACGAATATAAATTATATACATGCCACCCATCGTGGCGTATGATTTATGGTGTCAGGTAGTGTTATGGATATTACTAGAACAAACTTCCTAAATTAATTACGAATATTGAAAGGTATACATGCCACCCATCGTGGCGTACCAAGTTTCATAGAATTCGATTAATTTGTAGGGTACCAATGATTGAATATAGATATTCGATATTGAGAGAAAGGATGATTCTGTCTAGAAAGGGGTCTTAAGTGACGCCTCTTGACAATGCTCCCCCCGATCTGGGAATTATCCTATTATCGATTATTGAGTTGAAATATTTAATGGTGGCACCCGGTCTTATTATTATTAATTTAAGATTTGATAATGGTATACACTTAGCTATGAATAATAATAGATAGTCCACCCTAACGTGGCGTATTATTTAGTAATAGGACCGAAGTAATATTTAAACGAATTTAAGTGGTATATATGTCACCCATCGTGGCGTACCAGATACTTATGGTGTTTAAATATTAGTGCATTAATTTTAATTTATTGTTAGGGGAAACCAATAGGTTTTAGGATTTATGCAACCCTCTAATTATGTGTTTACATGTATGATTCTCAGGATTAGATCATTATGGGCTTTAATCCACTATTCACCATACTTAAGGATAACAAACTTACCGGACCAAACTATATTGAATGGAAACGTAACTTGGACATAGTGTTGACTGCTGAGGAGTACAAATTTTGCACTTATGAACCCAAGCCAGATCAGCCTGCTGAAGATGCTCCTAAAAGTGAGAAGGAGTATTATAAGCGGTGGGTTAAGGCTGATGAGATGTCGCGATGTTACATTCTGGCAGCAATGTCGGGTGTTTTGCAGCATCAGCATCAGGCTATGCCCACTGCTTCAGATTTGCTCTTTAATCTCAAGGAACTTTTTGGAGAACAGAATAGGGCTGCTAGGCAAGTAGCAATGAAGGCTTTAATGAACACTCAGATGGCTGAAGGAACACCTGTAAGGGATCATGTTCTCAGGATGATGTCTCATCTGAATGAGATGGAGATCCTTGGTGCTGATATTGATGGCACTACACCACAAATGGTCTTTGGCAACACCCAAAATAAGTGTTAAAAATGCTGAAAAATGTTACCATAAGATTTAAGGAAACACTTTGGTCAAATTTGAAGGTGTTGGGAATTTGCATGTGGCCTCAGAGGTTAAGCCAACACATTTTGTCAAACTATGGCAACATCAACATCATGTTGCCTTAGGCACTTATGCCAACATTTCGTGCAAAATAGCAACACTATTTCTGGTGTTGGCATAAAATCTATGGCAACACTATCTACTCAACACCAACACCCTTGCGATGTTGTCATATAGCCTATTCCCAACATCTTTGGCCCTCTACAGCAACACCAGTTCATTTAACAGTTCACATTTTTGCCAACATCCTTAACATGTTATAGTAACACTTTTTAGTTCACATTGTTCAAGTTTTAGCAACATTTTTATAGGCTACGGCAACATCTTTAGTAATAATTTTTTAACAGCATGTTTCCTAATATGAAACATCCTAATATAAAACATAATCCATCATATGAAGCCAATTAACTAATGCAAACTCAACATATATAAATCAACTTCCAACACAAATTGTTGGTAATAGTCAAACCAACGATTACATAAACAAAAGATTTTGTCAAACATCATTAACAAGACAGAATTAAGCATCTAAGTTCATAATTTGCAGCTGCACCTAAGTTCATAATGTCCCAAAAGATTTCATAACTACTAGACAGAAGCATCAAGTAGCTGTATTGCCGGCTTCACTTGCATCACCGTTGTTAGGTGGCTTCACTTCACTTGAGCAAATGTTCCCTCGCAAATTGCAATTCAATGCCATGCCTGTTATTTAAATGACAAAAGGTATATATTATTCAATACTGGTACAAAACCTCAAATCATATGCTGATACACAAAGACATGAGCTACCTTTTCTTATAGTAGTTTTTGTAAGTTAAAGATTCTCCATCTTTTAAGTTCAACACTGAACTTCCATTCATGCCTTCTAATATGCCCAGTATGCAATATATATAACCATTGTGAGGTGTTTAGAAGTAAAACTTATAGATCCAGCATATTTGATGCGAACTGTTAAACTGCCCCTGTCGACTTCTAATTCAAATTATAAGTTGTCTTCATCAAAATTAAGCTCACCACTAGCAAGAAGCATCAGATGATCAACTTTATATCATAGCTAAATCTACTATCCAACTCTAGAAGATAGCAGTAGTATGTTTTTCCAGCTTCGTTTAGACCTTGACTAACAAGTTCTAATGGAATATAGATATCATGTTCATCGACGTAATCCAGATGAACTATATTTTTTTCATATTAGCCATGAATACAATGTCATATGGACACACAAAGGTAAACAATTTTAATCAAGTATAAAAAGAAATATAACTACTAGGTGAACATAAATTAACTATTAAAGACAAACCCATCAGAAGGTAGGCGAGAGCAATAGAAGTAAATTAGAGACACACTGGAACTCATTGTTACAATAGCTCCTGTAGAGTCAATCTTGTAGAACTCTTCATTATAAATTTCAGTATCAACTTTTGTTTAATACTAGCTAGATAACAAGTCTAACATAAATAAGAGAAGAATATCCTCTATACTTTTAAATTATGTTACGATGCCCCTTCCATTCACTTTAGATGTCATACCCAGCAAACCCTGTATGTTAATATAAGGATAAGATAGCATACAAACTATTGTTGCTTCCAGAACCCTTAATACTATTGTTGCTTCCAGAACCCTTAATCCTAAGTCCTGAATTTCCTCATTAGTTCCAGGCTCTTGCCAGCCAAATTGGTTGCAAGGAAATGCCAAAATTTCTAAACCTGCCAATGTTCATACAGAGATTGATAAAATACAGAAGATTATAGAATGAAACTTCTTCGGTAGTAAAATAAAATTACTCTCGAATAAGTCAGATTACTGACCTTGATCTTTATACTTCTGGTACAATATGTTTAACTCTTTGTAGTTAGACTGAGTATTGACTTTTGAATATCTTTAAAAAAAATGAAATGTTAGTGTATGTAGAGATACACAGAAAATATGAGAAAAAGAGAGTATAGTTCAGTCACCCGTAAAATAATAAGATAAGAGAATAAATAGATCAAGTCAGTTAATTACCATTTGGAAGCAACATTTACAACTAGAAGAACTTTCCCGTTGTAATTGCTAAGAGGTACATCATTTCCTCAAATATCCTGCAACCCCTTTCAGTTTGTTCAGATGAAACAGAGCAAAAAAAAAAAACAGGGAATTTCCCGAAAACTGGTAAACAATACTAAATTTGTTACTACAACCATAGAGAGTCAAATAGTGCTAAATGAATCACAACAGATATAAGGGTGTTAATTTATAAAAAAACAGGGTGAGTAAGGGAAGACAACAACACATCTAGGATTCTAGGGTTCATAGAGTGAAATAATGCCTATGCAAAAGTTGAGTTTTACATAATTGAACAAAGCAATAAATTATCAAACTACATAAAAACCCCAAAAAATTACATGTACAAAACAATGTCAGAGGGCTTTGAATCCTTCTGTAGCTCTGCCCACTAACAGTTCCTAAATTTTATGTTTAACATACACAGATCCACGTACTTTATATTCCAACATGCCCTTTATATAAAAACTTGACTTTTAACATAGACCATATAGGCACAATCGAGATTTGTGTACACCAGTCCTTTTACTAGCAATCTCAGTTATCGACATTTAAAAGTCTAACAAAAACAATCATGTCAATAACTAAACGAGAGTACCTAAAAACCTCAACTAAGCAAGCAAAGCCTGCAATGAAACATATAAGTTATGTTTATCTAGAGCAGCCAAGGTATTTCACACAACAAAAACATATAAATAACTTATACAATGGTAAGGCAGTTAGCAGAAAGGAAACACTTAAAGGTTAACAGGGATCAATCCATCATATGGCTTCTCAGAACTCCCTTGCCTTTCTAAAAATACTCCACGCCATACTTACGCTTATATTTTGTTTGCAAATCTACTGTTTCTGCACAGAATCTCTCCATTGATTTTAGTTCCGCTGAAGCATCAAACAATTTACGAACCATATCAGCATAAATGTAAGCTTTTATTGGCGGTAATTTACCATATAAAATTTCTCCTGCTCTAGCATTTGCTTGATCAATTTCGGAAACAACTCCACCGTATCGCCATCTCGCATTATCTGTACTTCTGTGGGAGCAGCCATGAGTTCTTCCATGAGAAAGATGCGAAAATTTAGAACATAGGGGATATCTTCACGTGTTACAAAAGAAAATGCTGTGCCCGGACCAGCATAGGTATTATTTCAAAAAACAACCTTTAAGCTAAAACAACAATTACTCAATCAAAATCCAACCTTTAAGTTAAATTGTTAAAACAAAAAATATTACTATAACATATATAAATATTATTACACAATAAAAAAACATAAACTAATAGATTCTTGTTAAGCACAAAAATATAATATGACAAATTATAGCAACAATGGAGCAATTATAATCTACAATATATGACAAATTCAAGAACAGCTTAAAAATCCGACCCATAAATTGAGCAAGTGCACGAACAAGCTTCACTATCTCATGTGCCAAATCTTTAGTTGGAGTAAGAATCAATGCCCTGATAGAATTAATACTCTGTTGCCTGTTTAGATTGTCAAGAATGGGAGCCACAAAACATAAAATTCTGGCGGAACAAGATGGAGCCATTGCTATAGCATCCCGCCCGGAAAGAATGACAGGGATGACATCCTTGTGTAAACGATAAGGATGACTGTAACCAATAAGATTACATCCATTAATTATATTTGAGCTCAGACCCAAGGATTCAAAGCCCTCTGACATTGTTTTGTACATGTAAATTTCAACAAGGTAAATGATATATAGGGTTTTTACTAATTCAAAGTAAAAACTTAGGGCTTGCAACTTTAACAACATAAAACCCCCAATAATTAGGGCTTTTAATTAGAAACATACCACGCAGAGATAGCCGAGATGAGCACCGGAGATGGACACCGGAGAGATGAGAGGGAGAGAAGAGAGTGGGAAAGATGAGACCGAGAGATGAGAGTGAGAGAGATGAGATGAGAGATGAGACCGAGAGAAGAGAGTGACAGAGATGAGATCGAGAGATGAGAGTGAGAGAGATGACATAACAACTATTATTTTGTTTTAATTTTGTTTTATTTTGTTTTCTTTTGTTTTATCTGAATAGCGGGCTTTTCAATTTAGAATGAAAATTTTAGCTGGCTTCTTATTTCAGTAATAGCGGCAATATTTTTAACATTTTTTCAGGTGTCTAAGGCAACATCAGTTCATGTGTTGGCATTGAGAACAAAAATTGCATCTAAGCCAACATGAAGGGCAACATCCTGTTATGATGTTGGCTTATATCTAATTTATTCAATTTTTAGCATCTAAGGCAACATTTAACGTGGCAACATCGATTTTCAGTGTTGGCAAAGACCATTTGTGGTGTAGTGTGGGGAAACCCAGATCGATATCATCCTTATGAGTCTGCCCAAAAGTTTTGAGCAATTCCGCTTGAATTACACTATGAACAAAAGGATGTATAGTCTCGCGTAACTTCTGACAGAACTTCAGGCAGCTGAAGGACTCTTTAAGCAGAATGTTCAAGTGAATGTGGCTGAGAAAGCTTCTTCCTCTAAGCCGAAAGGCAAGAAGAAGAAAAAGGTTCAAACACAGAAAGCTGGAAAGGTTGCTAATGCAGTGGGAGTTCAAGGTGCAGTGAAAAAGCCTAAGGGCAAGTGCTTCAGGTGCAAGGAGTCAGGTCACTGGAAACAGGATTGTCCTCTTCCTAAGAAGACAAACAATACTGGTATGTCTCTTTCTCTAGTTACAGAAACATATATAGCGGCTATATCTACGAGCACTTGGTGTGTAGATACAGGAGCCACTGACCATGTTTGTAACTCTATGCAGGGGTTCCAGCAATCCAGAATGCTTAGAGATGGCGAGATATATGTGTTCATGGGAGATGCTACGAACGTAGCAGTAGTTGCAGTTGGAATAATTACATTATCTTTTGGCGATGATAGGATTTTGGTTTTGAACAATTGTCTTTATGTACCTTCGTTTAGAAGGAATTTAATTTCGGTTTCTAAACTTGCCATGGATGGTTATAATGTTTGTTTGGATCGTAATGTTTCTATTATGATGAATAAACTAGTTATATGTTCTGGTACATTGCAAGACAATTTATATATTATTAATCCTATCCCACCAATGTTGCAACATAAGGAAACTAATAACATTCTTTCTAGCTCAAATAAAAGAAAGAAACCTTCTGAATTGAACCAAACATATTTTTGGCACTTAAGATTAGGTCATATTAACTTGAGGAGGATTCAAAGACTGGTAGTAGATGGGCCATTAGGCTCGTTGGCAGTAGAGCCATTTCCAGTTTGTGAATCCTGCTTGGAAGGTAAGATGACTAATAGGCCTTTTAAAGCAAAGGGGAATAGAGCTAAAGAAGTGTTAGAATTGGTTCATACTGATTTATGTGGACCTATGAGTATCCAAGCAAGAGGAGGTTATGAGTATTTTGTCACTTTCATTGACGATTATTCTAGATATGGGTACATTTATTTGTTGCGCCGTAAGTCTGAATGCATTGAAAAATTCAAAGAGTACAAAGCAAGTGCGTAGAAGCGACATCTTGGAAAATGTATCAAGTCACTACGATCAGATCGTGGTGGCGAATACTTGCTTGGAGAATTTAGGGAATATTTATCAGAAAATGGGATTGCATCCCAGTTGTCTGCACCTGGCACACCTCAGCAGAATGGTGTAGCAGAGAGAAGGAATCAGACTCTTTTAGAGAGTGTTAGATCGATGATGAGTTATTCAGATTTACCCAAGTCATTCTGGGGATATGCTATAGAAACAGCGGCTTACCTTCTGAACTTAGTACCTTCTAAGTCGATTCCCAAGACTCCAATAGAATTGTGGACTGGTAGCAAACAAAGTCTAAGACATATTCGGATTTGGGGTTGTCTAGCACATGTGCTGAACAAGAACGCGACCAAGTTAGAATCTCGTACAGAAGTAAGGCTGTTTGTAGGCTATCCCATGGGAACGAAAGGTTATTCATTTTATAGTCCTAGGGATCGAGATATCATTGTTAGCACCAATGCTAGATTCTTAGAAGAAGACTATATAATGAACCATAAACCCATGAGTAGTATCGTTTTAGAGGAACTAATGGGAGGGACAGATAATCCCCAAGTGCCAATAGTACAAGTAGAACAGCCACAAGAAAATGCACAACTTAACACTAATACTGCACCAGTGCCTCGTCATAGTGGGAGGGTTGTTCAACAACCAGATAGATTCATGTTTTTGGGAGAGTCCTCGGACTTGGTCTCTGGCGAACATGATGAGGATCCCAGGACATACGAAGAGGCAATTCTAGATAAAGATGCAGATCTATGGCAAAAGGCAATGGAATCTGAGATGGAATCTATGTATTCCAATCAAGTTTGGGAGCTCGTGGAACCACCCAAAGGTGTAAAACCCATTGGATGTATGTGGATCTACAAGAAGAAAAGAGGATCTGACAAAAAGGTGAAAGCCTGGAAAGCACGACTTGTTGCGAAAGGGTATACTCAGAAAGAAGGGATCGATTATGAGGAAACCTTTTTGCCGGTTGTTATGCTTAAGTCGATCCGGATTCTTTTATATATAGCAGCTCATCTCGATTATGAGATTTGGCAAATGGATGTCAAGACAGCTTTCCTTAATGGAATTTTTGAGGAAACCATCTATATGCAACAACCAAAAGGATTCATTAAGGAAGGCCAAGAGCATCTTGTTTGTAAGCTTAAGAGGTCTATTTATGGACTAAAGCAAGCTTCTAGGGACTGGAATATTCGTTTTGATCAGGCAGTCCAGTCATATGGATTTGATCAAAGTCCAAGCGAATCATGTGTGTATAAGAGAAGTGAGGGTAATGCAGTGGTTTTTCTAGTACTGTATGTAGATGACATTTTACTCATTGGAAACAATGTTAAGATGTTGTCATCAGTAAAGGCATGGTTGTTCAAACAATTTGAAATGAAGGACTTAGGTGAAGCGGCATTCATCCTTGGGATCAAAGTAATAAGGGATCGTAAGAAAAGGATGTTGGCTTTATCTCAAGAGCCCTACATTGATGAAGTATTAGCTCGTTTTAACATGCAGAACTCTAAGAAAGGTTTTCTACCTTTTAAGCATGGGGTGGCTCTATCCAAGGAGCAGTGTCCTTCGACACCTGAGGATATAGAGAGCATGAAAGCAGTTCCTTATCCTTCGGCATGTGGAAGCTTAATGTATGCTATGTTATGTACAAGGCCTGACATCTGCTTTGCTGTAGGCATGGTTAGTAGATATCAGTCGAACCCAGGTCAGGAACATTGAAGTGCAGTAAAAACTATACTCAAGTACCTGAGAAGGACTAAGGAGTATATGTTAATTTACAAGGCCTCATATCTATTTCCTTTGGGATATACTGATTCAGATTTCCAATCAGATAGGGATAAGAGGAAATCGACCTCGGGATATGTTTTTACTTTGGGAGGTGGAGCCGTTATATGGAGGAGTGTAAAGCAGAAATGCATTGCAGACTCAACCATGGAAGCCGAGTACGTGGCGGCCTCTGAGGCTGCAAAGGAGGCTGTATGGTTCAGGAACTTCCTTTTGGACTTGGATGTGGTACCTAATTTGCCTAGGAGCTTGACAGTGTATTGTGATAACACTGGTGCTGTGGTAAATTCGAAGGAACCGCGAGATCACAAAGCAGCTAAACATATTGAACGTAAGTATCATCTCATACGAGGAATCGTAAAGCGAGGAGATATAGTTGTGGCTCACATATCATCAGAAGACAACCGGGCAGATCCTTTCACAAAGAGCCAGCCAACCAAAGTTTTTGACAGGCATGTGGAAGCGATAGGAGTGAGATGGATGGACACATAGTTTTTTTGTGTAATAGTGGATTAAATAAACACTGATATACTCATAGAATATTGTGAGTATAAGTGGGAGATTGTTGGTGTATACTGAAAATATTTATTTGAAGTATATACATTTATTTCTGGCCTATTTTATTGAGAATCATTTAAATGTTTACATGTTGTCTAAATATTATATATTGTGAATAATCTAGTATCAAATGGGATACAGAATATTAGATTATTAAATACGGTTTATATAATATAATATGGTTCACAGCACAGGTGGTGTTAGACAATCCACTGGAATGGCTGTAGTATTATTTAGATTAGTTTATATTGACTAATAAATAATACTAGTATACTTTGTGTATATTGAACAGGATCAAATTTAGAATTGTTCCCTTATACTGATTAAGAAGGTGAACTAAGATTCTATGTTATTATTAATGCTTAGGTTCTTAATCCAGATATAGTAATTGACACGTGTATATTATTTACATGCTTTGATTTATATATGAAATAATTCTTTTGATTTATTTCATTATATTTTGGGTGATGGAATAATATATATGGTGGATATTATTTATTGAAGGAATCCATGTCCTGATAATATTCGGGTTAATGATGTCCCCTTGAAAGCTCAAAAAAGATTTAATTATGTGAAACCCTGCAGGTGGATTTATTCTGGCATAATTAAATAAAGGTTGAGTGGATGATCAAGGATAAAAGATATTAATTAAATGAATTATCAGTAATTTATTTAATTAATGGACATGCGATATTTTAAACATGGGGAATTTAATAAGCAAATAATATTGGAACCGAATTAATTAATTAAATTACGATATTGGGAAAGGTAGTGCAAATATTAATTCTTTAGTGGATTGAATTAATATTTAATTACATTGGGCTATGCCCAAGATGTAATTAGAAGGCCCAACCTAATTGTCCATGATCCCTATTGTAGCCTATATATATTCTTATTCTCTTCTTGCTAAAGGGGGTTAAGAAAAATATTGTAGCCACCAAGGAGCAAGTAGAGAGGATAACTTGAGAAGACGAAGGCCACACTTCGCTCAAGGGAATTTGGGAACACAATAGAAGAGCGTGGAATCAACCGTTAACAAGGTGACTTTTCTATTCGTACTCGTTAATTTATTGTATCAAAAATCGCAATGCCAAGATCTGATTGTTCCAACAATTGCTTCCACCTTTCTGTGTGAACTTTACCACGGTTACTCCTAGTCATACCTAGGATATTTCTTCTCTTAGTCCTTTCTTGTTTTAGGATAATCTCAACCATTATTTGGTTCAATCCATACTTTCTCATGGTCTCACACATGGCTCGCCTGGCATTATTATTATTGGGTCATACATTCCTTACCAAACTTATATTTTGAAACTCAGAATATTACCCTTTTCCTGTAAGGTTTCTTAGGTCATCCTCGCCGTTCCTCCTGTATTTTCTAGGTAGAGGGTATATCAAAATATCCTTAATCGATTCTATAACAATTCTGTCTATGTACTTTCCAAAACTCCTTTCAGTAACTCCTTAAAGATTATTGTTACCTTATTCAATCCAACTCATATCATCTGAATTCATAATGTCTTTATTAGGGGTAATGCCACCCGTTGTGCATCCCCAGGGTTCATCGTAATTTATGGATATTCTATCCTCCATTCTATTTTCAAAAATACTTACATCCTTTAGTTAACAATCACTTCATAATTCCTTAATAAGGGTCTCTTTTCAATCATTCACATCTTAATAATCTGTAGGTAGCTTCATGCTAACCTTCTCTTTCAAACGGATGTCAGTCTACATGGCCTTCAAAAGACAACATATAATTGGTAATGGCACAAGGATGTTCTGGAAGATATTGGTCGTGTTCAACGTGAATCTCTTAGTACTTATCACTCTTCTTAAAGATACTAAGTTTCAGATAACCTTTATGCATCATACTGCACAATCTTTGACAATCTCCATAAGCCTTTTATTGATCACTTTCCTCAGTCATACTATGTTCATTGTATTTATAAAATCCCAACATTATGTACCTCAATTTACTATAGTTGGGTTTCTAGCTCATAAGCTGGTCAATCATATACACCTGAATTACTTCACTTTGTATCGAAAGTTCTCACGGTTGGCGCTCGGTTAGAAGCACCCCGCTCCGTCCTTACATTGCTGGTCTAGTCACTTAATAATTTTTCACCACATGGCCCCAAATGGCCGTGCTACAGTATGTGAGTTTAAGGTTAGCTAATGGCATTACTTTTCTAGTAATTGCCTGGCATAGTGCCTCCTTCGTCTATAGCGAAGATAATTTATCTAGGGTAGGTTACGCTTATCAATATGCTTTTTCCCGCGTATTCTTAAACTTATTCTTTTTTTTTTGTATTTGTTCACTGCTTTCCTCACACAGCATATCTTGGGTGCCAGAGTGGCATAGTCACTCCTCGTTCATCCTTCTTCCCTTGATACCGTTTCTGATCTTTTCCAAATTTTTACTCCTCAGTCCGTTTTGGTCCTTAAGTACATTTCCCCTTTACCGTCCAATCTCAACTTCATCATTTTATTTCTACAATCAATCGTAATAATCAGGGTCAGTCCACCACCCCCTATAGCAGCTACTTTACCCAATCCACGGGGTTAGCCCCAGTCTCCACTCTTTTTAGTGACGTTCTCTGATAATCAGAAAGACAAGGTTTGCCAAAGTTTGTTGAATTTCTTTCCAGAATCAGGAAAATCTTGGTTAATCTATCCACCCACTGGTAACAATTAAGAAGCTCAATTTCAAAACCTAAAGATCAGTTCTATGAACATCCAAGCAGGTAGAATCGTAAGAATTATAATAATGGAATGGTTGACACAAGGTTGGAAGTTTAACCACTGAAAGGGAACCAAATATACACATCCTATACAAGGGAAAAAAATGAAAAGTTTCAACAGAAACGTGCCACATCTTCCTGATGTATATACGTCCTAATAGTTGATACTACCAAATGTCAGTCGACCTTACCATTAGTCTCAGAAGGAACGCCACCGTCGGAGTTAGTCGTTCCATACAATTGGCACTACTAAGGCCATCCGAATCTGGTGAATCGTGCTGTTCGAATGCATCCCCAATTACTTTACCGTGCTACATAAGCACACCACCTAAACATTTTTTTGTCTATTCAAACTTCTTAGTCCTTTGTTGGTGTGGTTGGTCTTTCTCAATTGAAACAGCCTTTGAATCGGTGGTGTCAACCAACACTACTCACCACTGATCGCATGTCCTAATAATCGAACTTCATTTTGCCAGAATTTATACTTTGAGAACTTGGCAGACACTTGCTCCTTTAGGTTCCACCTTTAAAACATTCTTCAATATCTCCCAACCACTGATCGTATTACTCGATCCATTTATGATTCAGCGTCGGAATAAACTTAATGTAACTACTATAATCCATTCAAGCAAAAGAAAGAATTTAGTATTCCTCTTAATCACATGCATCTGATGTTTCTGGTTCATCGTTTCCCTGAGTTGAAACAAACCTACACTTAGTTCCTAATAGTAGTTTCATTACTAGTTTATCACAGACTCACTGGTCTTTTCCTCTAGTGTAGGTTCTGAGATCATCGTCTCGCTTACTATTTTCTTATATATCTTTATCCAATCATGCCCTCACTTCCCAGTGTCTTTACATTCTGAGCTGATCCATTCGTAAAATGAACATTTCCTTGAATAAACCACCTTATCAATCTCAATTTGACTTCACAGTTATATCCTATGAAATCTGCTTTTTCGTGGCGACTTATCATTGTCAATATTCCCAATAATTCTTTTATCAAATGATATGGCAATTGCTGCCTCTATCTTAATTGCTCCTGGAGACTCTACTCCCCGTCCTATATAGATGTCTTTGACAATCACGCATTATTCTAACTCTTTTCTCACTTTTCTGGGCACTATACTTTAACTCTTATAGTCTATCTGGCTGCAACCCTCATATCCTCAAGGGTAAACTCTTTATCCTTAACAGGATTTTCCTCCTCAGCTGGAACCTCCTTCGGGTCCTCAGTAGGGTACTCTATCGAGTCTTCAAGCCGATCATCAAAATTTAATAAAGCATCCTCGTGCTACTGCTCGTAAGCCTCAAAGTTCGTCGCCTTACTCGTCAATACGATATCGAGCTAAGTTACTATCAAGATATTTAAGAGTTCCCATAATGGTTTTATATGTCAGTACTACATTAAGTAATCCGACTATGAACTTGGCAAGAGTTCTTATTATCTTAGTGAATTTATTGTTATAACGTCACCCCATCTCTGGGATATATAACTCTCGCTCTGATACCATTTCTGTAACAGCCCCAGATCCAGGGTCGGGGATCCGGTCGTCACGATCTCAGTTTCTATCTACAACATCAACCTAAATTAACTTACAACCTTGTGACCCAAAACAACAACATATAACACACCAGTTATAGTCCCAGAGATGAAATCAGAGTAACCAACAAATATTATTAATCACAAGTTTTGAGTTCTTACAACCCAAAGGAATTACAATTTAATTCTTACATACTCTTTGCCATCCGTTTACATAGGTCATATATATAATAAGTCTGATGAATAAAAAATTGACAGTCTAGCCTACTGGTTGCTCCTACCTCAGCAATGCCGACCATGACATCCATGGGCAACCCTATGACTGCTGTCCCGGCTGTTGTTTTGATATAATATATAAAGCAAGGGTGAGCAATAGCCCACCAAAATAATATATAACTTGAACAATAATATATAACAGAACAGCAAAGATATATATATAACAATTTCAAGAAAAATCTTTGAACCCATATGCCATGCATTAACGAACATAGAGCCAGTATAATATAAAGGATGAAGTTACATGGTAACTCGAATTATGTCTTTCGTAAGAATATCTGCTATGCAAAGATAAGCGCCAGAAATCATCACTTTTTCTTAAAAAGGATATTGCAGGAAAAATATGCAATTCCAGTTTTGAACAATTTTCAGTCCTACCAACGCTGATAATGTTACAGAAAATAAATAGATTCTGGATAGTGAACCAGTACTGGAGTATGTCGCGCCAGATGACACCACCTTACGATGATCAGTTGCAGGTTGTGCATCTCAATACTTGTTTTACTACCGGTAGAAGGAGGAATATATGGACACCACCATACGCCGGATCTCCCAAGCCAACGGTTGGGCATAGTTGGGACCGGCGCCACTCCGACCCTATTTCAAGGATGGACTGTCCCACAGCCTCTTACACCAGTTTTAATGATGGACTGTCCCACAGCCTCTTACACAAATACTCCTAGTTCGAATAATTCCATGATTCTGAAACATAAAGCTCGTCCCCCTTTCCTCAAGTATAATACTTGTTGATAAGACTCCACGAAGTAGTCGTATCTAGTTGGAAAGGAAAATTCACTGATATTTCCCAAGCTGATGCTTGTTAATGGATATTACCTTGTCCCAATAATCTTTACCCCTCGAATGATGAGGAAGTAACAAACAGACTCAATTTGATGGCTAGCAACAAAGTTGCATGTGAAAAGAATAGTTTAACAAGTATATGACCGGGCAGTCAAAGAAATAACATCTCTCAAGCAAGGTTCCCTTATATTTTAGAAGATAGATTCGAATAAAGAATGGAGTTTTTGAGAACCTTCCTTGATAAAAATAATAATAACACGACTCAGAGATACTTTACATAGTATTTGGATATCAAGGAAATTTTGAATAAAATGTCTCATTTTAGAAATAGTTGAAAACAATTAAATAAATATTCAAAGAATATTTACTAAACCGGAAATAGTTCAAGAGTATTCTTAATATAATTATTGCTCATGATTAACCCTCGAGTAAGCATATATAGGTTATTTATTAGATAATTAATTCCTCGAATAAATGTTCAAAATAATATCCAAGAAAATAAATAAAACCTTAAATGAATATTCAAGATAATATTCATTAAGTAAATTAACTCAAATGAATATTCGAAATAATATTCATTTACATAAATAAATCTTGAATGAATATTACAAATAATATTCACTAAATAAATAACTACGAATGAATACTCCAAAATAATATTAATCTAATTCAATAGCCTCAAATCAATATTCAAAATTTTATTCATTAGATAAATAATCTCGAATGAGTATTCAACTAACGTTCCTCAAATAATTTCCAAGTACTTAATACTTATGGAAATTTAAATAATGTTCGTAAATAACATCCCTCATTAATCTGTCACTGGAATCCCTTCGGGTTTCCATGACTATCTCTATATTACAAAATACAGACTCCACGTCTATATTGAATGAATGAGAATCATATGCCCTTCACTAAGGGTTTTAACCAAATCCGGCTTATAACCAATATATCATATCTAGCTTATAAGCCAATTTAAAATAAGGAACAAGTATCACAGAAACCAGAGCCGCAATATAATTGAAAATAGGCATGCATGCTATGGCATATGTATAACAACAATCATATATATTATCACAACAACAGCTTCAAAGTTTTGAAGACTTGCCTGGTAGTCGGGTGTGGGTAGAGGTAGTGTGCCCTGGGTCTGCTCGGTGATCTATACACAATCAGAATATTCGAGATTAATTACTTAACACTTTTTAAAAGTCTAAGTATAAACTTTACTTAAGTCGAAACAGGATTTCGAATTATCTCGTTATGCACCCTTTTTGTGTACTCTTATTAACCTCGTTTCGACTCGACATTTGTTCGTTATTGCGGCTCGTCGTTACACTTACACTTGGTATATACTTAAGTCATGTAAGTGCTAAAGTAGGTCTATTACGAACCAAGGTTATACCTCGAGTTTTAGCGCACGTTTTCTAAGTGATTTACCAAAGTTATCACCAAGTATGTTTTTAGGGGTTCGTTCGCGTTTAACCTTGATTCAAACATTTTTATAAAATTGAAAAGCAATCCATTTGACATGCGGTTTTCTCTCACACCTTCCTTTTTGTCTCTAGTATTTAATTACCAATATTCGTCACTAGCTTGCATATTTTACCGAGGGTCAATTTTAATAACGAACTCGTACTTACGATTTCGAACGTCTTTTAGTAAATCGGTCATAATTCCTAAACCGTAATTCCGTTTCGCATGATCTTTATATCAAAACGAAGCTTATAACATAATCTATCTTGTCATGGCATAATATGAAACTGGACAGTGAGTTATAGCTACTGTCAACCACGATTTCTTAAGGTTAACGAAAATCGGGCATCCATACCACTTATACACATGTTTTTCATCTTCAACTGTCCAAATTCATCTATTATAACATCATATCATAATCATACTTAGATCCATTAATAAATCCATATTCATGCTTATAATCATGCCTATAACATCACTTATGCTAAAACCACCAAGATCATGCAAAATCTCAAAGTAAGATCTAGGGTTTCAAGAGATGATTACCTTCCTTGAAGTGTGCTAGAGCCTTACTAAGCCTTGATCTAGTCCTTGTGTGGCCTGAGGTAGCTAGATCAACAAAAAGAAATCAAGAAATCCACGTTAGTTCATAAGAATCACTATTCATCATCCTCTTTGAGGATTTTTTTGAAAATGGAAGAAGAAGAGATTGAAGCTAGGATTTTGTGGAGATTACTTTCATGAATTATGAGACTCACCATAAAAATTAGAATATCAAATGATGGTGGAAAGTGGGATTTTGGTTCTTGATTTAGGGTTTGGGCCGAGAGCTCTTCCAAGGGGGGGATGGGGGAGAGTATTTGCTTGGTTGGTTTTGGATGAGAATGAATAAAGTGGTTTTGTTATGATAATATCTGATCTAAATTGATTTATTAAAGTTGTGATGCAAGGGATGATGTCTTTTGCATGGACATGTGTTGATAATTGGATGGTGTTCATGTAACTAGTAGTTTGATTGCTAAAACTTGGTTGATCTCTTATGTATTCTAGTTAGTAATGCAACTAGCTTGGTTACTAGATAATATCTACTAGCATGTGCATGTTTCTTGGTCCCTTGCTTGTTCCTTGTCCGGTTATTGCTTAATTTGATTGATCGTTCGTAAGAATATCTCAAAGATTTCTAGTTCGGGTTCTCCCGGAAACCTCCTTAATATTTATAATACTATTATCCATCATTCTTAATAATTCTCGATTCCAATTTCCTTAAATCCTTTCAATAATCTCTTAGGTCTTTCAGTGTCCAGGGAAATCTCGGGGAAAATAAAAGTGCTATTTTTCAGAATCCGATAACATTTACATACACTCTTTTTCCCCCTGGATCACTAATATGAACTCTGAAATTCGTTCTGGGTACTTCTATATATCGTCGTCTAATAATATTCCTAATTCCACCAAAATCACTATTCACCACTTATTCTTTACTTACTCTTTTACGATTATATAGATGTCCCGGTTCTATTTCGATCGTTCCTTAACCCTTTTACGGAACCACTGGACTGATAACAGATGTCGATTTGGATGACATAAGAATAACCTTCCCCCTTGGAATTATCAAATCTTAATTTCCAAGGAGATAGATAATTCTTATCTAGATTGTCAACCAATAACATTCTTCATGACATATAATTATTTGAATCCAAATCCATTCCATTCATTCATTAGAACAATTGTTACATCGTAGTCGCAACCACTATTCACTATTACATCCATACATAATAAAAAGTTTTAATTCTACCAAAAATCAGGGTTCTTACAATAACTCTTCTTCTTTCTTGTGATATAAGAACGTAGACCAATCCATCCACCTCACTCTACCATCAGATAACAAGTATACAAGAAAAACTTCTGTTTCTTATTTATCAACCATTCCTCTTCTTCTATCATATTCTTGATATGTCTTCACTCTCTGAACAAGCTGTGCAGAAATCAACTTATTAAGATGTCTTTGAGTAATCTTTTCACCAAACTCGTCCAAGAGTAAATGAAGATCAGCCTGTAGCTTGTAACATCTGTGGTATGCTTTCCAATCTCACTATGACCAAGTCCAGTCCTTTTTCTAGGAATTAGAGATTGTAAATTTTGACTCATAGTCCAGTAAGATGGTTCCTTTGAACTTGAATGAACTTGCTTCTCAACACCAGAAGAAGTAGATTGAACATCTTGTGATTTCATCACTTCCTCCTGTGTAAATCCTACATTCTTCAAATTTATAGTAGTCCCTGACACTACATCTTTTACAACTTGTTCCTGTAGAAGAATTGATGCGGTATCTGGTACTTGAAGAGTTTTAGCTTTCTTTGTTACAGACTCTGACTGTCCAGAAACTTGCTTGTCTTTAGATCTCGACTGAGTAGATCTACCAGTATCAGTGCCTGTACCAACTTTACTTTTTCCTCTCCCAACATTCTGACCACCACTGCCACCACCATCACCCTTATCTCTTCTATCAGACTTGTCTTTAGAAGCATCAGACTTGCAAGTATCTCTTATGACTATTCCTTTTTGGTTTCTCTTAATTGTTTTTATCTCCCCCTTTTTGACATCAGCAACATGTACTCCAAGAGTTTCAGTGAGAGAACAAATAAGATTCATCAAAATAGCCTGATTTTCCATGATAGTGACCTGGTTATCCTCTAATATCTGACGTCGATGTTCAACATCTGTTTGAGTTTGTTGAACACCTTCAATAAGTGTCTTGTACTTATAAAGATTGACTTCAATGTCGGAAGATACAAATTTCATAGAATCATTGGTAGCTTGAATTGCAGTATCAATACATGCAACTTGAGTAGCAAGGGCTTGAACAGACCGATTTACAGAAGAAAGATCAGCATCCAAAATTCTATAAGAATCAACAAGAAACTCACTTTGATAACGGAATTCAGCAATTCCCTTAGCATGAGCTAATGCTGTAGGATCTGATACTTCATCTGGATAGATTCCATACTTGTTAAAGAATTCCAGTTTGTCTTTGGCTCTAGTTCTCTCAATTTTACCAATGTGTCTGATAAGTGTGAAAGAGTCAGGATCAGTAACAAATTGACTATGAGAAACTTCAGTAGGAAAATCTTGATCCCAATAAGTAAATGTCTCCTTTTCTTCAGATTCATCATCAGAATGAGTAGAAGTAGTATCATCAATCTGATTGTTGAGTTCAAGATGCAAAGGTGTAGCTTTCTCAAGAGCATGTTCTCTGTCATTTGCTTGAAGCAGTTGAATAAACGTGAAATTCAGAGAATCAAGACCCAGATCATGAGCTTCTACTAGATTAGTAGGCCACAGTTGATCAAAATAACCAAAGGAAGGGTCTTTAACCTTTGCAGATGATGTTGCCTGTGAATCAAGAACTATAGATGTAGAATGATATTCAAGTAAAGGTACTTGAGTAGAATGACTTACAGCTGCAACTGGAGTATTTGAAACAGAAGTAAAAGGTACTATTGCCAAATTTCCAACATCACTCACATCCTGACCTTCACCAGTATCCTGTGTATTAACAGTTATAGACTCTGACTCCTCCATAGAGTGATCAACTTCTGCAAATGTCTCAATCCTAGCTGAGATTGGTAACACATTCAGAGGGACACTAGTATCATGAGGTAAATCTTCTGGCATATTCTGAGAAAGTGACTCCCTTAGCCTATGTCCTCTTCGATTGATAGCATCTACAAGCCTTTGTTGATATTGCTGTGCTCTAACTTCAGGCTTTGAATTATGCTTGGCTAAGTCCTGTTGCTCATACATCTTTATGAAAGAATAAGTACCAGCATCCATACCAAGATTTTCAGACCAAGATTCAGGAAATACTTGATCCCAGAAATCAAATGATCGTATCCTAGTTTTCTCTCCTTCACTATGGAGTTGATCATCCATACCCTCATTCTCACTTTTACTTACTAAAGCCAACGCTCTTTCTACCTCTCCTTTTGCCAGGTCAGGAGCCAGCCTCTCAATTTGTGGATCTATGTCCATCTTTTCAAGTGTATCACTCAAATTTGGATAAGTGCTCTCATGACCTACAGAAAAATAGGGGTTAGGAGAAGTTGTTATACCTGAACTCACATGGAGAGAGGGTTCCTCATATGGCAAGGGGCTTGAGGTTTTCTCCATGGAGTGAGCTGCTACAGTCTCTGAACCCTCACAAACATCTAATGTCTTTTCAGAGACTATAGGCTCTAGTATACCACTTTCAGGGCCTACACTAGACTCTGATGTCTTCAGTAAAACTTCATTAGACACCATAGTTAGTATGTCACCATCTTTAAGTGTTGTTTGCTGAGACTCACCCTCAAGGTGGATAGACTCTGACTGAACAATATTTGTTTGATCTTCAAGAAAATCAATCAAAGTCATTCCTTCCATATCATAGGGTATCTCACTTGCAGTTTTAGTCATCACAGAAGACCTTTCAGCATCAGCAATCACAATTCCTAAGTCATCCAACCTCTGACTAGATGGTTCTTGAGTTGTAGTGACTGTGATCTGATCTATCCTACTATCCACCAATTGTGCAATAATATCTTCTCTTGACTGCATTCCACTATCTACTACCTCCTTTGGTTCACCTTGAGCTGGAGCATCTTCAACAATGAAATCCTTGTGAAACAAGTACGTGTGAAGTGACTGAAGTGCACCATGCTTAGAAAGTCCAAACTTCTTTCTCAATTCTCCTCTGATTGATTGATAGAAATACATCTTCATAAGATCAAGTCTTTGACATAGAATTCCATATTCTTGAGGATGAGAAAGTTTGGGTACTCTCTCAATCAGAAAGTCTAGAATAGGTCTGGAAAGCTTGACTTTGATAGAAATAAGCTTCATAGCCATCCTGTATGTCAAAGTGGTTTCCCAACTTGAATCAATATCAAGGCCTCTTTTGTCAGATTCTGACTTGGATACAGCTTTATGCTTGGAGACCTTCAAAATGTTAGTTGGACTAGACTTTGTGTGTGTAAGTAACAATTGAATCTTTCTCCTTGTTCTCCTGGAATAGTGAGCAACAAATTTATCTTGAGAAGACTCAAGAGGTGTAGACTCAGTGGTGATCTTGGGTTGAGATCTTTTTTCAATAGACACAGCCTTTTGAGAGACTGTACCTAGTAACTGTTTTCCCTTTTTAAGAACTACAGTCTTTTGGGAGACTGCAGCCTGGTTGTGACTAGGTCCTTCACCTCTTTCACCTAGCTTAGAAAGTTGAATTGCAGCCTTCAATTCTTCTCTCTCAGTAAGAGGTATATCATCATCTTCACTACTAGAACTACTAGAACTAGGGGCTACATATCTTCTCTTCATTACAACTGATGCCTTTTGAGAAACACCAGAGGTTAGTTTCTTTGAAACAATAGGCTGTGGATCAAAATTTGGTTCTTGAATTGTTTCAGAGACTGTGATGTCTTGGGTTACTTGGGTAGACACATGGGGGTCCTCCTCCAATTGAGGTTCCTGAATCATTTCACCACCAAAGAAAGAAGAATTATAGAGAGTAGGAAGATGAGTTCTTAGAAGTACCTGAACATGATTTGGATAATGCATTGCAGGTAATTCCTCTGAATTCTTCTCACTGTCCTTCTTTGTAATATCAGAGAAAATTCTCTTTTACTATACATAAGAAGGAACACAATGTATTCTACCAAACCTGGTATTAGCATTAGGAATAAAATGGTTGATAAGTAATTGCATAAATCTATGATAATAAACCATATTCCTTCCATTTTTATTAGACCAAGTTTGATACTAATCTGATTCAATAAAATATGACCAATGTTAATTACTCTGTTATAAAGCAAACTATATACAATGTGAGAAGTAACAGAAGTAATTTGTTCAAAAGAACTACATTTACCAGTAAAGCATTTAGCTAATTGATCAAAGAAGAAAGACCATTCTGTTCTAAGAAAAGGTCTCCTTAACTGGCTCATGTTATCTAAAGGTCCACTATATCCTAGTGAAGATAACATAGTTCTAATATCATCATCAGATGGTTCACTAACATAAGGCACATTAACAAGTAAGTGAAGTACTGAATTGACAACAGATTCAGTAATATCAAAAGAATCTTGTCCTAGGTTTAGAACAATCTTACCTGGTTGACCCTGAACAGGATCAACTACCTCAGCATTCTCCCAAGCTTATGAAACAGCAGCTTGATTAATCACTGGAGATGCTGTCAGTGTATAACGCAAAGGTCCAATTGCCATAAAATCCATCACTGGGTGAAAATCAGTTGATACCCCTTCCTTGTTGGTGATTGCAACAACATGGTTGTTTGTCATAAAGTCAAAGTCACCAAACTTGAAAGCAACTGCCTTGGGTAATCTTCTTTGAGCAGCCATTGATTTTGAATCTGAGAAGAACTTGAGAAATCTTTGAAACTGATTAGAGATTTTGAGAGCTTGAATCAGTTTTTGCTTTATAAAATTCAAATATGAAGAAAGCAATAACAATCAGAGTCTCAAAACAATAATATACTCAAAATTCCTTCAGACCCACTAATCCACGTCCACACGTAGATTGACAGGTTCCAGTCCTTGAAAAAGTGTAATTACCCACGATTTTTCGAAATAAAATCCAAAATTGATTTTAATTAAAATCAGGGTCTAATTTGAATTTGAACCCATTTTCAGAGACTAAAATGGAGTTGCATATGTGGCATGTCAGATATTTTCCTGAAAATAAACACCAATAATCCAAGCAAAATATTTTGATTAGATTTTAAAGTATCTTGGAAATATGAGAAATTCAGTCACGCGTGAAGTAATAATGATATAGCTGCATTGGAATACTTCAAAAGACTGTCCCGCTTCTCATGAATTTTTATATAATAACCTGGTGTCATTTGCCTTACTCCATTCTAAAAACCACTCAAACACTCTCTGTAAAAGACACAAAGAGCTTTCCAAACACAATGGCTTTTAACCCAGATATTCACATGAACCCTAACTTTCGATTCCTCTCTTCTGAGAAGTTTAACGATCTTGATGATCAAGAGCAAATAAACTATCTCTTTGAAGAGATGACTTTTCTCATCGAACTTGATATTGCAGGAATCGATCCATGTAATGTAGAAAATCCTCTTCTAGAACATCTACCAGTTGAACAAAATCTCCCTCTAATCTCTTCACACCTTGAGGATGAAGAATTTGGTGAAGAGTCTGGGGTTGATCTTGACGGAGATGCAATTAATTTCTAAGATGCCAGGAGTCAGCTGATCTCATTCAAGTCGGTTCTTACCGCTTGAAATTTCTCAGAGAAGAAATTCAAGAGCAGATGTACTCAGCATCCCCCCAAATGGATTTTGGCATATCTGGAGAGTTGATGAATTGATTATGGAAGATTCATGGAAGAGACAACTCCAACAGCCACAACATTAGACAAGAACAAGATTAGTAGTAACTATTAGGCAAAAATAAAAATTGCATTTCATTTCCATGTATGTAATGCTTTTGATTAATGAAAATACAAGCTTTTCTTTTGATCTATCTTGTCTATTTCCTGTTTATTGAAGTCATGTATGAGTATGAATATGTTGAATTATCAAAACTTGCAACAATCATTTAGAACGAAATAACTAAGTAATTCAGAACCTAAATTACTAAGTCAGAGTCTAAGAATTCAGAGTCTTGTTCTTAATGACTTGTTTATTCATACTATAATTTATCAAGACAAAATGTTATTAGCTTCAGAGTCTAAATGACAAATATAGATACTGATATGAATATCAAATCTATAAGCTAAATGTAACAGCCCTAGATCCGGGGTCGGGGATCCGGTCGTCACGGTCTCAATTACAAAATCAACATAACTAAATTACAATCTTTTGACCCAAAACAACAACAACAATACACCCGTTATAGTCCCAGAGATGAAATCAGAGTAACTATCAATTATAATTAATCACAAGTTTTGGGTTCTTACAACCCAAAAGAATTACAAGTTAACTATTACATATTCTTTGCCATCTATTTACATATGCCATATAAATAAATACCTCCGATACTTAAAAGCTGAAAACTAGCCTACCAATAGCTTCCTCCTCAGCACTCGTAACTACATCAGCGGGTGACTCTTTGCCGGCTCCCACGTTTCTTGCACCGAGTGCGCCTTGGACGGGCCATCTGTTCTAGCTGTTGTTGTGATATAATAAATAAAGTAAGGGTGAGCAATAGAGCCCACCAAAAATAGTTGTACTGAACAACAATATATAACAGTTTGAAAATATCTCTGAAAAACCATATGCCATGCACAGATAATATAAACAAGATATCATCATATATCTTAAAAAGGGACAATTGCAAGGTAATTATTGCAATGTCAGTTTTGAACACTTTTCAACCCTGCCAACACTGATAATGTTGCAGAAAATTTCCAACTTTGAAAGATGAACTAATACTGGAGTATTGTCGCGCTAGACGACACCACCTTACGATGATCAGTCGTAGGTTGTGCATCTCAAAGTTTGTTTCTCTACATGTAAAAGGAAGAACATATGGACACCACCATACGCCGGATCTCCCTAGTCAACGGTTGGGCATAGTTGGGACTGGTGCCACTCGGACCCTATTTCCAGGATGGACTGTCCCACAGCCTCTTACACAAATACTCCTAGTTCGAGTAAATCCATGACTCTAAAACGTAAAGTTCGTCCCCCTTTCCCCAACTATAATACTTGTTGATAGGACCCACAAAGTAGTCATATCTAGTTGGAAAGGAAAATTTACCAATATTTCCCAAGCTGTTGCTTGTTAATGGATACCAACTTGCTCCAAAATCTTACCCCTCGATCGATGAGAAGGTAACACAAGGATTCAATCGATGAACAACAACCAAGTTACGAGTGAAAAGAATAGTTTATGTAAGAACCCAGATTTTTTATAGAATTAAAACTTTTTATTATGTAATGAATAGTGGTTATGACTGCAATGTAACGAATGTCTATTAAATGAATGGGATGGATTTAAATTCAAATATTTATATGTCATGAAGAATGCTTCTGGTTGATAGCATAGATAAGAATGATCTATCTTCTAGGATTATAAGTTATATTATTCCAAGAGAGATTATTCTTGTGTCATCCAAATCAATATCTGTTATTAGTCCAGCGGTTCCGTAAAAAGGTTAAGGAACACCCGAGAGTAAACCAGGTTCATTTTCCTAATTATAGGAATTAAGTAAAAAAAATGAGTTATGAAGAGTGTTTTGGTGGAAATTGGAATATTATTAGACGGCGCTATATAGAAGCAGTCTGAATGGATTTCCGAGTTCGTATTAATAATCAGTGGATGAAATAAGTGTATGTAAATGATATCGGAATCAGAAAAATAGCACTTTTATTTTCTCTGAGATTTCCCGAGACCTTAAAGGATTTAAGAATTTACTATTGAGATTTAAGGGATTTAAATACAAAGGTTACAAATGAGTATTGAGAATATTAGTAAAGTTATCAAGAAAGTTTCCAGTAAATCCATAACTAGAAATCCTTGAGATATTCCTCTGAATGAACAAGGAAATTGAGTAATACCCGGACAAAGGAACGAATAAATAACCAAGAGACCAACAAGTGCAATTGGTGGGAAAAGGAGAAACCAAAGTATCATCCTTATAAGTCAACTACAAGATGAGTGGTGTAATTGCATTCTTGCAAAAATGGAGTTGTTTGTTGTAGTGCCAACACTTGGTTCAATAAGAAGGCAACAAGTGGACCAATAGATGGTTGACAACACAAAAAGAAGAGATGCATCCAAGTATATACATAAAGATACATGCATTAAGCCATTTTACACATCAAAAAAACACAAAACTCTCTCTCATTTCCTCTCCATTCTGCAGCTCACGGTTTAAGCTAAAAAGGGGGGTTCCCACCATCATTTGATCTTGAAATTTTTATGGTGAGTACTTCATATCATAGTTTAGATCCCCTAAAAATTTTAGCTCCAAATTCATCTTTTTCCATTTTCAAATAAATCATCAAAGTGATGATGAATAGTGCTTTCATGAAACTAACTTTTATTTCTTGATTTCTTTTGATCATCCAAGCTATACTAAGGCTAGATAAGGGCTAAACAAGGCTTGATAAGTTCATACATACACCAAGGAAGGTATACCACTCTTGAAAACCTAGCTCTAAGTTTAAGTTTTGGTATTTTAGATGAGTTATATGGATTTAATGCATGTTTAGGACCTTAAGATTATGATTGGGCTTTGTTAAATGTTAAATTAGTTTAGATGAACGGAAAGACATTGCTTGGTCTTAGTTCATGGATAAATAGCATGTATGTGTTGTTTGGAGTGTAAACCATGATCATTGAATGGTTTGAAATTTGGAAATCATGTAAACATAGCCGTCGTAATGCCTGATTGTCGTTAACCTTAAGAAACCATGAATAGCTGTAGCATTACCTTACTGTCCAGTCCCGGATTTTGCTATGTTTAGTTAGTTCATGTTATGAGCTTCGTTTTGATATAAAGATCGAGTGAAATGGATATACGGTTTAGGAGTTATGGTCGAATTAAGATAAGTGGTTCGTAAACGAGAGCACCAGTTCGTAATCAGAATTGAACCTGTATAAATTCGGTAATGCAGTAGCGAACCATCGTAATTAAATACTAGAGATGATAAGGAAGGTGTGAGAGAAAACCTTGCGTTAAAAGGATCGTTTTACGATTTTATAAAAATGTTCGAATCAAGGTTAAACGCGAACGAACCCCTAGAAGCATGCTTGATTATGACCTTGGTTAATAACTTAGAAAACGGACGATAAAACTCGTAGTACAATCTTGATTCGTAAATGATCGATATTAAAACTTACATGGCTTAAGTACGTATTAAGTGTGGGTACAATGACGGGTCATAATAGCGAACGTATGTCGAACCGCATCAGTGATAAAAAGAGTTACACTAAGAGGTGTATAACGAGATAATTCGAAAACGTGTTTCGACTTAAGTGAAGTCTATATTTAATCTTGTAAAGTGTTAAGTGATTAATCCCGAATGCCTTGGTTATTTATAGATCGTCAGGCTGACCCGGGACACGCTACCACCACCCTTACCCGCACTCGCTTTCCAGGCAAGTTTCAGATCCTTCTTTAAGGCTGTTGTTTTGAATATAAATATGTTTTGTTTTGTTACATTACATATGCCATAGCATGCATGCCTACTTTTAAAGTCATATTGTTATACTTGTTCCCTGAATTGTTGTTGGCTTATGAGCTAGATAGCTATTATATCAGTTATAAGCCGGAAATTTCTAAAACCCTTAAGCGAAGGGTAGTTGAATCTCATTCTTTGGTTATAGACCGGGAGTCGTTATTTCTTGATATATTAATATTATTCTCGGAGAAAAATATTTAAGTAAATATTTTCCAGTATTATTTGGCGAATAATATTGGAATATCCTTTGAGATTATTTTGTAAGTATTATTCGGATTAATCATCAGATATTTATTTACTCGATGAACATTATCTTTAATAATCATCTAAGGTCGATTTAATATTCGAATATTATTTCGAACTCTCAGCTAAGTTAATTACTTAGGGAATGTTCATTCTTATTTCTTCGATAAATATTATTTTGAATATTCATTCGAGTTTATTTATTTAATGAATATTATTTTAATATTCAGTCGGGCCTTATTTATTTAAATGAATATTATTCCGAATATTCATTCAATCCCTATTTATTTTATAAATATTAGTTGAACGTTGATTCGAACTCCAGACATTCGATAAATATTATTTCAAATATTCATTCGATAATCAATTCTTCTATAAATATTATTAAGTGAATATTCATTAGTTGTTCAATGAATATTGTCTCAATTATTCAGTTGATCATTATTTCATCAATAAGTATCATTCTTAAATATAATATTCATTATTGATTCAATGAATATTATTTCAATTATCCGTTTGAGGATTATTTCATCAACAAATATTATTATTAATTTGAATATTCATTATTTGTTCAATGAATATTATTCAGAGTATTTACTCAAAGATTATTCCAAGCAACCCTTTTTCAATGTCTGCGACTAATAAATATTCTTGGAATATTTATTTAATTCTTTTAACTCGTTTCAAAAATGATTTACTTCATTCGCATAGTATCATCGACCTTCGAATATTATATGAATTATTCCAAAGTCTTATTATTATTATAATATTATCAAGGAAGGTTCTCAGTAATTCCATTCTTCTTTCGATTCGAATATAAGGGAACCTGACTTGAAGAATGTTATTTATCTTGTGACTGCCCGGTCATAAATTATTCATTTCGTTCGCAACTTGGTTGCTATTATTCATGGAATTGTGTATACCCACTCATTATTCGAGGGGTAAGAATGTTGGAACAAGTTGGTATCCATTAACAAGCAGCGGCTTCAAAATATTGGTGAATTTTCCTTTCCAATTAGATACGATTACTTTGTGGAGTCTTATCAACAAGTATTATACTTGGGGAAAGGGAGACGAACTTTACGTTTCAAGTTATGGATGTGAAATGAACTAGGAGATGCGTAAGTGACCCAGTGGCGCCGGTCCAGCAAATGGCCCAACCGTTGGCCGAGGGGGTTCCAGAGGGCGGTAGACAAGTAAATCCGTCGGTGCTTCCTTCTACATGTAGTAAACAAGAGGTGGGGAGCATAACATGCGACTGATCATCGTGTAAATGCTATGTCTCCTGGCGCATCTGTAACACCCCCAGATCCGGGGTCAGGGATCTGGTGGTTACGGTCTTACATCCATTAATAATACTTGACTTGAGTCCACAATAAATAAATCACATGCTGTGACCCCACAATAATATCCACTCACACGCATAACAGTTATAGTCCCAGAGATGAAATTGAAATAAGTCTTACATTAAAGGGTTACGAATAAACGTTATTACAATCCCAAAAGGATAACATCATAAGTTTAACAGTTTTGTCGTTGATTACATTAATTATACATATAGTTAAACAGGAAACAAAAGCTGTCTAACTATGCTACCTCAGCAATGGCGGCTAGCATCTCAGCAGGGAGTCCGGTGGGTCGGGTAACCCGCTTGCGCCGAGTGCGCCTGATGCGAGCCATCTGTCCTAGCTGTTGTTGTGACATAATATGAACAAAGCAAGGGTGAGCGAAAGCCCACCAACAATAATATAACTGAACAGTGATACATATATACAGCAGTTCAAAATATCCTTTGAAACCATATGCCATGCATTAATGAGGTTATTGCCAGTATAATATAAAGGATGAAGTTACCAGGTAACTTAAAGTATTTGTTTGTAGAAATATCTGCTACATCAAAAGTAAGCGAGATATTCTTATTGTCATTAAAAAGAGGAACTTGCATGAAAAGATTGCAATTCCAGTTATGAACACTTTTCCAACTCTGCCAACAATAATCATGTTGCAGGAAATAAATAAGTTTGGATGATGAACCAATGATGGAGTATTCACCGCGCCCGCTGTTCCAATCTTGATGATCATTCGAGATCGTACAACTCAAATTAGATTTACTACCGGTAGAAGGAAGAACTGACGGCTTTACTTGTCTACCGCCTTACTAGCTCTCCCCGGCCAACGGTTGGGCCAAAGGGGATGGACCGGCGCTACTCGGCCTCTTACACGACTCCTAGTTCAAATAGAATTCATGATTCTGAATGTAACGTTCGTCCCCCTTTCCCCAAGTATAATACTTGTTGATAAGACTCTACAAGGTAGTCGTATCTAGTTGGAAAGGAAAATTCACCAATAACTTCCAAGCTGTGGCTTGGTATCGAATATCAACTTGTTCCAACAATCTTACCCCTCGAAAGATGAGAAGGTAAACAACGACTTAATAAGTCAACAGCACCCGAGTTGCGAGTGAAGAGAATACTCTATGACCGGGAAGTCGACAAGATAAATAACATTTTCCAAGTAAGGTTCCCTTATTATTAGAGAGGTAGACTCAAAGAAGAATGATGTCTGAGAACCTTTCTTGATATAAGATTAATAATAATATGACTCCGAGGTATTTTCTGTAATAATCGAAGAAGATAAACCTTATTGAGGTTATTCTAAGTATGAAATAAATATTCAGAGAATATTTATTGAATTAAAAATATTTAAAGAATATTTAAGAATATTAAAGGATATCTTTAATCAGGGTATTTTCCAAAATAATCCCTGAAGAAATATCAGGAGAATATTTATTGAATAAATAACTATTTAAATGAATATTCAAAATAATATTCATTAATTAATAGGACCTGAAAGGAATATTTAAGACAATATTCATAATTAATTAGGAATTTAAATGAATATTCAAAAAGTAATATTCATTTAATGAATAATATTCTAAATGAATATCAAGTAATATTCATTTAGTAATCCAAGCTTTAAAGGAATATTCGAGATAATATTCGATAAATAAATCAAGCTTCAGATGAATATTAAAATAATATTCATCAAGTAATTAATATCCTAAATGAATATTCAAAAGTAATATTTATTTAATAAAATAATATTCTAAATGAATATCCAAATAATATTCATTTAGTAGTCTCATCTTTAGAAGAATATTCGAAATAATAATCGATAAATAATTCGACTCTGAATGAATATTAAAATAAATATTATTCGTCGAATAGTTACGTTCAAATAATTATTTGAAGTAAGGATCGTTAAATAAATAATCTCGAACGAATATTCAAATAATATTCGTCGCCCGAATAATGGAAAATATTTACTTAAATATTTTCCTCCGAGGTAATCTCGATATATCAAGAAATATTGACTCCCGGTCTATATTTGATGAATAAGATGTATACGCCCTTCTATGAGGGTCTTACAATAACCGGCTTATAGTTGATACGATAGCTATCTAATTTATAAGCCAATAACAATCAGGGAACAAGCATAATGATATAACTTGAAAGTAGGCATGCATGCTATAGCATATGTATAACAGAAAACATATTTATATATTTATTCAATCACAACAACAGCCTAAAAGAAGGGAATTGAAACTTGCCTGGTAGTCGAGTACGGTAAGGGGTAGTGGTAGCGGGTCCCGGGTCAGCTTGGTGATCTATAAATAGCCAAGGCATTCGGGATTAATCACTTAACATCTTAAAAGTTAAGTTATACTTAAATCGAAACACGTTCTCGAGTTATCTCGTTATACCCCTTTTAGTGGATTCCTTTTATCATCGATCCGACCCGACATTCGTTCGTTAATACGACATGTCATTGTACTTACACTTGGGACATACTTAAGTCATACAAGTTCTAAAGTCGATCGTTACAAATCAATATTATGCTCCGAGTTTTATCGCCCGTTTTCTAAGTGTTTTACCGAAGTTATAATCAAGCGGGTTTTTAGGGGTTCGTTTGCGATTAACTTTGATTCGAACATTTTTATAAAATCGGAAAACGATCCATTTCACATGAGGTTTTCTCTCACACCTTCCTTTTTACCTCTAGTATTTAATTACCAAGATTTGCCACTGACTTACGTATTTTACGAGGGTTCAATTTTAATAACGAACTCGTACTTACGGTTTCGAACGTCTTTTAGTGAATCGGCCATAATTCCTAAACCGTAAGTCCGTTTCACATGATCTTTATATCAAAACGAAGCTTATAGCATGATCTATCTTACCATATCAGAACATGATACTGGACAGTGACTTATGGCTACTGTCAAACACGATTTCTTAAGGTTAACAAAAAATCGGGCATTACGACGGCTATAAATCGGACGTTCCATAAATCGTAATCAACAACCCAAGCCACACCGGGCATCTAAACAACTTATACACATAATAAGCATCTCAACAAGTCCAGAAGCTACTGATCTTAGCATCAAAATCATCATGTTAATCAAATCACTAAATCACTAACTAAGCATGCTTATAACATGAACATAATCATAACTAAGCTAGATCCATCAAGAACATGCTTAAAACTCAAAGTAGATCTAGGGTTTTCAATTCTTATACCTTCCTTGGAGTATGTACTAGCCTCACAAATCTTGGTATGGTCCTTGGATAGCCTTAAGTTAGCTAGGATCAACCATGAAAACAAGAAAAACAAAGATTAGTTCTTGAAAACACTATTCATCATCATCTTTGATGATTTATTTGAAAATGGAAAAAGATGAATTTGAAGCTGAAATTTCTAGGGGATCTAAGCTATGATATGAAGTACTCACCATAAATATTTCAAGATCAAATGATGGTTGGAAGCCTTACTTCTAGCACCTTGGCAGAATTTTTCAAGGAAGAAAGGAAAATGGAGAGTTCTTTGTGTTTGCTTGGTTGTTTTGATAATAATTCATAAAGTGATGAGCCTTGGATGATATCTCATCTCTTTTTACTTTATTAAAGTGCTTTTGGAATGAATGGTGAGATTTGAAAGCATGTGTAGCACTTGGATTGATTTATGGCTAACTAGAGTTTGATTTGGCTAACTACTAGTTCAATCCTTAACATGCTAGTTACTTAGCCCACTTGGTTGCTAGATATTTATCTATTAGCTTATGCATGACTCTTGCTTCCACTGCTTGTTTCTTTTGTCCGGTTATTGCTCGTTTCGATTGATCGTTCGGGCGAATAACTAAGTAGTTTCACCTCTAGGGTTTACCGGGAAATTTCTCGATATTCATAATACCTTCCCCAATCCTTAATATAATCCTCGTGATGACCATGTAGGATATTTAATCTCGATACGACTTAATCCGTAATCTAGGATTCGTTCGCTTTATTGATTAATCACGTTATAACGTTTTAGCGGTTTCTAGAACGCTTGTTTCACTGCCTCAGTGGTTTCCTACCTTCATTCTTAAATCAAATATAATAACATCCCAAAATATCAAATCCTCAAAGTTAATATCTCAATTCTTGGATTATAATAATATTTAATCCACTGTCCGGTCAAATTTTACCGAAAAAGAATTTGGAATTTCTGAATTCCGATCGTCTCTGCATTCACTTATTTCCTCCGCGTATTACTAATATGACTTCGAAACATCCATATCACATCCCGTACATAGGGTGGCGTGAAAAGTTTTCCAACTTACAAAATCACTATTCATCCACCAAATTACTATGCACGTACAGGAAACACTATGCACGTACGGGAAACACTATGCACGTACGGGAAATACTATGCAAGTATGGGAAACACTATGCACGTACGGGAAACACTATGCACGTATGGGAAACACTATGCACGTACTCATTTCCCTTCAAGGATCCATTAGCTCCTTCCTGGATGGTAGATTATTCTTATCTAGGTCCTCAACCATCGAATTACTCTATTCTGACAATATACCAATGCATCAGGATCATTGTCCAAAGCAATATCCATTCATTACAATCATTGTTCTTTGAAACCACCATTCATTAGAGCTGGTGACCTTGTTGTCGGAATCATTGTTCCTCATTTTATCATTACTTAATAAAAAGTTTTAATTATATCCAAAATTTGGGGTTCTTACAGTCTCCCCTCCTTAAAAGGATTCCGTCCCGGAATCAGGTAGGAAGCAAAGAGTCATTTGCCTGTCGTTCACTTTTTAGCTTCCCGGTCAATTCTTAGTCGTTCTACCCTTCCTCAGCACATCTTCTAGTGCTACAATCCATACTGTATCCTTTTTCCATCAACGTTGCTACTTTTCGTACAACTCACTATCCGGGTTATACTCTTACTCAGTCTTATCCTTATTGATACCTGCAGTAACTTTGGTATCACTATCACCCTACGAATTCGGAGGTAACCTTGCTCGTACTGTGCATTTCCTGATCGCTTTAATCTTCGCAATCTCGATCAATATAGAGAAGTGGAAAGATTTATTGAGAGATCACTATGATCAATTGAACATTTGTTATATTGCATAGTTAGTACAGAAGGGGCCAGCCTTTAGTACTTGACAAGCAATTAAACAAGTTATGGTATTCTACTTAGACTTCTATCACATAGACAGATAGTCACGTAGCAGTACCTCCCCTCCTAAAAGGGTTGTTCTTCTCAATTCATAAAGAAGATGAATAAGAGAGAAGAAGAGAACAGAGTTCTAAAGGATTATAGAAAGCTTTCATGATTGTAGAATATCATACTCAGAATTTACCTCTGAACTATAGAGGTTTATCAAAGAAGAAATTAATCATAATTATATCCAATACTATTTGGTCGCAATCTCACGTGACAACATATCTTGCTGCTTTGTCCATTATTCTATGGACAAATACTCTTGTTCAATCTTAGCGATACTCACATTCGGGAAATCCTTTAACCTTTCAGGTTAAATCTTAGATTTCTCACTTGACATCATTAGTACTAACATCCCATATCATGTTACTAGCTTTTTCATAACTATAATATTGACACTATCAGGTTGTCATCCTGAGAATTCATTAGAAAACCCATTCATAACATTCCTTGCTTCTCATTCCATAGTTGCTTTCCCAGCCTTTTCTTTATCAATCACATCCTTCTTATTATCTGATTCTTACTCATTTCTATTATTTACTTTCACCTTCACCTCTTTATTGAGACACCTTTTTGCACTTGGTACCTCCTTATCGGTATTCCGTCACATTTATTCTATAATCATCACGTTATTCCAATTTAAACTTTCCGAAATGAATCTGGCCCGATCCCTTTAACTTAGATTCATATAATCTACTTCTGCCAACCTTGTTTCTCATCACTTGTTCTTTTCTATCCGTGGTTTTCCACAAGTTGTCTTTCGTAAGTCAGACCAGGTCGTATATCTACATGCTCGTACTCCTATCATCTGTTGAACATCTGCATTTTACTGGCGTAGCCTTGCCACATGAAAACCCGTTATGACCGTGCTATAAGTTTTGGGGGTAAGGCTGGCTCGAGAACACTTTTGAACTCTCAAATGGCCCAATAAGTCTCGGGCTCAACCGCCCTTCCCTCCAAGTCTCATTAATTCTTTCTACGGGAATACATTTGGCATCATGAATCATCAACCTCATATTCTCTATCTGGTTTGCGCAGAAATACACTAACACAAACTTGCTTGTCATTCATCAACATGCCATTTAGTTTATCAATAGCAGCACTTTCTTTATCTTTACGTTGTCATATACTTTCTTAGAAGAATCACCATCGCTTGTTGTTTACGTAGTGCGTTAATAGCTAATCCTACGGGTTTCAAATCCCTTAGGGAGACAAAGTAATCACTATTCCTTATCCATAAGGAACACTTCCTGAACTTGATGTAGATATAACATGAAGTAGATAGAATTGCAGAAGAGTTTCAAGCATCGCAGCTAGGTCCGGTTGATGAAACTATCACTTATGCATCTTCCATAAAAGACTTGAAACCTAACGGTTTACTTCATCAATTTTTGTACCATGGTCCTGGTTTGCCTCAAAACGGGACCTTCTAAGGTACGTAATATGCTTAAGACTCCATCAGGAATCGAATCTTTACTTAAACTATTATTACCGTCAATTCTTGCACAGTCATCAGAAGGAATGTAAATTCCTCCATTCCGATATGACCTTCAAGGTCCTTCCAAATATCATTCTGTTTCTTCGGTATGAACATTTGTAATTATTCCTTTATACTTAGATTGTCGGCCACCTCATTGGCCTTTCCTGATACTAACAATTTCTTGTAATCCATGTTCTCTGGATACATTCCAACTCAAACTTTTTTTACCTCATTCCCATCACCGTTGGGTTAAAGCATTCTCCATTAAGCTCTGCTGAAGGAGAAAATATAACTATCAGTCTTTTTTTTTTCCATAAGTCATTGCTTCCACCTTCCCGTGGGAACTTTATCAAAGTTACTCTCGATCATACCTAGGATATTTGTTCTCTTAGTTCTTTCTTGTTCTAGGATAATCTCAACCTTTGTTGGTTCAATCCATACTTTCCCATGGTTTCACACATGCCTCGTCTGGCATAATTATTTCTATGTCATATATTCCCTACCAAACTTCCATTTTGAACTTCAGAATATTACCTTTTTCCTTGTAAGGTTTCTTAGGTAATCCTCATCATTCTTCCTGTATTTTCTGGGTACAGGGCACATCAAAATATCAGTAATTAATCATATAATAATTCTATCTATATACCTTTCAAAACTGCTTTTTTTTTTATAAATCCTCAAAGTTTGATGTCGCCTTAATCAATTCAATTTATATCATCCAAATTCACAATGTCCTTTATTAGGGGTAATGCCATCCCTTGTCCATTGCCCAAGGTTTGCCTTACTCTATGGATATCTTATCCTTAATTCAACTGCCAAGGAATTCCTGCATCCTATAATTGGCAATCAAATCATGTATCCTTAATAAGGGTCTCTTTTCAATCATTCTTATTTGATAATCGATCGGTAGCTTACTGCTAATTTCTTCTTTCAGATAGTGGTCAACCTATTTGACCTTCCAAAAGACAACGTATGTCTATCTGCTCTCTTACAGAACTTGTTAATGGTAGCAAGGATGTTCTGAAAGATATTGGTCGAGTTCAACGTGAATTTCCTAGTGCTTATCGTTCTTCGCAAAGGTACTTGCCTTAGAGAAAATTCCTACAGCATATTGTTCAATTTCTGACCATTTCTATACTCTCTTCATATACCTTCATTGTTTACTTTCCTCCGTCATAATATATTCATGGTATTCATGATACCCTAACATCATACATCTTAAGTCATTATACTCCCATTTTACTCGTAATCTTGGACAACCATATACACATGAGTCACTTTAGTACGGGTGACCCCATCCCAAAAAGGTCTAGTGAATTCCCAATCAAAACATGGGCTGTTCAGCAGAAGATTCCTACGATCTCATTAATGTTTCCTTTATATCAGAAGGCCTTGCAGTCGGTGCTTTCTTAGAAGCAACCCTGCTTTGTCCTTTCATTGCTGGTCTAGTCACTTGATAATCCTTTGTGACTTGGCCTCAACTGGCCACAAATATATATATATATATATATATGATTTTAGGGGTTGGCTAATAGCATTACTTTTCTAGCAATTGCCGGCATAGTGCCTTCTTTGATACCTTTCTACCTTTCTAAAACTTTACTTCATATAAGTCTTAATCGACTATTCGGCACCGTCTCTGGTCACCTTTCCTCTATTTTTATCTTTTCAACTATTCTTATCACTACCACGTGCCACGCAAGCTTACCATTCCTGGCATAACAGCCTTTTCATTTAAGTCAATCCTGGAATTTCTCAGTCCGGCTGGTTTCTTACTTACATTTCCTGTTTCCATCCAATCTCACTTCATCATTTTATCTCTACCATCGATTGTAATACTCAGGGTCCGTCTACTAACCCATATATGACGGCAACCTTACCCAATCCACAGGGTTCGCTCCAGTTTCCATTCTCTTCAATGATGTTCTCTGATAATCAGAAAGACAAGATTTGCCAAAATTCGATGAATTCCTTTTTTTTTTTTTGAATCAGGAAAATTTTGGTCAATCTATTCACCTACTGGTAACATTAAGGAGACCAGTTTCGAAACCTGAAGAATAGTTCTATGAACCTCCAAGCAGGTAGAACCATAAGCAGTCATAATTAACGAAATAATCGTCATCAGGTTGGAAGTTTAACCACTGGAGAGGAACCAATTATATACATCCTTTAGAGGGGAATCAACAGTTTCAAACTGAAACCAGTCACAACTTCCTGATACCTATATGTCCTGATATTCAATATTACCAAATGTTAGTCTACCCAACCACTAGTCTCAGCAGGAACCTTACCGTCGGAGTTGGTTGTTCAAAAAAAATTTGGCACTACTAAGGCCATCCGAACCTAGTGAATCGTGTTGTCCAAATGCATCCGCCAGTACTTTGTCATGCTGCGCAAGCACACATCCTAATCCTTTATGTGAAGCATCGTTGGAAGCACAAAGTCTTCTTTTTCCATTAAGCAATGCCAACTCTTGGTCATTACCACTTTCATCTTTTAGCTCCAGGAAGATTTTCTCACATTTTTCCCTTTAACTGCTGATCGTATTACTTGATCCATTATAATTCCGTGTCGGAGTAAACTTAAGGTAACTACTATAATTCATTCAAAGAAAAGAAAGAATTTAATATTCCTCTGAGTCACATGCATCTAACATTTCTGGTTCATCATTTCACTGAGTTAAATTAACCCTATACTTAGTCTCTGACAATAGTCTCATTACGAGTTCATCTTGACTCACTGGTCTTATCTTCCGGTAGGTTCTGAGATCATTGTCTTCCTTACTACTTCCTTATATAACTTTATCCAATCATGCTGTCACTTCCCAATGTTTTCACTTTCTAACTGATTCATTCATAAAATGGACATTTTCCTGAATAAAACAACTTCATCAACCTCAATTTGGTTCCATAAATTACAACCTATGTCATCTGCCTTCTCATGGCGAATTATTACTGACAATACTCATACTTATTCATTTATCAAATGATATGGCACTTACTGCCTCTTCTCAACTATTCCTAGGGACTCTGCTCCTCGCCTTATATCGATGCCTTTGATAATCATACATCCTACTAGCACTCTTTTCGTTAATATGAAAGTCTCTAATGATTCTCATCTATTCCCGTATAAGATCTCAAGTAATTCTTCCAATCCGTCTTACTTGCTGGTACTACCTCCAGTAGTCCAGCCACGAATCCAACATGAATCTTCAATTCTCTTGCTAATTGCTTAGTTCTTTATGCCCACTTTTCTGAGCTCTATACCTTAATCATCTCAGTCTTTCTGGCTACAGCCCTCATTCCTCGAGGGTAAGCTCCTTATCCTAACAAGATTTTCCTTATCTGCTGGAACCTCTTCCGGGTCTCCAGTAGGGTACTCCATCGAATTACCCGCTGATCTTCAGCATATAAAGCATCATCGCGCTGCTGCTCGTATGCCTCAAGGTCTGTCACCTTACTCGTCGACACGATATCGAGCTAAGTTACTATCATAATACTTACGAGTTCCCATAAGGGTTTTATATGTCATCACTACATTAAGTAGTCCGACTATGAACTTGGCAAGAGTTCTTATTATCTTATTGAATTTATTATTTTAACGTCACCTCATCTATGGGGTTTATAACGTACGTTCTGATACCACTTCTGTAACACCCCCAGATCCGGGGTCAGGGATCTGGTGGTTACGGTCTTACATCCATTAATAATACTTGACTTGAGTCCACAATAAATAAATCACATGCTGTGACCCCACAATAATATCCACTCACACGCACAACAGTTATAGTCCCAGAGATGAAATTGAAATAAGTCTTACATTAAAGGGTTACGAATAAACGTTATTACAATCCCAAAAGGATAACATCATAAGTTTAACAGTTTTGCCGTTGATTACATTAATTATACATATAGTTAAACAGGAAACAAAAGCTGTCTAACTATGCTACCTCAGCAATGGCGGCTAGCATCTCAGCAGGGAGTCCGGTGGGTCGGGTAACCCGCTTGCGCCGAGTGCGCCTGATGCGAGCCATCTGTCCTAGCTGTTGTTGTGACATAATATGAACAAAGCAAGGGTGAGCGAAAGCCCACCAACAATAATATAACTGAACAGTGAGACATATATACAGCAGTTCAAAATATCCTTTGAAACCATATGCCATGCATTAATGAGGTTATTGCCAGTATAATATAAAGGATGAAGTTATTAGGTAACTCAAAGTATTTGTTTGTAGAAATATCTGCTACATCAAAAGTAAGCGAGATATTCTTATTGTCATTAAAAAGAGGAACTTGCATGAAAAGATTGCAATTCCAGTTATGAACACTTTTCCAGCTCTGCCAACAATAATCATGTTGCAGGAAATAAATAAGTTTGGATGATGAACCAATGATGGAGTATTCACCGCGCCCGCTGTTCCAATCTTGATGATCAGTCGAGATCGTACAGCTCAAATTAGATTTACTACCGGTAGAAGGAAGAACTGACGGCTTTACTTGTCTACCGCCTTACTAGCTCTCCCCGGCCAACGGTTGGGCCAAAGGGGATGGACCGGCGCTACTCGGCCTCTTACACGACTCCTAGTTCAAATAGAATTCATGATTCTGAATGTAACGTTCGTCCCCCTTTCCCCAAGTATAATACTTGTTGATAAGACTCTACAAGGTAGTCGTATCTAGTTGGAAAGGAAAATTCACCAATAACTTCCAAGCTGTGGCTTGGTATCGAATATCAACTTGTTCCAACAATCTTACCCCTCGAAAGATGAGAAGGTAAACAACGACTTAATAAGTCAACAGCACCCGAGTTGCGAGTGAAGAGAATACTCTATGACCGGGAAGTCGACAAGATAAATAACATTTTCCAAGTAAGGTTCCCTTATTATTAGAGAGGTAGACTCAAAGAAGAATGATGTCTGAGAACCTTTCTTGATATAAGATTAATAATAATATGACTCCGAGGTATTTTCTGCAATAATCGAAGAAGATAAACCTTATTGAGGTTATTCTAAGTATGAAATAAATATTCAGAGAATATTTATTGAATTAAAAATATTTAAAGAATATTTAAGAATATTAAAGGATATCTTTAATCAGGGTATTTTCCAAAATAATCCCTGAAGAAATATCAGGAGAATATTTATTGAATAAATAACTATTTAAATGAATATTCAAAATAATATTCATTAATTAATAGGACCTGAAAGGAATATTTAAGACAATATTCATAATTAATTAGGAATTTAAATGAATATTCAAAAAGTAATATTCATTTAATGAATAATATTCTAAATGAATATCAAGTAATATTCATTTAGTAATCCAAGCTTTAAAGGAATATTCGAGATAATATTCGATAAATAAATCAAGCTTCAGATGAATATTAAAATAATATTCATCAAGTAATTAATATCCTAAATGAATATTCAAAAGTAATATTTATTTAAAAAAATAATATTCTAAATGAATATCCAAATAATATTCATTTAGTAGTCTCATCTTTAGAAGAATATTCGAAATAATAATCGATAAATAATTCGACTCTGAATGAATATTAAAATAAATATTATTCGTCGAATAGTTACGTTCAAATAATTATTTGAAGTAAGGATCGTTAAATAAATAATCTCGAACGAATATTCAAATAATATTCGTCGCCCGAATAATGGAAAATATTTACTTAAATATTTTCCTCCGAGGTAATCTCGATATATCAAGAAATATTGACTCCCGGTCTATATTTGATGAATAAGATGTATACGCCCTTCTATGAGGGTCTTACAATAACCGGCTTATAGTTGATACGATAGCTATCTAATTTATAAGGCAATAACAATCAGGGAACAAGCATAATGATATAACTTGAAAGTAGGCATGCATGCTATGGCATATGTATAACAGAAAACATATTTATATATTTATTCAATCACAACAACAGCCGAAAAGAAGGGAATTGAAACTTGCCTGGTAGTCGAGTACGTTAAGGGGTAGTGATAGCGGGTCCCGGGTCAGCTTGGTGATCTATAAATAGCCAAGGCATTCGGGATTAATCACTTAACATCTTAAAAGTTAAGTTATACTTAAATCGAAACACGTTCTCGAGTTATCTCGTTATACCCCTTTTAGTGGATTCCTTTTATCATCGATCCGACCCAACATTCGTTCGTTAATACGACATGTCATTGTACTTACACTTGGGACATACTTAAGTCATACAAGTTCTAAAGTCGATCGTTACAAATCAATATTATGCTCCGAGTTTTATCGCCCGTTTTCTAAGTGTTTTACCGAAGTTATAATCAAGCGGGTTTTTAGGGGTTCGTTTGCGATTAACTTTGATTCGAACATTTTTATAAAATCGGAAAACGATCCGTTTCACATGAGGTTTTCTCTCACACCTTCCTTTTTACCTCTAGTATTTAATTACCAAGATTTGCCACTGACTTACGTATTTTACGAGGGTTCAATTTTAATAACGAACTCGTACTTACGGTTTCGAACGTCTTTTAGTGAATCGGCCATAATTCCTAAACCGTAAGTCCGTTTCACATGATCTTTATATCAAAATGAAGCTTATAACATGATCTATCTTGCCATGGCAGAACATGATACTGGACAGTGACTTATGGCTACTGTCAAACACGATTTCTTAAGGTTAACAAAAAATCGGGCATTACGACGGCTATAAATCGGACGTTCCATAAATCGTAATCAACAACCCAAGCCACACCGGGCATCTACACAACTTATACACATAATAAGCATCTCAACAAGTCCATAAGCTACTGATCTTAGCATCAAAATCATCATGTTAATCAAATCAGTAAATCACTAACTAAGCATGCTTATAACATGAACATAATCATAACTAAGCTAGATCCATCAAGAACATGCTTAAAACTCAAAGTAGATCTAGGGTTTTCAATTCTTATACCTTCCTTGGAGTATGTACTAGCCTCACAAATCTTGGTATGGTCCTTGGATAGCCTTAAGTTAGCTAGGATCAACCATGAAAACAAGATAAACAAAGATTAGTTCTTGAAAACACTATTCATCATCATCTTTGATGATTTATTTGAAAATGGAAAAAGATGAATTTGAAGCTGAAATTTCTAGGGGATCTAAGGTATGATATGAAGTACTCACCATAAATATTTCAAGATCAAATGATGGTTGAAAGCCTTACTTCTAGAACCTTGGCATAATTTTTCAAGGAAGAAAGGAAAATGGAGAGTTCTTTGTGTTTGCTTGGTTGTTTTGATAATAATTCATAAAGTGATGAGCCTTGGATGATATCTCATCTCTTTTTACTTTATTAAAGTGCTTTTGGAATGAATGGTGAGATTTGAAAGCATGTGTAGCACTTGGATTGATTTATGGCTAACTAGAGTTTGATTTGGTTAACTACTAGTTCAATCCTTAACATGCTAGTTACTTAGCCCACTTGGTTGCTAGATATTTATCTATTAGCTTATGCATGACTCTTGCTTCCACTGCTTGTTTCTTTTGTCCGGTTATTGCTCGTTTCGATTGATCGTTCGGGCGAATAACTAAGTAGTTTCACCTCTAGGGTTTACCGGGAAATTTCTCGATATTCATAATACCTTCCCCAATCCTTAATATAATCCTCGTGATGACCATGTAGGATATTTAATCTCGATACGAACTTAATTCGTAATCTAGGATTCGTTCGCTTTATTGATTAATCACGTTATAACGTTTTAGCGGTTTCTAGAACGCTTGTTTCACTGCCTCAGTGGTTTCCTACCTTCATTCTTAAATCAAATATAATAACATCCCAAAATATCAAATCCTCAAAGTTAATATCTCAATTCTTGGATTATAATAATATTTAATCCACTGTCCGGTCAAATATTATACCGAAAAAGAATTTGGAATTTCTGAATTCCGATCGTCTCTACATTCACTTATTTCCTCCGCGTATTACTAATATGACTTCGAAACATCCATATCACGTCCCGTACATAGGGTGGCGTGAAAAGTTTTCCAACTTACAAAATCACTATTCATCCACCAAATTACTATGCACGTACAGGAAACACTATGCACGTACGGGAAACACTATGCACGTACGGGAAATATTATGCACGTATGGGAAACACTATGCACGTACGGGAAACACTATGCACGTATGGGAAACACTATGCACGTACTCATTTCCCTTCAAGGATCCATTAGCTCCTTCCTGGATGGTAGATTATTCTTATCTAGGTCCTCAACCATCGAATTACTCTATTCTGACAATATACCAATGCATCAGGATCATTGTCCAAAGCAATATCCATTCATTACAATCATTGTTCTTTGAAACCACCATTCATTAGAGCTGGTGACCTTGTTGTCGGAATCATTGTTCCTCATTTTATCATTACTTAATAAAAAGTTTTAATTATATCCAAAATTTGGGGTTCTTACAGCATCAAACTCCAGTATTAGTTCATCACTCAATGTTGGAAATTTTCTGCAACATCATCATGGTTGGCAGAGTTGAAAAGTATTTCAAACTGGAATAGCAATATCTTTCTTGCAAGTTCCTATCTTTTATAAAAATGATGCTATCCTGCTTATTTTGGCATAGCATATGCTTCTACGAAATATATATCTGTTGAGTTACCTTGTAACTTCATCCTTTATATTAAACTGGCACTATTTTCGCAAATGCAAGGCATATGATTTCGAAACATATCTTTGAACTGTCTTATATATTACTGCACAGTTATATATTGTTGGTGGGCTATTGCTCACCCTTGCTTATTTATTATGTCACAACAACAGCTAGGTCTCATGGCCCGCGCGTAAGGCACACTCGGCGCAAGCAGGTTACCCGTCCCACAGGACTCCCCGCTGATATTGTTGCTGCCATTGCTGAGGTAGCACAAATAGTCAGCTTTTGCTTCCAGTTTAATTATATGTATCAATAATTTTAATCAACGGCAAGAACTTTAAACTTATGATGTTATCCTTTTGGCTTGTAATAACTTTTATTCGTAAACCCGTAATGTGAGACTTATTTCAATTTCATCTCCGGGACTATAACTGTGTGTGTGTGTGAGTGGTTATTATTGTGGGGTCACAACATTTGATTTATTTATTGTGGACTCAAGTCAAGTATTATGTATGGATGTAAGATCGTAACCACCAGATCCCTGACCCCGGATCTGGGGGTGTTACAGAGATGGTATCAGAGCGAGAGTTATAAATCCCAAGAGATGATGCGACGTTATACAATAATAAATTCACTAACATAATAAGAACTCTTGCCAAGTTCATCTAAAACCCTTATGGGAACTTTTAATTATCATGATAGTAATATAATTCGTCATTGTGTAGGCGAGCGACATCTCCGATCCGGAGGAGTATGAGAGGCAGCACGATGAGGCGATCCAGGCCGCCGAGGGCTCGGCGATGGTAGATTCAGATGCTGATACTGATGTTGTTGAGTCAGAGGAGGAGGACCCTGAGGTCCAGGTTGATGCTGATACCGATGTCATTGAGTCTGAGGAGGAGGAGGACCCGGAGGAGGTCCAGGCAGGGCAGGACGTTGAGTTAGCTGATGAGGGGGAGGATTTCTGGGTGGTGACTCAGATTAGGACTTTGGGGGAGGATACTGAGGTAGTTGCTGAGGATGTTGATGTGGAGGACCCTGAGGAGGCCCAGCTTGTTCATGATGTTAGGGTGATGGAGGAGGATACTGACATGACTACAGAGCAGGTGATGGCTGCTGTTCTAGGCCAGGATGTAGATGAGGGTGCCGAGGGAGATGTTGATGAGCCCGTGGCTGATGTTGTAGGGAGTTCTGGACTACATGTGCCACCCCTCCCTGTTGAGAGAGCCCCTACCCCACCACCACTACCTGTGAGCCCATACCCCGATGAGTTTGAGGAGCTTACCCCAGAGCCCCAGCAGACAGAGACTGCTGCTCCAGCTGAGCCATCCACCCCACCTCATGCCCCGATAGGAGGAGTCCCAGTATGTGTTCACAACTTGATTGTGAACGGGCTTTATAGAGAGTTGTCTATGGCAAATGCCAGGTTGGCAGAGTCTAGGAGGGAGTTAGCAGCAGAGAGAGCCGCCCGGATGAGGTTGCAGGGCAGGAGGACTATCAGTGACAGGGTTGGGTATAGGGCAGTGACCCGCATCAAGCTGAGGGCTCGGGTGAGGGTGCGATAGTTGCCTACTGATGGGCATGGTAGGGTAGACAGAGCAGAGGCTGAGGAGATTTTACGCATCGCCATGGGGAGGGTTCGGAGGATGTTTCGTCGTGGCGGCTGATTTCAGATGTAGTGATGTAGTGGTCTAGTTGTCTAGTCATGTACGGACGTAGTAGTGTCGGCTTTTGTAGGGATGGTTTTCTTGTACTTGTTTTCCCTTTTTGCTGACTAGACAGATAGACAACGTTTCACTTTTGACTTGTTGTTGTTGTTAGGATGGCTGTACTTTAAACTATTGTTGTAACTCGGATGTTGTACCTTTTCGGTACCTGGTATATATTTGTTTCCCTTTCAGTCATTACAATTTTGTTGGGATGTGATCACGAGTTTATTAGCATATGTTTTTTTTTTATTAAGTTGCCATGAGATATAAAACTGTGGGATCTTAAACCCAATCATGTAAAGAATTATGCAAGGAAAAATCCTTTAAAACAGGTAAGTGAACCTAATGTATAATTTTCAAAATTTTCAGTAAAATGCCTCCAAGACGAATGGGCACTAGGGCTAACCCCCGAGAATCTACTGACCAAGAGAGTCACAACCAACACGAGGAAAACCATGAAAGTAGTGAAGAACAAGATCAAGATTATAATGAGCAAGAAGATTCCCAGTATGGAGCAGAAGATGAACCCCTGTACTCTGAAGAATTTGAGGGGGAAATCGAGGGTGGAGAAACTGAAGTAGAACAGGAAGGGGAGAACCAGGGCGGAAACCCCATGGGCCAGTTTATGGATCTACTTAGGCAGAATTTGAACCAATATCCCCAACCACCCCAAGGAAACAATACCACTGTGGCCAATTCCTTTAGGGCCTTCAAGTCCCTCAAACCCCCAGAGTATCACGGATCGGCTGATCCCGTTGAGGCAAGAGCCTGGGTCAAGGAAATGGAGAAATCTTTCGAGATTCTGAGTATTGAGGAGGCCCAAAAGACTTTCTTTGCTACCTACTTACTAAAAGGAGAGGCCAATTATTGGTAGGAAGCTAAGAAGAATATGGAGACCGATGCTATTGTAACCTGGGATAGGTTTAAACAGTTGTTTCTAGAGAAGTATTTCCCAAAGTTTATGAAAACCCAGATGGAGCTTAAGTTTCTAGAGTTAAAGCAGAATAACTTATCGGTGGCCGATTATGAAGCCAAGTTTACTGAGTTATCAAGGTTTATGCCGGAATTTGTGGATACTGAGGAGAAGAAGGCTAACAGGTTTCAGTAGGGGTTGAAACAATGGATTCAGAATCGAGTGGCGGTTTTAGAGATTAATGATTATGCCACCTCGGTGCAAAAGGCGACCATTGTGGAAGCAGGTAGTGATCAGGCACAGAGAGAAAGAGAAAAAGGGGGATTAAAGAGAAAGCATGCCAGTATGGGCGGAGGTTTCGCAGGAGAAAGACCCCCGAATAGGTTCAATCGAGGAGCAGTATCCCTACCTGGGAGGAGTGGTGGTTTTAAACCATCTGCGAGTGCAACTGTGAGCCAGGGCGGCCAGCAGTTAGGAATGTCCCGTTCTCACCTTTCCAGACCTCCACTACCAGCATGCACAACTTGTGGGAAAAGGCACCCTGGAGTATGCAATCAGAAGCAGTCCGTCTATTATAAGTGTGGACGAGTGGGTCACTAGTCCAACAGGTGTACCGCGGTTAATCCTACTGCTAGTAAGAGCAACACCTGTTTCCAGTGTGGACGTCCAGGGCACATGAGGAAGGACTGCCCAATGAACAAACCAGCAGTTTCAGGGGCAAGCAAGGCTGCCTCTAACCGACCACCAACTGCTAGGACTTTTAACATGACAGTGCAAGATGCCGTGAGAGACACGGATGTGATAGCAGGTACATTTTCCCTCAATTCAGTCAGTGCAAATGTTTTGTTTGATTCTGGAGCAACTAAGTCTTTTATATCTAGAGATTTTGCGCATAAATTGAAACTTAAAACTCAACCGCTAAGGGAGTCTTTGCAAGTAGAGATAGCTAATCAGGAAGTCGTTCCAGTTAATCAGATTCACCCCGATTGCAAAATAGAAATAGGAGGACGATCCTTCTGTGTTGATTTGATCCCTTTTAAGCTAGGGGAATTCGATGTTATTTTGGGTATGGACTGGTTGTCTCGTAATAATGCGCAAATAGATTGTAAAGGGAAAAAGGTTAAGTTGAAAACCCCAGGAAAGAAGGAAATAGTGTTTAAAGGGCTACGACAGACCCAGACCATTCTAACCATGGCGCAAACCAAGAGACTGCTACGAAAAGGGAATGAAGCTTATTTAGCTTACGCTATAGACACCCAGAAAGAGGCGCCCAAGATACAAGATATTCCGGTAGTTAACGAATTTGAAGACGTGTTTCCTCAAGATCTTCCCGGATTACCGCCAGATAGAGTGATTGAGTTTGCTATCGAGTTAGCCCCGGGGACGGCGCCAGTCTCAAAGGCCCCGTATCGATTAGCACCAGTGGAAATGAAAGAGCTAGCAAAATAATTACAGGAATTGTTGGATAAGGGTATGATAAGACCCAGTGTGTCGCCTTGGGGCGCACCAGTGTTGTTTGTTAAGAAAAAGGACGGGAGTATGAGGTTATGCATCGACTATTGAGAGTTGAACAAGCTAACCATAAAGAACAAGTACCCGTTACCCAGAATTGATGACTTGTTTGACCAGCTAAGAGGAGCTGTGTATTTCTCCAAGATTGACTTGAGAACCGGATATCACCAGCTGAAGATTAAACATGAAGATATTCCAAAGACTGCCTTCCGTACTAGGTATGGGCATTATGAATTCTTGGTAATGTCGTTTGGACTGACCAACGCCCCAACAGCTTTCATGGATTTAATGAATAGAGTGTTCAAGGAGTATTTGGACCAATTTGTTATAGTCTTTATTGATGATATTCTGATCTACTCAAAGACAGAGGAAGAACACGCTGAACATTTGAGGATAACCTTAGAGACACTCCGGAAGGAGCAGTTATATGCCAAATTCTCAAAGTGTGAGTTCTGGAAAAATGAGGTGCAATTTTTAGGGCACGTAATCAACAAAGAAGGAGTGCTAGTTGACCCCTCCAAGATAGAAGCAGTTTCAAACTGGGAACGGCCAACTACTCCAACCGAGGTGAGGAGTTTCATTGGGCTGGCCGGATATTACAGGAGATTTGTCCAAGACTTTGCGAAAATCGCAGCTCCATTAACTCGACTTACCCGTAAAACTGAGAAATTTGAATGGACTGAGAAATGCGAGAAGAGTTTCCAAGAGTTAAAGAAGAGGCTGGTGACAGCCCCAGTGCTGGCATTACCTGATGGAAAAGGAGATTTCGTGATTTACAGTGATGCTTCGCATAAAGGACTGGGATGTGTGCTTATGCAGCACGGCAAGGTAATAGCGTATGCGTCTAGGCAATTGAAGGATTATGAGTTCAGATATCCCACGCATGATCTAGAACTAGCAGCCATAGTCTTCGCTTTAAAGATTTGGAGACACTATCTGTATGGGGAAAAATGCGAGATTTACACTGACCATAAGAGCCTCAAGTACATTTTCACTCAGAAAGAGCTTAATATGCGCCAGAGGAGATGGTTAGAGTTAATCAAGGATTACGACTGTGAAATTCGCTATCACCCGGGCAAAGCCAATGTGGTGGCTGACGCCCTTAGTAGGAAAGAAAAGCTTAAGATGATAACTTCGGAGGAAGAACTAGTGAAAGATTTTGAGAAGTTGGAAATTGAGGTTAAGTTACCTGGAGAGGGCCAAGAAAAGTTGATGGAAATTAGAATCCAACCTCCATTGTTAGAAAAGATTAGACTATGCCAGGAACGGATGATGGAGGAAGAAAAGAACTCCACAGAAGAGCTAATGATCGGAGAGGAAATTAAGTGCGAAAGAGACAAGGAAGGGATCATGAGGTACACATACAGGATATGGATCCCAAACGTTCAGGAACTCAAGGATGAGATTTTAAATGAGGCACACAACTCAAGATACTCAGTGCACCCCGGTAGCACCAAAATGTATAGGGATTTGAAGGAGTATTACTGGTGGCCCAACATGAAAAAGGACGTAGCAGAATGGGTAAGCAGATGCTTGACCTGCCAACGAGTGAAAGCAGAGCACCAGAAGCCTAGTGGACTTCTACATCCCTTGGAGATTCCCGAATGGAAATGGGAACATATAGCTATGGATTTCGTAGTAGGTTTACCAAGGACCAAAGCAAATCATGACGCCATATGGGTGATTATAGACCGACTAACAAAGACAGCTCACTTTTTTCCTATTAATGAAAGGTACACGGTCGATAGGCTAGTAGATATCTACCTCAAAGAGATAGTGGCGCGACATGGAGTCCCAATCGCCATAGTATCCGACAGAGATCCCAGATTTAACTCCAGGTTTAGGAGGAGCTTTCAGGAATGTGTGGGAACCAGGCTAAACATGAGTACAGCTTACCATCCCCAGACAGACGGGCAAAGTGAAAGGACCATCCAGACACTAGAAGATATGTTGAGAGTCTGTGCTATAGACTTTAAAGGGAATTGGGATGATCACTTGCCATTGATTGAGTTCTCCTACAACAATAGCGTTCATTCAAGCATAGGAATGCCGCCTTACGAGGCCCTTTATGGAAGGAAATGCCGATCTCCCCTATATTGGGATGAAGTTGGAGAGCGAAAGATGCTCGGACCTGAGATGGTCCAACGGACGAAGGATGTAGTGGATCTAATCAGAGGTCGGCTGGTAGCAGCCCAAGATCGACAAAAGAAATATGCCGACCTAGCTCGGAAATGAAAAGAATATGAAGTGGGAGACCTAGTGTTCTTGAAGGTATCTCCTTGGAAGGGTTTAATGAGGTTTGGAAAGAAAGGGAAGCTGAGCCCTAGATATATTGGACCATTTGAGATCTTAAGACGTATTGGGGAGCTAGCATATGAACTGGCATTACCCCCGAACCTGCAGCAAGTGCACAATGTGTTCCATGTCTCAATGCTAAGGAAGTATAACCCAGATGCCAAGCACATAGTGGAATATGAGCACGTGGACATGCAACCAGACTTGACCTATGTAGAGCAACCTGTGGAAATCATAGACAGAAAAGATCAAGTGCTCCGAAACAAGGTCATCAAGCTTGTCAGAGTTTTATGGCAGAACCACAACATAGAGGAATCAACCTGGGAGCTAGAAAGTGCAATGACGGAAAAGTACCCCCATTTGTTTTCAAACTGATTCCGGGACGGAATCCTTTTAAGGAGGGAAGACTGTAAGAACCCAGATTTTTGATTGAATTAAAACTTTTTATTATGTAATGAATAGTGGTTATGACTGCAATGTAACGAATGTCTATTAAATGAATGGGATGGATTTAAATTCAAATATTTATATGTCATGAAGAATGCTTCTGGTTGATAGCATAGATAAGAATGATCTATCTTCTAGGATTATAAGTTATATTATTCCAAGAGAGATTATTCTTGTGTCATCCAAATCAATATCTGTTATTAGTCCAGCGGTTCCGTAAAAAGGTTAAGGAACACCCGAGAGTAAACCAGGTTCATTTTCCTAATTATAGGAATTAAGTAAAAAAAATGAGTTATGAATAGTGTTTTGGTGGAAATTGGAATATTATTAGACGACGCTATATAGAAGCAGTCTGGATGGATTTCCGAGTTCGTATTAATAATCAGTGGATGAAATAAGTGTATGTAAATGATATCGGAATCAGAAAAATAGCACTTTTATTTTCTCTGAGATTTCCCGAGACCTTAAAGGATTTAAGAATTTACTATTGAGATTTAAGGGATTTAAATACAAAGGTTACAAATGAGTATTGAGAATATTAGTAAAGTTATCAAGAAAGTTTCCAGTAAATCCATAACTAGAAATCCTTGAGATATTCCTCTGAATGAACAAGGAAATTGAGTAAAACCCGGACAAAGGAACGAATAAATAACCAAGAGACCAACAAGTGCAATTGGTGGGAAAAGGAGAAACCAAAGTATCATCCTTATAAGTCAACTACAAGATGAGTGGTGTAATTGCATTCTTGAAAAAATGGAGTTGTTTGTTGTAGTGCCAACACTTGGTTCAATAAGAAGGCAACAAGTGGACCAATAGATGGTTGACAACACAAAAAGAAGAGATGCATCCAAGTATATACATAAAGATACATGCATTAAGCCATTTTACACATAAAAAAAACACAAAACTCTCTCTCATTTCCTCTCCATTCTGCAGCTCACGGTTTAATCTAAAAAGGGGGGTTCCCACCATCATTTGATCTTGAAATTTTTATGATGAGTACTTCATATCATAGTTTAGATCCCCTAAAAATTTCAGCTCCAAATTCATCTTTTTCCATTTTCAAATAAATCATCAAAGTGATGATGAATAGTGCTTTCATGAAACTAACTTTTATTTCTTGATTTCTTTTGAACATCCAAGCTATACTAAGGCTAGATATGGGCTAAACAAGGCTAGATAAGTTCATACATACACCAAGGAAGGTATACCACTCTTGAAAACCTAGCTCTTAGTTTAAGTTTTGGTATTTTAGATGAGTTATATGGATTTAATGCATGTTTAGGACCTTAAGATTATGATTGGGCTTTGCTAAATGTTAAATTAGTTTAGATGAATGGAAAGACATTGCTTGGTCTTAGTTCATGGATAAATAGCATGTATGTGTTGTTTGGAGTGTAAACCGTGATCATTGAATGGTTTGAAATTTGGAAATCATGTAAACATAGCCGTCGTAATGCCCGATTGTCGTTAACCTTAAGAAACCGTGAATAGCTGTAGCATTACCTTACTGTCCAGTCCCGGATTTTGCTATGTTTAGTTAGTTCATGTTACGAGCTTCGTTTTGATATAAAGATCGAGTGAAATGGATATACGGTTTAGGAGTTATGGTCGAATTAAGATAAGTGGTTCGTAAACGAGCGCACCAGTTCGTAATCAGAATTGAACCTGTATAAATTCGGTAATGCAGTAGCGAACCATCGTAATTAAATACTAGAGATGATAAGGAAGGTGTGAGAGAAAACCTTGCGTTAAAAGGATCGTTTTACGATTTTATAAAAATGTTCGAATCAAGGTTAAACGCGAACGAACCCCTAGAAGCATGCTTGATTATGACCTTGGTTAATAACTTAGAAAACGGACGATAAAACTAGTAGTACAATCTTGATTCGTAAATGATCGATATTAAAACTTACATGGCTTAAGTACGTATTAAGTGTGGGTACAATGACGGGTCATAATAGCGAACGTATGTCGAACCGCATCGGTGATAAAAAGAGTTACACTAAGAGGTGTAAAGTGTTAAGTGATTAATCCCGAATGCCTTGGTTATTTATAGATCGTCAGGCTGACCCGGGACACGCTACCACCACCCTTACCCGCACTCGCTTTCCAGGCAAGTTTCAGATCCTTCTTTAAGGCTGTTGTTGTGAATATAAATATGTTTTTTTTTGTTACATTACATATGCCATAGCATGCATGCCTACTTTTAAAGTCATATTGTTATACTTGTTCCCTGAATTGTTGTTGGCTTATGAGCTAGATAGCTATTATATCAGTTATAAGCCGGAAATTTCTAAAACCCTTAAGCGAAGGGTAGTTGAATCTCATTCTTTGGTTATAGACCGGGAGTCGTTATTTCTTGATATATTAATATTATTCTCGGAGAAAAATATTTAAGTAAATATTTTCCAGTATTATTTGGCGAATAATATTGGAATATCCTTTGAGATTATTTTGTAAGTATTATTCGGATTAATCATCAGATATTTATTTACTCGATGAACATTATCTTTAATAATCATCTAAGGTCGATTTAATATTCGAATATTATTTCGAACTCTCAGCTAAGTTAATTACTTAGGGAATGTTCATTCTTATTTCTTCGATAAATATTATTTTGAATATTCATTCGAGTTTATTTATTTAATGAATATTATTTTAATATTCAGTCGGGCCTTATTTATTTAAATGAATATTATTCCGAATATTCATTCAATCCCTATTTATTTTATAAATATTAGTTGAACGTTGATTCGAACTCCAAACATTCGATAAATATTATTTCAAATATTCATTCGATAATCAATTCTTCTATAAATATTATTAAGTGAATATTCATTAGTTGTTCAATGAATATTGTCTCAATTATTCAGTTGATCATTATTTCATCAATAAGTATCATTCTTAAATATAATATTCATTATTGATTCAATGAATATTATTTCAATTATCCGTTTGAGGATTATTTCATCAACAAATATTATTATTAATTTGAATATTCATTATTTGTTCAATGAATATTATTCAGAGTATTTACTCAAATATTATTCCAAGCAACCCTTTTTCAATGTCCGCGACTAATAAATATTCTTGGAATATTTATTTAATTCTTCTAACTCATTTCAAAAATGATTTACTTCATTCGCATAGTATCATCGACCTTCGAATATTATATGAATTATTCCAAAGTCTTATTATTATTATTATAATATTATCAAGGAAGGTTCTCAGTAATTCCATTCTTCCTTCGATTCGAATATAAGGGAACCTGACTTGAAGAATGTTATTTATCTTGTGACTGCCCGGTCATAAATTATTCATTTCGTTCGTAACTTGGTTGCTATTATTCATGGAATTGTGTATACCCACTCATTATTCGAGGGGTAAGAATGTTGGAACAAGTTGGTATCCATTAACAAGCAGCGGCTTGGAAATATTGGTGAATTTTCCTTTCCAATTAGATACGATTACTTTGTGGAGTCTTATCAACAAGTATTATACTTGGGGAAAGGGAGACGAACTTTACGTTTCAAGTTATGGATGTGAAATGAACTAGGAGATGCGTAAGTGACCCAGTGGCGCCGGTCCAGAAAATGGCCCAACCGTTGGCCGAGGAGGTTCCAGAGGGCGGTAGACAAGTAAATCCGTCGGTGCTTCCTTCTACATGTAGTAAACAAGAGGTGGGGAGCATAACATGCGACTGATCATCGTGTAAATGCTATGTCTCCTGGCGCGTCAAACTCCAGTATTAGTTCATCACTCAATGTTGGAAATTTTCTGCAACATCATCATGGTTGGCAGAGTTGAAAAGTATTTCAAACTGGAATAGCAATATTTTTCTTGCAAGTTCCTATCTTTTATAAAAATGATGCTATCCTGCTTATTTTGGCATAGCATATGCTTCTACGAAATATATATCTATTGAGTTACCTTGTAACTTCATCCTTTATATTAAACTGGCACTATTTTCGCAAATGCATGGCATATGATTTCGAAACATATCTTTGAACTGTCTTATATATTACTGCACAGTTATATATTGTTGGTGGGCTATTGCTCACCCTTGCTTATTTATTATGTCACAACAACAGCTAGGTCTCATGGCCCGCATAAGGCGCACTCGGCGCAAGCAGGTTACCCGTCCCACAGGACTCCCCGCTGATATTGTTGCTGCCATTGCTGAGGTAGCACAGATAGTCAGCTTTTGCTTCCAGTTTAATTATATGTATCAATAATTTTAATCAACGGCAAGAACTTTAAACTTATGATGTTATCCTTTTGGCTTGTAATAACTTTTATTCGTAAACCCGTAATGTGAGACTTATTTCAATTTCATCTCTGGGACTATAACTGTGTGTGTGTGTGTGAGTGGTTATTATTGTGGGGTCACAACATGTGATTTATTTATTGTGGACTGAAGTCAAGTATTATGTATGGATGTAAGATCGTAACCACCAGATCCCTGACCCCGGATCTGGGGGTGTTACAGTTTAACAAGTATATGACCGGCCAGTCAAATAAATAACAATCCTCAAGTAAGGTTCCCTTATATTTTGGAAGTTTGAGCGAGTATTTAAATCCTCTTATAAGATAGATTTAAATGAAAATAGATTTTTGGGAACCTCCCCTTGATAAAATAATCATAATAAGGCTCATAAATATTTTACATAATATTTGAAGATCAAAAATAATTTTTGAATAAGGTAAACCCTTTTGAAATTAATTTAGAAGAAATTAAATAAATATTCAAAGAATATTTATTAAATCATAAATATTTAAAGAATATTCTTAATATAAAATTGCTCAATAATAATCCTCGAACGAATGTATAAAAATATTCAGTAAATAAATGAAGATTTAAATGAATATAATTAATATTCATTAAATACCTCAACCTTAAATGAATATACAAAATAATATTCATTATATAAATCAAGTCTCAAATAACAATCCTCGAATTGTTTCCAAGTAATTAATACATTATGGAAATATAAATAATGTTTATAAATAACATTCCTTAAATAAAATAATAATCTACCGTTGGAATCCCTTCGGTTTTCCACGACTATCTCTATATCTCAAAATACCGACTCCCGGTCTAAATGAATGAAGATCATATGCCTTTCACTAATATATCATATCTAGCTTATAAGCCAATTCTCCGAGTGCAAAACAGTTATCACAATATATTTTGAAAGCAGGCATGCATGCTATGGCATATGTAAAACAGAAATCATATATATTATCACAACAACAGGTTCAAAGGTTTGAACACTTGCCTGGTAATCATGCTATGCTAGGGGTATGACTCGGGGTGGTCCGACGATCTATAAATAGTCAAAATATCAACAATTAATCACTTAACGCTTTGAAAAGCCAAGTATCTACTTTACTTAAGCTGAAACACGTTTTCAAGTTTATCTCGTTAAGCACCCTCTAGTGTACTCCTATGATCACCGTTATGATTCGACACTTGCTCGTTATCAAGGCATGTCATTATACCTACACTTTTATAAGTCGTGTAAGTTCTAGGGTTGGTCATTTACTTAAAAATATTATACCTCTAGATTTATTGTCCGTTTTCTAAGTGGTTTTTCAAAGTTATAACCAAGTATACCTCAAATGGATTCATTCGCACTAAACCTTGACTCGAACATTTTTATAAAATCGAAAAACGATCCATTTGACATGAGGTTTTCTCTCACACCTTCCTTATGATCTCTAGTATTTAATTACAAAGATTCGCCACTGAGTTAATCGTGTTAAGGGGATCCAATTCTGTTTACGAACTCGCACTTACGATTTTGAACCACTATTAGTAAATCGACCATAAATCCTAAACCGTAAGTCCGTTTGCTTCGATTCTAGTGCCAAAACAATCTATGACTCGAGATCTACGAGGACATGTCATAAACTCACTAAGTCCAGAAGTTAATTCCAATTGTTATGCACGGTTTTCTAGGGGTAAACGAAAATCTGGCATTACGACGGCTATAAATCGGACGTTTCCAAATTTATTTCAACACGACCAAGCGACACCGGGCATACCAACAATCTTACACACATAATAATCATCTTAACAGTCTAAGAACATCTCTCATATCCATCATTTGAATCATGATTTTATAACTACTAAAACTACTACATAATCTCATAAACATGCTTGTACTAACATCATCATCATATATCATCTAAAACCATCAAAACATAAAGTCAAAGCTAGGGTTTCAAGAGATGATTACCTTCCTTGGAGTGTGGGTAAGCCTTAATAAACCTTTATTAGTCCTTAGAACTCTTTAACAACCTTAAACTAACAAGGATCATCAAGAATATAATTAGAGGTTTTCGGATCTGCTAAATCCCAGTTGAAAGAACATGAAAAACAAGGCCCTTACCGAGCTTTTCTGAACAAGACTTCTGAATGAGAGTTGTAGAGGGTCTTAATACCTTTCCAACATGTCAAAAACACCAAGTTTCATTGAGAAACGAAGGAGATATGGCCGTTTGAAAACTGTCACAGAAACTGTAAAATAATCTGGACAGTTCGGTTTCTTCTCTTGGGGAGGAGATCTGACTAGGCTACACTCATTAGATTGCCATGAAATTTTGAGCAAATATTACCCATGGAGTGGAGAAGCTATGGTTAAAATTTGGTGATTTTATCATGGATAAAAATGGAGATATGAATTTTCTTCTTTGAGGGTGTTCTGCTGGGCAGTTTGTGGAGAATGAGAGAAATGGAGTTTCTAGCTTGTCTCTTGCTTGGTTGGTGTGTTAAAATGAATTATTGATGGGTTGTAGATAATATCTTGCTCTCTTGCTTTAATAAAGTGATTACATCACCTTGCTCACCTCATCCTTTGGCCATGTGTCTCATTTTTGTGGTTAAGTGATGTAATCAAGCAACTAATCTAGTTTCTTTCTAATTATTCTAGTTCCTTTGCAACTAGCTTGGTTACTTGCTCTTATCCTCTTGCACATGCATGCACCTTGATCCTCTGCTTGTTCTTTAGTCCGTTTGTTACTCCATTTCAATAATCGTTTGGAGGAATATCTCAAATATTTCTCGTTAAGGTTTTACCGGAAACCTTCTTAATATATATACTACTATATTTAATCCTCCTTTATAATCCTTGAATTTAATTCCCTTAAATCTTTCAGTGTCTAGGGAAATCTCGGAGAAAATAAAAGTGCTATTTTTATGAATCTAATATCGTTTACATACACTTATTTTGCCTATCGGTCATTAATATTAACTCAGAAATCCGTTCAGAATACTTCTATATAGCGTCGTCTGATAATATTCCAAATTCCACCAAAAACACTATTCATCACTTATTCTCTCTTTAATTCTTATAATTAGAAAAATGTTCTTGCGCTTTCCCGAATGTTCCTTAACCCTTTTTACGGAGTTACTGGATTCTTAACAGATATCGATTTGGATACATCCTCCCTTTCTTAGGATACCTTAACTTACTCTCTGGACGATATATTATTCTTATCTATATGGACAACCATTTAGCATCATTCCTATAGTACACAAACACTGAATCCATATCCATTAAAATATTCATTCATTAAACCACTGATACAGTTATACATCATTACATAATAAAAGTTTTAATTACTACCAAAAATCTGGGTTCTTAAAGTCTCCCCTCCTTAAAAGGATTCCGTCCCGGAATCAGGTAGAATCAAAGGGTTACTTATCTGTCATTTCACTTTCCAATTCCCCAGTCCATCTTTAATCATTCAAATCCTTTTACAGCTCATCTCATTAGTGCTACAATACTCTCTTGATCCCTGTTCACTAACTTTGCTACTTTTCGTGCAACAAACTATCCGGGTTATGCTTTTACTTAGTCGTATACTTGTACCCTTATTGGTATCTGCAGTGACTTCGATATCACTAGCGTTGCAAATTCGGAGATAACCTTACTCGTACTATGCATTTCCTAATCGCTTTAATCTTCGCAATCTCGATCGATATATAGAAATAGAAGAATTTATTGAGAGATCACCATGATCAATGAACATTTGTTATATTGCATAGGTAGTACAGAAGGTGGTCAGACTTTAGTACTTGACAAGCAATTAAACAAGTTATGGTATTCCACTTAGACTTCTATCACACAGACAGATAGTCACGTAGTAGTACCTCCCCTCCTTAAAGGGTTGTTCTTCTCAATTCATAAAGAAGATGAAAAAGAGAGATGAAAAAGAAAAAGAATTTTTTTTTTAAAGAATTATAGAAAATTCCCAGGATTGCAAAATATCATACTTAGAATTTACCTCTGAACGATAGAGGCTCATTAGAGAAGAGAAATAATTGGAATCGTATAAAATACTACTTTATCGTACTCTCACGTGTCATCATATCCTCGCTGCTCTATCCATCATCCTATGGACCTATACTCTTGTTTGATCTGAGCCACTCACTTTTGGGAGTCCTTCAACCTTTCCGGTTAAATCTTAGATTTCTCGCCTGACATCATTGTTACTGATATTCCACGCCACGCTACTAGCTCTTTCATAATCATAATTCTAACATTATCAGGTTTTCATCTCGGGAGTTCGTCAGAGAACCCATTCATCAGTCCATTCATAGCATTCCTTGCTTCACGTTCCATAATTACTTTCCAATCTTTTCTTTATCAATAACATTCGTCTTATTGTCTGATTTTTATTCATCTCTGTTATTTATTTCCACTGTTATCTCATTATCAAAATTTCCTTTGTACTTGGCACCTTCTTATTGGTATCCTGTCACATTTAATCAATAATAATCACATTCTTGGGGTTAAACTTTCCGCTGTTCAACCATCCAAATTCTCACCTTTTTCGATCTACGAGGCTCCTTATTACTCACTCCATCTATTTCCTCGAATCCTCCCAACTTAAAGGGAGTTAATCTACATGTCTCTTATGCTTTCAATTTCAACTATAATCTCTTTATGAGCAATCATAGCATTATCATTTATTTCAAACATCACATCATTCCAATTTAAACCCTACGAAAATAAATCTTGCTGATTTCTCTAACTTAGATCCAATATAATCTATTCCTGCCAAACTTGTCTCTCCACACCTCATTAATCCTTCCCATGAGGATACTTTTAGCATCATGAATCTCCAATCTCATATTCTCTATCTTGTTTGTGCAGAAATACACCATCATAAACTTGCTTGTCATTCATCAACATGCCATTTAGTTTGTCAATAGCAGCACTATCTTTATTTTTGCGTTGTCATCGAATTTCTTAGAAGAATCACCCCCGTTCGCTGTTTACGTAGTGCTTTAATAGCTAACCATACGGGTTTCATAATTGTCAGATCAGAATCATCTAGGAGGACAAACTAATCACTATCCCTCATCCACAAGGAATACTTCCTGAACATGATGTAGATATTACAGGAGGCAGATAAAATTGTAGAAGAGCTTCAAGCATCGCAGCTATGACAGGTTAATGAAATTATGAATCATATATCTTTAGTAGAAGACTGGAAACTTACCAGTTTACTTAGTCAAGTTTGTATCATAGTCCTCGTTTACCTCAAAATAGGACCTCCTAATGTAGGTTATATGCTTAAGACGATATCAGGGATCGAATGTTTACTTAAACTATTCTTATGGTTGATTCTTGCACAATCATCGGAGGGAATGTAAATTCCTCCACCACATTATGACCTTCAAGGTTCATCTCTATATCATTCTGTTTCTTTGGTATGAGCATTTATAATTACTCCTCTATACCTAAAGTGTCAGCCACCTCATTGGCCTTTCCTGATAATAATTTCTTGTAATCAGTGTTTTCTGGATCTATTCAAATCAAATGTTTCTACCTCATTTCCCTCACTGTTGGGTGAAAGTATTCTTCCTTAAATTCTGCTGAAGGAGAAAAATATCCATCAGCCTTTTTCTATAATTTATTGCCTTAATCCTTAAATGTGACTTTTATCACAGCTAATTTCTCATCAGGTCTATGATATCTTCTCTTAGTTCTTTCTTGTTTTAGGATAATCTCAACCTTATTGGTTCAATCCATGCTTTCTCATGGTTTCACACATGCCTCATCATTCCTCTTGTATTTTCTGGGTATAGGGTATGTCAAAATATCATTAATCGATCCTATAACAATTCTGTCTATGTACTTTCCAAAACCCCTTTCAATAAATTCTTAAAGATTATTGTAACCTTAGCCAATCCAACTTATATCATCTGGATTCATAATGTCTTTATTAGGGGTAATGCTATTCTTTGTGCATTCCCAAGGTTCGTCCTAATTTTATGGATATTCTATCCTCGATTCTATTTTCAAGAAATACTTACATCCTTTACTTGTCAATCAAATCGTATATTCCTAATAAGGGTCTCTTTTCAATCATTCACATCTTGATAATCTATAGGTAGCTTAATGCTAACCTCTTCTTTTAAATGGATGTCAGTCTATATGACCTTTCAAAAGACAACTTATGTCTATCTGCTCTTTTTATAGAACTTGGTAATGGTAGCATGGATGTTCTAAAATATATTGGTCGTATTCAACATGAATCTCTTAGTACTTATCACACTTCTTAAAGATACTAAGTTTCAGATAACATTTATGCATCATACTGCATCATCTTTAACAATCTTCATAAACCTTCATTAATCACTTTCCTCAGTCATAATACATCTATGGTATCTATAAAATTCCATCATCATGTATCCCAATTCACTTTATTTCTATTTCTAGTTCATAAGCAGGTCAATCATATACACCTAAATCACTTCACTTTATATCCAAAAACTCTCGCAGTTGGCGCTTGATTAGAAGCAACCCCGCTTTGTCCTTACATCACTGGTCTAGTCACTTTATGACTCCTGATCACCTGACCCCAAATGGCCGCGCTACAGTACGTGAGTTAGGGTTAGCTAATGGCATTACTTTTCTAGCAATTACAGGCATAGTGCCTCTTTCGTTCATAGAGAAAATAATTTATCTAGGATAGGTTACGCTTATCAATATTCTTTTTCCCGCATGCTCCTAAATGTATTTGTTCACTGCTTCCCCTTCACATCAAATCTTAGATACCAGGGTAGCGTAGTCACTCAACTCGAGCACTGCCACTCTTCGTTCATTCCTCTTCCTTGATACCTTCTGATCTTTTCAAAATTTCACTCCATATACATTTCCATCAACTTCTCAGTACCGTCTCCGGTCATCTTTCCTTTTTTTTTCTTATCTTTTCAACTTCTCTTATCAACCCCACGTGCTACATAACCTTAACTCTTCTGGCATACCAGCCCTTTCATTTAAGTCAATCCCGGAAGTTCTCAGTCCGTTTTGGTCCTTGAATACATTTCCCTTTTTACCGTCCAATCTCAACTTCATCATTTTATTCCTATAATCAGTTGTAACAATCCAGGTCTGTTCATCAATCCATATAGCGGCTACCTTACCCGATTCACAGGGTTCGCTTCAGTTTCCACTTTCTTCAGTGACGTTTTTTGATAATTAGAAAGACAAGATTTGCCACAATTTGTTGAATTCTTTCTAGAATCAAGGAATTTTGGTCAATCTATCCACACATGGGTAACACTACGAAGATAAATTTCAAAACCTGAAGAACATTTCTTATGAACCTCCAAGCAGGTAGAGTCGTAAGCAGTTTTAATAACGGAATAGTTGATATAAAGTTGGAACTTTAACCACTGGAAAGTAACCAAATATATACGTCCTAATAATCGATACTATCACATGTCAATCTACCTAACCACTAGTCTGAGAAGGAACACTACCGTCGAAGTTAGTCGTTCCATAAAATTTGGCACTACCAAGGCCATCCGAATCTGGTGAATCGTGCTGTTCGAAACCTATACGAGATGCATCACTGAAATCACAAGGTCTCCTTTTTTTTCACTAGGCAATGCCAAAGTTGGGTCATCGCCAATCTCATCTTTAGCTCCAGGAAGATTTTCTCACATTTTTCTTTCTATTCAAACTTCTTAGTTTTACAAATAAATCGAGTTACGGGACTGCAATCTGATGAGTGGGTATTTTATTCACTTAAAACGTTTCCGTTTGGCTTAAAACGAATGGTTGTACTTAAGTTGTGGTATTTTTGATCTCTTTTAAGGGTATTGTGCAGGGATGTTAATCACAGGTGTTCAAGGAATGCAGCGAAGCAATTGGTGAGTAATTCAGAGTTGTAATGAAGAAATAAGAAAAAAATCCAGTGCTGAGCAGAAGTGAAGGCGCGGCAGCGCCGCATTTGTACTGAAGGAAGGCGCGGCAACGCTGTGAATTCTGGAGGGGCGCGGCAGCGCCGTTTTGTAACTGTGGGATGGCGCGGCAGCGCCGACACGACTGAAGGGAAATTTCTGTTTTTGCTGTTTTTCGAGATAAAGTCAAAATAGAATTCCTTTTCGAATTTCTTGCACCTGGAGCCTATATAAAGAAGGAAAAAACCCTAGAATAAGGGAGGTCGGACCACGTATTGTATTTACGGAGTTTAGAAGCACGAAGAAGCGAGGAAGAAGATAGTTTTCAATTTATTCTTGTATTCTTCCTAGTTTGTGGATGCTTGGTTTGGGTGTATTCTTTAGAACCCTTGTTATTTATTTAAATCATTATTCGCTTTCTTCTATCATGTTTACATTGGAACCCATGGTGACGATTAGTTTGAATATAAACTAATTCGTTGTCATGGGATTTTAGCGGATTTATTCATGAAGTTTATTTGTTGAATCTTCTCGATGCCTATAGTGAGATTGATGTGATATCCTATCATGGTTGATTTAATTCGTTATAGGAGAGTAGCTAACTCTTGTAATTGTGTGTTAATTCTTATTGAAGCGAAAGTGGATCTAAGAGTTTAGAACTTGCAATGCTAGCATAGGTTTATGCGTGAGAATATCATTCGTAATTAGTGTCGTAACTCTAACCATTTTATGACGACTATGTGATCAATTGAATGCTTGTACTTCAACCTTTATGTTTCAATCTTTATAGACATATGCAGATTAGGCATAATTGGGAGACTAAGTGATTTCTATCTCTATTGTGGATATTATTTAGGATGGTATTTGTGCAACGAAGGTTGGCTTATATCAGTTTTGTGTATTCGATCAGGTATTAACAAATCACATGAAAAGGCTAGAGAAGTGGAGACTATAGATGGATTGTTTAATGAAGTTAAAATCCCATGTTTATTTCGCATAAGTAATTCGACATAATTCTTAGTTCAAGTAGTTGATCATTAGTTATAATTCTTAGAGTAATTGTAGTGATAAACAAAAATCCAATTATTAATTTGTCGTAGCATCGAATAACAATCATACATTGGTGAGTGAATTAACTAGACAATACAACGAGTCCCTGTAGAAACGAATCTTATTTGCTATCTATATTACTTGAGATCACATGCACTTGCGTGTTGAGTTTGGTCGTAACAAGTTTTTGGCGCCGCTGCCGGGGACACGGTTTTAATTGTTTAGTTTCAGTATTTGCCATCAGTGGTCATTAAAGTTCGGTGACTAGGACGTTCTCACCAAAGTTCTTGTTGGTGAATTTCAGGTACTTTTTGAGAGTGTATGCGTACACGAGCTCAAGCACGTAGGGAAGAACTAGCAAGAAGAAAACTTGATTTTGAGAACATCGGGTTAGAAGACGATCGTGAATCAATAGAAGAAATGGCAGATCAAGCACAGCCAGCGAAGGCTTTGAGTGAATTCTCTCAGCCAAAAGTGGAGGATATTCATACCAGTATTGTTCGCCCAGCTATTGGGGCTAATAATTTCGAGCTTAAGCCAAACATCATTCAGATGATTCAGAATACAGTACAGTTTGGGGGTAGTCCTGCTGAAGATCCCAATGCTCATATTAGGGACTTCCTTGAGATTTGTGACACCTTCAAATTCAACGGAGTTACAGATGACGTAATCAGATTGAGACTATTTCCCTTCTCTCTTAGGGATAAAGCCAAGAGTTGGTTACATTCTATGCCATCAGGCTGTATTAAAACATGGGCAAACTGTGCTCAAAAGTTCTTGACGAAGTATTTCTCCATGGCGAAGACAGCAGCTTATCGGAATTCTATTTCTCAGTTTGCTCAGCAACCTCAGGAATCTTTGGGGGAAGCTTGGGAAAGGTACAAGGAGATATTGGCACGTTGTCCTCATTATGGGATGCCGGATTGGATGATAATCAGCAATTTCTATAACGGGTTGGGAACTCATTCCAGGCCTATGTTAGATGCAGCTTCTGGAGGTGCACTATGGGCAAAGAGCTATGAGGATGATTATAATCTTATTGAGATGATGGCGGCCAATGAGTTTCAGAATCCTACTCAACGCTTACCACCTGCTAAAGTGGCCGGAGTTCTGGACTTGGATGCAGCTACTGCTATTGCTGCTCAACTCAAGGCGTTGACCATGAAGGTAGATTCCCTTTCTAATCATGGGACTAACCAGGTTGCTATGGTGTGTGAATTGTGTGCAGGGGCTCATGAAACGAATCAGTGTGCTATCTCATCTGAATCCACACAATTTGTCAGTAATTTTCAAAGAGCTCAGCAACCAGTGCCTAATGTTTATCATCCCAACAATCGGAATCATCCTAATTTCAGTTGGAGCAACAATCAGGGTGGTGTTCAGCAACCCCAAAATCAGCAGTTCAATGCAAGGCCATATAATCAGAACTATCAACCACCACCTTATCCTCCCAGGCAACCATTCAATCCGCCGGGATTTCAACCATCTCAAGGGAATTCATTGAATCAGTCTGAGAAATCTGAATTGGAAGAGTTACGAATGATGTACAAGAGTCAGGCGGTGTCGTTGAAAACTTTAGAGAATCAAATTGGTCAACTGGCCAATGCATTGTTGAACCGTCAACCAGGAACGCTTCCGAGTGACACAGAGATGAATCCAGGCAAGAAGGATCACAAGGAACAGGTCCAGGCAGTAACACTGCGATCAGGAAGAATTCTACAAGGTCAGAACAAAGAAAAATCAACTGAGGAAGAAAATGAAAATTCTAAGCAGTTAGCACGGCGCGGCAGCGCCGTGTCCCAGTACAATATTGGCGCGGCAGCGCCGCAACTTCTGGAAGAAAAATTCAATTTTAACACTGGGGTCGAATCTGGTCCCTCTACTCCTATAACTTCTAAGAATGAGAGTGCTTGGAAAGAAGATGAAGTTAAGGTGTTTCCACCTCCCCCATACCCAAAACAAATTCAAAGGCAAAAGTTCGACAAGCAATTTGCTAAGTTCTTGGATGTCTTCAAGAAGCTTCAGATTAATATACCATTTGCGGAGGCTCTTGAGCAAATGCCGAGCTATGCTAAGTTTATGAAGGGCATTCTCTCGAAGAAATTGAAACTTGAGGAGCTAGAGACCGTTGCCTTGACGGAGGAATGTAGTGCCATCTTGCAACAAAAGTTGCCGCCTAAGTTGAAGGACCCTGGAAGCTTTACCATTCCATGTACTATCGGAGATCTCTCATTCAGCAAATGCTTGTGTGATTTGGGTGCAAGTATTAATCTCATGCCATTATCAGTTTTCATGCAACTTGGTCTTCCAGAACCAAAGCCAACTGCCATGACTCTACAACTTGCGGACCGTTCAGTTACTTATCCTCGAGGGATAGTTGAGGATGTTTTGGTAAAGGTCGACAAGCTTATCTTTCCAGCCGACTTTGTTATTCTTGACTTCGAGGAAGACAAGAAGATTCCTATTATCTTGGGACGACCATTCTTGGCTACAGGCCGAACTCTTATTGATGTCCAAAAGGGAGAACTCACCATGAGGGTGCACGATCAAAACGTTACTTTTAATGTTTTCAACGCAATGAAGCTTCCTACTAACTATGAAGAGTGTCTCAAAATTGATATGGTCGACAAGGTGGTTAATGCTGCTACTCAACATTTGATAAAAGAGGATGTGTTGGAAAGAGTTCTTGCTAATGACTCGGAGATTGAGAACGAAGAGGATAAAGAACACTTGCAATACCTAAATGCATCTCCATGGAAGAAGTTTGGGATTCCATTTGAATCATTGGGTTTGTCAGAATTGAAGAAGTCTCATGTTAGACTCAAGCCATCCATTGAGGAAGCACCTACCTTGGAACTTAAGCCATTGCCTGAACATCTAAGGTATGCCTATCTGGGTGATTGTTCTACATTACCTGTTATTATATCATCTAAGCTTTCAGGCACAGAAGAGGAAAAACTATTGAGAATCTTAAGGGAATTCAAATCAGCCATTGGGTGGACTATAGCAGATATCAAGGGTATCAGTCCTTCATATTGCATGCACAAAATTCCTTTGGAAAAGGGAACTAAACCTACAGTCAATAATCAAAGGAGACTGAATCCTATCATGAAAGAAGTTGTGAAGAAGGAAATTCTTAAATGGCTTAACGCGGGCATTATCTATCCGATTTCTGATAGCTCTTGGGTGAGCCCAGTGCAATGTGTGCCTAAGAAAGGGGGAATGACAGTGGTTACTAATGAAAAGAACGAGCTCATCCCGACGCGAACAGTTGCTGGTTGGAGAATTTGCATGGATTATCGAAAGTTGAACAAAGCCACTCGGAAAGATCATTTTCCACTCCCGTTCATTGATCAGATGCTCGACAGATTGGCTGGACGTCAGTACTATTGTTTGCTTGATGGTTATTCGGGGTACAATCAGATTTTCATAGCACCCGAGGATCAGGAGAAGACTACTTTCACTTGTCCATTTGGTACATTTGCATTTAGACGTGTTTCTTTTGGGTTGTGTGGTACACCAGCTACCTTTCAGAGGTGTATGATGGCTATTTTCTCTGACATGATTGGAATTAATATGGAAGTATTCATGGACGATTTCTCAGTCTTTGGGGATTCTTTTGTTGAGTGCTTGGAAAACTTGAGGTTAGTTTTAAAACGTTGTGTGGAGACCAATCTTGTTCTTAATTGGGAAAAGTGCCACTTCATGGTACAAGAAGGTGTCATTCTGGGACACAAGGTTTCGAGTAAGGGTTTGGAAGTTGACAAAGCAAAGGTGGAAACTATTGAGAATCTTCCGGCACCTATCTCAGTGAAAGGTATTCGTAGCTTTCTTGGTCATGCAGGGTTCTACAGGCGCTTCCTAAAGGATTTCTCAAAAATTTCTAAGCCGCTTTGCAATCTCTTGGAAAAGGACGTGCCATTTAATTTTGACGAGGCTTGTTTACATGCGTTCGAGATCTTGAAGAAGAAACTAATTTTTGCTCTAGTTATTACAGCTCCTGATTGGAGCCAACCATTTGCTTTGATGTGCGATGCTAGTGATTATGCAGTTGGGGCCGTTCTAGGCCAAAGGAAGGAAAAAATGTTCCATGTTATTTACTATGCGAGCAAAACTCTCAATGATGCTCAGTTGAATTACACCACCACTGAGAAGGAACTACTTGCTATTGTCTATGGGTTTGAAAAGTTTCACTCTTATCTGCTCGGTACTAAGGTGATAGTTTACACGGATCATGCTGCTATTCGCTACCTCCTTGCAAAGAAAGATGCTAAGCCGCGGTTGATTCGTTGGGTTCTTCTGTTGCAAGAATTTGATGTGGAAATCAAGGATAGAAAGGGGACGAAGAATCAGGTAGCTGACCATCTCTCTAGATTGGAAGATCATGGAAAGTCACCTAAGGACAACACGGTTATTAATGAGTTTTTTCCTGATGAGCAACTATTCAGAGTGCAAGATGATGAACCATGGTTCGCCGACATTGTGAATTATCTAGTAAGCAACATCATTCCACCTGAGCTCTCTTATGCTCAGAGGAAGAAATTCTTGCACGATGTCAAGCAGTATATTTGGGATGAACCGTTTTTGTTCAAGCAAGGAGCTGATCAGATTATTAGGCGTTGTGTCCCTTACAGTGAGACCGAGGCTATTCTTAGTGATTTTCATGCTACAGCTTATGGAGGCCACTATGCGGGTGAAAAGACAACCACACGTATTCTTCAAGGGGGTTTCTATTGGCCGACTCTATTCAAGGATGCTCATCAGTTTGTGTTGAGATGTGATCGATGTCAACGGGTCGGTAATATTTCTCGTAGGGACGAGATGCCTCTTAATGTCATGTTGGAGGTAGAGATCTTTGACGTGTGGGGAATCGATTTCATGGGACCGTTCATTCCATCATGTGGTAATCAGTATATTCTTGTAGCTGTGGACTATGTGTCTAAGTGGGTGGAGGTAAAAGCACTTCCCACGAATGATGCGAAGGTGTCAATTTTCTTCAAAAGAATATTTTTACTTGGTTTGGCACTCCACGGGTGATCATCAGTGACGAAGGTACGCATTTTTGCAATTGAAAGTTTACATCTCTTATGGCATGCTACAACATCAATCATCGAGTTGCTACAGCTTATCATCCTCAAACCAATGGGCAAGCCGAAGTGTCTAATCGGGAAATTAAACGAATTCTAGAGAAGGTAGTTAGTCCTTCTAGGAAGGATTGGGCGTTAAAGCTTGATGAATCGGTGTGGGCTTATCGGACAGCCTATAAAAAACCTTTGGGAATGTCACCATTTCAGCTAGTGTATGATAAAGCATGCCACCTTCCAGCTGAGTTAGAACACAAGGCTTATTGGGCATTGAAGAAGCTGAATTTTGATCTTACAGCAGCAGGTGAAAAGCAGATGGTTCAGTTGAACGAATTGGACGAGTTTCGATTGCAGGCTTATGAGAACAACAAGCTATACAAAGAGAAAGTAAAAAGGTGGCATGATCGTAGGTTAATTCTTAAGACGTTTGTGCCCGGGCAATTGGTGTTGTTGTTCAACTCTCGACTTCGGTTATTTCCTGGGAAGTTGAAGTCACGTTGGTCTGGACCTTTCACAATCAAAACAGTTTTTCCACATGGGGGAGTGGAGATTTTTGACAAGTTATCGGAACAATCATTCAAGGTAAATGGTCAGCGGTTAAAGCCATATTTTGGAGAGAAGTTGAATCACGAAGTTGAGACGGCGGTTCTAATTAGCGCAACGTAAGGAGAAGGAGCTACGTCAAGCTAATGACGTGAAAAGAGCGCTTCGTGGGAGGCAACCCACGTGAGTTGTTAATCTTTAAAAAAAAAAAAATTTGATGAACAGAAGTCCTGGCGCGGCAGCGCCGTCCCACAAGGCATTCTTGGTGCGGCAGCGCCGCGACGACTGTGCAGAAAATTTTTTTTTCAGCAGATTTTAAAAAAAAAAAAGTTGTTGTTAGTTGTTATTATAGTGACCCACGACCCAAGCCCACAATTTAACCTCACTAACCCTACCTTCTCCTATATATATACACCATTACACAACCCTACCTATACATACACACCTACAGATCTCAAAAATTCTCTAAACACTTTAAACACTCGAAACACTATTCTAATCAATTCAATGGCTTCCAAGCGACAGAGGGTTGTTGGTGGTGGTAGTGCAGGTGCCGGTGGTAGTGGGACTGGTAGGAGGAACCCTCGTTCTTCATCTTCATCAGATTCTGAGGGAGGTAATGGTGGACCGCAGTTTATTAATAATGGGGCTCGTGATGAGTATAATCGGTTGTTGGGGTGCCCTATTGCTCGTGAGAGGGGTCTTTTGCCTAATGTGACGGATGGGTATATGTTGGAGAATATCCTGGAGAGACATTGGGAGCAGATCTGTGAGGTTCCGGAGCCTGTTCCGATGACTGTGGTTCGCGAGTTCTATGCGAACGCTAGTGTGGAGAGGAATGGGATTAGCCAGGTTCGTGGCTTTCGTGTGGATTATCAGCCGCCTGCTATTCGGCGTGTTCTTGGGCTTCCAGCTCCTAGGAGGGGTCAAGATGATTGGTCGGGGAGGACTCGGGATAATGTGGATCTTCAGATGGTTATCCAGCGGTTGTGTGTGCCTGGTACAGAGTGGCGTTTGAGGAGAGGCACGACTGAGCCTACTTCGTTTCTGTCGACGGCTCTGAACAGATATGGGCGTACTTGGCACCTGTTCATTTGTGCCAATCTCATTCCTAAGAGGCACTCGAATGAGGTTACAGTTGAGAGGGCTATCCTATTGTATGCTATCTGCAGCAGAGAGTATGTGGATGTGGGCAATTTGATCCATCAGGGAATGATGCGGTTTATGCAAGGTAGTACCACTGCAGCGATGCCTTACGGTTCGATCATTGCTAGGTTGGCTAGAGATTGTGGTGCTCGTTGGTCAGCAGATGAGGTTGTGCAGCAGCCACAGGAGGCGCTAGATCATCAGAGTATTCGGAGGTTGGTTGAGTGGAACGGTGGTGAGCCGGACTGGTGGGGTCTTGGTTTTGTAGAAGAGCAACAACAGCAGCAACAACAGCAGCAGCAGGAGGAGCCTCAGGGAGGAGGTTCTTTTATTACTCAGAGACAGTATAGGCGGTTGTCGAGGCGTATCGATGCGGTGCACGATATGCAAGCAGGTTTTGCAGCGGATTTTACTCAGTTTGCGCAAGCGTTGGGCACGGCTTTTCGTGCGAGTGGAGTGGACGTGACTTTTCCGTCCTTTGGAGCTGGCGCTGTCTATCCGCCACCGGACACTCCCGATGGGAGTGGTTCGGACGACGAGTAGGTATGCCTTGTACACTTGTTATTCTCACTTTCAATGAGGGCATTGAAAATTCTTAAGTTTGGGGGTGGGGATGCAAGGTGCATTTGTAGTTGTATTTGTATTTGTATGTGTGCATGTTAGCATGTTTGCATATTAGTTAGAGCATTTTGTTTTTTTTTATGTATGACATATAGGACATTCTGTTATTATGGTATTTATGTGCATACTAGTTGCATTACATGCATTTTTTCATGATCCCGTAGAATGAGTTGATGCCATGAGGTAGGTAGATGTTGATGTGGGTGTGAAAAGGATGAACAGAGGGCTGATTTTAAATTTTGATGAAATTGACGTGCATGTTTCATGAACAAAAGTTTTACACAGTCTCGTCGTTTGCTCTTGGGCTAGATTGAGTTATGCTTGTTTGGATTTAGGATTTAATCACTTGTTTATCGATAGAATTTGCTTTATTCCCTTGATGATTAAGGAACACTAAAATATAAGTTTGGGGGAAAGCAGGAATTTCATGCTAATGTGTTTGTGTTTGTGTTTATGTTTGTTGGCTAGGTGTCAAATGGCTAGTAGCCGGCGCATGTTTATGAGTAGTCTAGGGTTGGAATTGAGAATTCTCATTCCAGATTCCATGTGTAAAAAAAATTCAGAAAAAAAAAAGAAAAAAAATAGTAAAAATTAAAAAAAAAAAGAGTAAAATAGAAAAAAAAGAAAAAAAATGAGTGTTTGTGAGAGTGTGAGTATGCAGAATTGATCAGGGTGGGCTCTTTAATACTCGAGCAATTAAGTTCTTGGGGACTTTGTGCCTAGTGACCTAAGGCTTTTATAGTCTGGGATCCACTAACCCAACGCTCGCTACATGGGTATTATTGTATAAGCCTTTAGGGGTCTCATCCATTGCACGGTCAAATAAACATGTGTGTTGTGTATATATTGTGTCTGTGTCGTAATAAAGCATGAACTTCTGTCTACCTTAGAGGAGTATGGAGGTGTATCTGAAGTGATCTTGAGTTTAACGTTCATTCTATTTATAATCCTGTGATTGTCTTGGAAAAGAATATGTATGATTTTGATCCGGTTTTGGGAGTATATCTGTCGAGCATCGCACACACGCACGTTCTGATCATGTATTGTTAGTATACCGGAATTTAGTCGAGCTCTGTTTGGATTGATTACATTCGTTGAGATGTTTGCTTGCTAAGTGGTGTTGGTTAGTTTGAGGGGATTCTTTGCATTCATATATAGTAGCATTCTTGCATTGCATTGTTGTGTCGTTTGTGTCAGTTGGATTTTGTGGGTACATTCACTATAGGCCCTCACGAGACCTTACTCGTCCACTAGGGCTGCCTAGGGGTTTAAAGGGCTTGTTGCATATGCCAAATGCAACCGTGATCACCTACGGAAGTGGTAATAGTTAGTTGTACATAATTTGTCTGTTTATGCTTGAGGACAAGCATCGGTTTAAGGTTGGGGGTGTGATGAGTGGGTATTTTATTCACTTAAAACGTTTCCGTTTGGCTTAAAACGAATGTTTGTACTTAAGTTGTGGTATTTTTGATCTCTTTTAAGGGTATTGTGCAGGGATGTTAATCACAGGTGTTCAAGGAATGCAGCGAAGCAATTGGTGAGTAATTCAGAGTTGTAATGAAGAAATAAGAAAAAAATCCAGTGCTGAGCAGAAATGAAGGCGCGGCAGCGCCGCATTTGTACTGAAGGAAGGCGCGACAGCGCTGTGAATTCTGGAGGGGCGCGGCAGCGCCGTTTTGAAACTTTGGGATGGCGCGGCAGCGCCGGCACGACTGAAGGGAAATTTCTGTTTTTGCTATTTTTCGAGATAAAGTCAAAATAGAATTCCTTTTCGAATTTCTTGCACCTGGAGCCTATATAAAGAAGGAAAAAACCCTAGAATAAGGGAGGTCGGACCACGTATTGTATTTACGGAGTTTAGAAGCACGAAGAAGCGAGGAAGAAGATAGTTTTCAATTTATTCTTGTATTCTTCCTAGTTTGTGGATGCTTGGTTTGGGTGTATTCTTTAGAACCCTTGTTATTTATTTAAATCATTATTCGCTTTCTTCTATCATGTTTACATTGGAACCCATGGTGACGATTAGTTTGATTATGAACTAATTCGTTGTCATGGGATTTTAGCGGATTTATTCATGGAGTTTATTTGTTGAATCTTCTCGATGCCTATAGTGTGATTGATGTGATATCCTATCATGGTTGATTTAATTCGTTATAGGAGAGTAGCTAAATCTTGTAATTGTGTGTTAATTCTTATTGAAGCGAAAGTGGATCTAAAAGTTTAGAACTTGCCATGCTAGCATAGGTTTATGCGTGAGAATATCATTCGTAATTAGTGTCGTAACTCTAACCGTTTTATGACGACTATGTGATCAATTGAATGCTTGTACTTCAACCATTATGTTTCAATCTTTATAGACATATGCAGATTAGGCATAATTGGGAGACTAAGTGATTTCTATCTCTATTGTGGATATTATTTAGGATGGTATTTGTGCAACGAAGGTTGGCTTATATCAGTTTTGTGTATTCGATCAGGTATTAACAAATCACATGAAAAGACTAGAGAAGTGGAGACTATAGATGGATTGTTTAATGAAGTTAAAATCCCATGTTTATTTCGCATAAGTAATTCGACATAATTCTTAGTTCAAGTAGTTGATCATTAGTTATAATTCTTAGAGTAATTGTAGTGATAAACAAAAATCCAATTATTAATTTGTCGTAGCATCGAATAACAATCATACATTGGTGAGTGAATTAACTAGACAATACAACGAGTCTCTGTAGGAATGAATCTTATTTGCTATCTATATTACTTGAGATCACGTGCACTTGCGTGTTGAGTTTGGTCGTAACACAATCCTTGCAAGGTCCTTAAAAAATCTTTGGTAATACCTTTTGAATCTTATGAAAGTTCTCACCTTTTTCGGTGTGGTTGATCCTTCTCTATTTGAAGCTGCATTTAACTCGGCAGGGTCAACCAATGCTACTCACCATTGATTGTATGTCCTAATAGCTGAACTTTATCTTGCCAGAATTCATACCTCGAGAATTTGGCAGACACTTGCTCCTTTAGGTTTCATTCTTAACATACTCTCCATTACCTCTTAACCACTGATCGTATTACTTGATCCATTTATGATTCAGCGTAGGAATAAACTTAATGTAACTACTATAACCCATTCATGGAAAAGAATGACTTTAATATTCCTCAAAATCACACGCATCTAATATTACATGTTCATCATTTCATTGCATTGAAATAAACCTATACTTAGTCCCTGACAGTAGTCTTATTACAAGTTTATCACAGACTCACTGGTCTTTTCCTCTTGTAGGTTCTGAGATCATCGTCTTACTTACTACTTCCTTATATAACTTTATCCAATCATGCCTTCCCTTCCCAATGTCCTTACTTTCTAAGCTGATCCATTCATAAAATGAACATTTCCTTGAATAAACCACCTCATCAATATCAATTTGGCTTCATATTTTATAGCTTATGAAATCTGCCTTCTCAGGGTGAATTACAATTGAAAATATTTACACTGAACATTGTAAAAGGTTACACTGATTCTAGTTTCCAAACAGACAAGGATGATTCTATATCCCAGTCTGGTTTTGTGTTTTGTCTCAACGGAGGTGCTGTTAGCTGGAAAAGTTCGAAATAAGAAACAGTAGCTGATTCTACAATGGAGGCTGAGTATATTGCTGCTTGTGAAGCAGCTAAGGAGGCAGTTTGGATCCGAAACTTCATCACTGAGCTTGGTGTGGTTCCATCGATAGCAGATCCCATTGATCTCTATTGCGATAATAATGGAGCCATAGCACAAGCAAAGGAACCAAGATCACACTCCAGGGCGAAACATATACTTAGAAGATATCATCTTATTCGTGAGATTAACGAGTGAGGAGATATACACATATGTAAAGTGCATACCAATGATAACGTTGTTGATCCACTGACTAAGCCTCTGTCGCAGCAGAAGCACGAAAGCCACACTAGTTCCATAGGTATTAGGAATATGAATGATTGGCTCTAGTGCAAGTAGGAGATTGTTAGTGTAGGTGCCCTAGAGGCAATACATTTCAGTTTATTTAAACTACGTCATTGACATTTATGTTCTATTTTGATTATATTGATGTTTTATTATGTTTAGTATTTACTGCGATATAATTGTTAGTTTAATAAATGTCCCTAGATTATTGATACGAACTATATAACTATGAGATAATATAGAGTATTATAATCTTGAATATCCCTAGTCAAGTATTATTGTTATTGGGACAATAATAATACATCGAGACTAGTATGTTGATTGACTGATGATCACTTCTCATTGATCATAAGTATGATGATACTAAAGTCAATGCATAGGTACATGTATGAGTACGATGTACTGGATAGACCCACTATGAGATTCGACATGGAATGAATAAATGTGTCATTATGAATCTCAATGTGATAATGATGTAATGATCCTTAGACCCGAAGTCATTACATTTCTATATGAGAATTAATATATTTTGATTCTATCAAAAGTTATCTTTAATCGGGTAATGATAAAGGTGGTCTTGGGTATATTATGAATCGTATGAGAAATGTGAATGATCTAGATGGAATTTAACCCTCCTTAATATATATAAATATATAGGAGTGATATTATTGGCCTCTTGTTTGAGTTAGACTATGAAATGCATGGCTGTGCTCAAATAGTGATTTGTTTGAATAGTCTACTCATCGATCAAGAAAATAAAGATTAAATTATGACGAGGATGACACATTCCATGCCTCCAGTTTAATCTATAATATCATGGTTAAGGGATTATATTACATGTAACATTATTCACGAAAGGCGAAATCGATTCACCGATTTAATTATTATTAATTGGGTAACAATGATGTATTACTAGATACCGCTCATTGTTTATGATTTTATTTATTAAATAAAATTGTTGCCAATATAATAATAACCTATAGGGTTACACACAAGAGCGCTTGAAGGATAATTTAATTTAAATAATTGGATTTAAATTAAGATGATAAATCGGATTGTTAATTAATTAATTAAGTATTGACTTGATTAATTAAAGAAACTAAATTCGAATTATTAATAATCCAAAATTCAGTAGCTTGCTTATTAAGTAAGACTTAATAAGATGAGATTTAACAGAATTTGGATTGAGACAAACTCTAAAGAGATTAGAGTTAGAATTTCGTTTTTATCTCCAGCTATATAACTCTCTTTTGTGGCTGCTAGGAGATACACGTTTTTATTATCATTAAAAACACTAAACCCTAACAGCAAAAGAGGAGAGAGCAAGAGAGGAGAAAATTCGAGTTCTTGGTGCTAGTACACTGCAATTCCTTCAAGAAAGCGTTCATGTGGATACCATAGAGACGTACATCGCTCGTGCGGGATACGTGGTGATCGAACAATCCATTCTTCACTCTCAGACATCGGAAAGCTCTTTAAGGTACTGATTTCTGTAAACTACGAATTAAATATACAATTCTCGCATGGATCCTTGCGGTGGGTTTCAATTTTATTTTTATTTTTCACGTTTTTCCGCTGCGTTTCATTGCTTGAAACCCAACAATGGTATCAGAGCTACTTGCGAGAGGTTATTTAATTCGTTTATGTGTTTAATCTTTCGAATATATGCATGTTTATAATCTGTCAGATTGCTATCTATGAATATTCTGATATTATGCATGCTGTATATACTATTCTGATATTATGCCATGATACAGTTATGTTATATGGATGATATAATGAATCTTCATGTAATCTGATATAACGATAATAGTATGTTTAGAATCTGCCATGACTCATATGTATGTTGTTTGGTTTGTATGATGATATAAACTGTCGGAAGGATGCTATTGGATATGATCCGTAAACAGGGATTAGGGTTACGTATATAATGATACATGTTTCTGGTAATTGGAATTAAGGTCGTCTATATACTGATACATGCTTCTGTAATTGTATTATGATACATGTTTTACATGATACGTGATTTTACAATTGTCGTCTGTATACCTAACCCGAGGTCGATCCGCGGGTTAGGGCTTTGTTTTAATTTGGGCTTGTGACATATTTAGATATGTTATGATATGATAATGTGATTTATGATGTTCTTAAGTGTTAATTGAGCATGGTGATTGGTTATGGCCATGAGACCCATAGGTTAGTGGTTTTTATTTATTATTGTTTTGGTTTTATAAATACGACTTGCATGTCCTTTTCTTTTTCCTTTGTAATTGTTCATCTCGAATGTAACTCGAGTTCTTATGTAATTACATTAGTATAGTTATATTTTATATTTTATGTAATAAAAAGTTCATTGGAGGCTTGCAATGAAGGATCAATGGAGATGAAGGCAGTTGACACAAAGAAGACATAAAGACATGTATTTATGAAGACCAACTATGTAATAATTTAGTTTTATTAACCACCATAGATTGACCTAGATTTTTCCATTAGCTTGGAAAGATCATATAGGATTGGGCCATAACCAAGCACGATTTTATATTCATGCACTTTACATATGATGATATGTATGTGTAGTGATAGATATGCATGCTTAATTAAAATAAGTAGAATGTATGTATGTATTAGATACGTCATCCATGCCATGCTAAACAAGATAAAATCCGTAACTATTTAAGATGAAGATTAAACAAAATGATCATGAGATTCCTTTGTTTATGAAACACGGTAATTAAATATGAATTATTATAGTTCAAAGATGAAATGATTTTGTCAACAACGAGATTAATTTCTTGTAAGGTTAAAAGGTGTCAATAATGCCATTTGTGCGTTAACCTTTCTACCTAGAAATCATTAATTCAGCGAACTATGATTTAAAATATTTAATTCAAGGAAAAATTGTGGATCTCTTTATTATGGGATCATGGTCGTTTTAATTAAAAATCCCTTAATTAAATATTAAGTTATTATATGCTTTCCAATTGAATAACACTCATCAAAGCCTAGATCATTAGGAGTTGGTTTGCCAAAGTAAAGCATTCCTAATTATCGTCGTTAGGTGCGAAAGAATAAATGTGATATTCGACATGTTAATCAATTAGGTCTAACTTAACTAAGTTATCACAATAGGATTGTGAAATGAGAACTTAGAAGCATAGGTTTGGCGGAAAATTTATTTGATAAATTAGAGCAATTGTTGTTCACCAGACTATCCAAGAATTATATGCGAGATAAAATTGACAAATGTTGTCTACCTAAATAGTTGTGTTTTGGGAGTATCGGCCAACGCTGACCCAAGACATAATAAAATATGGATCTTGGCCCACTAGAAAGTAAAGTTTCGCATATACTTTCCGAGTTAATAGTGAGGGCTATTAATTTGATAAAAATAGTGGGAGGTATATTAAGTTGAATGTACCGTAATCACTTGCACATAATTATTGTAACAATCTAACTTATCTTATGCATTTTATCATTGTAGATAACAAATGGCACAAAACACAAACAACACTTTCTCTGTGCGATCAGTCCTTGAGAAGGACAAGCTGACAGGATCAAACTTCCTTGACTGCTCTAGGAATTTGAGAATTGTTCTCATGCAGGAAAAGAAATCTTTTGTGATTGATAATCCTCAACCTGAAGCCCCTGTTGCCAATGCCACTCGTGCTGTGAAAAATGATTATCAGAAGCATATTGATGATGCGAACGATGTGGCTTGTCTTATGCTTGCTACAATGAATGCTGAGCTTCAGAAGCAGCATCTGGATATGAATGCACATGCTATGTTTGAACATCTTTCAACGATGTTTCAATCACAGGCTCATGTGGAAAAGTTTAACACGAGCAAAGCACTCTACTCATGCAAGAAGGGCAACGGACTAGTCGGACCACATATTCTAAAGATGATTGGGTATGTTGATTACCTTGCTCGTTTGGGTTTCCCGCTTCAGCGAGAGGCTCAAATCGATATAATCTTGCAATCTTTGAACAGCGACTATACTCAGTTTATTATGACTTTTAATATGACTGAGCAAGATAAGACTCCTATGGAATTGTTGGCCATGCTGAGGACCACTGAAGCAAATATGGTCAAGGCACCTGAGAAAGCTCCCATAAGGATGGTGGGCAAGAAAGGTGCTAAAGGAAAGGGGAAATGGAAGGGGAAGAAAAAGGTTGCATCAAAAGCTCTTGCTCCTTCCAAGCCCTCCTTCAAAAAGGCTGGAAAGTCGAAGGGAGATGTCGCAAAGGCTGACAAGGGTGATTGTCACTATTGCAACAAGCCTGGTCACTGGAAGAGGAACTGTCCTAACTACTTGGAGGATTTGAAGAAGCTGAAGTCTGTCAAGATTTCTACTGATTCAGGTATTTATGTTATAGAAGTCAATTTGTCTATTTCAACATCTTGGGTATTGGATACTGGATGTGGTTCTCACATTTGTATTAATGTGCAGGAACTGCGAAGGAGTAGGACGTTGGCAAAGGGAGAAGTTGACCTACGAGTAGGCAATGGAGCAAAGGTTGCTGCTTTAGCCGTAGGAACTTATTATTTATCGTTGCCCTCTGGGCTTATTTTAGAACTTGGTAATTGCTATTACGTGCCTGCGATTTGCAGAAACATTATTTCTATTTCTTGTTTGGACAAAAAAGGGTTTTTCATTTACTATTAAAGACAATTGTTGCTCTTTTGGTTTGAATGATTTAACTTATGGCATTGCACGTATGTTTAATGGTTTATATGTTATAGATTTAAATTTTACTCCTGTCTATAATGTTAATAAACGCCTTAAAGCAAATGACTCTAATCAAACCTTCCTATGGCATTGTCGATTAGGCCATATAAATGAGAATCGCATATCCAAGCTCCATAAAGATGGATTTTTGGATAAATTTGATTTTGAATCATACGATGAATGCGAAGCTTGTTTACTTGGTAAATTGGCAAATGCCCCTTTTAACAAACAAGGTGAAAGGGCCACTGAACGATTAGAACTAATACATAGTGATGTATGTGGTCCAATGCGTTCTATGGCAAGAGGAGGCTTTTACTACTTCATAACATTTACTGATGATTACAGTAGATACGGACATGTGTATCTAATGAAGCACAAATCTGAAGCTTTTGAAAAGTTCAAAGAATACAAAGCTGAAGTAGAAAAGCAAAAGGTTGAGAGTATTAAAATTCTTCGATCTGATCGAGGAGGTGAATACTTAACCCTGGAATTTAAGAATTTCTTAAAGGAATGTGGTATTGTATCACAACTCACTCCTCCTGGAACACCACAATGGAATGAATTTCTGAAAGGAGGAATCGTACTTTGTTGGACATGGTACGATCGATGATGAGTCATGCTGATCTTCCAATAAGTTTATGGGGTGATGCCCTAGAAACCGCTGCATATACACTAAATCGTGTTCCATCAAAATCGGTTCAAAAGACTCCATATGAGATATGGACTAGAAAGCGTCAAAGCATGTCATTTATGAAAATATGGGGATGTGAAGAGTTTGTAAAACGCTTGACCTCTGATAAGATTGGACCCAAATCAGACAAATGTTATTTTGTGGGGTACCCAAAGGAAACTAAGGGTTACTATTTCTATAATCCAATTGAGAACAAAATAATTGTTTCTCGAAATGTTGTATTTCTAGAAAGAGAATTTGTCTCCAGAAGAAATAGTGGGAGGAAAGTAGATCTCGATGAAGTTCGAGAACCACAAGATAACATTGAACCGGAAATGGAACGTGAGCAAGATATTCAAGATAGTCTTGAAGAGAATATTGCTCAAGAAACACAAGTTGTTCGTAGATCTGGTAGGATTCGCCATGAGCCTGTGAGATATTATGGATTTCTCCTAGTCGATAATGGTGATATAATGCTCATGGATCAAGATGAGCCTCTTACCTAGCAAGATGCTATGAACAGTCCAAACTCTGAGAAATGGCTAGAAGCCATGAAATCTGAAATGGATTCCATGTATGAAAACAAGGTATGGACTTTGGTTAATCCACCTGAAGGGGTAAAACCCATTGGGTGCAAATGGGTCTTCAAAATGAAGACTGACATGGATGGAAAGGTCCAGACCTATAAAGCTAGGTTGGTTGCAAAAGGCTTCAAACAAATTCATGGTATTGACTATGATGAAACTTTTTCACCAGTAGCAATGGTCAAATCCATTAGGATTTTGCTTGCGATAGCAGCTTACAACGATTATGAAATCTGGCAGATGGATGTCAAGATGGCCTTCCTTAATGGAAGCCTTGAAGAGGATGTATATATGATACAACCTGAAGGTTTTGTAAATCCAAAGGATGCTAGAAAGATATGTAAGCTATTCAGGTCCATTTATGGACTAAAGCAAGCTTCAAGGAGATGGAATATTCATTTTGACCAAACAGTCAAAGAGTTTGGCTTCGTTCAAAATGAAAATGAACCTTGTGTTTACAAGAAGGTTAGTGGGAGCACTGTGGCATTCCTAGTTCTATATGTTGATGATATATTACTGATTGGGAATGACATACCTTCTCTACAGGCTGTTAAGGCATGGTTAGGAAAGAATTTCTCCATGAAAGACTTAGGTGAGGCTTCCTATATATTAGGGATCAAGATCTATAGAGATAGATCAAGAAGATTGATTGGCCTAAGTCAGAGTACATACATTGACAAAGTATTGCATCGTTTTGGGATGCAAGATGCAAAAAGGGGATTTGTCCCTATGTCTCATGGGATAACGATCTCAGATAAAGATAGTCCTAAATCGAAAGATGAAAAGGACCGCATGAGTAAGATTCCATATGCTTCTGCAATTGGATCTATCATGTATGCAATGATATATACTCATCCTGATGTGTCGTATGCTTTAAGCATGACGAGCAGGTTTCAGTCTAATCCAGGTGAAGCTCACTGGACAGCTGTCAAGAACATTCTAAAGTACTTAAAAAGGACTAAAGATTCGTTCTTGGTGTATGGAGGGGAAGAGGGACTAGTTGTAAAAGGTTACACTGATTCTAGTTTCCAAACAGACAAGGATGATTCTATATCCCAGTCTGGTTTTGTGTTTTGTCTCAACGGAGGTGCTGTTAGCTAGAAAAGTTCGAAACAAGAAACAATAGCTGATTCTACAATGGAGGCTGAGTATATTGCTGCTTGTGAAGCAGCTAAGGAGGCAGTTTGGATCCGAAACTTCATCACTGAGCTTGGTGTGGTTCCATCGATAGCAGATCCCATTGATCTCTATTGCAATAATAATGGAGCCATAGCACAAGCAAAGGAACCAAGATCGCACTCCAGGGCGAAGCATATACTTAGAAGATATCATCTTATTCGTGAGATTAACGAGCGAGGATATATACACATATGTAAAGTGCATACCAATGATAATGTTACTGATCCACTGACTAAGCCTCTGTCGCAGCAGAAGCACGAAAGCCACACTAGTTCCATAGGTATTAGGAATATGAATGATTGGCTCTAGTGCAAGTGGGAGATTGTTAATGTAGGTGCCCTAGAGGCAATACATTTCAGTTTATTTAAACTTCGTCATTGACATTTATGTTCTATTTTGATTATATTGATGTTTTATTATGCTTAGTATTTACTGCGATATAATTGTTAGTATAATAAATGTCCCTAGATTATTGATACGAACTATATAACTATGAGATAATATACAGTATAATACTCTTGAATATCCCTAGTCAAGTATTATTGTTATTGGGACAATAATAATACATCGAGACTAGTATGTTGATTGACTGATGATCACTTCTCATTGATCATAAGTATGATGATACTAAAGTCAATGCATAGGTACATGTATGAGTACGATGTATTGGATAGACCCACTATGAGATTCGACATGGAATGAATAAATGTGTCATTATGAATCTCAATGTGATAATGATGTAATGATCCTTAGACCTGAAGTCATTACATTTCTATATGAGAATTAATATATTTTGATTCTATCAAAAGTTATCTTTAATCGGGTAATAATAAAGGTGGTCTTTGGTATATTATGAATCGTATGAGAAATGTGAATGATCTAGATGGAATTTAACCCTCATTAATATATATAAATATATAGGAGTGATATTATTGGCCTCTTGTTTGAGTTAGACTATGAAATGCATGGCCGTGCTCAAATAGTGATTTGTTTGAATAGTCTACTCATCGATCAAGAAAATAAAGATTAAATTATGACGAGGATGACACATTCCATGCCTCCAGTTTAATCTATACTATCATGGTTAAGTGATTATATTACATGTAACATTATTCACGAAAGGCGAAATCGATTCACCGATTTAATTATTATTAATTGGGTAACAATGATGTATTACTAGATACCGCTCATTGTTTACGATTTTATTTATTAAATAAAATTGTTGCCAATATAATAATAACCTATAGGGATACACACAAGAGCGCTTGAAGGATAATTTAATTTAAATAATCGGATTTAAATTAAGATGATAAATTAATTAATTAATTAAGTATTGGCTTGATTTATTAAAGAAACTAAATTCGAATTATTAATAATCCAAAATTCAGTAGCTTGCTTATTAAGTAAGACTTAATAAGATGAGATTTAACATAATTTGGATTGAGACAAACTCTAAAGATATTAGAGCTAGAATTTCGTTTTTATCTCCAGCTATATAACTCTCTTTTGTGGCTGCTAGGAGATACACATTTTTATTATCATTAAAAACATTAAACCCTAACAGCAAAAGAGGAGAGAGAAATAGAGGAGAAAATTCGAGTTCTTGGTGCTAGTACACTGCGATTCCTTCAAGAAAGCGTTCGTGCGGATACCATGGAGACGTACATCGCTCGTGCGGGATACGTGGTGATCGAACAATCCATTCTTCACTCTCAGACATCGGAAAGCTCTTTAAGGTACTGATTTCTATAAACTACGAATTAAATACAATTCTCGCATGGATCCTTGCGGTGGGTTTCAATTTTATTTTTAATTTTCACGTTTTTCGCTGCATTTGATTGCTTGAAACCCAACACTTTTAACATTTTCAGTTGCTTCTCTCTTCTTCGAGAGTACTCTGGGCTTGGCCTCTTTTATCTCAGTCTCTCTCAAAACTCTCTCCCTCTAATTTCTTTTCTCTCTCGGAAAGATCTCTCTTTACACTCGCTATTTTCTCGTTTGGTTATTATAAGCCTTAATTTTACTCTTAATATTTCTTGATGCCAGTCGACCTCTCCCTCTCCTCTACTCACCTCTGCAACTGCGTATGTATGTATGTATGTATATATATATATATATATATATACGAGTGTGTGTTTGTGCGTGTAAATCACTGGGTACGAGTTGTGGTGCAAGTGTGGACGAAATGTACTTTGGTGTTGTGTGTTCATACGCTGCTGTGTGTGTAAGTTAAGTTTGTGTGGGTTATCGATTAAAATGGGTTTTCGGTTTAGTTTGGGTGATCAAATTAGGGCCATCTTGTAGCGGTTGCTTTTGAATAGGTGATTTAAGAATTAATCTGTAGATAGCAGAGTTGAATGACTATCTTGCGAGAATTTTTGAACAGGTTTTGACTGAGTTGTCATTGCCGTTATTTTGACCAAAAATTTTATTTGATTGCTGGATTCGATCGTAGTTCCAGTCGAGTTGGGTGGTAATCTGAGTTTCTTTGCTTGTTTATATGGTCGTGGGCTGTTAAAATGTAAATGGAGTAATGGTTATTGTAATTATTTGATTTTGATGTTCATTTCGGGCTTGGTCGGAGTGCTTGGTGTTGTCGCCGGAAGTTTTATTGTATTATCTCATTTTAGGTTGCGTGATTGTGGTAAATTCTTGTGAACTATAGTATCGGTGTGGGGTGAATTCAAGGGTATATGTATTGGTAAGGTAAGGCGGAGTATTTGGATGGAATTTGGAGATTTCGGTTGAATGATTTCGGGCGGGTATATACCTGTATTGTGTATTTCTCCCAGACTATTTATGCTACTTAGTAAAATTGTATTTGTGATTAGTATTATGTTGTAGATTCAGTTATTAGTTATAGTTGTGGAAGCTTTGGTTTAAAACCTTCGGTAGTGTCACTATGATGGCTGTTCGTTACCATAATTGTTATGGTTTGTAGTTGTCTAAAACCATGTTTAATGACTGGTTAGATTTAAATTATTGAAAAGATTTGAGGTATGGTCGGATGTTGAATGTGTCGTCGGGTTTTATGAAATTCTGGACGAGTTTTGGTAATTAACTGGGGTTCTTGGTGCACTTGAAATATGGTTTTTTGAATGTTCAAATTTTTATAATGGATTTCAATTATGTAATTGTACCTGCAAGATAAATATGTGTTGGTGTGCATGTGTAAATACAACAGGTGGGTGAGTGTTGGTAATTGTATAGTGTGTGAGTGTAGGATATTGTGTGGGTGAGTTTATGTCAGTGGTTATCTATGTGTGTTTATAGTAATATACGTGTGTGTTTATATTAGTACGAGGTTGTGTAATTGTCACTGGAGTGAATGTGGTGCCAAGAGGGTTGTACACATGTAAATTGTAAGAATAAGATGGAGTTGAGACTGATTGCATGATTTCTTAATTATTATTGCGTTAGTTGTACGACAACAGGTTAGGCGATATTATAGGGGAGGTGCTGTCAAATTTTCCTTAAAATTATTTTCTAATTCTTATAGTAATTAAACAAGAGTTATTTGTTAACCAATGTGTTATGTGGTTATCTGGATATATATTACTATTTTGAGAATGTGATTAATATGTGTTATATGTGTTAATTGTACATCGTATTATGACGTGTTTGGGTAGAACAGAGTTAGACAGTTAAGGTTATAAGCGTACTGAAATAGTACTTTATGTGTATATAGGTATGAATAGGAGGCCAACTAAGAGCCAGTGCACATGTAGATGGAATGTAGAGGAAGGAGATAATTATCAGAATTGACAAGAGATGAAGGAGAGACGAATGTACGACCAAGTAAAGGCCTGCGAATAAGAAGTAGAGACTGATATAAAGTGAGTAAAGGATTGTAATGTTGGAATTGGAAATTGCGTGTAATAAGGCAAGTTTACTATCCCTCACTTATTGTTCAAGTGATGTGAAACCTTGTGTATTATTTATCTGTTCTTTCGAAATCGCTTCTTGCAAACAATCATGCTCTTTATATTTATTATAAATAATGCGAACCTGTTCTGCTAATTATACGATGTTCCTTTCAAATCATTTTGTTAGTGCATATTGATAAGTGGATTTCATATCCACTTGGAGCGCTTCATTTCGGCTTAAATTGATTGACTTAGCCTTAAGTATGTCATGTTTTTGATATGTTTCATCTAGTTGTGCAGGATTGTAAAACGTCGGTTAGGGTTGGTGATTTCCATTGATCTTAGAGTGGATTTCTAGTTGGAAGTGAAGAACGGAGTCTCCCCTACGATTCTACGAAGATTTTGAGTCAGGGGATTGAATAAGGGCATTCCACGCTAAAGGAACGGGAGAAAATGGAGTCAAAACGAAGGAAATGGAAAAAAATCAGCATTCGGTAGTTTCACAGGTATGCTGCGGCACGTGGTAGGGCGTAGGAGCGCGGGGAGGCCGCTAGAGCGCGCTGTAGCGCGGGTCACGGGCGCTGCGATGCGTGGACCTCCTGGAAAATTTCCTGTTTCGAATTTAATTGGTATTTTTGGACTTTTCTTGCTGGGAAAGATTCCTGGGGTCTATATAAACAAACCCTATCATCCTTGAACGGGGGAATTACCACCATGACATAGAGAGAGAGAGAGCCGAGAGATGGAGAAACATATTTGAAGAAGGATTCTAACGCTCGTGACAAGCAACTGAGTTCTAGATCTACTTATCTTTTGTATTCTTCTATTAGGCGAAACTCTTGGATGTTTTTTGGATTTGTTTTCTTAACTCCTTTACTCTAGTTTTATAATTATTCAGACCTGGTTTTATTATCATGTTTTCACTTGAACCCATGATGACGAGCGGTTCGATTATGAACTAATCGTTGTTATGATATTCTAACGGATTTATCTATGTTGTTTAGTAGTTTGTTGCTTTAAAGATTTGTGTGTAGTGAATTTGTGATATCCTCGTATGGTTGTGCTTAATGTTTTTAGATGCGTAGCTAACATCTAAATTGTTTATCTTTATTGAAGCGACAGTGGATCTAAAGATTAGAACTTGCCGTGCTAGCGTAGGATTATGTATGTTTTGAAATCATGATTAGTAGCGTAATTTTAACCATCTTATGATTCCCTATGTGGTCTTAATGGATAACTTGTTCTTAAACCGTTATGTTTTCAAATCTTATAGACATATAGGGTCTAAACATAATTGGTGTCTACCCGTCTTCTATCTCTTTTGTGGATTTATGAGTAGTTTGGTATTCGTATACTGACAGGTAGCCTATACTTGTTTCGTGTTGTCCGATCAGATATCATAACCATCACATACTTTAATTAAAGGCATCAACTCTAAGAGAAGTATTTAATGAAGATAGGATCACATGTTTATTTTCTCATAATTAATTCAGTTTTAATCCACATTAGTTAATTAGATCTTAACATTGTTAAATTGCTTCTTAGTTAAATTAGATAATTAAAACTCAAATTTGATACTTGTCTTAGCAGTGAATCGAAATCATACATTGTTGCATAGGTGCATATTCTGTTTTATACCAGTCTCTGTGGGAACGAACTCAACTTTATTCTATATTACTTGTGACCGCGTACGCTTGCGTGATTTTGTGTGAACAAGTTTTTGGCACCGCTGCCGGGGACTCGGTGTTTATTATAGTTCATGTGCTTGTCATCAGTGGTCATTAAAGTTCACTGACTCGGATTATTTTCTTAATTAGTTTGTTTTGTTTGTGTGTTTCAGGTACTTGAGTGTGTATGCGAACACGTTCTCAATCGCGTAAACTAGCAGAAGAAGAACGTGAAATGACAGTAGAGATGGGAGAACCAGCAACAACAACGAAGGCTTTGAAGGACTATTCTCAGCCGAAAATCAATGACATCCAACCTAGTATTGCCAGACCAGCCATTGCAGCTAATACCTTTGATATCAAGTCGGGTACGATTCAGATGGTACAGAATTCAGTTCAGTTTGGGGGTGCTCCAACGGAAGATCCTAATATGCACATCCGGGACTTTATCGAGATCTACGACACTTTCAAGTTCAACGGTGTGTCGGAAGATGCTGTGAAATTGAGACTTTTCCCTTTCTCTTTGAGGGATAAAGCTAAGGGCTGGTTACACTCTTTACCAGCCGGTTCTATTACGACATGGGAGGATCTTGCTCAGAAATTTCTCACTAAATTCTTCCCAATGGCTAAAACAGCAGCGATCAAGAACGCTCTTACTCAATTTGCACAACAATCTGGAGAATCTTTATGTGAAGCTTGGGAGCGCTACAAGGAGATGCTTAGGAAGTGTCCTCATCATGGTATGCCAGACTGGATGGTGATTAATGGTTTTTATAATGGGCTGGGAGCACAATCTAGACCCTTGCTAGATGCAGCATCTGGTGGAGCTTTATGGGCTAAGAGCTACGAAGAAGCTTATGAGCTAATTGAGATGATGGTTGCTAATGAATATCAGAATCCAAATCAGAGATTTTTACAAGGCAAAGTAGCAGGAATTCTGGAAGTTGATGCAACTACAGCTATAGCAGCTCAGTTGAAGGCTTTGAATATGAATGTGGATTCTCTAACTAACTATGGAGTTTAGCAGGTGGTTAGTGTTTGTGAGCTATGTGCGAGCGTATATGAGACGAATCAGTGTGCCATATCTAGTGAATCGGCATAGTTTATGAGCAACTTTCAGCGACCTTCGCAACTAGCTCCAGCCACTTATCATCCTAACAAAAGGAACCATCCTAATTTCAGTTGGAGCAATAATCAAGGTGGTATGCAACAACCACAGCAGCCTTATCAGCAGTTTCAGGGTCAGCAATATGGAGCTAAGCCATTCAATCAAGGTTATCAGCAGCAGTATGCTCCAAGGCAACAATTCCATGCTCCGGGATTTCAGCAACAGCCTCATGCAAGTGCGGGGCAATCTTCTACTGAAAAATCTGAATTGGAAGAGTTGAGGATGATGTGTAAAATCCAAGCAGTCTCTATCAAGACTTTGGAGAATCACATTGGGAAGATTGCTAATGCCTTGTTGAATAGGCCTCAATGGACTCTTCCTAGTGATACAGAGGCTAATCCGGGCAAGAGGGAAGTCACGGAATAGGTGAAGGCAGTTACTTCGAGATCTGGCAAGGTTACAAATGATCCTAAATCAGCAGCTAAGGAAGAGAAAGAAGTTCAGAATCAGCAGGTTGAAAATTCTGCAGGACTAGAGATTGAAAAATCTAATGTGGTGGCTGATTAGTTGGATGGTGAAGTGGAAAAGAGCAAGATTTCTGTTGAAAAAGCTACTCTGGAGCAGTCTACAAAGAGCAATCAGATCAATTCTCCTCTTTTATATCCTAAAAGGCTCCAGAAGCAGAAATTGGATAAGCAGTTTGCTAAGTTCCTAAAGGTGTTCAAGAAGTTACAGATTAACATACCTTTTTGCGAAAGATCTTGAACAGATGCCGAGCTATGCCAAGTTCATGAAGGGTATTCTCTCACGGAAATTGAAGCTCGAGGAATTAGAGACAGTGGCTTTGACAGAAGAGTGCAGTGCTGTTCTGCAGCAAAAGTTGCCTCTTAAACTTAAAGATCCGGGAAGCTTCACCATCCCGTACACTATTGGCAACTTATCTTTCGACAAGTGTTTGTGTGACTTGGGAGCTAGCATCAATCTCATGCCTTTATCTGTTTTCATGCAACTTGGTCTACCGGATCCAAACCCTACAAACATCTCCTTACAGCTAGCTGATCGGTCGATCACTTATCCGAGAGGTATAGTGGAGGATTATCGAAAGTTAAACAAGGCCACCAGAAAAGATCACTTCCCTCTTCCGTTCATTGACCAGATGTTAGACAGGTTGGCTGGCCATGAATACTATTGCCTTCTTGATGGTTATTCGGGTTACAACCAGATTTTCATCGCTCCGGAGGATCAAGAGAAGACCACTTTCACATGTCCTTTTGGCACTTTTTCTTTCCGACGAGTTTCTTTCGGACTTTGTGGTGCTCCTGCTACCTTTCAAAGGTGTATGACGGCTATATTCTCGGACATGATTGGCACAAATGTGGAGGTCTTCATGGATGATTTCTTAGTTTTTGGTACTTCTTTTGATGAGTGCTTACATAATCTTGGCTTGGTGTTGAAAAGGTGCGTGGAGACCAATTTGGTGCTTAATTGGGAGAAGTGTCACTTCATGGTGCAAGAAGGAATCATTCTTGGGCACAAGGTATCTAGCAAGGGGCTTGAAGTGGATAAGGCTAAGGTGAAGACTATTGAAAATCTTCCTCCACCTATCTCAGTTAAAGGAATTTGCAGTTTTCTTGGTCATGCAGGATTCTCTAGGCGATTCATTCAAGACTTCTCCAAAATCTCTAAACCCTTGTGCAATTTATTGGAGAAGGATGTTCCTTTCAAGTTTGATGAAGATTGCTTAGCGGCGTTTGAGTTGTTGAAGAAGAAGTTGACTACGGCACCCGTCATTACCGCACCTAATTGGGAAGAGCATTTTGAGTTGATGTGTGATGCAAGTGACTATGCAGTGGGAGCTGTGCTTGGGCAAAGGAAGAATAATGTTTTTCATGTGGTTTAATATGCTAGTAAAACCCTCAATGACGCACAGCTAAACTACACCACTACGGAGAAGGAACTTCTAGCAGTTGTCTATGCTTTCGAGAAGTTAAGATCTTATTTGCTTGGGGCTAAGGTGACAGTCTACACGGATCATGTAGCCATTAGATATCTGATTTCGAAGAAGGATTCAAAGCCTAGGTTGATTCGATCGGTTCTTTTGCTTCAAGAGATTGATTTGGAGATCAAGGATAGGAAAGGTACAGAAAACCAGGTGGCGGATCATTTATCACGTTTGGAAGACCACGGTAAGAATTCACGGGATAACACTCTTATTAATGAATCTTTTCCCGATGAGTAACTTTTTGGGGTGCAAGATGAAGAACCTTGGTTCGCAAACATTATGAACTATCTTGTGAGTAATGTCATCCCTTCAGAATTTTCTTATGCTCAAAGAAAGAAGTTTCTACATGATGTGAAGTGGTACCGTTGAGACGAGCTATTCTTGTTCAAGTTTGGTGCGGATAAGATAATAAGGAGATGCATTCCTTGTAGTGAGACGGAAGGTGTTTTACATGATTACCATTTTACCACATATGGGGGCCACTATGGTGGTGAGAAGACAACTTAGAAAGTACTTCAGGCAGGATTCTATTGGCCAACTCTATTTAAAGATGCTCATCAGTTCGTGTTGATATGTGATAGATGCGAAAGGGTTGGTAATATCTCTTGGAGGGACAAAATGCGTCTTAACATGCTACTTGAAGTTGAGATCTTTGATGTGTGGGGGGTTTGATTTTATGGGTCCGTTTGTTTCTTCTTACAATAATTAGTACATTCTCTTGGCAGTGGATTACGTGTCTAAATGGGTCGAGGTGAAGGCTTTACCGACCAATGATGCTAAGGTGGTGCTGAATTTTCTTCACAAGCAAATCTTCACGCATTTTGGAACTCCACGATCTATAATCAGTGATGAGGGGACACACTTTTGGAATCGTCAGTTTACTACTTTGATGGAAAAGTATAATGTGACGCATCGTGTTTCCACTGCTTATCATCCCCAAACTAATGGTCAAGCGGAGGTCTCGAATCGGGAAATCAAGCGAATTTTGGAGAAAGTGGTGAATCCATCGAAGAAGGATTGGTCTTTGAAGTTAGATGAAGCTGTTTGGGCGTATAGAACTGCTTATAAAACACCTCTTGGTATCTCTCCGTTTCAATTGGTGTTTGGTAAGGCTTGTCATTTGCCTGCCGAGCTTGAGTATAAGGCATATTGGGCGTTGAAGAAATTGAATTTGGATATTAGAGCTGCGGGTGAGAAGCGTTTACTTCAGTTGAATGAGCTTGATGAGTTTCGTACACAAGCTTACAAGAACGACAAGATGTATAAGGAGAAAGTGAAGAGGTGGCATGATAAGAAGTTGATGCACAAGTCATTTGTGCCGGGTCAACAGGTTTTGCTATTTAATTCTCGCCTCAAGCTTTTTCCTGGCAAACTCAAGTCGAGATGGTCGGGTCCATTTACGGTCAAGACGGTGTTTTCACATAGAACAGTGGAAATATATGAGGGGTCTTCTGATCATGCTTTCAAGGTGAATAGACAACACTCAAGCTTTATTATGGAGGAATGGTGAACCATGAGAAAGTTCCGCCGTCTTGGCAACTACGTGATTCTTGGAAATGATGTCAAGCTATTAACATAAAAAGAGCGCTTCTTGGGAGGCAACCCACGCATCTTTGTAAGCATTTTGTATTGTATTTCTTTAAAACAAATAAATAAACAGAAGCCGCGCGTGCCGCAGCGCCCCAGGACGCGCCGCAGCGCCCATCTCCCCTGTCCAAAATGTTAAAAACATCCCATTCTTCTATTTTTCCCCAAAAATTCAAAACATTCTACCCTAATTCTAATTTCCTCTCCTAAAAACCTAATCCTACTTCTAAATCAATACCTCCCCTCCTAAATCCTATACATCCTCTACCATCAATCTATACACCCATCTATACATACAAACACAACCCCAAAATTCTTTTCAATTCTCTAAACCTCCAATCCATTAAAGCTTCAAGCAAGGTTGAATTCAAGTTTGGGGGTTGTTCATTGCAAGTTTCACCTCTTCGAATCGTATATGGTATAATTTTCTTCCTTTATTTTTGATTAGTACGAATTATGTTCTTGCAAATTGGGATTTTGGTATGTTCTTGGTATTTGGGTAATTTGTGCGAAATTGCTTGTTGGATATTGGTTGATATTATTGTTGAGTTATATTGATTGTGATGGCACCCAAGAGACAGAGAGGTAGTAGTAGTGCTCGTCCGTCCTCGGACGAGGATTCTAGTGGGGATAATGTGGAGAAGTTTTCAACTTTGGAGGCTCAAAATGAATTTAATAGATTGATGTCGAGGTCGGTTGCTAAAGAGAGGGGGTTTTTGCCGATTACTCCTTTGGAGTTGGTTCGAATTATTCGTGAGCTAGGATGGGAAGGTTTCTGTGAGGCGCCTTCTCCGGTTCCTTTGAGTGTTGTTCAGGAATTCTATGCTAGTGCTAAGGCTGAGAAGAATGGGTTTTGTGTGGTTAGAGGTCTTACAGTGGATTACCGGCCGGCTGCTATTCGTCCAATTCTAGGACAGCCAGCTAAGCCGAGGAGAGCTAAAGATTGGGTACTTAAGACCCGAGATGATGTGGATTTGGATGCCATTCTTGAGGAGATTTGTGTGCCGGGCACGGTGTGGAAGTGCAAGCAGGGCACTACTGAGCAGGTCACTTTTCTATGAACAGGTTCACACGGGCATGGAACTTGTTTATCTGTGCTAACATCTTACCTTCATCACATACGGGTGATGTCACTATTGAGAGAGCTATTATCCTTTGGGGAATTTTGAAGGGGAAGTATATCGATGTGGGCTATATTGTGCACCAGAATATTTTCCAATTCTTGAGAGGAGGTTCGTATCCATCGATTCCGCATGCTTCTATTGTAGTTGGTTTATGCATGTCTGTCGGTGTTAGTTGGGGCGAGGACGAGCAGCTGCAGATGCCCGGTGCTCCCGTTGTTGATTCTACTATGGGCCAGGCGGCATTCCCCATGCGAGAGGTTTGGGTTACCTTGTTTCTGGTGCTGGTGGTGAGGGAGCGGGTGCTCCGCCACATGTTCCTAGAGTTGCTAGAGTGGGTCCTTCAAGGGAATGTGCTGACAGAACGGGTCTTGCGGATGCTAAGTTTCGTAGATTGACAAGGCGTATTGATGCCATGCACGACATCAACTGCCGATATGCTGATGATATGACTGCGGCTTTGAGCACTGCTTTCCAGGCTACGGGTATTCAGGTCCAGTGGCCCGTCTTTGGAGCTCATGCAAAGACATTGAATATTTTAAGTTTGGGGGTATGTCTGTTATTAGGTATGTCTGCTGATGATTAGGTATGTCTGTTATTCCTTGTATTACCTTCAATGAGGACATTGAATATTTTAAGTTTGGGGGTGATTTGAGGATTAGTAGTGTTAGTGTGTCATTGTTCATATAGGAGTTCATATTTTGCATATAGTAGTTAGTAGTAATTCACTTATATTCATTCATATTGTTGCATTTCTATTTCATATAGGACATTTTGTTATTTTGTTTTTTATACCATGTGAGTCCATGTAGTTGCATTTTCATAGCATATTTCATGATCCCTTAGGATTAGCTAATTCTGATTGGTAGGTCGATGTCTATTTGAGTGTGGTAATGATGAATAGAGGGTTGATTTATTGTTCTTATGAAATTGACTTGCATGCTTCAGAAACAAAATCTTTACACAGTCTCATTATTTGCTTTTGGGCTAGAATGAGATTATGCTTGTTTGGTTGTTGAGATTTAATCACTTGTTTATATTTAGAATGTCCTTTATTCCCTTGATGGCGTAGTATCACTAAAGTATAAGTTTGGGGGAAACCAGGGATTTCATGCTAGTTGTTAATAAAAGTTAGGTGTCAAATGGCTAGTAGCTGTTCATATTTTTATGAGTAGTCTAGGGTTGGATGAGAATACTCATTCCAAATTGCATTAAAAAAAAGTAAAAAAAAAAAGAAAAAAGAAAGAGTCAAAAAAGAGTGTTATGTGAATTGTTTAAATTGTTAAATGCAGAATTAACCAGGATGAGCTCTTTAATACTCAAGCAATTAAGTTCTAGGGGACTTTGTGCCTAGTGACCTAAGGCTTTTATAGTCTGGGATCCACTAATCTAACGCTCACTACATAGGTATTATTGTATAAGCCTTTAGGGGTCTCATCCATTGCACGGTTAAATTAACATGTGTTGTTGTGTATATTATTATGTGTTGTAGTGTGTTTAGTAATAAAGCATGAATTCCTGTCTAACTCAAATGATGATGGAGGTGTTTCTAGGTTATGAAGTGTTTACCGTTCATTCTATTTATAAACCTGTGATTGTCTTGGCGAAGAATAGGTATGATTTTGATCTAGTGTTAGGAGTATTTCTGATGAGCATCGCACACACGCACGTTTCTGTTCATGTATTGTAGTATACGGGGACTTAGTCGAGCTCTATTTGGATTTAGTTGCATTCTTTGAGATATTTGCTTGCTAATTGGTTTTGGTTAGATCAAGGGGATCGTTGCATTTTTATTTTAGTTGTATTCATGCATTGCATTTGTAGGTGTAGAGTCTGTTTATGCTTGAGGACAAGTATCGGTTTAAGTTTGGGGGTGTTTTTGATATGTTTCATCTAGTTGTGCAGGATTGTAAAACGTCGGTTAGGGTTGGTGATTTCCATTGATCTTGGAGTGGATTTCTAGTTGGAAGTAAAGAACGGAGTCTCCCCTACGATTCTACAAAGATTTTGAGACAGGGGATTGAAGAAGGGCATTCCACGCTAAAGGAACGGGAGAAAACGGAGTTAAAACGAAGGAAATGGAAAAAAAATCAGCATTCGACAGTTTCACAGGCACGCTGCGACGCGTGGTAGGGTGCAGGAGCGCGGGGAGGCCGCCAGGGCGCGCTGTAGTGCGGGTCACGGGCGTTGCGGCGCGTGGACCTCCAGGAAAATTTCCTATTTCGAATTTAATTGGTATTTTTGGACTTTTCTTGCTGGGAAAGATTCTTGGGGTCTATATAAACACACCCTATCATCCTTGAACGGGGGAATTACCACCATAACACAGAGAGAGAGAGAGAGAGAGAGAGAGCCGAGAGACGGAGAAACATACTCGAAGAAGGATTCCAATGCTCGTGACAAGCAACGGAGTTCTAGATGTACTTATCTTTTGTATTCTTCTATTAGGCGAAACTCTTGGATGTTTTTAGGATTTGTTTTCTTAACTCCTTTACTCTAGTTTTATAATTTTTCAGACCTGGTTTCATTATCATGTTTTCACTTTAACCCATGATGATGAGCGGTTCGATTATGAACTAATCATTGTCATGGGATTCTAACGGATTTATCTATGTAGTTTAGTAGTTTGTTGCTTTAAAGATTTGTGTGTGGTGAATTTGTGATATCCTCGTATGGTTGTGCTTAATGTTTTTAGATGCGTAGCTAACATCTAAATTGTTTATCTTTATTGAAGCGACAGTGGATCTAAAGATTAGAACTTGCCATGCTAGCGTAGGATTATGTATGTTTTGACATCATGATTAGTAGCATAATTTTAACCATCTTATGCTGCCCTATGTGGTCTTAATGGATAACTTGTTCTTAAACCATTATGTGTTCAAATCTTATAGACATATAGGGTCTAAACATAATTGGTGTCTTCCCATCTTCTATCTCTTTTGTGGATGTATGAGTAGTTTGGTATTCGTATACTGACAGATAGCCTATACTTGTTCCGTGTTGTCCGATCAGATATCATAACCATCACATACTTTGATTAAAGGCATCAACTCTAAGCGAAGTATTTAATGAAGTGAGGATCCCATGTTTATTTTCTCATAATTAATTCAGTTTTAAGCCACATTATTTAATTAGATCTTAATATTGTTAAATTGTTTCTTAGTTAAATTAGATAATTAAAACTCAAATTTGATACTTGTCTTAGCAGTGAATCGATATCATGCACTGTTGCATAGGTGCATATTCTGTTTTATACCAGTCTCTGTGGGAACGAACTCAACTTTATTCTATATTACTTGTAACCGCGTACGCTTGCGTGATTTTTTATGAACACCTATACCCTTCATTTTTATTTCCAATGGCATTCTTCTTCTATTAATTTACAAACATTGATTCTCAAATTATTCTGTCATTGTTCATTTTCTTCCCCTGTCGTTCAGGTGTTGATTTCTTCTAAAATTATTTCATATTAATATTCCTAGTCTTTATTAATATCTTTCAAAGAATGATTTTCCTCAAATTGTTGTAAACTAATTCGAGGTTTAGATTGTTGTTGAAGCATGTGTTGCTCAGTGACGGTTAATGTCGAGAATGAATTGAGATCTTCTTAATTATACAAACTCATTATTGTCATGCCGGTTTGGTAGATGAAGCCTATGAGTGCTTAGCTGACAAGAGTGAGACCTTGGGTAACTGAGAATTTCTTAAATCTTCGTTTTAAGTTATTCAAATCTTTTATATAAGTTCGAATTTTGTCATGAAAATTTTATCAGTTGGTAACCCTTGAAATAAGTGGTTATAGCTTGTGCAGTACTCAAATCTATTTTTGAACTTCAGATCACTTTATTCCTTGATTTCCTTATAATTACTGTTCAATTTTTTTTAGAATCATAATAATTGCTGGTTCTTTAATTTATTAATGATGCCTTGTTGATCTACTGATTCATAATTCTGTCTTGCTAAACTATACCATGCCTACTTTAATCTTATTGCTTTGTTGTTATGATTCCTTATATCGAATGCTTCTCTGTCCCTTAATCTTTTAATGTTGCTCCCTAAAATGGTTTAAGTAATTAAAGATGTTTTTCTTTAAAAATTCCTTATACTGGGCTGATCTGTTATCAGTGAGTATGAGGACTTGAAAGTGAAATATTTTGAAAGTTTTAAAAGTTTTAAAGATTTGATGTGGGGGAATTTCGTTAAAATGTTTTCTACGGATTCCTTCAGATTGGAGGCGTAAGAGGCCGGGTGACGCCGGTCCAGCATGTTTTATTTTGTGTTGTAGTTCTGGTGGGACCAGTCCAGCACCATTATAGGCCAATGTGTTGCCTAATTGGGAACCCAATTTTATGTCCAGAGGGACTTCGTGTCCGGTATGGGGACTTTACGTGGCTGATCACCCGTACTGTCCGGAGTCGTGGAAAAACTCCAATCAACTTAAATGTTTATAAAAAAAAGGTTTTATGAAAAGTATCTTCAATGATAAAATGATTTTAGAGAAAAGAATGTTTTGATGAGAAAATATGAATGCAGGAAATGAAAAGACTTATTCTATGATAGAAATTGAATTACTCCTTTGAGAAAGTTTGGTCATTGATATTGTTCATCAATGAATTCTCAAGATATTGTTGTTTCACTATATTATTAACTTGCTGAGCGTTGTTGGCTTACTCTTGCTTTGTTTTACCTTCCCTTTCAGTTAGGGATAAGGAGTTGGATACCTGCGCATTATAATTCAAATAAGAGCGATGGTGCATTCTTTAAAGGTTAGATATAGAGCCAGCACGGGCATATACTAATTGGCTTGCGCCACGGTTTAGACGTATAAAAGTTTGTATTTGGTTTGGAGATAGAAGTTGTAATAATTTGTATAGTGTAGATTCTTGTTTCATACCATAACCTGGTATCGATCCTCGGTGAGGAATCGTTGGTGTATTAAATGTTATTATTCAGGTATTTGTAATTGTTAATTGGAATTTGGTTTGGGTTGAAATACAGGTGGATAGTCCGATTTACGAATACTTCATGCCAAAATTTTCTAAAATTCCCCTGTATCAAAGTCTATTTTCTTATAAAAAGTATATTTTCAGTATTGGGAAGTCGGGGCATTACACTTTATCTTCATCATTGGTTTCTTCTAGACTCGGTATTTTATTATCATCAAAAGTCACATACGTGCTTTCCATAACCTTCTTTTGACTGATGACATAAACCTTGTAAGCTGTTCTCTCCAATGAATAGCCAAGAAATATTCCTTCAATTGCCTTTGAATCAAAATTACCAACATATTCAGAATTATCCTTTAACACAAAGCATTTGCTTCCAAAGGCATGGACATATTTAAGAGTAGGCTTCTTTCAAGTCATCAAGTTGTAGGGTGTCTTCCCAGTGTTTTTGTTAATGAGGGTTCTGTTTTGAATATAGCATGCAGTACTCATAGCCTCAGTCCAAAAACATGTAGGCATCTTTGCATCAAGTAACATTGTTCTAGCAGCCTCTATTAGAGTTCTATTCTTTCTCTCAACAACTCCATTTTGTTGTGGAGTCCTTGGAGCTGAGAATTGTTATGAAATACCATTTTCTTTGCAGAATGCTTCAAGCATGGCATTTCTAAACTCTGTTCCATTGTCACTTGTTAATGCAATCACACTTGTATTGTTGGCCTTTGCTTCTTTATCAACTTTCTTTATGTGCAAAATGATTACTTGTGGAGCCTCATCCTTTGATGCTAGAAATTCCACCCATGTATACCTTGTAAAGTCATTAACCATCACAAGGCATACTTCTTTCTTGTAAGTGACATAATATTGATAGGCCCAAACAAATCCATATGAATTAGTTGCAGAGGCTAGATTATTGATGTCACTGTCTTTGACTTATGGCTTAACCTTTTCATCTTTCCTTTTTGACAAACCTCACACACTCCTTCTTGACAGAATTCAAGTGTGGGCATGCCTCTCACTAACTCTCTTTTGACTAAATAGTTAATGGCTTTAAAGTTCAGGTGTGATAACTTTTTATGCCACAGCCAACAATCTTCATTTGATGCCTTTGACTAAAAGCTACAAATTTTATCCTTGCTTGCAGAATCCATATTGGCTACAAACAGGTTCCTTTCCTTACTCCAGATAGAGCAAGTTCACCAGTCTTCTTGTGAGTGATCAAACATTCATCCTTGTCAAAATCCACTTTGAAACCCCTGTCAGTAAACTGACCAACACTCAGTAGATTATGCTAGAGCCCTCTGACCAGTGCTACATCTTCAATGATGACATTACCAACTTTCAGTTTGCCATATCCAATGTGTTACTAATGCTGTCATCTCCAAAACTAACCATAGGGCCAGCCTTTTCTTCATATTGTGATAGCAGGGCCATATCACCAGTCATGTGGTTTGAGCATCCACTGTCTAACACCCAAATGACTTTCTTTTCTTTCTCTTTGCCCTGAGAGTCTGATGAAGATGTTTCTTCCTTGGAATTGGACATCAAGGCATAGTTTAGAAATTCTTGCTCTTCTTCATCACTATCAATATCATCCCAACACTTCCCTTCAATAATGTAGGCCTTGACTGGTGTTTGCTTTCTCAGAATGGTCTCATACTTAGCTTCAAGCTCAAGAAACTCCTTATCCTTCTTTTTATGCTTCTTGCATTCACTAGCAAAATGCCCTAGGTCATTGCATCTATAACATCTCACAGATGACCTATCCACATAGCTAGTTTTGAATTTATTCTTGTTTGGCTTCACAAGTGCTTGCTTTTGTTGAATGAATGGTTTTGAGGTCCAGGTTTGAAGGGTTGCTTTCTCTTGAATCTGATGTTTGGAAATTTTCTGGCCATGAAGGTATATGAAGTGTTTTCCATAGCATCTAACTCCTCAAGAGTGTAAAACTCATCTTCTTCTTTTTCCTCAACAGTTTCAGGAACCTCAACTTCAGGTTCATCATCCACTATCTTTTCTATCCTCAGCTAACTTGTAGATGCTTCAAGGTCTTGAATAGATTTGTTGACAATCAAGGCACATGATGTATTGACCATTCTGCCTTGGTTGGTTGGGATAACTCTCTTCTGAAGTAGCTCAAGCTCATGAGTCTTCAATACACCATAGAGCACATCATATGTAACTTTGCTCAGATCTCTTTCTCTTAGAGATATAACTCTTTGCTCTAGATGGTTTGGTGAAGAGAGTAGAAACTCCATATTCAGTTCCTTGGTGCTGTAAACCTTTCCATTCATCTGTAGCTCAGTCACTAGCTTGTGAAATCTTTCAAACATCTCAGTGATGCTCTCTTTAGGCTGAGCCATGAAAGCTTCATACTGAGTGACCAGTATCTATTTTCTGTTTTCTCTAACTTCCTCTGTCCCTTCACACAGAATTCCAATGTGATCCTGATAAGTGGATTTATATCCACTTGGATCGTTTCAATTCGGTTTAAATTGATTGTCTTGGACTCTAGTTTATTGTAGTTTTGATGTGTTTTGCTTAGTTGTGCAGATTTGCAAGAATGTCGATTATGGTTGATGCTTCTATCGTGTTTGGAGGATTAATTGATTAAAATTCGGATTTTCCGTGAAGGTTGCGCAGTCTACAATGTTTTGGCCATATCTGGAGTTCTATAAGTCCGTTTGAGGCCCGTAAGCTGACCACGCGAAGCCTGGAAGATTTTCTACAACTTAGGATAGGATTCGTGCGCGCAAGTTGCGTGTGGTGGGAGCAGATTGCACGACAAGCAGACTGATGGGAGCAGAAATTTACTGTTTTGCCCTTTTCAAGTTCTAATTGTATTTTGGGCAGTTTTTGGTACCTAAATCGAATTCTAATTGTAATAGAAGGCAATTTCTTGCTGGGCAAGACTTGGAGTGCCTATATAAACATATCCAACCCCTTGTAAATTGGAGAATTAGATAATTAGGAATTATACAATTAGATATCTTGTACATAATATAGCTTAGATCTGCAAGGAAGAAAAGGAGAGATGGATTCAACGCTCGTGACAAGCAACGGATCTAGATCTACTTCATCTTTTGTATCATAGATTTGTTTTCTCAACTCTTGTTTTATTAATATTATTACTTTCTTTCATATCTTGTCTTCTATCATGGTTTCATCAGATCCCATGATGACGAGCGGTTCGATATGAGCTAATCGTTGTCATGGGATTCTAACAGATTTATCTATGTAGCTTAGTAGTTTGTATGCTTTAAAGATTTATGTGTGGTGAATTCTTGATATCCTCGTATGGTTGTGTTTCATGTGTTTAGATGCGTCATGAACATCTAATTTGTTAATCTCTTGCGAAACGAGAGTGGATCTTGAGATTTAGAATTTGCCATGCTTGCATAGGATAGGTTGATATTATTATCATGATTTGTGGCATACATAGAGATATGATGCTACCCTATGTGATCTATGTGGATAACTTGTGCTTCAACCTTTATGTTTTCAAATTCTATAGAGATATAGGGTCTAAACATAATTGGTGTCTACCCATCTTCTATCTCTTTTGTGGATGCATGCGTAGTTTGGTATTAGTATACCGAGAGGTAGCTTTTACTTGTTTCGTGTTATCCGATCAGATATCAAAACCATCGTATGTATTGATTAAAGGTATCAAACTCTAAGTGAAGTAGATGATGAAGTTAGGATTCCATGTTTTCTCGCATATAAGTAATTGAATTTTAATTCTCATTAGTTAGTAATTTTTAGTTTGTTAAATTGTATCCTAGTTAATTATAGTTGGTAAAAACTTAATCTTGTTATTTGTCTTAGCAGTGAATAATAATCATACATTGTTGCATAGGTGCATGAACTGAATTGAAACCTAACCAGATCTCTGTGGGAACGAACTTGACTTCTATCTATATTACTTGTGACCACGTACGCTTGCGTGATATTGTGTTAACAAGTTTTTGGTGCAGCTGCCGGGGATCATCGGTGTTTATTTTTGGTTTATGTGCTTGTCAATAGTGGTCGTTAGAGTTCACTGACTCAGTTTTTTTCTTAACTATCTTGTTTAGTTCGTTGCATTCAGGTACTTGAGTTTTTGAAGATGGCATGCGAGGAGTTGCCATGGTGGGCATATTCGAGGACATCCATGCCTTATCAATGTGAGCGGTGTTTTGGCATTCATGATCCCTCACAATATTGTTACTACGAAGGAGTTGATCCATATGTCACTTATGAGGAATAACCATATTTTCAATGCCATCCTCAACAGTACCAGCAAGATGTTCCAGATAGGTCATATTTCTTTGGAAGTGAAGAGTTTCAACATCAGCAACCTACTCCCACTTTTCAGTCAGATGAGGTTGATGTTATGGAGGAGATTAGGATGCTTGCAAAGAGTTATGAGGAGTCTACCAAATCTATGGGGACACTACTTGCTCAAATTTTGAGTGCCTTGGAACAAGAGAAACAACAATGCATATTAGAGGCAATTCCAGAAGATAACGGTGACTTGGAGCAAGGTACTGCATGCATAAGTGAGGAAGACAAATTCCAAGGTGAGGTGAGCGTTCACAAGCCATGTGAGGAATTTGATCAAGCTAGTGAGGTGGATGATTTGGAAAGGGCACAATTCGGGACAGACACTGATGAGCTACACAAATTTCAAGAATTGGTATGTGCGTACCAAGAGGACACTGATGAGCTACGCAAATTTTAAGAATTGGTATATGCGTTCCAAGAGGTTGATGATCATGGGACAGATGCAGGTCTTCTACTTGTCTCAAAGTGTGAAGATGGAGGTAGCGCATTAGAGCCAATGGAAGAAGTTCTCTTTGAAAAACCAAAGGCTTCAGCAAATTACATTTACCCTCTTCCATTATATTCAACCGAAGCCCGCGAAGGTGTGTTGTTCTACAAATTGACAGATTTTGGGTCAACAGAAGAAGGCATTGGAACAGGGCATATTTGTTATACGAATAGCCCAAGCGAGGAGAAGGGGCAGAAAGTGTGCCGCCATGATGACGATGAAGTCTCGCGAAGAGAGGACCAGGCAAACTATTATCATCCTTAATGGAGGCTTGGAAGTAATGTCAAGCTAATGACATTAACCGAGCGCTTCGTGGGAGGCAACCCACGCTCTTGTATTATGTTGTATTGATTCTTTCTTTCAAAAAAAAAATGCTGTGTAACGCAGCAAGAGCCCGCGCCAGAGGCGCCAGCCGCGCCCCAGCACCGTGTAACCCAGCAAGGAACTGCGCCAGGAGCGCCGTGTAGCACAGCCTGTAGCTGCGCAACAGCGTGAATCGCGCCAGAGGCGCTAGACCCTCCTGCATCTGCCGAGTTTTTGATGTGCAAAACCTATATACTTCTTATCCTAGTCCATTATTCACTTAGTCTATCCTATTTCAACCTCAATTAAAAAACCTAACCCCTCTAAATCCTATCTTACATCTAATTCCATCTCCAATTCCTTTTCAATCTCTAAATTTTCATACACCATTATCTATATATACACCCACCTCACCTATACATACACAAACCCATCTATATAAACCCAAATTTCTCAACTTTCATCCATTCAAAGTGCAAGGGAGAATCAAATTCAAATTTTTGGGGATTAATCTAGCAAGTTCACCTCTTTGATTCAATTGGGTAATATTATATCTCATCTTTTATTTGAATTTGTGAATTTTGCAAGCTAGGGTTCTTGGAGTGTGTAATTTGGGGGTTCTTTTGTTGGTGAATTGTTTGGAGATTGTGGTTCTTTGCTTGATAATTGTTGTAATGGCTCCTAAGAGACAACGATTAGTAGGTAGTGGTAGTAGTACTCGTCCATCTTCTAATGAGAATGCTATTGTGGGAGATGGATTGGAAAAGTTTGTGAATGAGGATGCCAAAGCGGAGTATGATAGGTTAGTTTCCAAGGGGGTTATTCAGGAAAGGAGGCTTGTGCCATGTACTTATGAGGAGATGGTGGCGATGATTAGTGAGCGGGGTTGGACTTTATTTTGCGAGTTTGCTAATAATGCCCCAGTGAATGTGGTTAGGGAGTTTTTTTGCTAATGCTTCGATAGCAAGGAATAACTCCACGGTTGTTAGGGGCCAGAAGGTGGATTATTCGCCTCGTGCGATTTGTACTTTGATTAGGCAACCGCCTAAACCTAGAGGTGCTACGGATTGGGGGAAAAAGACTAGGGATGACGTTGATCTTGATGCTATCATTAGTGAGCTATGTGTTCCGAGTACGGAGTGGAAGTGTAGGTCGGGTACCACCGAGAAAAGGACTTTTCCGGCTGCATCATTGTCTAGTTTTGCACGGGCTTGGTTCCTTTTCATAAGTTCTAATATCATTCCGTCAAGCTATGTTTCCGATGTTACTGTTGATAGAGCTATTCTGTTATGGGGTATTCTCAAAGGTGAGTATGTTGACCTTGGTTACCTTATTAATCAAAATATTCTTCGGTATTTGGGGAGTAATTCGATGGCTAGTATTCCTTATGCTTCTATCATAGCGTACTTGTGTGATGCTTCGAAAGTAAAATGGTATGAAGGTGAGCCGGTGCAAATACCTATGTCTTCCATTAATGATGCTACTATTGACCGGTTGACAGAGTGGCCGGGCGGCATTCCTCATCCTCGGGGTTTAGGATTTGTTGTTGATGGTGCTGGTGGTCAGGGAGCGGGCGCTCCGCCACATGTTCCTAGGGCACCGGGAGTTGTTATGGCAGGTCCTCCGCGGCGTACAGTGGATATGTCGGTTTTTGATACATATTTTCGTCGCATGACTAGGCGGATGGATGCTATGCATGTTAGCAGTCGCCAGTATTCCGAGGACATGGCCGTAGCTTTGGATGCAGCTTTTCAGTCACCAGGTACTGCTGTTCAGTGGCCTCTATTTGGAGCTCGGACTCCGTATCCTCCACCTGAGTCATCCGACGAGAGTGAAGAGGGGGACGAGGGTGACGATGGCGACGAGTAGGTATGTTTTCTACTATCTCTCGTATTTACTTCCATTCAATGCGGACATTGAATATTTTAAGTTTGGGGGTGGTTTGAGGGATTAGTAGTTGTTGTTGTATTATGTGTTCATATAGATATCATGCTTTGTATATTATTAGTAGTAATTCATGCATATATGTTCGTATTATTTATGTTTGTTTCATATAGGACATTCTGTTATTTTGTTTTTTTTATATACCATGTGAGTTCATATTAGTTGCATTTCATGGCATGCATATTTCATGATCCCTTTAGAACGAGCTAATTCTGATTGGTAGGTAGGTGTCTAATTGAGTGTGGTAAGGATGAGTAGAGGGTTAATTTATAGTTCCTATGAAATTGACTTGCATGCTTTAGAAAAAATTTTTTTACACAGTCTCATTAGTTTGCTTTTGGGCTAGGTTGAGGTTATACGTGTTTGGCTGTTTTAGATTTAATCACTTGATTATATTTAGAATTTTCGTTATTCCCTTGATGGCCTAGAACATTAAAGTCTAAATTTGGGGGAAACCAGGAATTTCATGCTAATTGTGTATAATTGTTATTGGCTAGGTGTCAAATGGCTAGTAGCCGGCTCATATTTATATGAGTAGTCTAGGGTTGGAATTGAGAATTCTCATTCCAGATTGCATAGAAAAAAAAAGAGAAAAAAAAAAGCAGAAAAAAAATGAAAAAAAAAGTCAAAAGTGTCAATTGTTTATATGCAAAATTAACCAGGGTGAGCTCTTTAATACTCGAGCTATTAAGTTCGCGGGGACTTTGTGCCTAGTGACCTAAGGCTTTTATAGTCTGGGATCCACTAACCCAACGCTCGATACATGGGTATTATTGTATAAGCCTTTCGGGGTTTCATCCATTGCACGGTTAAATAAGCATGCTTTTATATATGTGTCGTAGTAGTTAGTAATAAAGCATGAATTTCTGTCTACCTTGGATAAGGATGGAGGTGTTTTTAGGTTATGAAGTGTTTACAGTCTATTCTATTTATAAACCTGTGATTGTCTTGACGAAGAGCATGTATGATTTTTGACCTAGTTTTGGAAGTATTTCTGATGAGCATTGCACACACGCACGTTTCTGTTCATGTATTGTTAGTATACGGGAATTTAGTCGAGCTCTATTTGGATTTAGTTGCATTCTCTAAGATATTTGCTTGCGAGTTGGTTTTGGTTAGTTTGAAGGGGATCGTTGCATTTTTCATATTAGTTGCATTCATGCATTTCATTGCATTAGGTTAAATGGATTTTGTGGGTACATTCGCTATAGGCCCTCACGAGACCTTACTCGTCCACTAGGGCTGCCTAGGGGTTTAAAGGGCTTGTTGCATATGCCAAATGCAACCGTGATCACCTACGGAAGTGGTACTAATTAGTTAGTTAGTTGTAATTGTTTATGCTTGAGGACAAGCATCGGTTTAAGTTTGGGGGTGTGATAAGTGGATTTATATCCACTTGGATCGTTTCAATTCGGCTTAAATTGATTGTCTTGGACTCAAGTTTATTTAGTTTTGATGTGTTTTGCTTAGTTGTGCAGATTTTCAAGAATGTCGATTATGGTTGATGCTTCTATCGTGTTTGGAGGATTAATTGATTAAAATTCGGATTTTCCGGGAAGGTTGCGCAGTCTACACTGTTTTGGCCATATCTGGAGTTCTATAAGTCCGTTTGAGGCCCGTAAGCTGTCCACGCGAAGCCTGGAAGATTTTCTACAACTTAGGATAGGATTCGTGCGCACAAGTTGCGTGTGGTGGGAGCAGATTGCACGACAAGCAGACTGATGGGAGCAGGAATTTACTGTTTTGCCCTTTTCAAGTTCTAATTGTATTTTTGACAGTTTTTGGTACCTAAATCGAATTCTAATTGTAATAGAAGACAATTTCTTGTTGGGAAAGACTTGGAGTGCCTATATAAACACATCCAACCTCTTGTAAATTGGAGAATTAGATAATTAGGAATTAGACAATTAGATATCTTGTACATAATATAGCTTAGATCTGCAAGGGAGAAAAGGAGAGAAGGATTCAACGCTCGTGACAAGCAACGGATCTAGATCTACTTCATCTTTTGTATCATAGATTTGTTTTCTCAACTCTTGTTTTATTAATATTATTACTTTCTTTCATATCTTGTCTTCTATCATGGTTTCATCAGATCCCATGATGACGAGCGGTTCGATATGAGCTAATCGTTGTCATGGGATTGTAACAGATTTATCTATGTAGCTTAGTAGTTTGTATGCTTTAAAGATTTATGTGTGGTGAATTCTTGATATCCTCGTATGGTTGTGTTTCATGTGTTTAGATGCGTCATGAACATCTAATTTGTTAATCTCTTGCGAAACGAGAGTGGATCTTGAGATTTAGAACTTGCCATGCTAGCATAGGATAGGTTGATATTATTATCATGATTTGTGGTATACATAGAGATATGATGCTACCCTATGTGATCTATGTGGATAACTTGTGCTTCAACCTTTATGTTTTCAAATTCTATAGAGATATAGGGTCTAAACATAATTGGTGTCTACCCAACTTCTATCTCTTTTGTGGATGCATGCGTAGTTTGGTATTAGTATACCGAGAGGTAGCTTTTACTTGTTTCTAGGGATGGCAATGGGTCGGGTCGGGTCGGGTTTGGCCAAAACCAAACCCGAACCCGGTTAAATCCACCAAACCCGAACCCGAACCCGAACCCGATTAAACCCGAAATTTTGAAACCAAACCCGACCCGGTTAAACCCGAACGGGTTTTCGGGTACCCGAACCCGAAAAAAATAAATAAAAAATAAATATTTTTTATATTAAAAATAATATAAAACATAAATATATAAAATATTTTAATTTTTATTACATATTAAATATTAAATATATATAATAATAGATAATATATATTAAATATTAAATAGTATGTATAAAATAATAGAAATAATAATATATATTAATTCGGGTTTCGGGTCGGGTTCGGGTTTGGAACGGGTTTCGGGTTTTCGGGTCGGTTCGGGTCGGGTTTGGCCAAAACCCAAACTCGACCCGAAATTGATTCGGGTTTAAAAATCAAACCCAAACCCGAACCCAAACCCGAAAATTTCGGGTTCGGTTCGGGTTATTCGGGTCGAAACGGGTCGGGTATCCATCGGGTCGGTACAAATTGCCATCCCTACTTGTTTCGTGTTATCCGATCAGATATCAAAACCATCGTATGTATTGATTAAAGGCATCAACTCTAAGTGAAGTAGAGATGAAGTTAGGATTCCATGTTTTCTCGCATATAAGTAATTGAATTTTAATTCTCATTAGTTAGTAATTTTTAGTTTGTTAAATTGTATCCGAGTTAATTGTAGTTGGTAAAAACTTAATCTTGTTATTTGTCTTAGCAGTGAATAATAATCATACATTGTTGCATAGGTGCACGAACTGAAATGAAACCTAACCAGATCTCTGTGGGAACGAACTTGACTTCTATCTATATTACTTGTGACCACGTACGCTTGCGTGATATTGTGTTAACAGATCCCACATCTCTTTTGCTGTTGTACATGAAGCTATGTTGGCAAACATTGATAGCTCCATTGAATCTATGATCAGCAGCATAAGATGGCTGTCAAGACCAACCTTCTCTTTTTCTGTGTTTGTCCATTTAGATGGTTCTTTGGGAACATACGATCTTGGAATGGTTATTGTTCCAACATTTGACTTAGAAATCTCTTGTTGTGGAACAAATGGACCATTCTTGAGAATCTCAGGGTATAGAGGGTTAGCAGCTTTGATGAACAACATCATCTTGATCTTCCAGAGGTTGTAGTTGTCTTTATCAAACTTAGGGACCTTCAACATTCCTGTTGTCTTTGGTGTATTCATGATCTTTTTTCCTGTTTTGATCAACGGCCTGCTTTGATATTACTTGTTGAGTATGGAATACACACACAAGAAAATACAGAGGGGGTGAATGTATTTTCAAACTTTTTCCCAAATAGGAATCTTAAGAACGACTGTTTGAAGGTTTAAATCTGTTTGATGTTTGTGTAGCAAAGTGTGTGTTTGTCTTTAACAGAATTTGTAAGTGCGGAATAAAAACACAAGAACACAATTACTTACTTTAATCTAATGTTGTATTAGATAAAAGATTTGCTACAATCTGTGAATACAAATATTAGTATACTCAGCTTCATTTTCTCAGAGAGATATTATCTATGATAATGTATGAAAACTCGTTTTTTGTAAGAACCCCAAATTTTGGATATAATTATAACTTTTTATTATGTACTGAGGTAATGGTGAATAGTGATTACGACTATGATGTAACGATTGAGATAATGAATGAAAGGAATAGATTTGGATTCAAATGTTTATATGCCATGAAGAATACTATTGGTTGACACTTTAGATAAGAATTACCTATCTCTTAGGGAATTGAGATTTGATAATTCTAAAGGAAAAGATTATTTTTATGTCATCCAAATTGATATCTGTTATTGGTCCAGTGGGTCCGTAAAAAGGTTAAGGAACGATCGAAAGAGATCAGGGACAATTGTACAACCCTAAGAGGATGAGTAAAGAAAAATGGATGAATAGTGATTTTGGATGGACATAGGAATATTATTAGACGACGCGATATATAAGTATCCGGAACGAAATTCTGAGTTCATATTAGTGATCCAGGGGGAAAAAGAGTGTATGTAAAAGCTGTCGGATTCTGAAAATTATCACTTTTATTTTTCCTGAGATTTCCCTGGACACTGAAAGACTTAAAGAATTATTGAAGGGATTTAAGGAATATAGGTTCAAGAATTATTAAAGAGAATTGAAAATAATGGTGTAAATATTATTACGGTTTTCGGTAAAACCCTAACTAGAAACGAATGAGTTATTCCTCCGAACGATCAATGAATTGAGCAATAACCGGACAAAGAAACAAGCAGGGACTCAATATACATGCATTTAGTGGTGGAAAATATCTAGCAAACCAAGTGATGACTTATGCAACTAGCATACTTAGAGATGAAACTAGTACTTAGCAAAGCAAACTACTTAGTTAGCCTTAACACTTCATCTACACCACAAGATACAACACTTGTCCAAGATGATGCATACAATGACATGATCACTTTATTAAAAGCTACTTTATTCAAGATATTATCAAGACACATCACAATAATGCATTGGATGAGACCAAACAAGAACAAAGCTAGCAAAACACAAACTCTCTCAAAACTGCCCAGCAGAAACACTCTCCAAAAACAAATTCATATCTCCATTTCTATCCATGATAAAATCACCAAATTTTAACCATAGCCTCTCCACTCCATGGGTAATATTCGCTCAAAATTTCATGGCCAACAAAGTAATATAGCATAGTCAAATCCATGCTCAAAGTTGGGGAAACAAATCTGCCCAGTTTCTGTCCAGTGGAAAAAGAGGCCTCAAAACCCTAGCTAGGATGCTTCAAATCTGATGACTCAAAACAAAGATTATGAAGAGCCCAAGATGTGGTAAAAATTTGGGAGCTAAATTCTTATTTTTCAATTTTCTATGATTTTTACAAGTTTAGGATGAATAGTAACTTCCAAGAACTAATCTTTGATTTCTTGTTTTCTTTGGTTGATCCAAGCTTTGTTAAGGCTATACAAGGACTAGATCAAGCTTATTAAGGCTAGTACATACTCCAAGGAATGTAATCATCTCAAGAAACCCTAGCTCTTAGTTTAAGTTTTGATGATTATTGGATGATTTTAAGATTAGTTATGAAATGGTGTATTATAAGCATGATTATGTAATTAGCTTTATTGATCTAAGAGATATAATGAATATTATGGTGAAGTATGATATTTATGGACTTTTTGAGATGAGAATCATGTGTATAAGATGTACGTATACCCGGTGTGGCTTGGTGGTTGTTGTAACAATTTGGAAACGTCCGATTTATAGCCGTCATAATGCCCGATTTTCGTTAACCTCTAGAAAACCGTGCATAATAGTTATGATGAATTTCTGGACTTGATGAATAAATGACATGCCCTTGTCGATCTCGAGCCACAGATCATTTTGGCGCAAGAAACGAAACATTCCGACTTACGGTTTAGGAGTTATGGTCAAATTACTAAAATTGGTTCGAAACCGTAAGTAAAAGTTCGTAACTTCAATTGAACCCTCGTAAAGCATGTTACTCAGTGGCGAATCTTGGTAAATAAATACTAGGGGTCATAAGGAAGGTATGAAAGAAAATCACATATCAAACCACATATCGAACGAACCTCTTAAAAGTATAACTTTGGTTATAACTTAGAAAACGAACGATAAAACTCGAGGTATAATCTCGGTTCGTAATCGATCGACTTTAGAACTTTTACGACTTAAGTATATACCAAGTGTGGGTATGATGACATGTCATAATAATGAACAAATATCGGATCGTATCGGTGATAAAAAGAGTTACACTAAAAGGTGTATAACGAGATAATTCGAAAACGTGTTTCGACTTAAGTGAAGTTTATACTTAGACTTTTAAAAGGTGTTAAGTGGTTAATCTCGAATGTTCTGATTGTGTATAGATCATAGAGCAGACCCAGGACACGCTATCTCTACCCACACCCGATTACCAGGCAAGTGTTCAAAACTTTGAACCTGTAGTTATGATAATATATATATGTGATTGTCATTTTACATATGCCATAGCATGCATGCCTATTGTCAAATTAGTTTATGATACCTGTTCCCTGAATTACTATTGGCTTATAGACTAGATACGAATTATCAGTGATAAGCCGGATTTTTTGGTAAGACCCTTAGCGAAGGGCATATGATATTCATTCTAAATATAGACCGGGAGTCGGTATTTTGAGTTATAGATAGTCGTGGAATCCGGAGGGATTCCAACGACAGATTATTATTTATCTGAGGAATGTTATTGTTAAACGTTATTTATATTCCATAAAGTATCAATTACTTGGAAATATTTCGAGGAATGTTATTCGAGTATTATCTCAGTCGAGAGATATTAAATGAATGTTAGTTTCGAATATTCATTTAAGGTTTTATGTACTTGATGAATATTATTTTAAAATATTCATTGGAAGTTCTATTTACTTAAGGAATATTATTTCGATTATTCTTTTAAAGTTTTAATTACTAAATGAATATTATTTGGGTATTCATTTAGAAGATTAATTACTAAATGAATATTATTTGGATATTCATTTAGAAGATTATTTACTAAATGAATATTATTAGGATATTCATTTAGAAGATTATTTATTTAATGAATGTTATTTGGATATTCATTTAGAAGATTAAATATTAAATGAATATTATTTTGAATATTCATTTAAGGAGGGTTTCATTTAGCAAATAATTCTATATATTCATTCGAGGATTACTTACGAGCAATATTACGATTTAATGATATTCCGTAATTATTATTGAGTTAATGAATATTCTTGGAATATTTATTTAATTCTTTTAAATTCTTTTTTAAAATGATTAATATTATTCGGAGATTATCTTTCACCTCCAGTTATTATGTAAAATATTTCGGAGTCTTTTTACGACTATATTATCAAAGAAAGGTTCCCAACTCTTTATTTTTCATTTAAATCTATCTTAAAGGATTTAAATGCTCGCTCAAACTTCCATGTTATAGGGGAACCTACTTGAGCAATGTTATTTCTCTTGTAGACTTCCCGGTCATAAATCTCATAATTTATCCTTTTCACTCGCAACTTGGTTGCTATGGACTCATTAAGTCTGTGTGTACCTTGTCATCATTCGAGGGGTAAGATTGTTGGAACAAGTTGATATCCATTAACAAGCAAAAGCTTGGGAAATGTTGGTGAATTTTCCTTTCCAACTAGATACGACTACTTTGTGGAGTCTTATCAACAAGTATTTCACTTGGGGAAGGGAGGACAAACTCTACGTTTCAATGCTGTGGATTTATTCGAACTAAGAGTCGTGTGTAAGAGGCCGAGTCGCGCGGTCCATCACAAGGCCTAACCATTGGCCAGGGAGTGACTATTAAAGGCAATCGACAAGTGGAGCCGTCAATTTTTCCTTCTACCGGTAGTAAACTATATTGGGCTGTACCATCCCCGATTGATCATCAGGGAGTGGGACAGCTGGCGCGTGATAACTCCAGTATTGGTTCATCTCCCAAATTGGGAATTCCCTGCAACACGTATCGAAGAGACTTCTTTCAGGTTGACGGTGTCTTCCGCAACACGTATCGAAGAGACTTCTTTCAGGTTGTAGGACTTCGAAAAATGTTAATAACTGGAATTGCAATATTTTCCTTGCAAGTTCCTCTTTATATGATAAATGTTAATATCTTGCTTATTTTCGACATAGCAGATATTCCCACATATATTTACATTTTGAGTTACCTTGTAACTTCATCGTTCATATTATACTAGCATCATTTCCGTAAATGCATGGCACATGGTTTGAAAGATACTTTTGAACTGTTATATATTATCGTTCAGTTAAATATTATTGTTGGTGGGCTATTGCTCACCCTTGCTTTATCATTATATCACAACAACAACTAGACCAGATGACTCGCACAAGGCGCACTCGATGTTGGCGAGGACGATGAGACTACCAGAGCCGAAGAGAAAGCTATTGGTAGGATAGATTTATTCTTTCAGTACCAAGTATATGGTCTAGTATGACTTATGCAAATGGATGGCAAAGAGTATGTATTCTTACTGAAATTCTTTTGGATTGTAAGAACTCATATTGTGCTTAATAAAATTTGGTAGTTACTCTGATTTCATCTCTGGGACTATAACTGGTGTGTTTTATATTATTGTGTTGGGTCATAAAGATGTAATTTATTTTGAGTTGAAGTAAGCTCAAGTATTGTGAACAGTAATGAAGACCGTAACGACCGGTCCCGGACCCCGAATCTGGGGGTGTTACAGAAGTGGTATCAGAGCGTACGTTATAAACCCCAGAGATGAGGCGACATTAAAATAATAAATTCACTAAGATAATAAGAACTCTTGCCAAGTTCATAGTCGGACTACTTAATGTAGTGATGACATATAAAACCCTTATGGGAACTCTTAAGTATCATGATAGTAACTTAGTTCGATATCGTATCGACGAGTAAGGCGTCAGATCTTGAGGCATACGAGCAGCAGCGCGATAATGCTTTATATGCTGAAGATCAGTGGGTAAATTCGATGGAGTACCCTACTGGAGACCCGGAAGAGGTTCCAGCAGATAAGGAAAATCCTGTTAGGATAAGGAGCTTACCCTCGAGGAATGAGGGCTGTAGCCAGAAAGACTGAGATGATTAAGGTATAGTGCTCAGAAAAGTGAGCATAAAGAACTAAGCTATTAGCAAGAGAACTGAAGATTCATGTTGGATTCGTGGCCGGACTACTGGAGGTAGTACCAGCAAGTAAGACGGATTGGAAGAATTACGTGAGATCTTATACAGGAAAAGATGAGAATCATTAGAGACTTTCATATTAACGAAAAGAGTGCTAGAGGGATGTATGATTCTCAAAGGCATCGATATAAGACGAGGAGCAGAGTCCCTAGGAATAGTTGAGAAGAGGAAGTAAGTGCCATATCATTTGATAAATGAATAAATATGAATATTGTCAGTAATAATTCGCCATGAGAAGGCAGATGTCATAGGTCGTAATTTATGGAACCAAATTGAGGTTAATGAGGTGGTTTTATTCAGGGAAATGTTAATGTTATGAATGAATCAGTTAGAAAGTAAAGACATTGGGAAGTGACAGCATGATTGGATAAAGTTATATAAGGAAGTAGTAAGCAAGACAATGATCTCAGAACCTACTGGAAGATAAGACCAGTGAGTCAAGATGAACTCGTAATGAGACTACTGTCAAAGACTGAGTATAGGGTTATTTCAACTCAGTGAAATGATGAACCAAAAATGTTAGATGCATATGATTCAGAGGAATATTAAATTCCTTCTTTTCTTTGAATGGATTATAGTAGTTACCTTAAGTTTACTCTGATGCGGAATTATAATGGATCAAGTAATACGATCAGTAGTTAAAGAGAAAAATGTGAGAAAATCTTCCTGGAACTAAAAGATAAAATTGGTAATGACCAAGAGTTGGCATTGTTTAATGGAAAAAGAGGACTTTGTGCTTCCAACGATGCTTCGCATAAAAGATTAGGATTTGTGCTTGCGCAGCACGACAAAGTACTTGCGGATGCATTCGGACAGCACGGTTCACCAGGTACGGATGGCCTTAGTAGTGCCGATTTTGTGAAACAACCAACTCCGACGGAAATATTCCTTCTGAGACTAGTGGTTAGGTACACTGACATTTGGTAATATTGAATGTCAGGACGTATAGGTATCAGGATATTGTGACAGGTTTCAGTTTGAAACTGTTGATTCCCTTCTAAGGGATGTATATAATTGATTCCTCTCCAATGGTTAAACTTCCAATCTGATGACTATTATTTCGTAAATTAGGACTGCTTATGGTTCTACCTGCTTGGAGGTTCATAGAACTATTCTTCAGGTTTCGAAACTGGTCTCCTTAATGTTACCGGTAGGTGGATAGATTGACCAAAATTTCCCTGATTCTGGAAAGGAATCCGGAGAATTTTGGCAAACCTTGTCTTTCTGATTATCAGAGAACATCATTGAAAAGAATGGAAACTGGAGCGAACCCTGTATTGGGTAAGGTTGCTATCATATGGGTTAGTAGATGGACCCTGAGTATTACAATCGATGGTAGAGATAAAATGATGAAGTGAGATTGGACGAAAACAGGAAATGTAAGTAAGAAACCAGCCGGACTGAGAAACTTCGGGATTGACTTAAGTGAAAAGGTTGTTATGCCAGGAATGGTAAGCTTGCGTGGCACGCGGGATTGATAAGAATAGTTGAAAAGATAAAAGTAGAGGAAAGGTGACCAGAGACGGTGCCGAGTAGTCGATTAAGACTTATATGAAGTAAAGTTTTGGAAAGGTATCAAAGAAGAAGGCACTATACCGACAAGTGCTAGAAAAGTAATGCTAATTAGCTAACCCCTAAAATCATATATTTTATTTTAGTGTGGCCAGTTGAGGTCAAGTCACAATGGATTATCAAGTGACTAGACCAGCAATGAAAGGACAAAGCAGGGTTGCTTCTAAGTAAGCACCGACTGCAAGGGCTTCGGATATAAAGGAGACATTAAATGAGATCATAGGAATCTTCTACTGAACCCTTTGCAACCCATGTTTTGATTGGGAATTTACTAGATTTTTTCTGAAATGGGGTCACCCGTACTAAAGTGGTTCATGTGTATACGATTGTCCAAGATTACGAGTAAAAATAAAGGTATAGTGACTTGAGATGTATGATGTTAGGGTATTATAAATACCATGAATATATTAAGACTAAGGGAAGTAAACAATGAAGGTTTATGAAGAGAGTATAGAAATGGTCAGAGATTGATCAGTATGTTGTAGAAATTTTATCTAAGGCAAGTACCTTTGAGAAGAACGATAAGTACTAAGAGATTCACGTTGAACTCGACCAATATCTTCCAAAACATCCTTGCTACCATTACCAAGTTCTATAAGAGAGCAGATAGGCATACGTTGCCTTTTGTAAGGCCAAATAGGCTGACAACTATCTGAAAGAAGAGGGTGGCATTAAGTTACCAATCGATTATCAAATGACAACAGTTGAAAAGAGACCCTTATTAAGGATACATGATCTGATTGCCAATTATGGGATGCAAGAATTCCCTAGCAGTTGAATTAAGGATAGGATATCCATAAAGTAAGACAAACCCTGGGGAATGCACAAGGGATGGCATTAACCCTAATAAAGACATTGTGAATTCAGATGTATGAGTTGGATTTTCCAAGGCAACAATGACCTGTAAGGATTATTAAAAAGAGTTCTGGAAAGAACATAGATAGAATTATTAGAGTATTGATCAACGACGTTCTGATATACCCTGTACCTAGAAAATACAGGAGGAATGATGAGGACGACCTAAGAAACCTTACAAGGAAAAAGTTAATATTCTGAGTTTCAAACTAGAAGTTTGGTAGAGAATGTAAGACACAATAACAATAGTGCCAGATGAGGCATGTATGAAACCATGATGAGGTATGGATGGAACCAAAGAAGGTTGAGATTATCAAAGAAAAAGAAAGAACTAAGAGAACAAATATCCTAGGTATGATCGAGGGTAACTTTGATAAAGTTCCCACGGGAAGGTGGAAGCAATGACTTATGGAAAAAGACTGATAGTTATATTTTCTCCTTCAGCAGAGCTTAAGGGAGAATGCTTTCACCCAAAAGTGGTATGAGAATGAGGTACAAAAATTTGAGTTGGAATGTATCCAGAGAACATGGATTACAAGAAATTATTATTATCAGGAAAGGCCAATGAGGTGGCCGACAGTCTAAATATAGAGGAATAATTACAAATGTTCATACCAAAGAAACAGAATGATATTTGGAAGGACCTTGAAGGTCATATCGGAGTGGAGGAATTTACATTCCTTCTGATGATTGTGCAAGAATCGTAGGTAATAATAGTTTAAGTAAATATTCGGTTCCTGATTGCGTCTTAAGCATATTACATACCTTAGAAGGTCCCGTTTTGAGGCAAACCAGGACCATGATGCAAAATTGACGAAGTAAACCATTAAGTATCCAGTATTTTATGGAAGATGCATGAGTGATAGTTTCGTCAACCGGACCTAGCTGCGATGCTTGAAACTCTTCTGCAATTTTATCTACATCAAGTTCGGGAAGTGTTCCTTATGAATAAGGAATAGTGATTACTTTGTCTCTCTAAGGGATTTGAAACCCGTAGGGTTAGCTATTAACGCATTACGTAAACAACAAGCGATGGAGATTCTTCTATGAAAGTAAATGATAACGTAAAGATAGAGAAAGTGCTGCTATTGATAAGCTAAATGGCATGTTGATGAATGACAAGCAAGTTTGTGTTAGTGTACTTCTGCGCAAACAAGATAGAGAATATGAGGTTGACGATTCATGATGCTAAATGTATTCCCGTAGAAAGAATTAAGGGTAGTTGAGCCCGAGAATTATTGGGTCATCTGAGAGTTTAAAAGTGTTCGGAAGGTGGCATTGGAGCCAGCCTTACCCCCAAAACTTATAGCATGATCGTAACGTGTTTCATGTGGCAAGTCTACGCCAGTAAAATGTAGATGCTCAACAGATGATAAGAGTGCGAGCAGGTAGGTGTACGACCTGGTCTGACTTACGAAAGACAACCTGTGGAAAACCGCGGGTAGAAAAAAATAAGTGATGAGAAACAAGTTGACAGAAGTAGATTATATTGGATCTAAGCTAAAGAAATCGGCCAGATTCATTTCGGAGGTTTTAAATTGGAATAATGTGATGATTATAGGGTAAATGTGACGGGATACCAATAAGGAGGTGCCAAGTGCAAAAGATGTCTCAATAAAGAGATGAAGGTGGAAGTAAATAATAGAAGTAAATAAGAATCAGATAATAAGAAGGATGTGATTGATAAAGAAAAGACTGGGAAAGCAACTATGGAATGTGAAGCAAGGAATGTTATGAATGGATTAATAAATGGGTTTTCTGATGAATTCTCGGGATGACAACCTGATAGTGTTAATATTATAGATATGAAAAAGCTAGTAGCGTGACATGGAATGTCAGTAACAATGATGTCAAGCGAGAAAACTAAGATTTAACCTGAGAGGTTCAAAGATTTTCCAAAAGTAAGTGTGCTAAGGTTGAACCAGAGTATAGGTCCATAGAATAGTGGACAAAGTAGCAAGATATGTTGACACATGAGATTGCGATCAAATAGTATTGGATATAATTATGATTAATTTCTTCCTTGATGAACCTCTATAGTTCAGAGGTAAATTCTGAGTATGATATTTTACAATCATGAAAACTTTCTATAATCCTTTAGAATTCTTTTCTTTTCTTCTCTTTTATTCATCTTCTTTATGAGTTGAGAAGAACAACCCTTTAAGGAGGGGAGGTACTGCTACGTGACTATATGTCTATGTGATAGAAGTCTAAGTGGAATACCATAACTTGTTTAATTGCTTGTCAAGTACTAAAGGCTGGCCCCCTTCTGTACTAACTATGCAATATAACAAATGTTCAATTGATCATAGTGATCTCTCAATAAATCTTTCCACTTCTCTATATTGATCGAGATTGCGAAGATTAAAGCGATCAGGAAATACACAGTGCGAGCGAGGTTATCTCCGAATTCGCAGCACGATAGTGATACCAAAGCCACTGCGGATATCAATAAGAACAATAAGGATAAGACTGAGTAAGAGCAAAACCCGAATAATGTGTTGTACAAAAAGTAGCAAAGTTGATGGAAAAAGGATAAATTACGTATTGTTGCACCAGTAGATGTGCTGAAAAAGGGCAGAACGACTAATAGTTGACCCGGAAGCTGAAAGGTGAAACGACAGACAAACGACTCTTTTCTTCCTACCTGATTCCGGGACGGAATCCTTTTAAGGAGGGGAGACTGTAAGAACCCCAAATTTTGGATATAATTAAAACTTTTTATTATGTACTCAGGTAATGGTGAATAGTGATTGAGATAATGAATGAAAGGAATGGATTTGGATTCAAATGTTTATATGCCATGAAGAATACTATTGGTTGACACTTTAGATAAGAATTACCTATCTCCTAGGGAATTGAGATTTGATAATTCTAAAGGAAAAGATTATTCTTATGTCATCCAAATTGATATCTGTTATTGGTCCAGTGGGTCCGTAAAAAGGTTAAGGAACGATCGAAAGAGATCAGGGACAATTGTACAACCCTAAGAGGATGAGTAAATAAAAATGGATGAATAGTGATTTTGGGTGGACATAGGAATATTATTAGACGACGCGATATATAAGTATCCGGAACGAAATTCTGAGTTCGTATTAGTGATCCAGGGGGAAAAAGAGTGTATGTAAAAGCTGTCGAATTCTGAGAAATAGCACTTTTATTTTCCCCGAGATTTCCCTGGACATTGAAAGACTTAAAGAATTATTGAAGGGATTTAAGGAATATAGGTTCAATAATTATTAAAGAGAATTGAAAATGATGGTGTAAATATTATTACGGTTTTCGGTAAAACCCTAACTAGAAACGAATGAGTTATTCCTCCGAACGATCAATGAATTGAGTAATAACCGGACAATGAAACACGCAGGGACTCAATATACATGCATGTAGTGGTGGAAAATATCTGGAAAACCAAGTGATGACTCATGCAACTAGCATATACTTAGAGATGAAACTAGTACTTAGCAAAGCAAACTACTTAGTTAGCCTTAACACTTCATCTACACCACAAGATACAACACATGTCCAAGATGATGCATACAATGACATGATCACTTTATTAAAAGCTACTTTATTCAAGATATTATCAAGACACATCACAATAATGCATTGGATGAGACCAAACAAGAATAAAGCTAGCAAAACACAAACTCTCTCAAAACTGCCCAACAGAAACACTCTCCAAAAACAAATTCATATCTCCATTTCTATCCATGATAAAATCACCAAATTTTAACCATAGCCTCTCCACTCCATGGGTAATATTCGCTCAAAATTTCATGGCCCACAAAGTAGTATAGCCTAGTCAAATCCATGCTCAAATTTGGGGAAACAAATCTACCCAGTTTCTGTCCAGTGGAAAAAGAGGCCTCAAAACCCTAGCTAGGAAGCTTCAAATCTGATGACTCAAAACAAAGATTATGAAGAGCCCAAGATGTGGTAAAAATTTGGGAGCTAAATTCTTATTTTTCAATTTTCTATGATTTTTACAAGTTTAGGATGAATAGTAACTTCCAAGAACTAATCTTTGATTTCTTGTTTTCTTTGGTTGATCCAAGCTTTGTTAAGGCTATACAAGGACTAGATCAAGCTTAGTAAGGCTAGTACATACTCCAAGGAAGGTAATCATCTCAAGAAACCCTAGCTCTTAGTTTAAGTTTTGATGATTATTGGATGATTTTGAGATTAGTTATGAAATGGTGTATCATAAGCATGATTATGTAATTAGCTTTATTGATCTAAGAGATATAATGAATATGATGGTGAAGTATGATATTTCTGGACTTGTTGAGATGAGAATCATGTGTATAAGATGTATGTATGCCCAGTGTGGCTTAGTGATTGTTGTAACAATTTGGAAACGTCGGATTTATAGCCGTCGTAATGCCCGATTTTTGTTAACCTCTAGAAAACCATGCATAACAGTTATGACTTTAGAAAAATGTTCGAATCAATGTTAAACGCGAACGAACCCCTTAAAAGTATAACTTTGGTTATAACTTATAAAACGAACGATAAAACTCGAGGTATAATCTCGGTTCGTAATCGATCGACTTTAGAACTTTTACGACTTAAGTATATACCAAGTGTGGGTATGATGACATGTCTTAATAACGAACAAATATCGGATCGTATCGGTGATAAAAAGAGTTACACTAAAAGGTGTATAACGAGATAATTCAAAAATGTGTTTCGACTTAAGTGAAGTTTATACTTTGACTTTTAAAAGGTGTTAAGTGGTTAATCTCGAATGTTCTGATTGTGTATAGATCATCGAGCAGACCCAGGACACGATATCTCTACCCACACCCGATTACCAGGCAAGTGTTCAAAACTTTGAACCTGTTGTTGTGATAATATATATATATATATATATGTGATTGCCATTTTACATATGCCATAACATGCATGCCTATTGTCAAATTAGTTTATGATACATGTTCCCTAAATTACTATTGGCTTATAGACTATATACGAATTATCAGTGATAAGCCGGATTGTTTTGGTAAGACCCTTAGCGAAGGGCATATGATATTCATTCTAAATATAGACCGGGAGTCGGTATTTTGAGATATAGATAGTCGTGGAAACCCGGAGGGATTCCAACGACAGATTATTATTTATCTGAGGAATGTTATTGTTAAACGTTATTTATATTCCATAAAGTATCAATTACTTGGAAATATTTCGAGGAATGTTATTCGAGTGTTATCTCAGTCGAGAGATATTAAATGGATGTTAGTTTCGAATATTCATTTAAGGTTTTATGTACTTGATGAATATTATTTAAAAATAATCATTGGAAGTTCTATTTACTTAACGAATATTATTTCGATTATTCCTTTAAAGTTTTGATTACTAAATGAATATCATTTGGATATTCATTTAGAAGATTAATTACTAAATGAATATTATTTGGATATTCATTTAGAAGATTATTTACTAAAAAAAAAAAGTTCAGATGCATAGTTTTTCTCTCTTCTCTCTCCTCTTTAGTGGTGATCTTAACAAATCCATAATTTTGACTATTCTTTTTTTTTATTTTCCGTGTATTTTGCTTCTGAAATGCCCCCTGCTAAATCTCATAATCGTTTTACTAGAAAAAATTCAAAAAATATTGCTGAAAATACTCAGATCTTGACCAAAGATGGGTTAAAAACAATTGAGCCTAATGTTAATTTTAAGAAGAAGCCTAATTTTAGTCTTACTGCAATGGAGGCTTCTCATTTTGAAGGAATGGTGACTGAAGCAAATCTTATTTCAAATAAAAAAGATGAATCAGTGAAATTGAATTTACACCGTAATGGATTCAATTTTCATGGTAGGTCAGATTCAAAGCTAGGACAGAGGGGTGAAGATAAAGCCCAAGAAGAAGATGTGTCAAAGAGTAATGAGGCTCGGTTGGGGTCTCTTATTGCAGATGGTGTTAATGGGTCTGAAAGTCAAATGGGCCGAGGTGTTCTTACTAAAATTTGGGTGGATAATGGTAGTTTGAAAGATGATATGGAAATACTGGCTGGGATTAATCAACCACCAAAAGCTTCGCTTTTTGAGATGGGAACAGACGATGGGCTGAAGAATATTTCTAAACCAGGTGAGTCTTCTTTCATAAGTAAGTCTCAATCTGTAGTTGGAAGGGAATCAGATGTAAAACAGAGCAATAAACCTTGGGTTAATTTCTTAAAAAAGAAAAATAATCCTGCTCGTATGAGTTTTGAATATCATCTCCCTGAAATCACAGAAGGCAAAATTGTGATTAAACCACCTTTGAGTGTGGATATTCAAGGTAGAGAACCGTGGAAAAATTGTCTTGTGGGATATTTCTTTGAAAAAGGGGTTGCTTTTCACACAATGGAGTATCAAGCTAATAGGAGGTGGAAAATAGGGGTTTAATTGAGGTTATTATGAATGAAGATGGCTTCTTCTTTTTTAAATTTGGGTGTGAAGAAGATCTACTCGAAATTCTGGAAGAAGATGTGTGTTTGATTGAAAGGAAGCCTCTCATTTTACAACGATGGTATCCTCAAATTGTATTATCCAAAGATGTCCCAAAAACGATTCCTCTTTGGGTGAAAATCTATAATATCCCTCTTCAATATTGGAATAGTAAAGGTCTAAGCAGGATTGGTAGTGGTGTTGGGAACATTCTAATGGCAGATGGCCCGACTGAAAAGATGTGTCGAGATGCTTCGGGTAGGTTGAGCTTTGCGAAGCTTTTGATAGAGATTGATGCTAATAAGCCATTACCAGATAAATTATATGTTCATATCCCTCATGATGATTTTTTGGAACCGATGGAGGTGGTTTTACGTGTGGATTATCCGTAGAGACCGTCTTGGTGTCCCACATGTACGTTATCGGGGCATAATGTTCACAACTGTCTAGTGATTAAGGCTGCTCAGGAGAAGAAAACTTAGGAATTCACAGAAGCTAATAAAGGATTGACTGAAAATGATGTGTTCATTCGGGTTCAGAGAAAAGGAAAAGGAAAAGTGGGGAACAAATTAGACAGCCAGAAGCAAGGAAATGGAACAGGGCCCAGGTTTGCAGGGGGTTACAAGCATAAACAGAGCTCGTTTTCTTATGTGAATCGTGGGGGAAGGGCTGGAGAAAAGTTTACTTGGAATAAGTATGGCGGAGAGACGTCGAGGAGTAGTAAGGGTAGTGATAATGTTGGGATCAAGAATGGTGTTCTTAATAATAAGTTCAACCTGCTAGCTTCGTCCAATATTCTTGATAACTTGGAAAAAATTAGTACAGTGGTAGCAGAAACAAGGGGTGAAGATATGATGGTTAATCGAGAGTTGGGTTTGGTAGCCTCGAAAAGTCGTTTGGATGGGATTTATTCCAATAATATACAGCCTGGCAATCTGAATGGTAGCTCAAATGATTTTGTGTCAAATGTTATGGGAACGAATGGGTCTAATAAGTTGAGCAGAGATGTAGTGAAAGGAAATTTGGAAATAGAGAGATGTGTCCTTAATTCGGAAGTAGATGTAGATTCAGATTTAGATGAGACATCCCTATTTATGGCAGGAGGGGTTAGCCTGAATGAAATTCGTATGATTGATTCTGAAGTTAATATTGCTGCAGAGGAAAAAGAGCAGGAAGCTGTTGCAGTTGAGCAGATTTTTGGAGAAATCCGAGGGATAAACAGCTTGGCAGGTTCTTCTAATCATGTTTTTAATGAATAATCTTTCTTATTGGAATGTTAGAGGGTTTAATCAACCCTTCAAAAGCAAAGAAATGAAGGAAATGCTTAGAGAAAATAAGATTGGGATTTGTGGAATTTTAGAGACTCGGGTTGCTAAACATAAAGTGAAGGATACGTTTAGTAGATTTTTTCGTAGATGGGACTGGTTTTCGAATGTAGAGAGTTGTTCCAAAAATTGTAGGATTGTGGTGGGATGGGATCCTAGTTATTTTGAAGTTATGCATTTATTTGAAACCGAGCAGGTGATTCATTGTCTTGTTAAAAATAAAGCTTCCCAAGAACATTTTTTTGGATCCTTTGTTTATGCTGCTAATGATCACATAATTCGTCGTTCTATGTGGCATTCTTTGCAAGTGTTTAAGCAGCTGGTTGGTGAATTTCCCTGGGTGATTCTGGGAGATTTTAATGCTATGTTATCGGAGGAGGAAAATGCGGGGGGTATTATTGGTAGTTCGCCTGCCATTTCAGATTTTTGCGATTGTGTGGCAAAGGTGGAAGTTATGGATCTTCACTTCTCTGGAACGAGGTTCACTTGGTCTGGGAGCCCTCATGGAGTTGGGGTGGTTCGCAAATTGGATCGAGTGATGGTCAACGATGCGTTCTTGCAGAAGTTTAGTAGTTCTAAGGCTCGTTTCCTAGCTCCTAAATCGAGCGATCATAGGCCTGCTGTTGTGGAATTTGGTGGCTATGTTTCCTTTAAGGGTCGAGCCTCTTTCAAATTTCAAAATTTCCTAACTCATCGCCGTAATTTTATGGATTTGGTTAGAGAAGGTTGGAATGTTAAGGGCGGAGGTGTTCAGATGTATAGAGTGGTTCAGAAGCTAAAGCATTTAAAGCCTATTTTCAGGCATGAAACCTTTTCTAGTGGTAATCTGTGCAATAAAGTTAAGGACCTTTAACTATCTCTGGTTAATATTCAATTGGCCCTTGATTCTGACCCTTTCAATGAAGTGTTGAAATCTGAAGAAATTCGGTTGGCTAGAGCCTATCGTGAGGCTTCTCTAGAAGAAGAAAGACTGCTGAAACAAAAAACCAAGATCCATTGGTTGAAAGTTGGGGACCAAAACAATAATTTTTTTTCATAAAAGCCTGGTAGTTAAGAGGAATAGAAATCGTATTTCTTCAATCTTAAATGACCAGGGGATTGAAATAGAAGGAGAGTTAATGAATCAGCACTTTGTTTCTTTTTATAAACACCTCCTCGGTTCTAGATCTCATGCAGAACCGATTTCTAGCATTGTAGATTCTGTGGAAAAAACAGTTCCTCCTTCCATGTTTGAGCCTATGCTTCAGATTCCTACTGATGAGGAAATCAAAACGACTATTTTTTCTTTCGGAGATGACAAGGCTGCGGGTCTAGATGGGTTCTCTGCAAAATTTTACAAATCAGCGTGGCCTGTTATTGCAGATGATATTTGTAGTGCAGTGAAAGAATTTTTTAATTCTGGGAAACTCTTGAAGGAAGTTAATGCTACTCTTATTACTCTAATTCCGAAGGTTGAGCAGCCGCGGAATGTTGGTGACTTTCGTCCTATCGCGTTATTTAATGTCCTTTATAAATGTGTATCCAAAATCTTAGCAAATAGAATTAAGGATTGTCTTAATTTTATTGTGGATGACAATCAAAATGCATTTATTCCGGGAAGAAGGATAAGTGATAACATTTTGTTCACTCAAGAGTTGTTTAGAGGATATCATCGTAATAAAGGAAAATCGAGATGCGCTTTTAAAGTTGACATCCGCAAAGCCTATGATAGTGTTAATTGGGAATTCCTTTTTTCGGCGCTTCAAATTTTTGGCTTTCCGGATAAGATGGTGGGCTGGATTAAAGAGTGTGTGTCTACCCCAAGTTACTCTATTATTGTAAATGGAGAAGCTCATGGTTTTTTTAAGGGTGAAAAAGGTCTCCGGCAAGGAGACCCTTTGTCCCCTTATTTGTTCACTTTGGTAATGCAGGTGCTCACCATAATGCTGAGGAAAAGAATTAGTGAGGATGGTTTTTTCAAATTCCATTTTAAATGTGAGAAGCTGAGAATTTCCCATTTGTGCTTTGCGGATGATCTTTTCCTATTCTCTCATGGGGACCCTTGGTCTGTGCAAATTTTAAAAGACTCCCTAGACGAATTTGGGGCAGCCTCTGGGTTGTGGCCTAATGAGGAGAAAAGTAGTGCCTTTTTCTGTCAAATCTCGGATGAAAATAAGAGATTAATTAGTGCCATCATGAGATTCGAAATGGGTTCGCTGCCAGTTAAATATCTCGGAGTTCCTCTAATTTCTACTACTCTTTGGCACGCTGACTGTGTTCCGTTAATTGATCAAGTGAAGAGGAAGATTCAACAATGGCAAAACAATTGGCTCTCGTATGCAGGAAGGCTGCAACTTGCTCTGTCGGTTTTGATGTCAATGCAAGTGTATTGGAGCTCGGTGTTTAACCTGCCTGTGTCGGTTTCGAATGCAATTGAGCGGCTAGTTAGAGATTTCATTTGGGGTGGTTCGGAAATGGTTCAGCGTAGAGCGAAGGTTGCCTGGAAGGATGTTTGCGTGTCCAAAGATGAAGGTGGCTTGGGTATTCGCCCTCTTAGACTCTGGAATAAGACCCTTATGGCGTATCATATTTGGAGCATCATTTCGAACAGAGACTCTCTTTGGGTTAAGTGGATTCACACATATCGGCTGAAGGGTAAGAATTTCTAGCAATTAAAGGTTCCGTGGGATGCTTCGATTAGCTGGAAACGTATCCTCGGTATAAGGAATGTTTTTCACCAGTTTTTCCGTTGTGAAATAGGCAATGGGAATGATACTTTCTTCTGGTATGACAACTGGATCTATGACAAGCATTTGTGCTCTAGACTATCTCCTCGGGACATTGCTAATATGGGCTTTACTGGCTGTGAAAAAATTTCGGATTTTGCCGTTGATGATCAAGTTGTTTTCCCAGCTAGGCTGCTGGATGTCTGGCCTGATCTCCTGGGTAAACGGTGGTTTGTTAGAGATGGTAGGAAGGATAAAGTGGTTTGGAGGTCAACCAATGGGAAGAATTCCGAGTTTAGTTCAAGTATTGTTTGGAATGATATAAGAGAAGCTCATCTGAAAGTGGGGTGGAGAAACCTGGTATGGTTCTCAAATTCTATTCCGAAACACTCCTTTATTCTCTGGTTAGATTTTCGGGGTAAACTGCTTACTCAAGACCGTATGCATTCTTGGCAAAATGTGGGCAATTCTAGTTGTGCTTTTTGTAATAGCCAAAGGGACTCTCTAAATCATCTCTTTTTTGAATGCACGTTTTGTCAAGAAGTGAGGGATCATTTTTTGCAGATGGGTGTGGTCATTCCTAGGCATCTACCTTGGTTTGATTTGGTTGATTTTGTCTCAAAAAATTGGAAAGGTAAATCTATTATCATTATTATCAACAAAATCGTCCTGGGGAGCTTGGTTTATTTTATTTGGCAGGAGAGGAACCTTCGTCTGTTTCAAAAGCAACACAGATCTTCTGGCCAAGTTATTAAGAGTATTGTCGAAACGGTTCGATTGAAAATTATGGGTATGAAGCTCCGCAATTCGAATAGAATTTTTAATACTCTTCGAATGTGGAATATTTTTTGGGATAATGGTAATGGGTAAATTCAGTTTCTGTCTAGCTTTTTTCAGGTGGTTGCACTCTCTTTCTTTTTTCCAATTAAGTTGGAGTGTGCAGGGTATTGGTCTGTTGAGGATGGTAATCTCAGGTCCCATGTCTGTTTCTTTTTATCCATTCGACCCTGGGGGCTGGTATGTATGTTTAGGTAGGAGTGCTCATTATGATCTGAATCTGGGTGCTGATTTGGGGAGGTGCAGAGGGGCTTGTTTTTGCAGGTTTTTTCATTCTGGTTTGCCAGTTTTCTGTCTTCTTTCGTTGCTGGTTTGTTCTGAGTTTTTAAAAGAGAAGAGTGGCTGGTGTTCTTGTCGAGGGGGAGCTTGTAAGGACTGGGGTATCGTTAAGTTTGATCCAGGGGGAGACTTAAATTGTTTAAATTAATGCTATGTTTCGCAGAATTATGGTTCGAGCTACTTAGTGCTGGGGGCCTATTCTTGTTGCAATTTGGTTTTTCTGGAGGATTTTTTTTCGGCAATGCTTAAAAGCAAGTTCAAATTTTCTTGCAATAATCCTGGGATGGTGATTTCTGTAATGGGTTTTTATTCTTTGATTATGGGGTTTGTTATGAAGGGAAGGCAGAGGAGTAATTCTACTTTGGATTTTTTGGATATTAGTGTCTTTTATTTTTTGGTGGCGGATGGGTTTGTTAGTGGGCTTCAATTTTCTTGGTCTGTGATGCTCAAGATTAAGCATTTGGCTTGTGGGCCTTTGTAGATTTTTTTGTGGGTGTTTCTAGGGTCTGTCATGATAGCCGAGGGATGGGTTTGGAGCATTAGTAAGGTTTGTTTTGGTGTTGGGCTTTCTCTTGGTGGCCAACTTGTTTTCAGCATGATTTTTTTAGAGCTTGTTGGGCCTGCTGACTTGTGGGTTTGCTTGTTCTCTTGGGCCTTTTTGTTTGTTCTCAATATGGGCTTTTGTGTATTATTAGGGCATGTGGAAGTATCCCAGTTGTGGGTTTTTTATTATTCCCATGGTTTTTATTCCTTGGAGTATGTTCCATTGGAATATTTGTTTTCTTGTGAGGTAGTTTTAACTAAACAATTGTCAAAATTTGATTGTAGAGATTTTGATTTTTGTTTAGTTGCTTTATTCTTTGGAGCTTGTTCCAAATGATTTTTTTCTTGGCTTTGAGTTTTTTGCTCTTAGTCTGTACTTTTCTTTCTTACTTATAAAATTCCACGAGGCCAAGCCTCATTTACCCGGAAAAAAAAAGATTATTTACTAAATGAATATTATTAGGATATTCATTTAGAAGATTATTTATTAAATGAATGTTATTTGGATATTCATTTAGAAGATTAAATATTAAATGAATATTATTTTCAAATATTCATTTAAGGTTTGACTTATTTATTGAATATTATTTTAAATATTTATTGGAGTTTAAGTATTTAATGAATATTATTTTGAATATTCATTTAAGGAGGGTTTTAATTAGCAAATAATTCTATATATTCATTCGAGGATTACTTACGAGCAATATTATGATTTAATGATATTCCGTAATTATTATTGAGTTAATGAATATTCTTGGAATATTTATTTAATTCTTTTAAATTCTTTTTTTAAAATGATTTATATTATTCGGAGATTATCTTTCACCTCCAGTTATTATGTAAAATATTTCGGAGTCTTTTTACGACTATCTTATCAAGGAAAGGTTCCCAACTCTTTATTTTTCATTTAAATCTATCTTAAAGGATTTAAATGCTCGCTCAAACTTCCATGTTATAGGCGAACCTACTTGAGCAATGTTATTTATCTTGTAGACTTCCCGGTCATAAATCTCATAATTTATCCTTTTCACTCGCAACTTGGTTGCTATGGACTCATTAAGTCTGTGTGTACCTTCTCATCATTCGAGGGGTAAGATTGTTGGAACAAGTTGATATCCATTAATAAGCAAAAGCTTGGGAAATGTTGGTGAACTTTCCTTTCCAACTAGATACGACTACTTTGTGGAGTCTTATCAACAAGTATTTCGCTCGGGGAAGGGAGGACAAACTCTACGTTTCAATGCTGTGGATTTATTCGAATTAGGAGTCGTGTGTAAGAGGCCGAGTCGCGCGGTCCATCACAAGGCCTAACCATTGGCCAGGGAGTGAGTATTAAAGGCAATCGACAAGTAGAGCCGTCAGTTCTTCCTTCTACCGGTAGTAAACTATATTGGGCTGTACCATCCACGACTGATCATCAGGGAGTGGGACAGCTGGCGCGTGATAACTCCAGTATTGGTTCATCTCCCAAATTGGGAATTCCCTGCAACACGTATCGAAGAGATTTCTTTCAGGTTGACGGTGTCTTCCGCAACACGTATCGAAGAGACTTCTTTCAAGTTGTAGGACTTCGAAAAATGTGAATAACTGGAATTGCAATATTTTCCTTGCAAGTTCCTCTTTATATGATAAATGTTAATATCTTGCTTATTTTCGACATAGCAGATATTCCCACATATATTTACATTTTGAGTTATCTTGTAACTTCATCGTTCATATTATACTGGCATCATTTCCGTAAATGCATGGCATATGGTTTGAAAGGTACTTTTGAACTATTATATATTATCGTTCAGTTAAATATTATTGTTGGTGGGCTATTGCTCACCCTTGCTTTATCATTATATCACAACAACAGCTAGACCAGATGACTCGCACAAGGCGCACTCGACGCTGGCGAGGACGATGAGACTACCAGAGCCGAAGAGAAAGCTATTGGTAGGATAGATTTATTCTTTCAGTACCAAGTATATGGTCTAGTATGACTTATGCAAATGGATGGCAAAGAGTATGTATTCATATTGAAATTCTTTTGGATTGTAAGAACTCATATTGTGCTTAATAAAATTTGTTAGTTACTCTGATTTCATCTCTGGGACTATAACGGGTGTGTTTTATATTATTGTGTTGGGTCATAAAGATGTAATTTATTTTGAGTTGAAGTAAGTTCAAGTATTGTGAATAGTAATGGAGACCGTAACGACCGGATCCCGGACCCCGGATCTGGGGGTGTTACATTTTTGCTTACTTACTACTAGAGAAGTGAGGTTGTACACTTATAGAACATGTGTACAACCTACTTACTACAAATGTAATAACAAAAAAAATTGCTTTCTAATTTATCTATCCCTTTTTGAGTAAAAATCCAAGCCACATGTAATTTGACTTTTCTTTAACCTGCTCAGATCAACTTCTTTAGCAGCTTGTCTCCTATAACAACTCTTTAAGCTTCTTGTAGACTTTCCAAAAGCACTTTACAATACTGTGGTCCTGAAAGTGTTTTGGCTTGCTGCAGGTTTCTGACTTGTACAATCTTCAGTATGTTGTCTGCAATAATGCATTCGTGAAGTAACCAAGTGATTGATTCGAGAACTAGAATTGACTTATTAGATATCTCTGAGTTCTCGAATACTGTATTATTGACATATTGAATCACTTCTCGAATTAGTCTTTTCTTCAGGAATCCTTGACTTATCGAATAAAGCTTTTAACTCATTGAATCCTTGAGATGTCGAATAGCTTCCTGAGTCCTTGAGATATCGAATGTAGCTTTGACTTGTTGACTCTTTGAGAGCTCGAATGATGCTTTGACTTGTTAACTTCTTGAGTTCTTGAACAGAGTATTAGACATGTCGAATCTCTGATTTATCGAATGAAGCTTTGACTTGTTGACTTCCTGAGATATCGAACAGTGTCTTTTGAGATATCGAATCCCTGACTTCTCGAAAGCTAGACTTCTCGAATAGAACAAAATACTTCTCAAATTAGTACTTAGGCAAATCTTCATTCTTCAAAATCCAACTGTGTTTATTTATACAGCTTTGTTCTCCAAGCTTGAGGCATGATCTCTGGATCTTCTTTCAAACATTATTTCATGACTTAATTTGTACAATTACACAGATAGAATTTTGATGCCTATTACAGGTACTAGAAACAAGTAGAAACTCTACAACTAGTGGGTTCCCCAGTTAAGGGGTCATGTAAGTAATGCAAAGCACTACAAGCAATTAGTCTTGTTATTAGATGTATACAGGCATGCCTCTGTGAATAACAAAACTAACATGCAAAGATTTCAAAAATGATCTCAACTCAGAAACACTATTAGTATCAAAATCAAAAATAGTTTCAGGTACCTTATTATCAGGAGCATGAGTCTCATTGTAAGAACCCAAAATTTCGGTAGAATTAAAACTTTTCCTATTATGATGAAGTGCATCAATGAATAGTGATTTGGTGGATGAATAGTGATTTTGAGGATTAAGAAAATTTTTCATGCCACCTATGTACGAGACGTAGTGTGGATATTCCGAAGTTATACTAGTAATCTACGGAGTAAAAAAGTGTATGTAAATGCGATCGGAATTCAGAAATTCCAAATTCTATTTTCGTGTAATATTTGACCGAGCAGTGAATTATATATCAGTAATATCAAGAAATGAGATATTTAATTTGAGGAATTGAGGAGTTAATATTTTGGAATTTTATTATAAGTGATTTGAGAATTTGGAACGAAAACCACTGAGGAAGTGAAACAAACGTTCTGGAAACCGCTGAAACTTTACAATGAGATTAAGTGATTGAGCGAATGAAGCATGGATTAAGGATATGGTATATTAAGAATCCAAGGAAGGATATATTATGAGAAAGAAAGAGGATTGAGAATAAACTCCTAGAATTGAGAAATAGAGAATGCTTGAGAAATCGGGAGAACGTTTTCTGAGATAAAGAGAAATAAACAAGGGATGTTGGAATTAATATTCATTCGAGGTATTGTGCCATATTAGAGCAATAATATGCAAAGTATAGTTGTAACGTATTAATTTTATTCACGAGACAACATGGAAATCAAATTGTTGGAAAAGGAAACAAACCAAGGGACTAATATGAAAGAAACAAAAGATGAGGACTTTGTTGCAATTGTGTGGATAAGGAAATCCAAGTGAGCCAATGAGGTGTTGACAACACATTACAAGAAGATGCATCCAAATGAGATAGATATATAATACATGTATTAGTCATTATTTAGCAAACAAAACAAAACAAACACAAGAAAACACCCATTCTGCCCAGCAGAACAGCAGCTCAGTAAAACGGGCCTAGAGCCTTCATTACTCAATGGAATTTCGTGTTCTTTATATGGTTAGAAAGCTATGAAGATGCTCTCCAACTCTCATTTAGAAGCCTCAATCAGAAAATCTCGGTAAGGGCCTCGTTTTCCATGATCTTTCAGTCGGATTATAATAACTCTGAATTACTAACTTTGTTTTCTTCATTTCTTTTGATCATCCAAGCTTACCCAAGGCTATACAAGGATTATACAAGGTTTAGAAAGATATTAGACACATCAAGGAAGGTATAAACCATCTCAACCCTTAGCCATGACTTGTTTATAGTTCATATTGCTAGATCTACAAGTATTGGAGCATATCATGGTAGTATGAGTTATAGATGATGAAATCTTGAAGTTATATGCTTGTTATGATGGTTGTAAGGCTTGTACTTATAGTATGTAACCCCATGTATGCTATAGAGACAAGTCTTGGTGGTTTTGATGATAGATGTGATGTATAAAGTGAGTTCTTGAATGGTTGAGAAAGGATATGTGCTGTGTAAATTCCTAGGAGCATGTACTGTCTTGTAGGAGGGTTTTGAACCCTTAAATCTTGTAACCCGAGGACCTAATTTATATGGTTGGAAAGATAATTGAATGTAGTTTCTATAAATTAAAGGTTCATACCCAGGAGATGTGTAGATCTTGAGTTATGACCGGATTAGTGTAGTGTGGTTCTGGAATTCGGACTGCACTGTGTTGTCCACTTGTGAACTGAGTTAGGACCCCTTAAAATTATGCTAGTGTTATGGAAATTTGAGGGTAGTCAGATTATACAGTTTTGAAGGCTGTCCAAAAAGAATTGGAGTAAAATTTGTATTTTTCAATTTTATAAAAATGTTAAAGCGAAGTGCGCGCGAGTGAAAAATCACCTAGGAGGTTTGTTTAACGTAGTTTTAAGAGTACTCCCTTGTGTTTCAAGTTTGAGGAATGGATTCGAGTCGAATGGGTAACGAATGTGATAAAGTGATGACATGGTCATATGGGAGGGTTAGTGGTCACAAATTGGAGTCTTTAAGTTGGTCTTACATCCTTTAAAACCTTATGATTAAGTAGTGTTGTTAAGGTACTAACGTACGAATGTTGATTATGTATAGATCTTCGTTCCGCGTCGCAAGCTCGACCACCCCACCCTAACCAAGGCAAGTTTACTTTTCAAAACTTATATATAAGGATTTTCACTGTTGTGTTTGTAGCTTCCAAACGTATTATATGCTTATGTTTTACGAGATTATGTTGAAGTTTGAGATTTATGCATATGTGTTTGTACACCCTTGAACTTAGAATGAAAATGTTTTCTTCGGACAACGACTCTAGCAATAGAGGTCGTAGCGGTCCAAATATACTATTGACCGGGGAGCGGTATATTATTGTATCGTGATTAAATTGCGAAAACCCGAAGGGTCATTCGGGAAGTATCGTTTACTTAAGTATTTATTATTTTTACATTATTATAAATACTCAAAAATATCTATCTTGGATTAAAAGCTAATTTTAATTAAATAATTATTTTATTAATTGTTTATATTAAATCTCAAAATATCATTTATTAATTTTTGTTCATTATTTTAAAGACAAAACTAATCCAAGATACCTTCATCGTTTTCAAACTCGAACTCTTTCGAACCCAAATCATTTTCGAAAACCCCCGGTCAGGTTTTGCTTCTTGTACACTTTTCAAGAATTATCGGTCGACTGAGGTCGAACTTTAACTACTCGAATTTTCTATCAAAATGATTTTTGACAAGAAAGAGAAAAAAGGGGGACTCTGGCAGGTGTGGGAATCGTTGACGAATGATTCCCGGATGTAGTTTTCATCGAGGGTGATTACGGATGTAGTTTTCACCCGAGGATAATTACGGATGTAGTTTCTATCCTTCTACCGGTAGAGAAGACCCGCGGATTATTGGACTTGGATGTGGCGAGTGATCATCGTCAATCCCTGTCAGGTTTTATGTTTTCTTCAAGTCCCATCCTCCACTTTGGAAATATACTCAGACACTGCTTCTTGGGCCTAAGTGCCAAGTTGCCGATAGTGTGGTTTTTGATAAGAAAAATATTGACATCGTGCAGTATCTAGAACTGCGAGATTTTCTATAAAGATTGGCACGTGTTAGTGCACTCTTGCAATTATTTCAAAGAACGAAATGTTTTTGAATGAGAAACCTTCCAAGCTAATGGAAGGAAAGAGGCTTGCAAAGATGTATTCCCGGAACAGTATGTTAACCGTAGAGTGTTTTGTCGAAAATGATATACTCATACGTATATATTTTCAAACATGAGATATATTGAAATGGGAACCTTATAAAGGGTTCATATGTTATTCTTAAAGCTCCTTAGTGAGTATAGATGTTTTATTCAAACTCGGACATATATATTGTCCAATTATGTTTTGAAATCTGAGATATATACCCATGTAGTTGGGAATGTTTTCGAAATAAACCACATTATTACTTTACAAAATGGTGAACTTGCTGAGCATTATGTAGCTCATTCTTGTTTTATAAAAACTTTTCAGAAAGAGAAGAATTTGGCCGATTAACTCCGCACCAGCAGAAGAGGAGTAGAAGAATTACCCCGGAGATGATTTAGTTCCTGATAAATACTAAAGAGTAAGTCTGATAGGTTTTCAACTGTAATAGTAAGACTTGTCTTCAAGTGTAGTTGTATAAGTGGAAGTGCGTAAGATTCTGGATTGTACAGATGAATTATAATATTTAGTGTTACTTTTGATTATCGTTTCTTAGGCTCTGACTTGTTTGTGCGTAAGATTGAGGTCTGGATGGATGTATTGTTGAGTTGTAAAGTTAATACAGGTATGATATGGTTGGATGGTGATGTGACGACTTGAATCTTTGACCTCGGATTTGGGGGCGCCACAGAAATGGTATTAGAGCGATAAGTTACAGTACTCAGAAACGAGAGTGTTGAGTGTAAGAACCCCAAATTTTGGATATAATTAAAACTTTTTATTAAGTAATGATAAAATGAGGAACAATGATTCCGACAACAAGGTCACCAGCTCTAATGAATGGTGGTTTCAAAGAGCAATGATTGTAATGAATGGATATTGCTTTGGACAATGATCCTGATGCATTGGTATATTGTCAGAATAGAGTAATTCGATGGTTGAGGACCTAGATAAGAATAATCTACCATCCAGGAAGGAGCTAATGGATCCTTGTAGGGAAATGAGTACGTGCATAGTATTTCCCGTACGTGCATAGTATTTCCCGTACGTGCATAGTGTTTCCTGTACGTGCATAGTAATTTGGTGGATGAATAGTGATTTTGTAAGTTGGAAAACTTTTCACTCCACCCTATGTACGGGACGTGATATGGATGTTTCGAAGTCATATTAGTAATACGCGGAGGAAATAAGTGAATGCAGAGACGATCGGAATTCAGAAATTCCAAATTCTTTTCGGTATAATATTTGATCGGATAGTGGATTAAATATTATTATAATCCAAGAATTGAGATATTAACTTTGAGGATTTGATATTTTGGGATGTTATTATATTTGATTTAAGAATGAAGGTAGGAAACCACTGAGGAGTGGTTATGGCTACAATGTAATAATTGATATTTGGAAAGAATGAATGGAATTCGACTTTATTATCTCTATGTCTTGAAGAATGCTAAAAGGTAACAACATAGGTAAGAATAATCTATCTTCTAAGGGAATAAGATATGGCAATTTCAAGCAGGAGAATATTCTCATGTCATCCAGATCGGTAACGATTAATCCAGTAGTTCCGTAAAAAGGTTAAGGAACGATCGAAAGAGAATACGGACAATTATACAACCCTAAGAGAACAAGTAAAGAATACAGAATGAATAGTGTTGTGGTGGGAGTATATAATAATATGAGACGACACTATATAGAAGTATTCGGAACGGATTTCCGAGTTCGTATTAGTGATCCAGGGGGAAAATAAGTGTATGTAAAAGCTGTCGGATTCTGAAAAACCGCACTTTTATTTTCTCCGAGAGTTCCCTGGACACTGATAGCCTTAAGTATTTAACGAATGGATTTAAGGAATATAAATTGGAAAGTTAGAATGAAAGATGGAGAATGAAAGTATTAATATTAAAAAGGATTCCCGGTAAACCCTAATTAGAAATCCGTGAAATATTCCTACGAACGATCAATCGAAACGGGCAATAACCGGACACAGAAACAAGCAGAGGAAGTAAGAGTCTTGTGCAAGCTACTAGAATAAATATCTAGTAACCAAGTGGGCAAGAGTAACTAGATCAATTGGAGCATAACTAGTACTTAGAAATCAAAAACCCTTGGTTAAGCTTTCAACCATGGAAAACACAACACTTGTCCATGCTAATTACCTCATCCAATGCATCACACTCCACTAACCCCACTTGGATGAGATATTATCTCACAAAATCACTTTAAGCATTATTACAAGCAACCAAGACAAAGAAAAAGCAAGAACACTCCCCCCCCCATTACCATTCCATTCGGCCTCACCCTAAATTCCAAATCCAAACTCCACCTTCCCACCATTGTTTGTTCTTGAAATAATTATGGTGAGTCTTACATTTCCAAAAAGTGATCCCCTAAAAATTTCAAAGCCAAACTCTCTTGTTTCCATTTTCAAAGAAATCATCAAAGACTAGGGTGAATAGTGATTTTCAAGAACAACTCTTGATTTTCTTGATTTCTAGGATGATCTAAGCTTGGTTATGGGTATACAAGGACTATGCAAAGCTTAGCAAGGTCTTTACACACTCCAATGAAGGTATAAAGCTCTTGAAACCCTAACCCTTGTTTGAGATTTAAGCATGTTTATGATAGTTATAACTTAGTTATGGTTATGTTAAGATTATAAGCATGATTATGTATGGATTTTGGATTAATGATGTAAATAGCTAGATGAACGGAAAGGCATTGCTTGGCCTCAGTTCATGTATATAAGTCATGTATATGTTGTTTGGGTTGAATACTATGTTTATGGGAAGATTCAAAATTGGTAGATATTCGATTTACAGCCGTTATAATGCCCGATTTTGCAATACCATGTTTTGTATGCCATTTTCCATGTCGAACCCCTACTGTCCAGAGACTTTATCTGCCATTATAGGATAGGTAATGTTCTAAGCTTCGTTTTGATATAAAGATCACGTGAAACGGACTTACGGTTTAGGATTTATGACCAAATTACTAAAAGTAGTTCGAATCCGTAAACGAAAGTTCGTAACTGTAATTGAACCCTCGTAAGCTATGTAACGTCATGGCGAATCTTGGTAAATAAATACTAGGGGTAAGAAGGAAGGTGTGAAAGAAAACCGTATGTCAAAAGGATCATTTTTCGATTTATTAAAAATGTTCGAGTCGAGGTTAAACGCGAACGAACCCCTAAAAGACGACTCCTTTATAACTTCGGTAAAACACTTAGAAAACGGGCGATAAAACTCGGAGTATAATATTGGTTCGTAACGATCAACCTTAGAACTCATATGACTTAAGTATGTCCCAAGTATAAGTGCAGTGACATGTCGTATTAACGAATGAATGTCGGGTCGGATCAGTGAGAATAAGTAATCCACTAAAAGGGGTATAACGAGATAACTTGAGAACGTGTTTCGATTTAAGAATAACTTAACTTTTAATATGTTAAGTGATTAATCCCGAATGCCTTGGCTATTTATAGATCACCAAGCTGAACCGGGACCCGCTACCACTACCCCTTACCGTACTCGACTACCAGGCAAGTTTCAATTCCCTTCTTTTAGGCTGTTGTTGTGATTGAATAAATATATATATATATGATTGCTGATATACATATGCCATTGCATGCATGCCTACTTTCAAGTTGAATTGATATACTTGTTCCCTGAATGTTATTGTTGGCTTATAAGCTAGATAGTTATATATCAGTTATAAGCCGGTTATTGTAAGACCCTCATAGAAGGGCGTATACATCTTATTAATCAAATATAGACCGGGAGTCAATATTCCTTGATATATCGAGATTACCTCGGAGGAAAATATTTAAGTAAATATTTTCTATTATTTGGGCGACGAATATTATTTGAATATTCGTTCGAGCTTATTTATTTAATGATCCTTACTTCAAATAATTATTTGAACGTAATCATTCGACGAATAATATTTGTCAATATTCATTCAGAGTCGAATTGATTATCGATTATTATTTCGAATATTCTTCTAAAGATGAGACTACTAAATGAATATTATTTGGATATTCTTTTAGAATATTATTATATTAAATAAATATTACTTTTGAATATTCATTTTAGATATTAAATACTTGATGAATATTATTTTAATATTCATCTGAAGCTTGATTTAATTATCGAATATTATCTCGAATATTCCTTAAGGCTTGGATTACTAAATGAATATTACTTGATATTCATTTAGGATATTATTCATTAAATGAATATTACTTTTGAATATTCATTTAAATTCCTAATTAATTATGAATATTACCTTAAATATTCTTTTCAGGTCTTATTAATTAATGAATATTGTTTTGAATATTCATTTAAATATTTATTTATTCAATAAATATTCTCCTGATATTTCTTCAGGGATTATTTTGAGAAATACTCTGACATAAGATATTCTTTCTTTTTCCTAAATGATCTGTAAAATATTTTAATTCAATAAATATTCTCTGAATATTTATTCCATACTTAGAATAACCTCGATAAGGTTTATCTTCTTCGATTATTACAGAAAATATTTCGGAGTCATATTTTTATTAATCTTATATCAAGAAAGGTTCTCAGACATCATTCTTCTTTGAGTCTATCTCCTTAATAATAAGGGAACCTTACTTGGAAAAATGTTATTTATCTTGTCGACTTCCCGGTCATAAAGTATTCCCTTCACTCGCAACTCGGGTGCTGTTGACTTATTAAGTCGTTGCTTACCTTCTCATCTTTCGAGGGGTAAGATCACTGGAACAAGTTGATATCCGTTACCAAGTAATAGCTTGGGAGTTATTGGTAAATTTTCCTTTCCAACTAGATACGACTACTTTGTGGAGTCTTATCAACAAGTATTATACTTGGGGAAAGGGGGACGAACGTTACATTCAGAATCATGAATTCTATTTGAACTAGGAGTCGTGTAAGAGGCCGAGTAGCGCCGGTCCATCCCCTTTGGCCCAACCGTTGGCCGGGGAGAGCTAGTAAGGCGGTATACAAGTAAAGCCGTCAGTTCTTCCTTCTACCGGTAGTAAATCTAAATTGAGCTGTACGATCTCGACTGATCATCAAGATTGGAACAGCGGGCGCGGTGAATACTCCATCATTGGTTCATCATCCAAATTTATTTCTTTCCTGCAACATGATTACTGTTGGCAGAGTTGGAAAAGGGTCATAACTGGAATTGCAACCTTTTCTTGCAAGTTCCTCTTCTTAATAACAATAAGAATATCTCGCTTACTTTGATGTAGCAGATATTTCTACAAACAAATACTTTAAGTTACCTTGTAACTTCATCGTTCATATTATACTGGCATCATTTCCGTAAATGCATGGCATATGGTTTGAAAGATACTTTTGAACTGTTATACATTATCGTTCAGTTATATATTATTGTTGGTGGGCTATTGCTCACCCTTGCTTTATTATTATATCACAACAACAGCTAGACCAGATGACTCGCACAAGGCGCACTCGACGCGGGCGAGGACGATGAGTGTAATAACCCTAACTTCAGTAATGCTACAGTGGTCACATGAATAGTAAATTTCGAGGATTTAGAGAAATGGTATATAGGTACCCTATAGTGGAAACATAAAATGAATAAACAGAAACCATATTAGTGTTGTACAATGGAAATAAGTGACTCGAAATGACGTTAGATTTCAGAAATTCCTGAAGCATGGATTTTGAGGATTTTGATTTCGAATAAGCTTCTATTGGATATTAAGGAGCATGGAAATATTATAAGAATTATATATTGAGGGATTAGTGAATTTAGATTTAACCAGGGGATTATTAAGTTAAAAGAATACCAAAGGAAATTGGATTGTTAGATGATTTCAAAACCACTGAGATAATGAAGTATATTCGAACCGAACCACAATTAGACGAGTATGGAGATTAAGCAACCAAGATTAGTAATATAACAAGGACACATACCACATTTTTACTTACCAAGATTACTAACATAATAATTAGAAAAACAAGAAAAGAGATTATGAGGTCATTAGGGTGATGTCACTTTCCATTAACACCATTTTAAGGGTAAATTAGTACTTTTGCATGGTTTAACCACAAATATCTTTACAAGCTTCTACAAGACACTAGAATTAGCAAGATTAAGCCAAGTTAAGATCAAAACAAAACACAAAAACCTCTCCCCCAACCTCTTTACTCCATTCGGCCCTTTTGAAGAAAAAAGGAGAAAAGAAAAAAAAAAAAAAATCCAAAACCCTACTTCTCTTCAAGATTAAACCAAGAGAAAAATCATGGAGCATCTTGGAGGATAGAACAAGACTAGCACAAAGTTTCATAGCCATCCACCATCATTTAGCAAGGTAATAAAATCATAGAAATTGAAGATGAATAGTGGTGAATAGTGTTTTTCAAGTTTTAATCTTTGTTTTAATGGTTCCTTTAGTTAATCCAAGCTAATTCAAGGTTGTTCAAGGTGTGTCCAAGGATTATTAAGGATTATTAAGTGTTCTTCAAGCTTCAAAGAGGTATAACAACCCTTGCCCTTTTGTATTTATGGTAGATATTGAAGTGATTAGTAGTTAAGTGTTGTTAAGGTAAAGTTTATAATGAGTATGTGTTATAAGTGGTTTGTTTTGATGTGAAAATTTGTGTGTTGTGGACTTGTAACCATGGCTGGTGAAGAATACCACATGGTGTAGGTGATGATTATGGTGTTTGATAATTGATTTGGAGGAGTTGGATTTATGGAAAGTAGGAAAATATAGCCGTTATAATGTCCGATTTTCGTTAGGACGAAATCTGCCCTGTTTTGTGACCCCTGTATTCGTACGGTACCCTACTGTCCAAGTTCCTATTTAACTATGAAATGATAGAGCTTAGTTCATAGATCGTTTTGATATAAGGTGCGTTAAAATCTGATGAACGGTTTAGGAGAAAAGTCAGATTTAGTGAAAGCGGTTCAGAAATCGAGAAACCGTAAATGTATCAAACTTGAGGTTACAATTACCATACTTTAACATTGTTAAAAGTCACAAAATTTTGGGATAGTGTAGTAGGGTGGTCAGAGGACCCTTGACAGTTGACCTTACATTAAAATTCGAAATCCATATTTTCTAAGAATTTTTACAGTTAAGTGTGGTCGTTAAGGAAAATGGTGAAAACCCCTGAAACTTCGATTTAGGTTATAAATGGTTAAGTTCTTGAGCCTGTGGGATAATAATAATACGTTAAACATATATTAAAGTTTCAAAAGGTAATGTTATGCAAGAGTGTAGTGAGTAAGAGATGTGGTTCTAACGACGGTCCTTTTGTGTTTATAGAAACTCCGGAAGAGGGACGAGCCATACCGTCAGGATATCGAAACCGAGGCAAGATTTCTTCTATCCCTATTTGTAAAACTACTTATCCTCACAAAGAAACTTGATTTTGTGAAATATATATGTGATGCTATTATTACTATATTGTGAAGAAATTGTCTTCCTTGAGTATTAATATTGAAAAGAAAGATATACGAAGATGTATATGAATATGGATATGAGTATAAGATGCATATGAATATGAATGAGAGTATGAGATGGATATGCATAGAGATGATTATGCATGAATTTAACATGCCTTATGATTAAGAGAATAAGAGAGAATGGTATCAGTTGTTATCGAGGGTTATATGGTTATAATATTATATTAAAAATGTTCTTATTGAGTATCAGTGGTTTAATAAACATTATTTGATTAACATGCATTACTCTTAAAATAGATGGAATATTTTACGAATATAAAAGTATATTTGATTTCTGAATTTGAAAGAGAGGTCTGAATCATAATCAAAGCCTTATGATATATATATATATTATAGAAGTAATGTGCGAGAATGGAAATGATATGAGAGAATGATATTTTAAAAAGAGAATAATGATGTGATAAAGAGGGGGATTGCAACAGACTTGCGTAAGTGGCTGTGTCAGGGCTGTGTGCGACACAGTCCAGCATTTATTATCTTTATTACGGCACGAAGATGCCAAGGGAGGATGTTAGCAGGTGGCCTTCCTCCAGGGATGATTTTCATTCCTTCTACCGGTAGTAAAAAGAGAGCAGATACGATTAGGCGACTGATCATCGTCCTAACGTATCAGGCGACAGCAGATATCCCCAAAGTTTTGAAAAGAAAGTGTAGACAATGGTTTTCAGATTTCTATACTGAAAACAGAATAATGATATGAGATGATGGTATTATGGATACAGATGAAGAAAAACTGATATTATATTATTTCAGATTTCTATACTGACACAGAATAATGATATGAGATGATGGTATTATGGATACAGATGAAGAAAAACTGATATTATATTATTTCAGATTTCTATACTGACACAGAATAATGATATGAGATGATGGTATTATGGATACAGATGAAGAAAAACTGATATTATATTATTTCAGATTTCTATACTGACACAGAATAATGATATGAGATGATGGTATTATGGATACAGATGAAGAAAAACTGATATTATATTAATATAGAGTACTTTCTTATAATAGTGAGTGGATGATGTATTATTAAATAAGAGCTTTACTCTTCCTTAAGGATTTTAATTGTTTCCTGCTATTACATATGCATAGACATATATGTATACTTGTTCACATTTTAAATTTTAGTTACAGTATGATCTTGCTGAGCTATTATAGCTCACTCTTGCTACTTATGTATATAGCAGCTAGGTCCCATGCCGATACTACGTACCACACCCCGCAAGAGGGTAAGGGAAAGGCGACCTTTTGAGCGAGTGCTGGCGACCATCCCCGAGGTAGTGACAAGCGGAGGGGCTTAGTATACTTATGTAAATTAAGTGTGTAAGTTGTAATAACTTTAGTTGTTGAAGTGCTTCCTGTAGAAGCTTTGTTCAACAATGTACTTAGTAAACTCTGGGCTTGTAATAACTGTTAACTTTAAAACTTTTAAATATTGTGGTTGTTGTTCTATGAGCTTATGACTGGTGTGTGTGTGTATTAGTGTGGGGTCAACTGCTTATTTATTTAATTATTTATTTAAAAAAAAAAAAAGATTACAGAGATATTGATATTGATCGGAAATTGGACCTTGACGGCCCGGATCCTTGACCCCGGATCCCGGGGCGTCACAGATGGTATCAGAGCTAAGAGTCATAATGCTCAAGAACAAAAGTGATAATAATAAATGTATCAGTTATAATATAAATTGTGAACTTCCATCAAGTTCAGGGGTGGTATATCGCAGGTAGTATTTACTTTAAGCATATATTATAATTTATTAGACTGTTACTAATAGAATTTTATGTTTTATTATAGGGAGCGGAGATGGGTGAGCCGAGTCAGGACTCCCAGTGGCTAGGGAGGTCAGAGCAGGAGCTATTAGATCTTCAGCTGGCCGGGGTAGAGGTCCCCGAGTATGCAGTTGAGGACCTCAGGGAGAGACGCTGGGCGGCGGCTAGAGAGCGATTAGAGAGAGAGGAGGCAGAGGAGCAGAGACGGAGAGATGCTGTGGCCCTAGTGCCATATATGGGTAGACCTTCTACAGGATCTGACGAGGCAGGTCCTTCCAGAGTGAGATCGGAGATCCCTGAGGAGGAGAGGCCACTGCGTAAGAGGCCTAGGTTGTCAGTTATACCTGAGGAGCCAATTGAGTGGAGGGATATTCAGATGGTTCCCACTCCTGTCCGACCCATCCCGGTGCCGTCACCAGTTCCATCCCCTCTACCTAGTCCTGACCCTATAGATGATCCTTTTGAGCAGTTCACCCCTCCAGGGCATTTTGGTTTTTTTGAGGAGGAGGAGGATCCTTCAGAGGATGCTGAGACAGAGTCGGTTCCTCCATCCCCACCCTTTGCACCTCCACCACCTCCACCTGTGGATGCACCTCCCCTAGCTGTACCCCCTCAGGAGGCACCCTTACCGGCGGGTGACTCACTTTCAGCTACCTTATTGACCGAGTACTTTGCCCTTCAGGGACAGTTGGAGGAGTCCCGCAGGACTATAGACACCCTTCTACAGAGGTTAGAGAGAGGGAGAGGAGGGGTTATCCCGGATGGGATGTCTCTGGGGATGATCAGTATTGAGCTACGAGCATTAGGAGATATTAGGAGGTTGTTGGGTGATAGAGGAGACCCGGCATGGAGGGCCCAGATAGTTGATACGGTTACTACCATGGTAGTCCAGATACGGGATGTTGTCAGGGCAGGGGTGTGAGCCGGGATAGTAGTTCGTCACTAATCAGACTAGTCATCCTGTTGATGTCATTTTGAGGATTAGTTTAGTTGTCCACTGTTTTAATCCCAGTCTGATTAGAGGACAGTTAGTAGTACTTTTGGTGATATCGGATTAGTATGTACGGCTATGTTTTGGGTTTCGAACCTTGTATTAGATGATGTATATTATTAGCAGTAAAAGATGTTGTACCCAAATTGTAAAATATTTATGTACATTAATGAAGTTTGTGCATTTCTATCTAAATTTTTGTTGCATATTTTTTTATATAATAAATGTTGAGACTCAGAAATATTGATGTATAAAAGGTGATTGACTTAATGAAAAGGCTATCGTGTTAAGGGCGATACACTTACCTACTAAAGTTATGGTATAACTAGATGTAAATCGCATGATAAAGATATTATGATATGCAAATGAGCTAATTAATGATATAATTGTGTATATAGAAATGATGTATATAGTAACTCAAATTCGGGTAATTAATAAGGACTATTGTTATGAACAGAACTATGCCGCCTAGACGCGACAGTAGAGCGAATGCAAGGGAAAATGAGAGAGACGAAAGAAGTCGAAATATCGAAGGTACTAGACTGAACGAAAATGCTCCTAATGAAGAAAATCATGAAGAAGGAGAAGAGGAATCAACTGGCCAACAAAGGAATCCGGGAGGTGATCCCTTTGCCCAATTCATGGACTTATTAAGGCAGAATTTAGCAAATCCACAGAATCCTCAACCACCACCTGTTCTCCCCAACCAGGCAGCTAGTTCCTTTCGTGCCTTTAAGTCATTAAAGCCCCCAGAATTCGAGGGAACCACTAACCCAGTAGTAGCCAGGGCATGGCTAAAAGAAATGGAGAAAGCTTTCGAAATACTGAGGATAGAGGAAGATCAGAAAACAGTTTTTGCAGCCTATCTCCTAAAGGGAGAGGCGAATTACTGGTGGGAAGCTAGGAAGAACCTAGAGGAAGCGGGAGTGATAACCTGGGAGCGTTTCACTAGGGTGTTCCTAGAAAAGTATTCTCCTAGGTATTTAGAAAACCAAATGGAATTAAAGTTTCTGGAGTTAAAACAGGATAACCTAACAGTGGCAGAGTATGAAAATAAATTTTCAGAACTGTCGAGGTTTGTTCCCGAGTTTGTGCGTACTGAAGAACAACGTGCAAAAAGGTTTCAACAAGGGTTAAAACCCTGGTTACGAACGAGAGTGGCCCCATTTGAGTTAACTGATTATGCTGCAGTGGTTCAAAAGGCATCAATTATAGAGGCCGAGAGTGAGCAGGCTCAAATAGGTCGGGAGAATAAGAAAAGAAGATTTGAGGGCCCAAAAGGAGGTTCAAGTGAGGGAAGCTACTTTAACAAAGGAGGTAAAGGACAAAAATCTCAATTTGTGGGAAAGTCGGGGGGTAACAAGACTACTAGTGAGACGGTGAGTCAGGGTGGAAAATCTTCGGGAACATTTCAGTCCAATCAATCACGACCACCATTACCAGATTGTGAGACGTGTGGTAAAAAGCATATAGGAGTCTGTAGAGTGCTGGGAGTAACTTGTTTTAAGTGTGGACAAAAAGGACACTACTTTAACCAGTGCCCATCAACTGATGCAAACCCTAAAAGAGATGTTAAGTGTTACCAGTGTGGGAAACTAGGACACTTTTCTAGAGATTGCCGTTCAGGTGGGTCATACGCGTCAGGACAGAGTGGGGCTGCTTCAAATAGGCCTACTGCTAGAGTGTACAACATGACCTTAGGGGAAGCGTTGACAAAACCAGATACGGATACAGGTACTTGCTTTTTCGATTTAAATTTTGTGTGTAAGTCTTTGGTTAAGGATCGACTTAATCAATTAATGGAATAAATAAGTTAATAAAATAGATAAGGAAAATCAGTATCTGCTAAGGGCTAGGAAACGTTATGAAAAGAAAAGTAGGAGTGTTTTGGGAAAACACAAGCTCGTTGAGACGAACAGGAAATATATATTATAGGTAGTATTTTCTTACAATTGTTTTAAAGAATATTATTAGGGCTTATTTTCTGGAAAATTTTACAGAGAGGAGCTATAGGAATATTGAGGAATTAATATTTATGTCATGATAGAGATCAGAAGATGGTCAAACCATAAGTGAGATACACTACCATTCAGAAAAGGTCAATGTAGTGGCGGATATCTTCGTCAAAAGAGGAAGGAGAGACGAGATAACCTGGAATGACTTGAAACAGGAGGAGATTTGTGAGGAAAAGACAGTAAAAGGGACTGCTATTGATAAACTAAATGGCATGTTGATGAATGACAAGGAAGTTATGTTAGTATATTTCTGCGCAAACAAGATAGATATATTATAGAAGGAAAAAGGATAAAGGAAATAGTGTGGAAGTTAGAAGATGTGAAGGAGAAAGATACTTATGGACATTTCCAACATGATTCCGGGACGGAATCCTTTTAAGGGGGGAAGGATGTAATAACCCTAACTTCAGTAATGCTACAGTGGTCACATGAATAGTAAATTTCGAGGATTTAGAGAAATGGTATATAGGTACCCTATAGTGGAAACATAAAATGAATAAACAGAAACCATATTAGTGTTGTACAATGGAAATAAGTGACTCGAAATGACGTTAGATTTCAGAAATTCCTGAAGCATGGATTTTGAGGATTTTGATTTCGAATAAGCTTCTATTGGATATTAAGGAGCATGGAAATATTATAAGAATTATATATTGAGGGATTAGTGAATTTAGATTTAACCAGGGGATTATTAAGTTAAAAGAATACCAAAGGAAATTGGATTGTTAGATGATTTCAAAACCACTGAGAAAATGAAGTATATTCGAACCGAACCACAATTAGACGAGTATGGAGATTAAGCAACCAAGATTAGTAATATAACAAGGACACATACCACATTTTTACTTACCAAGATTACTAACATAATAATTAGAAAAACAAGAAAAAAGATTATGAGGTCATTAGGGTGATGTCACTTTCCATTAACACCATTTTAAGGGTAAATTAGTACTTTTGCATGGTTTAACCACAAATATCTTTACAAGCTTCTACAAGACACTAGAATTAGCAAGATTAAGCCAAGTTAAGATCAAAACAAAACACAAAAACCTCTCCCCCAACCTCTTTACTCCATTCGGCCCTTTTGAAGAAAAAAGGAGAAAAGAAAAAAAAAATAAAATCCAAAACCCTACTTCTCTTCAAGATTAAACCAAGAGAAAAATCATGGAGCATCTTGGAGGATAGAACAAGACTAGCACAAAGTTTCATAGCCATCCACCATCATTTAGCAAGGTAATAAAATCATAGAAATTGAAGATGAATAGTGGTGAATAGTGTTTTTCAAGTTTTAATCTTTGTTTTAATGGTTCCTTTAGTTAATCCAAGCTAATTCAAGGTTGTTCAAGGTGTGTCCAAGGATTATTAAGGATTATTAAGTGTTCTTCAAGCTTCAAAGAGGTATAACAACCCTTGCCCTTTTGTATTTATGGTAGATATTGAAGTGATTAGTAGTTAAGTGTTGTTAAGGTAAAGTTTATAATGAGTATGTGTTATAAGTGGTTTGTTTTGATGTGAAAATTTGTGTGTTGTGGACTTGTAACCATGGCTGGTGAAGAATACCACATGGTGTAGGTGATGATTATGGTGTTTGATAATTGATTTGGAGGAGTTGGATTTATGGAAAGTAGGAAAATATAGCCGTTATAATGTCCGATTTTCGTTAGGACGAAATCTGCCCTGTTTTGTGACCCCTGTATTCGTACGGTACCCTACTGTCCAAGTTCCTATTTAACTATGAAATGATAGAGCTTAGTTCATAGATCGTTTTGATATAAGGTGCGTTAAAATCTGATGAACGGTTTAGGAGAAAAGTCAGATTTAGTGAAAGCGGTTCAGAAATCGAGAAACCGTAAATGTATCAAACTTGAGGTTACAATTACCATACTTTAACATTGTTAAAAGTCACAAAATTTTGGGATAGTGTAGTAGGGTGGTCAGAGGACCCTTGACAGTTGACCTTACATTAAAATTCGAAATCCATATTTTCTAAGAATTTTTACAGTTAAGTGTGGTCGTTAAGGAAAATGGTGAAAACCCCTGAAACTTCGATTTAGGTTATAAATGGTTAAGTTCTTGAGCCTTTGGGATAATAATAATACGTTAAACATATATTAAAGTTTCAAAAGGTAATGTTATGCAAGAGTGTAGTGAGTAAGAGATGTGGTTCTAACGACGGTCCTTTTGTGTTTATAGAAACTCCGGAAGAGGGACGAGCCATACCGTCAGGATATCGAAACCGAGGCAAGATTTCTTCTATCCCTATTTGTAAAACTACTTATCCTCACAAAGAAACTTGATTTTGTGAAATATATATGTGATGCTATTATTACTATATTGTGAAGAAATTGTCTTCCTTGAGTATTAATATTGAAAAGAAAGATATACGAAGATGTATATGAATATGGATATGAGTATAAGATGCATATGAATATGAATGAGAGTATGAGATGGATATGCATAGAGATGATTATGCATGAATTTAACATGCCTTATGATTAAGAGAATAAGAGAGAATGGTATCAGTTGTTATCGAGGGTTATATGGTTATAATATTATATTAAAAATGTTCTTATTGAGTATCAGTGGTTTAATAAACATTATTTGATTAACATGCATTACTCTTAAAATAGATGGAATATTTTACGAATATAAAAGTATATTTGATTTCTGAATTTGAAAGAGAGGTCTGAATCATAATCAAAGCCTTATGATATATATATATTTTATAGAAGTAATGTGCGAGAATGGAAATGATATGAGAGAATGATATTTTAAAAAGAGAATAATGATGTGATAAAGAGGGGGATTGCAACAGACTTGCGTAAGTGGCTGTGTCAGGGCTGTGTGCGACACAGTCCAGCATTTATTATCTTTATTACGGCACGAAGATGCCAAGGGAGGATGTTAGCAGGTGGCCTTCCTCCAGGGATGATTTTCATTCCTTCTACCGGTAGTAAAAAGAGAGCAGATACGATTAGGCGACTGATCATCGTCCTAACGTATCAGGCGACAGCAGATATCCCCAAAGTTTTGAAAAGAAAGTGTAGACAATGGTTTTCAGATTTCTATACTGAAAACAGAATAATGATATGAGATGATGGTATTATGGATACAGATGAAGAAAAACTGATATTATATTATTTCAGATTTCTATACTGACACAGAATAATGATATGAGATGATGGTATTATGGATACAGATGAAGAAAAACTGATATTATATTATTTCAGATTTCTATACTGACACAGAATAATGATATGAGATGATGGTATTATGGATACAGATGAAGAAAAACTGATATTATATTATTTCAGATTTCTATACTGACACAGAATAATGATATGAGATGATGGTATTATGGATACAGATGAAGAAAAACTGATATTATATTAATATAGAGTACTTTCTTATAATAGTGAGTGGATGATGTATTATTAAATAAGAGCTTTACTCTTCCTTAAGGATTTTAATTGTTTCCTGCTATTACATATGCATAGACAAATATGTATACTTGTTCACATTTTAAATTTTAGTTACAGTATGATCTTGCTGAGCTATTATAGCTCACTCTTGCTACTTATGTATATAGCAGCTAGGTCCCATGCCGATACTACGTACCACACCCCGCAAGAGGGTAAGGGAAAGGCGACCTTTTGAGCGAGTGCTGGCGACCATCCCCGAGGTAGTGACAAGCGGAGGGGCTTAGTATACTTATGTAAATTAAGTGTGTAAGTTGTAATAACTTTAGTTGTTGAAGTGCTTCCTGTAGAAGCTTTGTTCAACAATGTACTTAGTAAACTCTGGGCTTGTAATAACTGTTAACTTTAAAACTTTTAAATATTGTGGTTGTTGTTCTATGAGCTTATGACTGGTGTGTGTGTGTATTAGTGTGGGGTCAATTGCTTATTTATTTAATTATTTATTTAAAAAAAAAAAAGATTACAGAGATATTGATATTGATCGGAAATTGGACCTTGACGGCCCGGATCCTTTACCCCGGATCCCGGGGCGTCACAATGAGACTACCAGAGCTGAAGAAGAAGCTATTGGTAGGGTATATTTATTCTTTCAGTACCAAGAATATGGTCTAGTATGACTTATGTAAATGGATGGCAAAGAGTATGTATTATATTGAAATTCTTTTGGATTGTAAGAACTCATAATGTGATTAATAAAAATTTGATTGTTACTCTGATTTCATCTCTGGGACTATAACGGGTGTGTTTTATATTGTTGTGTTGGGTTATAGAGACGTAATTTATTTTATGTTAAGGAAAGTTCAATTGTTGTGGACAGAATTGGAAACCGTAACCACCGGATCCCGGACCCCGGATCTGGGGGTGTTACAGAAGTGGTATCAGAGCGTACGTTATAAACCCCAGAGATGAGGTGACGTTAAAACAATAAATTCAATAAGATAATAAGAACTCTTGCCAAGTTCATAGTCGGACTACTTAATGTAGTGATGACATATAAAACCCTTATGGGAACTCGTAAGTATAATGATAGTAACTTAGCTCGATATCGTATCGACGAGTAAGGCGACTGACCTTGAGGCATACGAGCAACAGTGCGATGATGCTTTATATGCTGAAGATCAGCGGGTAATTCGATGGAGTACCCTACTGGAGACCCGGAAGAGGTTCCAGCAGATAAGGAAAATCCTGTTAGGATAAGGAGCTTACCCATGGGTAATGAGGGTCGCAGCCAGAATGACTGTGATGATTAAAATATGGTGCTCAGAAAAGTGAGTATAAAGAACCGAGATATTATTAAGAGATCTGAAGATGCATGTTGAATTCATAGCCGGACTACCAGATGTAGTACCAGCAAGAATGAAGGATTGGAAGAATTACTTGAGATCTTATACGGAAATAGATGAGAATCCTTAGAGATTTTCATCTTAACAAAGAAAGAGCTAGAGGGATGTATGATTATCAAAGATATCGATTTAGGGCGAGGAGCAGAGTCCCTAGGAATAGTTGAGAAGGAGGCAGTAAGTGCCATATCATTTGATAAATGAATTAGTATGAATATGGTCAGTAATAATTCGCCATGAGAAGGCAGGTATCGTAGGTTGTAAATTATGGAACCAAATTGAGATTAATAAGGTGGTTTTATTAAGGAAAATGTTCATTTTATGAATGAATCATTTAGAAAGTAAAGACATTGGGAAGTGATAGCATGATTGGGTAAAGTTATATAAGGAAGTAGTAAGCAAGACAATGATCTCAGAACCTACCGGAAGATAAGACCAGTGAGTCAAGATGAACTCGTAATGAGACTACTGCCAGAGACCGAGTATAGAGTTAATTCAACTCAGTTAAATGATGAACCAAAAACGTTAGATGCATGTGATTCAGAGGAATATTAAATTCCTTCTTCTCTTTGAATGGATTATAGTAGTTACCTTAAGTTTACTCCGACAGGGAATTATAATAGATCAAGTAATACGATCAGCAGTTAAAGAGAAAAATGTGAGAAAATCTTCCTGGAGCTAAAAATTGAAATTGGTAATGACCAAGAGCTGGCATTGCTTAATGGAAAAAGGAGACTTTGTGCTTCCAATGACGCTTCGCATAAAGGGTTAGGTAGACCGACATTTGGTAGTATTGAATATCAGGACGTTGTGACAGGTTTCAGTTTGAGACTATTGATTCCCTTCTAAGGGATGGATATAATTGATTCCTCTCCAGTGGGTAAACTTCCAATCCGATGATGATTATTTCGCTAACTATGACTGCTTATGATTCCACCTGCTTGGAGGTTCATAGAACTATTCTTCAGGTTTCGAAACTGGTCTCCTTAATGTTACCAGTAGGTGGGTAGATTGATCAAAATTTCCCTGAGTCTGGAAAGGAATTCGGTGAATTTTGGCAAACCTTGTCTTTCTGATTATCAGAGAATGTCATGGAAGAGAGTAAAAATTGGAGCAAACCCTGTGATTTGGGTAAGGATGCTGTAAAATGGGTTAGTAAACGGACCCTGAGCATTACAAACGACGGTAGTGATAAAATGATGAAGTGAGATTGGACGAAAATAGGAAATGTAAGTAAGAAACCAGCCGGACTGAGAAATTCCAGGATTGACTTAAATGAAAAGGCTGTTATGCCAAGAATGGTAAGCTTGTGTGGCACGCAGGATTGATAAGAATAGTTGAAAAGATAAAAGTGGAGGAAAGGTGACCGGAGACTGTGCCGGGTAGTCGATTAAGACTTATATGGAGTAAAGTTTTGGAAAGGTAGAAAGGTATCAAAGAAGAAGGCACTATGCCGGCAATTGCTAGAAAAGTAATGCTATTAGCCAACCCCTAAAATCATATATTTTTTATGTGTGGCCAGTTGAGGCCAAGTCACAACGGATTATAAAGTGACTAGACCAGCAATGAAAAGACAAAGCAGGGTTGCTTCTAAGAAAGCACCGACTGCAAGGGCTTCTGATATAAAGGAAACATTAATGAGATCGTTTGAATCTTCTGCCGAACAACCCATGTTTTGATTGGGAATTCACTAGACCTTTTAGGGATGGGGTCACCCGTACTAAAGTGACTCATGTGTATATGGTTGTCCAAGATTTCGAGTAAAATGGAAGTATAGTGACTTGAGATGTATGATGTTAGGGTATCATGAATACCATGAATATATTATGACGGAGGAAAGTAAACAATGAAGGTATATGAAGAGGGTATAGAAAAGGTCAGAAATTGAACAGTATGCTGTAGGAATTTTGTCTGAGGCAAGTACCTTTGCGAAGAACGATAAGCACTAAGAGATTCACGTTGAACTCGACCAATATCTTCCAGAACATCCTTGCTACCATTAACAAGTTCGGTAAGAGAAGAGATTGACATACGTTGCCTTTTTGGAAGGCCAAATAGGCTGACAACTATCTGAAAGAAGAGGGTGGCATTAAACCACCGATCGATTATCAAATGAGAATGATTGAAAAGAGACCTTTATTAAGGATACATGATCTGATTGCCAATTATAAGATACAAGAATTCCTTGGCAGTTGAATTAAGGATAGGATATCCATAAATTAAGACAAACCCTAGGGAATGCACAAGGGGTGGCATTAACCCTAATAACGACAATATGACTTCAGATGATATGAGCGGGACTTGCTAAGGCAACAATGACCGGTAAGGATTATTAAAAAGGGTTCTGGAAAGAACATGGATAGAATTATTAGAGTATTGATCAATGACATTTTGATATACCCGGTACCTAGAAAATACCGGAGGAATGATAAGGATGGCCTACGAAACCTTACAAGGAAAAAGGGTAATATTCCGAACTTCAAAAATGGAAGTTTGGTAAGGAATGTATGACATCGTAACAATAATGCCAGATGAGGCATGTATGAAACCCTGAGGAAGTATTGGTTGAACCTATAAAGGTTGAGATTATCCTAAGATAAAGAAAGAACTAAGAAAAGAAGTATCCTAAGTAGGATTGGGAATAAACGTGATAAAGTTCCCATGGGTAGGTGGAAGCAATGACTTATGGAAATGACTGATAGTTATATTTTCTCCTTCAGCAGAGCTTAAGGGAGAATGCTTTAACCCAACAGTGATGGGAATGAGGTAGAAAAACTTGAGCTGGAATGTACCCAGAAAACATGGGTTACAAGAAATCATTATCATCAAGAAAGGCCAATGAGGTGGCCGACAATCTAAGTATAAAGGAATAATTACAAATGTTCATACCGAAGAAACAGGATGATATTTGGAAGGACCTTGAAGGTCATATCGGAATGGAGGAATTTACATTCCTTCTGATGACTGTGCAAGAATTAACAGTAATAATAGTTTAAGTAAAGATTCGATTCCCGATGGAGTCTTAAGCATATCACGTACCTTAGAAGGTCCCGTTTTGAGGCAAACCAGGACCATGGTACAAAATTGATGAAGTAAATCGTTAAGTTTCCAGTCTTTTATGGAAGATGCATAAGTGATAGTTTCATCAACCGGACTTAGCTGTGATGCTTGAAACTCTTCTGCAATTCTATCTGCTTCACGTTATATCTACATCAAGTTCAAGAAGTGTTCCTTATGGATGAGGAATAATGATTACTTTGTCTCCCTAAGGGATTTGAAACCCGTAGGGTTAACTATTAACGCACTACGTAAACAACAAGCGATGGTGATTCCTCTAAGAAAGGAGATGACAACGTAAAGATAAAGAAAGTGCTGCTATTGATAAGCTAAATGGCATGTTGATGAATGACAAGCAAGTTTGTGTTAGTGTACTTCTGCACAAACAAGATAGAGAATATGAGGTTGATAATTCGTGATGCTAAACGTATTCCCGTAGAAAGAATTAATGAGACTTGGAGGGAAGGGCGGTTGAGCCCAAAACTTATTGGGCCACTTGAGAGTTTAAAGTGTTCGGACGGCGGTATTCGAGCCAGCCTTACCCCCAAAATTATAGCACGGTCATAACGGGTTTTCATGTGGCCAGGCTATGCCAGTAAAATGCAGATGTTCAATAGATAATAGGAGTACGAGCATGTAGATATACGACCTGGTCTGACTTACGAAAGACAACCTGTGGAAAACCACGGATAGAAAAGAACAAGTAATGAGAAACAAGGTTGGCAGAAGTAGATTATATGAATCTAAGTTAAAGGAATCGGGCCAGATTCATTTCGGAAAGTTTAAATTGAAATAACGTGATGATTATAGAATAAATGAGACGGAATACCGATAAGGAGGTACCAAGTGCAAAAAGGTGTCTCAATAAAGAGGTGAAGGTGAAAGTAAATAATAAAAATGAGTAAGAATCAGCTAATAAGTAGGATGTGATTGATAAAGAAAGGGCTGGGGAAGCAACTATGGAATGAGAAGCAAGGAATGTTATGAATGGGTTTTCTAATGAATTCTCAGGATGACAACCTGATAGTGTCAATATTATAGTTATGAAAAAGCTAGTAACATGATATGGGATGTCAGTAATAATGATGTCAAGTGAGAAATCTAAGATTTAACCTGAAAGGTTGAAGGATTTCCCGAATGTGAGTATCGCTAAGATTGAACAAGAGTATTTGTCCATAGAATAATGGGCAAAGCAGCAAGATATGTTGACACGTGAGATTGCGATCAAATAGTATTGGATATAATTATGATTAATTTCTTCTTTGATAAACCTCTATAGTTCAGAGGTAGATTCTGAGTATGATATTCTACAATCATGAAGTTTTCTATAATCCTTTAGAACTCTTTTCTCTTCTTCTCTCTTATTCATCTTCTTTATGAATTGAGAAGAACAACCCTTTTAGGAGGGGAGGTACTGCTACGTGACTATCTGTCTATGTGATAGAAGTCTAAGTGGAATGCCATGACTTGTTTAATTGCTTGTCAAGTACTAAAGGCTGGCCCCCTTCTGTACTAACTATGCAATATAACAAATGTTCAATTGATCATAGTGATCTCTCAATAAATCTTTCCACTTCTCTATATTGATCGAGATTGCGAAGATTAAAGCGATCAGGAAATGCACAGTACGAGCGAGGTTACCTCCGAATCGTAGGGTGATAGTGATACCAATGTTACTGCAGGTATCAATAAGGATAAGACTGAGTAAGAGTATAACCCGGATAGTGAGTTGTAAGAAAAGTAGCATCGTTGATGGAAAAAGGATAAAGTATGAATTGTAGCATTAGAAGATGTGTTGAGGAAGGGTAGAACGACTAAGAATTGACCGGGAAGCTAAAGAGTGAACGGCAGGCAAACGACTCTTTGCTTCCTACCTGATTCCGGGACGGAATCCTTTTAAGGAGGGGAGACTGTAAGAACCCCAAATTTTGGATATAATTAAAACTTTTTATTAAGTAATGATAAAATGAGGAACAATGATTCCGACAACAAGGTCACCAGCTCTAATGAATGGTGGTTTCAAAGAGCAATGATTGTAATGAATGGATATTGCTTTGGACAATGATCCTGATGCATTGGTATATTGTCAGAATAGAGTAATTCGATGGTTGAGGACCTAGATAAGAATAATCTACCATCCAGGAAGGAGCTAATGGATCCTTGTAGGGAAATGAGTACGTGCATAGTATTTCCCGTACGTGCATAGTATTTCCCGTACGTGCATAGTGTTTCCTGTACGTGCATAGTAATTTGGTGGATGAATAGTGATTTTGTAAGTTGGAAAACTTTTCACTCCACCCTATGTACGGGACGTGATATGGATGTTTCGAAGTCATATTAGTAATACGCGGAGGAAATAAGTGAATGCAGAGACGATCGGAATTCAGAAATTCCAAATTCTTTTCGGTATAATATTTGACCAGATAGTGGATTAAATATTATTATAATCCAAGAATTGAGATATTAACTTTGAGGATTTGATATTTTGGGATGTTATTATATTTGATTTAAGAATGAAGGTAGGAAACCACTGAGGAGTGGTTATGGCTACAATGTAATAATTGATATTTGGAAAGAATGAATGGAATTCGACTTTATTATCTCTATGTCTTGAAGAATGCTAAAGGGTAACAACATAGGTAAGAATAATCTATCTTCTAAGGGAATAAGATATGGCAATTTCAAGCAGGAGAATATTCTCATGTCATCCAGATCGGTAACGATTAATCCAGTAGTTCCGTAAAAAGGTTAAGGAACGATCGAAAGAGAATACGGACAATTATACAACCCTAAGAGAACAAGTAAAGAATACAGAATGAATAGTGTTGTGGTGGGAGTATATAATAATATGAGACGACACTATATAGAAGTATTCGGAACGGATTTCCGAGTTCGTATTAGTGATCCAGGGGGAAAATAAGTGTATGTAAAAGCTGTCGGATTCTGAAAAACCGCACTTTTATTTTCTCCGAGAGTTCCCTGGACACTGATAGCCTTAAGTATTTAACGAATGGATTTAAGGAATATAAATTGGAAAGTTAGAATGAAAGATGGAGAATGAAAGTATTAATATTAAAAAGGATTCCCGGTAAACCCTAATTAGAAATCCGTGAAATATTCCTACGAACGATCAATCGAAACGGGCAATAACCGGACACAGAAACAAGCAGAGGAAGCAAGAGTCTTGTGCAAGCTACTAGAATAAATATCTAGTAACCAAGTGGGCAAGAGTAACTAGATCAATTGGAGCATAACTAGTACTTAGAAATCAAAAACCCTTGGTTAAGCTTTCAACCATGGAAAACACAACACTTGTCCATGCTAATTACCTCATCCAATGCATCACACTCCACTAACCCCACTTGGATGAGATATTATCTCACAAAATCACTTTAAGCATTATTACAAGCAACCAAGACAAAGAAAAAGCAAGAACACTCTCCCCCCCCCCATTACCATTCCATTCGGCCTCACCCTAAATTCCAAATCCAAACTCCACCTTCCCACCATTGTTTGTTCTTGAAATAATTATGGTGAGTCTTACATTTCCTAAAAGTGATCCCCTAAAAATTTCAAAGCCAAACTCTCTTGTTTCCATTTTCAAAGAAATCATCAAAGACTAGGGTGAATAGTGATTTTCAAGAACAACTCTTGATTTTCTTGATTTCTAGGATGATCTAAGCTTGGTTATGGGTATACAAGGACTATGCAAAGCTTAGCAAGGTCTTTACACACTCCAATGAAGGTATAAAGCTCTTGAAACCCTAACCCTTGTTTGAGATTTAAGCATGTTTATGATAGTTATAACTTAGTTATGGTTATGTTAAGATTATAAGCATGATTATGTATGGATTTTGGATTAATGATGTAAATAGCTAGATGAACGGAAAGGCATTGCTTGGCCTCAGTTCATGTATATAATTCATGTATATGTTGTTTGGGTTGAATACTATGTTTATGGGAAGATTCGAAATTGGTAGATATTCGATTTACAGCCGTTATAATGCCCGATTTTGCAATACCATGTTTTGTATGCCATTTTCCATGTCGAACCCCTACTTTCCAGAGACTTTATCTGCCATGATAGGATAGGTAATGTTCTAAGCTTCGTTTTGATATAAAGATCACGTGAAACGGACTTACGGTTTAGGATTTATGACCAAATTACTAAAAGTAGTTCGAATCCGTAAACGAAAGTTTGTAACTGTAATTGAACCCTCGTAAGCTATGTAACGTCATGGCGAATCTTGGTAAATAAATACTAGGGGTAATAAGGAAGGTGTGAAAGAAAACCGTATATCAAAAGGATCATTTTTCGATTTATTAAAAATGTTCGAGTCGAGGTTAAACGCGAACGAACCCCTAAAAGACGACTCCTTTATAACTTCGGTAAAACACTTAGAAAACGGGCGATAAAACTCGGAGTATAATATTGGTTCGTAACGATCAACCTTAGAACTCATATGACTTAAGTATGTCCCAAGTATAAGTGCAGTGACATGTCATATTAACGAACGAATGTCGGGTCGGATCAGTGAGAATAAGTAATCCACTAAAAGGGGTATAACGAGATAACTTGAGAACGTGTTTCGATTTAAGAATAACTTAACTTTTAATATGTTAAGTGATTAATCCCGAATGCCTTGGCTATTTATAGATCACCAAGCTGAACCGGGACCCGCTACCACTACCCCTTACCGTACTCGACTACCAGGCAAGTTTCAATTCCCTTCTTTTAGGCTGTTGTTGTGATTGAATAAATATATAATATATATGATTGCTGATATACATATGCCATTGCATGCATGCCTACTTTCAAGTTGAATTGATATACTTGTTCCCTGAATGTTATTGTTGGCTTATAAGCTAGATAGTTATATATCAGTTATAAGCCGGTTATTGTAAGACCCTCATAGAAGGGCGTATACATCTTATTAATCAAATATAGACCGGGAGTCAATATTCCTTGATATATCGAGATTACCTCGGAGGAAAATATTTAAGTAAATATTTTCTATTATTTGGGTGACGAATATTATTTGAATATTCGTTCGAGCTTATTTATTTAATGATCCTTACTTCAAATAATTATTTGAACGTAATCATTCGACGAATAATATTTGTCAATATTCATTCAGAGTCGAATTGATTATCGATTATTATTTCGAATATTCTTCTAAAGATGAGACTACTAAATGAATATTATTTGGATATTCTTTTAGAATATTATTATATTAAATAAATATTACTTTTGAATATTCATTTAAGATATTAAATACTTGATGAATATTATTTTAATATTCATCTGAAGCTTGATTTAATTATCGAATATTATCTCGAATATTCCTTAAGGCTTGGATTACTAAATGAATATTACTTGATATTCATTTAGGATATTATTCATTAAATGAATATTACTTTAGAATATTCATTTAAATTCCTAATTAATTATGAATATTACCTTAAATATTCTTTTCAGGTCTTATTAATTAATGAATATTGTTTTGAATATTCATTTAAATATTTATTTATTCAATAAATATTCTCCTGATATTTCTTCAGGGATTATTTTGAGAAATACTCTGACATAAGATATTCTTTCTTATTCCTAAATGATCTGTAAAATATTTTAATTCAATAAATATTCTCTGAATATTTATTCCATACTTAGAATAACCTCGATAAGGTTTATCTTCTTCGATTATTACAGAAAATATTTCGGAGTCATATTTTTATTAATCTTATATCAAGAAAGGTTCTCAGACATCATTCTTCTTTGAGTCTATCTCCTTAATAATAAGGGAACCTTACTTGGAAAAATGTTATTTATCTTGTCGACTTCCCGGTCATAAAGTATTCCCTTCACTCGCAACTCGGGTGCTGTTGACTTATTAAGTCGTTGCTTACCTTCTTATCTTTCGAGGGGTAAGATCACTGGAACAAGTTGATATCCGTTACCAAGTAATAGCTTGGGAGTTATTGGTAAATTTTCCTTTCCAACTAGATACGACTACTTTGTGGAGTCTTATCAACAAGTATTATACTTGGGGAAAGGGGGACGAACGTTACATTCAGAATCATGAATTCTATTTGAACTAGGAGTCGTGTAAGAGGCCGAGTAGCGCCGGTCCATCCCCTTTGGCCCAACCGTTGGCCGGGGAGAGCTAGTAAGGCGGTATACAAGTAAAGCCGTCAGTTCTTCCTTCTACCGGTAGTAAATCTAAATTGAGCTGTACGATCTCGACTGATCATCAAGATTGGAACAGCGGGCGCGGTGAATACTCCATCATTGGTTCATCATCCAAATTTATTTCTTTCCTGCAACATGATTACTGTTGGCAGAGTTGGAAAAGGGTCATAACTGGAATTGCAACCTTTTCTTGCAAGTTCCTCTTCTTAATAACAATAAGAATATCTCGCTTACTTTGATGTAGCAGATATTTCTACAAACAAATACTTTAAGTTACCTTGTAACTTCATCGTTCATATTATACTGGCATCATTTCCGTAAATGCATGGCATATGGTTTGAAAGATACTTTTGAACTGTTATACATTATCGTTCAGTTATATATTATTGTTGGTGGGCTATTGCTCACCCTTGCTTTATTATTATATCACAACAACAGCTAGACCAGATGACTCGCACAAGGCGCACTCGACGCGGGCGAGGACGATGAGACTACCAGAGCTGAAGAAGAAGCTATTGGTAGGGTATATTTATTCTTTCAGTACCAAGAATATGGTCTAGTATGACTTATGTAAATGGATGGCAAAGAGTATGTATTATATTGAAATTCTTTTGGATTGTAAGAATTCATAATGTGATTAATAAAAATTTGATTGTTACTCTGATTTCATCTCTGGGACTATAACGGGTGTGTTTTATATTGTTGTGTTGGGTTATAGAGACGTAATTTATTTTATGTTAAGGAAACTTCAATTGTTGTGGACAGAATTGGAAACCGTAACCACCGGATCCCGGACCCCGGATCTGGGGGTGTTACATTGAGAGTTAAGTCTAAGTAGGAGAATGACATAAGAGATCGTAGTAAACTTATTATTGGACTACCGGAAGAGGTACCGGTGAGTAGAATGGACTGGAGTGTTTACTGGAGGTATTATACTAGGGTCGATAGAATCCTTAGAGACCTTCAGAATGATTAATAGAGGTTTGAGAGTCGTACATGACCTGCCATAGGTAATGATATAGGAAGCAGAGCGAAATCTCACGAGCAGCTGAGGTAGAGGCGATATTGCCAATATGATCGGATGACTAGGCTGGCATAAATTTTGTGGCCCATAGTCCTTCACAGTTTAGGAATCGGCATTTTAAGAATCAAGAAGTTTAGACTTCCCAAATAATTAAGGGTACTTAGTACTTGGAATAATGAAAGTCTTTTACTTTGGCTATAAGATCCGATTTTCGATAAGTAATGGGTTTACCTGAAAGGTGGTTACAATGCCATTGTAGATTTCATTACCCTTGATGGTGAATTTTACATGTGTTATACGAGAATGTTATCATAAGACGAGCGTGCTAGATAATTCTACGCATGATTCGGACGCTAGATCATGGTAGTTCAACTTAGAGAACAAACAAGTAGAATTAACAAAGGGACTCAAGTGAAGTTGAATTTGGTTGCAACGAGCGATATAGTGATCTCAGAGTCTACCAAAAGAAAAGACCAGTGGGTCTAGAGTGGGATCCTTTGATAGAGATGTTATCAGGGACTACATATATATGTATTGTAGACCTCAATATTTTTGGTATATGTTCACATGCACACACCTGGCACTGAACCTATGGACTGTACTGAGATCCCTGAGAGATCTCTTTATCTGTTCCCAGGGGGAACTAGCCACTTGTGATTCATGTTGGAAGGCATGAAGTAGGACCCTATGGACTTAGCAGGTGTCCCTGGAATGATGTGAAGTTTGGTCTTCAAGATAAAGCACGGAAATGACAAATATATTTGTGAAACCCCAACTCGATAAATGACTTTAAGATGATGATTGAGAGATGCACTAGTTGGTGTCTTGTATTACGAAGACCAAGAGATGGAGTTACCCTCATAATGGTGATAATGAGATGCACGAATGATTATTAACTTATTTTGGTAACTACCGGCAGGTGCACTACTTCATTTTAAACTGTTCACTAACCCTGTTACCTCGATTAGTTTATATCAGGTAACCCTTCTAGCTTTCTACTTCAAACTTGTGGAATAACAACCAGTGAGATACTTTCCCTAAAGCAGGACTTATCCGAAGTAATTTTATTTGATCCATGAACATTCTATTCAAAAATTTATGATGTTCTTGTTCGGCTCAGGCCTATTTACACTTTCTTTCAATTATCCAAGGAATGTTCAACAAATATTTCCTTAATTATTCGACGAATATTACTTAACGAATATTGATATTTGATTGTTTATTTCATACTTGCACTCTTCAGTTGAGCTCATAAATATTTAACAAATTACTGAGGACATGGATGATCTAATGTCCAGACATCCCTCATGAATTCTTTTCTTCTATATAAGATGAGATTGTACATCGTACATTGAAATCATAGTAAGGATATCATTTTGATATTACTATTCTTAATTTAATTCTATTGTAGAATCTGATCAAGCATGTGTACGGAGGCACCCTTGGGTGGACCGTTTCACTGGTAAGTAATATTTGATGAGAGGTTACCGATTGTTCCGATACCTAGAACATTCTTTTCAGATTTTATAGTTTTCTTTTTCAAACTTAATAACTTCTTATTTCCATTCGTTGTCCAAGTAGCCTAAAGTTTCTTCAGTGGCTACGATGTTGAAATTCCGTTCTAGCCAATTAAAACTGGCTAGTCGATATGTCAATGACTAGTTGATTGTTCTAACTAGTCAAAATTGTAATGTTGTGAAGAACACCTAGCTAATTGTCCTATCTAGTGGTGATGTCTCAAACAGGTGAACTAGCAAATTTTGTCTAGCTAGTTGCTAGTGTTTCTTGAAAAGGACTAGTTTTTGTTTCACTGGTCCAACTCCCAATTTAATTCATTCAGCAATTCCGCAATGCATTTTGCATGTGGTAAAGTATGATGATGAAAGTTTTGACGAATAACTTGATTGAGACCTAGTGAGGTCGCCCACTCAACTTGAATTCTACCCATCTTCGTATCAGACTTTATGTCACTTGAATATTCTGTTCTTTCATTCATATAATGAAGATTCATTTGAAACCATAGATTACTTGAATGATAAACTACTTCATTTTTTTATCGTCATAGAGTAGAATTGCTTTCGATCGGTTGACCTTTATCAATGGGACTTTTTAGATCCTCTATTTTTTTTGAGGAAAAGTATTCACCAGATGTAAGAATGGTATAAAGACCGTCTTTATGACTTTTGTATCCAACAATCATTGCCCTCGTGCAATACTCTCTATGAAATCACATTACAAAATTATCGGGACATGAAGGAATAAACCTTGTTGTATTCTTTCTGTCCATCCTTACATCTCCAAAAATCGAGACTCCTAGTATTTGGAACCATCAACATTCTTGGAACATCCAATGTGGAATTCTTATTGAAATTATCTATTGGACCTTGTTATTTTGAAACCATTCCTTTCAAAAGTGATTACTCTAAGGTGAACAGGAGGTACAATTGTGAACCGTTGCACCAATATGAGATCAAAAACCAAATGTTGTAATTGTGCAGCCAGAGCGTTATGCCGAGTAATTATTTAAAGTAGGAATAACATGTCGGGGCATACCCAAGGACCTTTAATATTAGTGCGAGGAAGGTTATATGAAATGATGAGGTGGTTGGGAGTACGCTCCTACCAACCGTTGTCAGGATGTTATATTAATGAATTTTGGAGTTACCAAGCCTTTTCCTGGTCCAAGAAATGCAAATCTATTGCGATGTAAGACATATCCTTAGAGGAAACTAACATGGAAGTGAGTTGGACAAGAAAGGAAGAAATATCGTGGCAAGAATGTGAAGCTTTACTTAGCTTAAAGGGATTGATGCACATAGAGAGACATAAAGTTTAAAAGGCCCCTAATATCAAATGGATGCATGGATATATCCCAATGATCCTTCGAGATTACCACCTAATCAAGTTTATTGGGAATCGCAGCAGCATGCAGGCCTTAGGCTGATTGGCACCAGTTGTGAAAGAGGACGAGCGTATGACATCTTACATATACCATCGAGAACTGATACCCTTATCGGAAATGGAGGAATTGTTGACTAGTTAAATGCGTAGTTGTTTTTCAAAGATAAGGTTGAAGAGAAGGTTTCACCCACTCAAGATCGACCTCTGTACTGCACCAAAGTTGGCATTTCACATTAATATAAACATTATAAATTTTGGTAGTATCATGTGGATTGACTAGTGAGTCAGAAGCCCTTGTGGGTTAATAAATAAAGTTTTAAGAATTATATGAGAGATTAGTAACAACCTCGTTGTTAGCTATACTTTATGATGAGAAGAGGACTTTGAGGGTCACGATGATGCCTCTTTCAAGAGTTTAAGAGGTGTGCTGATGCAGTAGAAAGGGGATGATAGCCTATACTTCTAAACAACACAAAGGTTACGGGATAGGATATACTAACCGTGAGTCGAGGATTAGTCATGATAGCGTTCACGCATAAAACTGAGAAGTTAACCTTATGAGAAAAGTGTGAAATTTTTCCACAAGTGCCATAAGTATATCTTCATATTAGAACTAAACATAAGAAAGAGAAGGTGACGAAAGGGAGCAAGGAGTATAATGGAGAAATTTGTTATTACCCAGGAAAGGCTAGTGTGGTGGCCGATACCTATAGAAGGGATTATTCGAAATTGGAATTCAGTCAGTATTGACTAAGAAAATATAGTTTATACAATAAAGAATAATGTTAGAGGAAAATGACTAAATTATGGGGAAGGACAAAGATGTATAGAGAATTAAGAAAATGTTTGGCAAACGGATATGAAGAATGGTATTGGCAAACTATTAAGTACAAACGCAACATGTCAAAAGCAGAATGATAGAGATCTAGTGGATTAATTCCGCCTGTAGAAAATCTTGAACGTGGACAGAATTATAATGAATTTCATAAGTAGGTCACCGAAGACCGAGCCAAGAGATGGCCCTAGTTGATTTATAATTGTTGGACCAAGTGATTTACCTACGAGAGACTTTCCATTTAAAAGATTATCGATTTATATACGGAAGAGATGGTGGTGCAATATAAAACTTCTGCAGCGTTTACGTCAGATAAAGACTTAAGGTTAAACTTCGAATATTGAAGGTGCTTTCAAGTATATTTAATAAAGAGATTGAGCGTATGTACTAATTTGATCTGTGGCTGACGGACAGGGAAGAAGAATTGTCCAGACGATCGAATTTAAATTTAGTGTCGTGCCTTAGGTTTCACGGGGTAGTCGAGAATAAAAACTTATCCATGAAATGATTGTTGTTATCACGACCATCACCATGCGAACGTAAGGACGTCTCTTGTAAAGCGTACTGCGAAAGAAGAAGTTTCTCTTTTCTTGCGTTACGAAGAAGTCAATGAACGAGGGATATAGTAGCTGAACTGGTTCGACGTATACCGAAGACTATACAGTATCCATAGCAAGTGGTAACGGCTGACGGGAGGCAACACATGCGTGCTAATCAAGCCAAGGAATATGAGGAATACCATGCGTATTAACATTGTCTCAGATTATAAAACACGACTACAAAGTATTCATGGGCCAACGATACAAGGACTCAACACGGATACTATGAACAAGGTAGTAGAGGAATGTATAAGTATTGGGATAGAAATTTTCATTCATAGAAGAACCGATAAGGAATACAGGTCGAGGAGAGTATGCGTTGAGAAGCAACATTAAAGCGTTGGTGAGACCAAGGTGAGAGAACAAAAGGGTTGAAGTGTCAACTGAGAGTTGGAAAGGGTAAAGTTGGAATTGTATCCACAACTATTTTCCTTAGGTTCTTAAGATAGAATCCTTTTAAGGAGATGAGACTGCAATAGTGTAAGAACCCTAATTTTTGTAATATTTTCTTTTATATAATATCATACGACATTGTCAATTTGGAAGCTTTTGAGTCATCCATGTTGTTTAATGGAATTGAATTATCTGAGAAACTATGTTGTTACATTCACTATGATAGATAAAAGGAAGATTGTTGAAGGCAAGAATCTTTTTGTTAGTAATATTTATAAAACTTGGGACTTGAGAGTTATTGGAGTATTAAAAGATTTATTAGGAATTATGACGAGGAGTTATGGATATTCGAGAAATTTACACAATTAAGTACTTAAGGAATTACAAGGGAAATCTCTACGCGACAAAATATTATTACGAGAAATTAATTAAGATACGATACGAATTAAATATTAAGTGACAAGCATTGGTGGAAGGATAATGATACAAGGAGTGACATTGCATGCAAGTCCCATGCAACTAAGTAGTTAGGAAAGCAAACTAGTAATACCAAGTGGACAAGAGGAATAGTAACTAGTTGGCATTTCTTTTTCCAAGGAGACAAGAGGGTATGGTGGCCTATACCCTAGACTTGTACCATGTGAGACATATCTATACACACACTAATACACATCACCCAACCCCTTTTTACTTTAACCAACCAACACAAAAAATCAAAACACAAAAACTCTTCCCCCCCCCCTCCAAGAATATTGCTCTCGGCCAAAGTTAGAAACAAGGAGAAGAAGAAATTTTTCTTCCACTTCTCTTCATTCTTAATTCAAGGTAAAATTCCTAGGCACTCTACATCATATAAGGAAGGTATACTAAGAATTCCAACCCTTTTCATCCATTAATTTTCAAGATATAAATTGTTAAAGTTTTGATGAATAGTAACAAGGTTGAGTTTTCTTTTAGATCTTGGATTATAAGGATTGTAGGAGCTCATTCAAGGTATTATTGAGACTTGTAAGGCATACCCAAGGCTCCTAGATACTCAAGAAGGTATAAAAACCCTAGCCCCTCTTGGCCATGTAGTGTTTGTGATGTTTAATGATTGATCCATGAGTATTTGTGTGAATCTTGAACATATAAGTGATGGATGATGTAGATCTTGAGTTTAAGTGTTGTGGTTGTGATTTTTAAGCTTGTGGTTAGTGTATGTATCTCCATGTATGTTATAAAGTATGATCTTGGTGATTTAGATGTTGGTTGTGATGTGGATGTAAGATTCTTGGTTGGTTTAGTGATATAAGCATGCTGAGTTTTTCCCAGGAACTTTAACTGTCTTGTAAGAGGGATTTGAACCCCCAAATCTTGTCCCCTGAGGTCCTAATATATACTGTTGGAAAGGTATTTGAATGTAGTTTCCAGAAATATAAGGTTCATGACTAGGTGATGTATAGATTTTGAGTTATGACCGGAGAAGTGAATTGTGTTTCTGGATTCCGGACTGCACTAAATGGTCCCCTTGTGAACCTTGTTTAAACCCCTAAAAATTTATGTAGGATCATGGAAAAATTAGAGAAGCTAGTATATGCAGTGGTGAAGGCTACCCAAAAAGAATTTGATTAAAATATCTAGTTTTCAATTTTATAAAAATCCTAGAGTAAAATTCGCGCAAGGGAAAAAGTCGTAAGTGGAGTGTAATTTTAGGGGTAATGGATATGATTCGGATATGGTAACCAAATTAAGTCGAATAAGTGACGAGCGTAATCGAGTGGGAACATGAACCTATAGTGGGGCTAGAGTGTCATAAGACGAAGTCATTAAGTTAATTTTGTACCCCCTAAAACCCCGCAATTAAAGAGATATTGATTAAGGTACTAACGAACGGTTATTGCTTATGTATAGATCATTCCACTCCGCACGCTCGACCACCCCAACCTCACCAAGGCAAGTTTACTTTTCAAAACTTACTTATACAAAGACTTTCACTACTGTGTTTGTAGTTTCCAATCATATCAAATGTTTATGTTTATCGAAGTATCGATGAAATTGAGATGTATAAGTACATATATGTTTGCACCCCTTGAACTTAGAATGAAATGTTTTCTTCGGACAACGACTCTAGCAATAGAGGTCATAGCGGTCCGTATGTACTATTGACCGGGGAGCGGTATATTAAAATATCGTAATTAAATTGCGAAAACCCGAAGGGTCATTCGGGGAGTATCGTATACTCAAGTAATTATTTTTATATCTTCGTAAATACTCAAAATACCTATCTTGGATTAAAAGCTTATTTAATTAAATAATTATTTTATTAGTTATTAATATTAAATCTTAAAATATCATTTATTAATTATTGTTTATTATTTTAAAGACAAAGCTAATCCAAGATACCTTTAATACTTTCAAACTCGAACTCTTTCGAACTCAAAACATTTTCGAAAATCCCCGGTCAGGTTCTGCTTCTTGTATGATTTCCAGAATCATCGGTCGACTGATGTCGGACCTCAAGTACTCAGTTTTCAATCAAAATAAAGTTTTCAAAAGAAAAAGAAAAGGGACTCTGGCAGGTGTGGGAACCGTAGACGAACGATTCCCGGGATGTGTAAGCGGCCGTGAGCAAGGCGGTCCATCAATTATTATTCCGGCCCAGGTGTTGCCGAAGGATGATTACGGATGTAGTTTTCATCGAGGGTGATTACGGATGTAGTTCTCACCCGAGGATAGTTACGGATGTAGTTTCTATCCTTCTACCGGTAGAGAAGACCCGCGGATTATTGGACTTGGATGTGGCGACTGATCATCGTCAATCCCTGTCAGGTTTTATGTTTTCTTTAAGTCCCATTCCTCCATTTTGGAAAATGCCCTGACACTGCTTCTTAGGCTTATGTGCCAAGTTGCTGATAGTGTTCTATTTTGATGAGAAAGATGTTGACTCTATGCAGTATCTAGAAATGCAAGTTTATTTGAAAACAAGGGCACGTATTGTTGCACCTTCGGAATTTATCAACAATGACAAGTGATTTTATAACTGATTGATACAAATGAGTTTAATGACTGCTAAACATATGAAATGTTATATTGCTTACCTTATACAAATATTTCTTGCTGAGCTATAGTTGCTCACTCTTGCTTGTTTTCAAATCTTACAAACACAACAGCTAAGCGAAATGGCAAGACCCAGACAGACTGCCCGAAAGCAGGTGACTAGACCCGAGGCAGCAGTTGAGATTCCTCCGGTAGGCCCCATTAGCCGGATTGGTTGGCAACTTTTGTTAGTACGTTTTATTTATAGGTATGACCTGTGCAAAGCAGTGTACCGTAACAAACTTTCAAGCCGCCAACTTCGCTTCTTATCGAAGTTTTGTTGGTAGCATAAATGCTATTTAATTCGGTCAGTAATAACTCTGAAACTTTTACTTCTGCTTAATCAATTGTGTGACGTTTCTGAGACTCTAACCTGTGTGTGTGTGTGCGGTGTGAGTTTATTGTGGGGTCGATGGTTGTTTTATATATTATGTGCAAGAACAGGTATGTTATTAATGGAAAATGGACCGTGACCGCCTAGATCTCCGACCCCGGATATGGGGGCGTCACAGAAATGGTATCAGAGCGAGGTTACAGTTCTCAAAAACGATAGTAATTTAAGAAAGCAACCCTAATAATAATAACAATAATAATAACCCTAATAACAACCCTAATAATACTTAGAACTCTCATCGAGTTTGCAGTCGGGTTATCGGATATACCAGACCCTGAGGCCTTTGAGAGAGAGCATGATGAGGCACTGATGCGAGATACCAAGGATCCTGAGGAGGATATCGGTGCTGACTCTGAGCTTGGCCCCTAGATTACGCTGATAGGAGATACTGATGATGAGGATCCCGTTGAGGAGCCCTTTGAGCCTGAGCCTGAGCCTAAGCCTGAGCCTGTTACCCCATCTCCTGTAGCTACTGATGAGGAGAGTGTGAGATCCGGTGAGGGCCGTGTTGTGTCACCCCCACCTTCTCCGCAGTATTGTGACACCCCCAAATCTGAGGTCAAAGATTCAGGTCGTCACATCACCATCCAACCATATCATACCTGTATTAACTTTACAACTCAACAATACATACGTCCAGACCTCAATCTTGCGCACAAACAAGTTAGAGCCTCAGAAACGGTAACCAAAAGTAACACTAAATATTACAATTCATCTATACAATCCAGAGTCTTACGCACTTCCACTTATACAACTATACTTGAAGACAAGTCTTACTATTACAGTTGAAAACCTATCAGACTTACTCTGTAGTATTTATCAGGAACTAAATCATCTCCGGGGTAATTCTTCTACTCCTCTTCTGCTGGTGCGGAGTTAATCGGCCAAATTCTTCTCTTTTTGAAAAGTTTTTATAAAGCAAGAATGAGCTACATAATGCTCAGCTAGTTCACCATTTTGTAAAGTAATAATGTGGTTTATTTCGAAAACATTCCCAACTACATGGGTATATATCTCAGATTTCAAAACATAATTGGACAATATATATGTCCGAGTTTGAATAAAACATCTATACTCACTAAGGAGCTTTAAGAATAACATATGAACCCTTTATAAGGTTCCCATTTCAATATATCTCAAGTTTAAAAATATATACGTATGAGTATATCATTTTCGGCAAAACACTCTACGGTTAACATACTGTTCCGGGAATACATCTTTGCAAACCTCTTTCCTTCCATTAGCTTGGGAGGTTTCTCATTCAAAAACATTTCGTTCTTTGAAATAATTGCAAGAGTGCACTAACACGTGCCAATCTTTATAGAAAATCTCGCAGTTCTAGATACTGCACGATGTCAATATTTTTCTTATCAAAAGCCACACTATCGGCAACTTGGCACTTAGGCCCAAGAAGCAGTGTTTGAGTATTTTTCCAAAGTGGAGGATGGGACTGGAAGAAAACATAAAAACCTGACAGGGATTGACGATGATCAGTCGCCACATCCAAGTCCAATAATCCGCGGGTCTTCTCTACCGGTAGAAGGATAGAAACTACATCCGTAACTATCCTCGGGTGAAAACTACATCCGTAATCACCCTCGATGAAAACTACATCCGTAATCATCCTTCAGCAACACCTGGGCCGGAATAATAATTGATGGACCGCCTGGCTCACGGCCGCTTACACATCCCGGGAATCGTTCGTCAACGGTTCCCACACCTGCCAGAATCCCTTTTTCGTTTTCTTTTAAAAACTTGATTTTGATTGAAAACTGAGTAATTGAGGTCCGACATCAGTCGACCGATGATTCTTGAAATCACACAAGAAGCAAACCTGACCGGGGGTTTTCGAAAATGTTTGAGTCCGAAAGAGTTCGAGTTTGAAAGTGCTAAAGGTATCTTGGACTAGCTTTGTCTTTAAAATAATGAACAATAATTAATAAATGATATTTTAAGATTTAATATAAATAATTAATAAAATAATTATTTAATTAAATAAGCTCGTAATCCAAGATAGGTATTTTTAGTATTTACGAAGATATAAAAATAATTACTTGAGTATACGATACTCCCTGAATGACCCTTCGGGTTTTCGCAATTTAATTACGATATAATAATATACCGCTCCCCGGTCAATAGCATATATGGACCGCTACGACCTCTATTGCTAGAGTCGCTGTCCGAAGAAAACATTTCATTCTAAGTTCAAGGGGTGCAAACATATATGTACTTATACATCTCAATTTCATCGATACTTCGATAAACATAAACATTTGATATGATTGAAAACTACAAACACAACAGTGAAAGTCCTTGTATATGTAAGTTTTGAAAAGTAAACTTGCCTTGGTGAGGTTGGGGTGGTCGAGCGTGCGGAGTGGAATGATCTATACATAAGCAATAGCCGTTCGTTAGTACCTTAACAATATCTCTTTAATTGCGGGGTTTTAGGGGATACAAAATTAACTTAATGACTTCGTCTTATGACACTCAAGCCCCACTATAGGTTCATGTCACCACTCTATTACGCTCGTCACTTATTCGACTTAATTTGGATACCATATCCGAATCACATCCATTACCCCTAAAACTACACTCCACTTACGACTTTTTCCCTTGCGCGAATTTTACTCTAGCATTTTTATAAAATTGAAAAATACATATTTTAATCCAATTCTTTTTGGGTATCCTTCACCACTGTATTTACTAGCTCCTCTAATTTTTCCATGATCCTACATAAATATTTAGGGGTTTAAACAAGGTTCACAAGGGGACCATTTAGTGCAGTCCGGAATCCAGAAACACATTTCACTTCTCAGGCCATAACTCAAAATCTATACATCACCTAGTCATGAACCTTATATTTCTGGAAACTACATTCAAATACCTTTCCAAAAATATATTTTAGGACCTCAGGGGACAAGATTTGGGGGTTCAAAACCCTCTTACAAGACAGTTCAAGTTCCTGGAAAAATCTCAGCATGCTTATACAACTTCACTAACCAAGAATCTTACATACACATCACAACCATCATCTAAACCACCAAGATCATACTTTAAAACATACATGGAGTTACATATACTAACCACAAGCTCAAAATTACAACCACAACACTTAAACTCAAGATCTACATCATCCACCACTCATATGTCCAAGATTCATACAAACAATCATGGATCTAACATTAAACATCACAAATACTACATGGCCAAGAGGGGTTAGGGTTTTTATACCTTCTTGATGTTCTTACAATCTCAAACAAGCTTGGTTAACCTTGGGGAAGCCTTACTCTATGCTCACCATCTTCAATCTCACCAAAGAAATCAAGAACATGGAAGTGGGTTTCCTGACTGGAAAAACACGCCCCAAAGATCAGCCAAAACGAAGCCCTTTCACTCGTTTCCTGGTCGAGGCTCCTGAATGAAAGTTGTAGAGCGTCTTAACAGCTTTCTATCCATATAAAGAACAAAAAATTTCATTGAGTAACGAAGGCTCTAGGCCCGTTTTACTGAGAGGTGTTGTGCTGGGCAGAATGGTTTTGTTCTTGGTTTCTTGTTCTAATAATGCCATACACTTGATATATATCTATTTTTGCTTGGATGCATCTCATCCTTGCTAGGTGGCAACCTCTCATTGGCTCCTCTAGATTTCTTATCCACTTAAATTGCAACCAAGCCCTTTGCTAATTGCAACCAAGTCCTTGTCTCTTGTTTCTTGCACTTAAGTCCTTTTGTTTTGTTTTCTTTTCCACCGCCTTGATTTCCTTGTCGTTTCTTGAATAAAATAAATACGTTACAACTTATACGTTGCATATTATTGCTCTAATATAGCACAATACCTCGAACGAATATTAATTCCAACATCCCTTGTTTATTTCTCTTTATCTCAGAAAACGTTCTCCCGATTTCTCAAGCAATCTCTTTTCTCAATTCTAGGAGTTTATTCTCAATCCCTTTTCCCTCTCATAATATATCCTTCCTTGGACTCTTAATATAGCATATCCTTAATCCATGATTAGTTCGCTCAATCGCTTAATCTCATTGTAAAGTTTCAGCGGTTTCTAGAACGTTTGTTTCACTTCCTCAATGGTTTTCGTTCCAAATTCTCAAATCACTTATAATAAAATTCCAAAATATTAACTCCTCAATTCCTCAAATTAAATATCTCATTTCTTGATATTACTGATATATAATTCACTGATCGGTCAAATATTACACGAAAATAGAATTTGGAATTTCTGAATTCCGATCGCATTTACATACACTTATTTACTCCGTAGATTACTAGTATAACTTCGGAATATCCACACTACGTCTCGTACATAGGTGGCATGAAAAATTTTCTTAATCCTCAAAACCACTATTCATCCACCAAATCACTATTCATTGATGCACTTCATCATAATAGGAAAAGTTTTAATTCTACCGAAATTTTGGGTTCTTACAGTCTCCCCTCCTTAAAAGGATTCCGTCCCGGAATCAGTTTAGGAATCACTGGGGTTACTCCTTCTTTGTTTCACTCTTTCAACTTCCAGGTGGATTCTTCCACATCTTGATTTTCCCACAATTCCTTATTAGTTTGAAAACCTTGTTCCTCAGCACTTGTTCTTCTCTATCCATGATTTCCACGGGTTGCTCCACATAGGTCAAGTCTGGTCGTAGGTCCACTTGGCCGTACTCTATCCCATGCTGAAAGTCCGGGTGGTAGGGTCGTAGCATGGTCACATGAAACGCATTATGCACATGCTGCAAGCTCGGGGGCAAGGCTAGTTCATAGGCTAACTTTCCAACACGCCTCAAAATCTCAAAAGGTCCTATAAACCTCAGACTTACCTTCCCTTTCTTTCCAAATCTCATCAATCCTTTTCGAGGGGATACCTTTAGCATCACGAAGTCTCCCACCTCATACTCCTTTGATATCTCATAAAATTTGACCATACGAAATAATGGGTTTCGTAAAAAAAAAACTAATGACTTTTACATACACTCGTCTGTACCGTAAGGACGTAATATGAATTCGAAATCTTCATTTAATAATTCGTACATATCGTGATTGCAAAAATTTCTCATCCACCCATAAAATTACTATTCCTCCAGGTTTCGAATATTCCCGAAAATTTGGATTAATGCAGTCTCCTCTCCTTAAAAGGATTCTATCTTAAGAACCTAAGGATAATAGTTGTGGATACAATTCCAACCTTACCCTTTCCAACTCTCAGGTTGACACTTCAACCCTGTTGTTCTCTCCCTTGGTCTCACCAAAGCCTTAATGTTGTTCCTCAACGCATACTCTCCTCGACCTGTATTCCTTATCGGTTGTGCTATGAATGAAAATTTCTATCCCACTACTTATACGTTCCTCTTCTACATTGTTCATAGTATCCGTGTTGAGTCCTTGTATCGTTGGCCCGTGAATACTTTGTGGTCGTGTTTTATAATCTGAGACAACGTCAATACGCATGGTATTCCTCACATTCCTTGGCTTGATCAGCACGCATGTGTTGCCTCCCGTCAGCCGTTACCACTTCCTATGGATACTGTATAGTCTTCGGTATATGTCGAACGAGTTCAGCTACTATATCCCTCGTTTATTGACTTCTTCGTAGCGCAAGAAAAGCAAAACTTCTTCGTTCACAGTACTCTTTACAAGAGACGTCCTTACGTTCACAGGGTGATGATCGTGATAACAACATTCATTTCATGGATAAGTTTTTATTCTCGATTTCCCCGTGAAATCTAAGGCACGACACAAAATACAAATTCGATCGTCTGGATAATTCTTCTTCCATGTCCGTCAGCCACAAGTCAAATTAGTACATACGCTCAATCCCTTTGTTAAATATACCTGAAAGCACCTTCAATATTCGAAGTTTAACCTTAAGTCTTTATCTAACGTAATCGCTGCAGAAGTTTTATATTGCACCACCATCTCTTCCGTATATAATTCGATAATCTTCTAAATGGAAAGTCTCTCGTAGGTAAATCACTTGGTCCAACAATTATAGCTCAACTAGGGCCATCTCTTGGTTCGGTCTTAGGCGACCTACTTATGAAATTCATTATAATTTTGTCCACGTTCAAGATTTTCTACAGGCGGAATTAATCCACTAGATCTCTATCATTCTGCTTTTGACATGTCACGTTTGTACTTAATAGTTTGCCAATACCATTCTTCATATCCGTTTGCCAAACATTCTCTTAATTCTCTATACATCTTTGTCCTTCCCCATAATTTATTTATTTTCCTCTAACATTATTCTTTATGGTATATACTCTATTTTCTTGGTCAATACTCACTGAATTCCAATTTCGAATAAGCCCTTCTATAGGTATCGGCCACCACACAGGCCTTTCCCGGGTAATAACAAATTTCTCCATTATACCCCCTGCTCCCTTTCATCACCTTCTCTTTCTTATGTTTGGTTCTAATATGAAGATATATTTATGGCACTTGTGGAGAAATTTTCACACTTTTCTCATAAGGTTAACGTCTCAGTTTTATGTGTGAACGCCATAATGACTAATCCCAGACTCACGGTTAGTATATCCTATCCCGTAGCCTTTATGTTGTTTAGAAGTATAGGCTATCATCCCCTTTCTACTGCATCAGCACACCTCTTAAACTCTTGAAAGACGCATCATCGTGACTCTCAAAGTCCTCTTTTTATCATCAAGTATGGCTAACAACGAGGTTGTTGCTAATATCTCATTTCATCCCAAAACTTTGTTCATTAATCCATAAAGGCTTCTGACTCATTAGTCCATTCAAACGATACTACCACAATTTTATAACGTTTATATTAGTGTGAAATGCCAACTTAGGCACAGCACAGAGGTCGATCTTGAGTTGGTGAAACCTTCTCTTCAACCTTATCTTTGAAAAACAACTACGCGTTTTAATTGGTCAACAATTCCTACATCTTCGGTTAGGGATATCGGTTCTCGATGGTATATGTAAGATGTCATACGCTCGTCCTCTTTCACAACTGGTGCCAATCAGTCTGAGGCCTGCATGCTGCTGCGATTCCCAATAAAATTGATTATGTGGTAATCTCGAAGGATCGTTGGCATATATCCATGCATCCATTTGCTATTAGGGGCCTGTCAAACTTTATGTCTCTCTATGTGCATCAATCCCTTTAAGCTGAGTAAAGCTTCACATTCTTACCACGATATTTCTTCCTTTCTCGTCCATCTCACTTCCATGTTAGTTTCCTCCAAGGATATGTTTTACATCGCAATCGATTTGCATTTCCTGGATCAGGAAAAGGCTTGGTAACTCCAGAATACATTAATATAACATCCTAACAACGGTTGGTAGAAGCGTACTCCCAACCACCTCATCATTTCTTATAACTTTCCCCACACTAATATTAAAGGTCTTGTGGTATGCCCCGATATGTTATTTCTACTTTAATAATTACTCGGCATAACGCTCTGGCTGCACAATTACAACATTTGATTTTTGATCTCATATTGGTGTAACGGTTCATAATTGTACCTCCCGTTCACCTTAGAGTAATCACTTTGAAAGGAATGGTTTCAAAATAACAAGGTCCAAAATATAATTTCAATAAGAATTCCACATTGGATGTTCCAAGAATGTTGATGGTTCCAAATACTAGGAGTCTCGATTTTTGGAGATGTAAGGATGGACAGAAAGAATACAACAGGGTTTATTCCTTCCCGTCCTGATAATTCTGTAATATGATACCATAGAGAATGTTGCACAAGGGCAATGATTGTTGGATACAAAAGTCATAAAGACGGTCTTTATACAATTCTTACATCGGGTGGATACTTTTCCTCCTGAATAATAAGAGGAAATCTAAAGTCGCATTGCTGAAGGTCAGCCAATAGAAAGCAATTCTATTCCATGACAATTAAAGAATGAAGTAGTTTATCATTCAAGTAATCAGTGGTTTCAAATGAATTCTCATTGTGTGAATGAAAGAATAAAATATTCAAGTGATATAAAGTCTGATACGAAGATGGGTAGAATTCGAGTTGAGTGGGCGACCTCATTAGGTCTCAATCAAGTTATTCGTCAAAACTTTCATCATCATACTTTACCACATGCAAAATGCATTGCAGAATGAATTAAATTGGGAGTTGGACCAGTGAAACAATAACTAGTCCTTTTCAAGAAACACTAGCAACTAGCTAGACAAAATTTGCTAGTTCACCTGTTTGAGACATCACCACCAGCTAGGACAATTAGCTAGGTGTTCTTCACAACATTACAATTTTGAGTAGTTAGAACAATCAACTAGTCATTCATATTGACATAACGACTAGTCAGTTTCAATTGGATAGAACGGAATTTCAACATCATAGCCACTGAAGAAACTTTAGGCTTCTCGGACAACGAATGAAAAGAAGAAGTTATTAAGTTTGAAAAAGAAAACTATAAAATCTGAAGAGAATGTTCTAGGTATCGGAACAATCGATAACCTCTCATCAAATATTACTTATCAGTGAAACGGTTCACCCAAGGGTGCCTCCGTACATATGCTTTATCATATTCGACAATAGAATTAAATTCGGAATACCAATATCAAAATGATATCCTTACTATGATTTCAATGTACGATGTACAATCTCATCTTGAATAGAAGAGAAGAAGAAGAAGAAAAGAATTCATAAGGGATGTCTGGACATTAGATCATCCATGTCCTCAGTAATTCGTTGAATATTTATGAGCTCAATTGAAGAGTGCAAGTATGAAAAAAGCAATCAAATATCGATATTCGTAAAGTAGTATTCGTCGATTAATTAAGGAAATATTTGTTGAACATTCCTTGGATAATTGAAAAAGAGTGTAAATAGTCCTGAGCAGAAATAATTATAAACTTCAAATAGAATGCTCGGGGATCAATTAAGATACTTTGGATGAGTCCCGGTTTAGAGAAAGTATATCACTGGTTGTTATTCCACAAGTTTGAAGTAGAAAGCTAGGAGGGTTACCTGATATTAACTAATCGAGGTAACATGGTTAGTGAAAAGTTTAAAATGAAGTAGTGCACCAGCCGGTAGTTACCAAAATAAGTTAATAATCATTCGTGCATCTCATTATCACCATTATGAGGGTAACTCTATCTCTTCGTCTTTGTAATACAAGACACCAACCAGTGCGTCTCTCATTCATCATCTTAAAGTCATTTATCGAGTTGGGGTTTCACAAATATATATGTCATTTCCGTGCTTTATCTTGAAGACCAAGCTTCACATCATTCCGGGGACACCTGCTAAGTCCATAGGGTCCTACTTCATGCCTTCCGACATGAATCACAAGTGGCCAGTTCCCCCTGGGAACAGATCAAAGAGATCTCTCAGGGATCTCAGTGCAGTCCATAGGTTCGGTGGCGGGTGTGTGTATGTGAACATATACCAAAAATATTGAGGTCTACAATACATATATACGTAGTCCCTGATAACATCTCTATCAAAGGATCCCACTCTAGACCCGCTGGTCTTTTCTTTTGGTAGACTCTGAGATCACTGTATCGCTCGTTGCAACCATATTCAACTTCTCTTGAGTCACTTTGTTAATTCTACTTGTTTGTTCTCTAAGTTGAACTACCATGCTCTAGCGTCCAAATCATGCGTGGAATTATCTAGCACGCTCGTCTTATGATAACATTCTCGTATAACACATGTAAAATTTGCCATCAAGGGTAATGAATTCCACAACGGCATAGTGACCAACTTTCAGGTAAACCCGTTACTTATCGAAAATCGGATCTTATAGCCAAAGTAAAAGACTTTCATTATTCCAAGTACTAAGTACCCTTAATTATATAGGGAAGTCTAAACTTCTTGATTCTTAAAATGCTGCCTCCTAAACTGTGGAGGACTATGGGCCACAAAATTTATGCCAGCCTAGTCATCCGATCGTATTGGCAATATCGCCTCTACCTCAGTCGTTCTTGAGATTTCGCTCTGCTTCCTATATCCTTACCTATGATAGGTCATGTACGACTCTCAAACCTCTATTCATCATTCTGAAGGTCTATAAGGATTCTATCGACCCTAGTATAATACCTCCAGTAAACACTCCAGTCCATTCTACTCACCGGTACCTCTTCCGGAAGTCCAATAATAAGTTTACTACGATCTCTTATGTCATTCTCCTACTTAGACTCAACTCTCAACACTCTCGTTTCTGAGTACTGTAACTTATCGCTCTGATACCATTTCTGTGACACCCCCAAATCTGAGGTCAAAGATTCAGGTCGTCACATCACCATCCAACCATATCATACCTGTATTAACTTTACAACTCAACAATACATACGTCAGACCTCAATCTTGCGCACAAACAAGTTAGAGCCTCAGAAACGATAACCAAAAGTAACACTAAATATTACAATTCATCTGTACAATCCAGAGTCTTACGCACTTCCACTTATACAACTATACTTGAAGACAAGTCTTACTATTATAGTTGAAAACTTATCAGACTTACTCTGTAGTATTTATCAGGAACTAAATCATCTCCGGGGTAAATCTTCTACTCCTCTTCTGCTGGTGCGGAGTTAATCGGCCAAATTCTTCTCTTTCTGAAAAGTTTTTATAAAGCAAGAATGAGCTACATAATGCTCAGCAAGTTCACCATTTTGTAAAGTAATAATGTGGTTTATTTCGAAAACATTCCAAAATACATGGGTATATATCTCAGATTTCAAAACATAATTGGACAATATATATGTCCGAGTTTGAATAAAACATCTATACTCACTAAGGAGCTTTAAGAATAACATATGAACCCTTTATAAGGTTCCCATTTCAATATATCTCAAGTTTGAAAATATATACATATGAGTATATCATTTTCGGCAAAACACTCTACGGTTAACATACTATTCCGGGAATACATCTTTGAAAATCTTGCAGTTCTAGATACTGCACGATGTCAATATTTTTCTTATCAAAAGCCACACTATCGGCAACTTGGCACTTAGGCCCAAGAAGTAGTGTTTGAGTATTTTTCCAAAGTGGAGGATGGGACTGGAAGAAAACATAAAAACCTGACAGGGATTGACGATGATCAGTCGCCACATCCAAGTCCAATAATCCGCGGGTCTTCTCTACCGGTAGAAGGATAGAAACTACATCCGTAACTATCCTCGGGTGAAAACTACATCCATAATCACCCTCGATGAAAACTACATCCGTAATCATCCTTCGGCAACACCTGGGCCGGAATAATAATTGATGGACCGCATGGCTCACGGCCGCTTACACATCCCGGGAATCGTTCGTCAACGATTCCCACACCTGCCAGAGTCCCTTTTTCTTTTTCTTTTAAAAACTTGAGTTTGATTGAAAACTGAGTAATTGAGGTCCGACATCAGTCGACCGATGATTCTTTAAATCACACAAGAAGCAAACCTGACCGGGGGTTTTCGAAAATGTTTGAGTTCGAAAGAGTTCGAGTTTGAAAGTGCTAAAGGTATCTTGGATTAGCTTTGTCTTTAAAATAATGAACAATAAATAATAAATGATATTTTAAGATTTAATATTAATAATTAATAAAATAATTATTTAATTAAATAAGCTCGTAATCCAAGATAGGTATTTTGAGTATTTACGAAGATATAAAAATAATTACTTGAGTATACGATACTCCCCGAATGACCTTTCAGGTTTTCGCAATTTAATTACGATATAATAATATACCGCTCCCCGGTCAATAGCATATACGGACCGCTACGACCTCTATTGCTAGAGTCGCTGTCCGAAGAAAACATTTCATTCTAAGTTCAAGGGGTGCAAACATATATGTACTTATACATCTCAATTTCATCGATACTTCGATAAACATAAACATTTGATATGATTGAAAACTACAAACACAACAGTGAAAGTACTTGTATATGTAAGTTTTGAAAAGTAAACTTGCCTTGGTGAGGTTGGGGTGGTCGAGCGTGCGGAGTGGAATGATCTATACATAAGCAATAGCCGTTCGTTAGTACCTTAACAATATCTCTTTAATTGCGGGGTTTTAGGGGATACAAAATTAACTTAATGACTTCGTTTTATGACACTCTAGCCCCACTATAGGTTCATGTCACCACTCTATTACGCTCGTCACTTATTCGACTTAATTTGGATACCATATCCGAATCACATTTATTACCCCTAAAACTACACTCCACTTACGACTTTTTTCCTTGCGCGAATTTTACTCTAGTATTTTTATAAAATTGAAAAATACATATTTTAATCCAGTTCTTTTTGAGTAGTCTTCACCACTGTATTTACTAGCTTCTCTAATTTTTTCATGATCCTACATAAATTTTTAGGGGTTTAAACAAGGTTCACAAGGGGACCATTTATTGCAGTCCGGAATCCAGAAACACATTTCACTTCTCAGACCATAACTCAAAATCTATACATCACCTAGTCATGAACCTTATATTTCTGGAAACTACATTCAAATACCTTTCCAACAATATATTTTGGGACCTCAGGGGACAAGATTTGGGGGTTCAAAAACCTCTTACAAGACAGTTCAAGTTCTTGGAAAAATCTCAGCATGCTTATACAACTTCACTAACCAAGAATCTTACGTACACATCACAACCATCATCTAAACCACCAAGATCATACTTTAAAACATACATGGAGTTACATATACTAACCACAAGCTCAAAATCACAACCACAACACTTAAACTCAAGATCTACATCATCCACCACTCATATGTCCAAGATTCATACAAACAATCATGGATCTAACATTAAACATCACAAATACTACATGGCCAAGAGGGGTTAGGGTTTTTATACATTCTTGATGTTCTTACAATCTCAAACAAGCTTGGTTAACCTTGGGGAAGCCTTACTCTATGCTCACCATCTTCAATCTCACCAAAGAAATCAAGAACATGGAAGTGGGTTTCCTGACTGGAAAAACACGCCCCAAAGATCAGCCAAAACGAAGCCCTTTCACTTGTTTCCTGGTCGAGGCTCCTGAATGAAAGTTGTAGAGCGTCTTAACAGCTTTCTATCCATATAAAGAACAAAAAATGTCATTGAGTAACGAAGGCTCTAGGCCCGTTTTACTGAGAGGTGTTCTGCTGGGCAGAATGGTTTTGTTCTTGGTTTCTTGTTCTAATAATGCCATACACTTGATATATATCTATTTTTGCTTTGATGCATCTCATCCTTGCTAGGTGGCAACCTCTCATTGGCTCCTCTAGATTTCTTATCCACTTAAATTGCAACCAAGCCCTTTGCTAATTGCAACCAAGTCCTTGTCTCTTGTTTCTTGCACTTAAGTCCTTTTGTTTTGTTTTCTTTTCCACCGCCTTGATTTCCTTGTCGTTTCTTGAATAAAATAAATATGTTACAACTTATACGTTGCATATTATTGCTCTAATATAGCACAATACCTCGAACGAATATTAATTCCAACATCCCTTGTTTATTTCTCTTTATCTCAGAAAACGTTCTCCCGATTTCTCAAGCATTCTCTTTTCTCAATTCTAGGAGTTTATTCTCAATCCCTTTTCCCTCTCATAATATATCCTTCCTTGGACTCTTAATATACCATATCCTTAATCCATGATTCGTTCGCTCAATCGCTTAATCTCATTGTAAAGTTTCAGCGGTTTCTAGAACGTTTGTTTCACTTCCTCAGTGGTTTTCGTTCCAAATTCTCAAATCACTTATAATAAAATTCCAAAATATTAACTCCTCAATTCCTCAAATTAAATATCTCATTTCTTGATATTACTGATATATAATTCACTGATCGGTCAAATATTACACGAAAATAGAATTTGGAATTTCTGAATTCTGATCGCATTTACATACACTTATTTACTCCGTAGATTACTAGTATAACTTCGGAATATCCACACTACGTCTCGTACATAGGTGGCATGAAAAATTTTCTTAATCCTCCAAACCACTATTCATCCATCAAATCACTATTCATTGATGCACTTCATCATAATAGGAAAAGATTTAATTCTACCGAAATTTTGGGTTCTTACAGTCATCGAGCCCTGTTTCATCGGACGGTGACTCCGAGGATGATACTTCTGGCGAGGAGGAGCTTGACCCTACCCCTGCTCCTGCTCCTGCTACTGCTACTGCACCTGCTCCTGTTCCTGTCATACCACCCCCGCCGATGGACCTACCCCCAGTGTCGGGTACTGAGCACGCCTACGTGGTGCAGTTCCTGACCCGAGACTTACTTTCTGCAGAGGCCAGACTTAATGAGGCGAGGCGGGCACTAGTGGAGGAGTGCGAGGCGCGATTGAGGATCCAGGCTGAGATGAGGATTGCTGTTGCTAGGAGGACTAGGGCTCGTCTCCATAGGATTGAGAGGAGGAGTCGCGAGAGGATTCTTGGTTTAGGGATCCGCGGGGGCGGAGTGATCTAGGCTAGGGATGCTAGGCGTGTTGTGCGTGGTGCATTTTCCCGAGTGAGGACCTTGCTCCGTCGCGGTGCGGCCCCATGATGTGTTACTGATAGCTCAGTCCTCTAGGTTCAGTTGACATTAGTGTGTCGATTTTGCGGGATAGTTGACTTGTGCAGTGGTATCCTTTCTGACCAGTGGATGAGTAGACTGACCTACAGATATGTAGATGTGACTTCGGATAGTATGTACGGATGTAGCCCTACTTTTGTGTAGCCCTGACTATTCAGATGATGTACTTGTTACTGTTCCACTTTTGCTAGACTTTGACATCGGAACTATGTATTAGGCTCTAACATCCAAACTTTGTGATAACCCTTGTACCGTACTTATTTAGTTTCAGTTTCCTTGATGTTGTCTCAACTGCCTTACTTTCCGATGCCATGCTTTACTATTTTGATATACAACTGTGAATATATACAATTGCTACAAACCACAAATGCAACCATGCTGTTTCAAATTTACGATATGTGATTTCAAATTGTTCTCTACAAATTTCCAAAATGTTCCTACAATTTTTAAAATAAATTTGTTTAAAAAAAAGGGTTTTTTTTTAGGTTTCGAAATCTTGAAAACTCCTGCAAATGTTTTCGCATCCCATAGGGATTTTCCCAAAAATGTTTTGACGTTTTATCCCCTGCATCGGGTTATTAAAACTTTTGCAACTTCCACCCTTATGAGGAGGAACGATACGTTCCTGACCCGTGTAAACGCTGTCAGGTAATTAGAAAACCCTAACCCATTTCTTGTTTCATTATCCGAATCATGCCACCCAGAAGAATGAACACTCGAGCTCACCCGGTCAGTTCTGAAGGCCAGGGTAGCCACCATGGGACCGGAGGCCACCAGAACCATGAAGGGGAGAATGTGAACCTGAGTGAGGATGAGGGCAACGATCATAACTTGTTTGATGACTCTGAGTATGACGAGGAAGAAGCTGGTGATGACACCCGAGAGGTGGAACATCCAAGGGGAGGCCCTATGGAACAGTTCATGGAACTACTTAGGCAGAACTTGGACCGTCCCCCGGTTCAGCAACCACCCAGCAATGCTAATGCAAATGCTTTCCGGAACTTCAAATCCCTGAAACCCCAGAATTTAAAGGAACTGCAGATCCGGTTGAGGCAAGAGCCTGGCTGAAGGAAATGGAAAAATCTTTCGAGATACTAGGTGTCGCTGAGGAGTAGAAGACTGTTTTCGCCACCTACCTCCTGAAGGGTGAGGCAAACTATTGGTGGGAAGCTAAGAGGAATTTGGAAGGAAGAGGTGTGGTGACCTGGGAGAGGTTTAACGAGCTGTTCTTGGAAAAGTACTTTCCTAGGTTCATGGAGACACAAATGGAGCTGAAGTTTTTGGAACTAAAGCAAGGTAACATGACGGTGGCCGAGTATGAGGCCAAATTTACTGAGCTGTCGAGGTTTGTGCCGGAATATGTGAACTCTGAGGCAAAGAGGGCCCGAAGGTTTCAGTTGGGGCTAAAGCAATGGATTCAGAATCGTGTGGCGGTTCTTGAGCTGATAGACTTTGCCATCCTGGTACAGAAAGCATCAATCGTTGAGGCTGGGAGTGAACAGATGCAGAAGGAGAGGGAAGGAAAGAAGAGGAAGTTTGATAGTAGGAAGGGAAACTCTGCGGGTGGGAGCTTTCCGAGCAAATTTAAGCGAGGGACGATGTCCCAACCCAGCAGAAACTTTGGAACCAAGAGAGCTAAAAGTTGGAGTGTGGGCCAGAGCGGCCGACCACAGGGATCGTCTTACTCTACCCCATCCCGAGCCCTACCCCCGGATTGCAATAAGTGTGGAAGGAAACATGCGGGCGTGTGTAACCTACAGGATGTGAAGTGCTTCAAATGTGGGCTGACAGGACATTATGCTAACGCCTGTCGAGGAACTAGTAACAACACCAGTGCCGGAGGTAATTGCTTCAAGTGTGGAAAACCAGGGCACCGAATGAGGGAATGTATGTCCTCTTGGCCAGCTGCATCGAGAGTGAGTGGGACTTCTTCTAACAAGGCCCCTACTGCAAGAACTTTTAACATGACGGTGCAAGATGCCATGAGGAACACGGATGTGATCGCAGGTACTCTACTACTCATCTCAGTGAAGGCAAATGTTTTATTTGATTCGAGAGCTACCAAGTCTTTCATATCTCTAGATTTTGTATGTCAGTTAGGCCTTAAGGCTGAACCATTGAAAGACAGATTGCAAGTAGAGATAGCTAATCATGAAATTATCCCTGTTAGCCAAGTATGTCCAGGTTGTGACCTAGAAATAGAAGGGAGACACTTTCGGGTAGATTTAATACATTTTAAACTAGGAGAGTTCGACGTAATAGTAGGTATGGATTGGTTAACAACCCACGGAGCCCAGATTGATTGTGTAAAGAAGAAAGTAAGTTTGAAACTGCCAGGGGACGAGGAAGTAGTGTTTAGTGGGAAACGGCAAAACCAAAAGTTCCTGACTATGATTCAAGCTAAGAAGCTTTTACGTAAAGCATGCGAAGCCTATTTAGCCTATGTGAAGGATACCAAGAAGGAGGCACCAAACCTACAGGAAATCCCTGTCGTTAATGAGTTCGCGGACGTATTTCCGGACGATCTTCCCGGACTACCACCTGATAGAGACATCGAGTTCGCTATAGACTTAGTTCTGGGTACGGCTCCAATTTCGAAAGCCCCATATCGGCTAGCCCCAGTGGAGATGAAAGAGCTGGCCACTCAGTTACAAGAGTTGTTGGATAAAGGGATGATAAGACCTAGTGTGTCACCGTGGGGAGCCCCGGTGTTATTCGTGAAAAAGAAGGATGGTAGTATGAGATTATGTATAGACTACAGGGAGTTGAACAAGGTGACTATAAAGAATAAGTATCCCTTGCCCAGGATAGATGACCTGTTTGATCAACTAAAGGACGGAGTTTATTTTTCTAAAATTGATTTGAGGACCGGGTACCACCAGTTAAGGATTAAGCCAGAAGATATACCAAAGACGGCCTTTCGCACCCGGTACGGACACTATGAGTTCCTAGTGATGTCATTTGGGTTAACGAATGCCCCTGCAGCTTTCATGGATTTAATGAATTGAGTCTTCAAGAAGTACTTGGACAAGTGTGTTATAGTCTTCATCGATGACATCTTGATTTATTCCAAGACGAAAGAGGAACATGCAGAGCACTTGAGGATTGTATTGGAGCATTGAGAGAAGAAAAGTTGTACGCTAAGTTCTCGAAGTGTGAATTTTGGTTGAAAGAAGTTCAGTTTTTAGGGCATGTGATTAGCGAACAAGGCATTCTAGTGGACCTAGCCAAAATAGAGGCTGCGTCAAATTGGGAGAGACCAACCACTCCGACAGAGGTGAGAAGTTTTATAGGATTGGTTGGCTACTATAGAAGGTTTGTCCAAGACTTTGCCAAGATAGCAGCCCCTTTGACCTGACTAACTCGCAAGACCGAGAAGTTTGTGTGGACTGAAAAATGCGAAGAGAGCTTCCAAGAGTTGAAAAAGAGGTTGGTGACAGCACCAGTACTAGCCCTACCTGATGATAAGGGAGATTTTGTGATTTATAGCGACGCATCCCATAAAGGTTTAGGGTGTGTGCTTATGCAGCACGGTAAAGTGATTGCGTATGCGTCCAGACAACTCAAGGAATACGAGATAAGATACCCTACCCATGATTTGGAATTAGCGGCGATAGTTTTTGCTTTGAAGATCTGGAGACATTATCTTTACGGAGAAAAGTGTGAAATCTACACGGATCACAAGAGCTTAAAGTACATATTCACTCAGAAAGAGTTAAACATGAGGCAGAGGAGATGGTTAGAGCTAATCAAGGATTATGATTGTGAGATTCATTATCACCCAGGGAAGGCCAACGTGGTGGCCGATGCACTTAGCCGAAAGGAGAAACTCAAGATGATAATGTCAGTGGACGAATTGATCAAGGACCTCGAGAAATTCGAGATTGAGGTGAGGTTACCAGGAATTGGACAAGAGAGTCTAATGGAAATAAGAGTCCAACCCCCGCTATTGGAAAAGATTAAGTTATGCTAGGAAAAGAAGATAGAAGAAGAAAAGAATTCGATGGAGAAAATTTTGACTGGCGAGGAAATTAAGTGTGAAAAGGACGGGAATGGAATTATGAGGTACGCATCTAGGATATGGATCCCGAACGTTCAGGAATTAAAAGACGAGATTTTGCAAGAGGCTCATAGTTCAAGGTACTCAATTCACCCTGGAGGCACTAAGATGTACAGAGATCTGAGAGAATACTATTGGTGGCCAAATATGAAGAAGGACGTGGCAGAGTGGGTAAATAAATGCTTGACATGTCAGAGAGTAAAGGCCGAACACCAGAGGCCCAGTGGATTGTTGCAACCCGTAGAGATACCCGAGTGGAAGTGGGAGCATATTGCGATGGACTTTGTGGTCGGACTACCAAGGACCAAGACTAATCATGATGCCATTTGGGTAATTATCGATAGATTGACCAAGTCAGCACATTTTCTTCCAATCAACGAGAGATACACTGTCGACAAGCTGGTGGATATTTACTTGAAGGAGATCGTGGTAAGGCATGGGGTTCCTGTGAGCATTGTATCAGATAGAGACCCAAGATTCAACTCCAGGTTCTGGAGAAGTTTTCAGGATTGTGTGGGGACCAAGTTAAACATGAGTACTGCATACCATCCCCAAACAGACGGACAGAGTGAGAGAACCATCCAGACCATAGAGGACATGTTGAGAGTATGTGCCATCGATTTCAAGGGAAGTTGGGATGACCACTTGCCGTTGATCGAATTTTCCTACAACAGTTACCATGCGAGTATAGGAATGCCCCCATATGAAGCTTTATACGGACGAAGATGTCGGTCTCCCTTGTGTTGGGAAGAAGTTGGAGAGCGGAAGATTTTAGGGCCTGAACTGGTCCAACAGACAAGAGAAACTATCGAGCTCATAAGAGGACGGCTGGTAGCGGCCCAAGACAGACAGAAGAAGTATGCGGACCAGACCCGCAAGGACAAAGAATATGAGGTAGGAGAGTTTGTGATGTTAAAGGTATCACCGTGGAAGGGATGATGAGATTTGGTAAGAAGGGGAAGCTAAGCCCGAGATTTATTGGACCTTTTGAGATCTTGAGACGAGTTGGAAAGTTAGCCTATGAATTGGCTTTACCCCCAAGCTTGCAGCAAGTACATAATGTGTTCTATGTGTCCATGCTACGACCCTACCATACCGACTTCCGACACGTGATAGAATATGATCAAGTGGATCTGCAGCCAGACTTGACCTATGTGGAGCAACCCGTAGAAATCATGGATAGAAAAGAACAGGTGCTAAGGAACAAGGTTGTCAAACTAGTGAGAGTTTTGTGGAGGAACCAGAATGTCGAAGAATCAACATGGGAACTAGAGAGCATGATGCGTGAAAAGCACCCCCAACTGTTTTCAACCTGATTCCGGGACGGAATCCTTTTAAGGAGGGGAGGCTGTAAGAACCCTAATTTTTGTAATATTTTCTTTTATATAATATCATATGACATTGTCAATTTAGAACCTTTTGAGTCATCCATGTTGTTTAATGGAATTGAATTATCTGAGAAACTATGTTGTTACATTCACTATGTAGATAAAAGGAAGATTGTTGAAGGCAAGAATCTTATTGTTAGTAAGATTTATAAAACTTGGGACTTGAGAGTTATTGGAGTATTAAAAGATTTATTAGGAATTATGACGAGGAGTTATGGATATTCGAGGAATTTACACAATTAAGTACTTAAGGAATTACAAGGGAAATCTCTACGCGACAAAATATTATTACGAGAAATTAATTAAGATACGATACGAATTAAAGATTAAGTGACAAGCATTGGTGGAAGGATAATGATACAAGGAGTGACATTGCATGCAAGTCCCATGCAACTAAGTAGTTAGGAAAGCAAACTAGTAATACCAAGTGGACAAGAGGAATAGTAACTAGTTGGCATTTCTTTTTCCAAGGAGACAAGAGGGTATGGTGGCCTATACCCTAGACTTGTACCATGTGAGACATATCTATACACACACTAATACATATCACCCAACCCCTTTTTACTTTAACCAACCAACACAAAAAATAAAAACACAAAAACTCTCCCCCCCTCCAAGAACATTGCTCTCGGCCAAAGCTAGAAACAAGGAGAAGAAGAAATTTTTCTTCCACTTCTCTTCATTCTTAATTCAAGGCAAAATTCATAGGCACTCTACATCATATAAGGAAGGTATACTAAGAATTCCAACCCTTTTCATCCATTAATTTTCAAGATATAAATTGTTAAAGTTTTGATGAATAGTAACAAGGTTGAGTTTTCTTTTAGATCTTGGATTATAAGGATTGTAGGAGCTCATTCAAGGTATTCTTGAGACTTGTAAGGCATACCCAAGGCTCCTAGATACTCAAGAAGGTATAAAAACCCTAACCCCTCTTGGCCATGTAGTGTTTGTGATGTTTAATGATAGATCCATGAGTATTTGTGTGAATCTTGAACATATAAGTGATGGATGATGTAGGTCTTGAGTTTAAGTGTTGTGGTTGTTATTTTTAAGCTTGTGGTTAGTGTATGTATCTCCATGTATGTTATAAAGTATGATCTTGGTGATTTAGATGTTGGTTGTGATGTGGATGTAAGATTCTCTGTTGGTTTAGTGATAAAAGCATGCTGAGTTTTTCCCAGGAACTTGAACTGTCTTGTAAGAGGTTTTTGAACCCCCAAATCTTGTCCCCTGAGGTCCTAATATATATTGTTGGAAAGGTATTTGAATGTAGTTTCCAGAAATATAAGGTTAATGACTAGGTGATGTATAGATTTTGAGTTATGGCCGGAGAAGTGAAATGTGTTTCTGGATTCCGGACTGCACTAAATGGTTCCCTTGTGAACCTTGTTTAAACCCCTAAAAATTTATGTAGGATCATGGAAAAATTAGAGAAGCTAGTAAATGCAGTGGTTAAGGCTACCCAAAAAGAATTAAATTAAAATATGTATTTATCAATTTTATAAAAATGCTAGAGTAAAATTCGCGCAAGGGAAAAAGTCGTAAGTGGAGTGTAATTTTAGGGGTAATGGATATGATTCGGATATGGTAACCAAATTAAGTCGAATAAGTGACGAGCGTAATCGAGTGGTGACATAAACCTATAGTGGGGCTAGAGTGTCATAAGACGAAGTCATTAGGTTAATTTTGTACCCCCTAAAACCCCGCAATTAAAGAGATATTGATTAAGGTACTAACGAACGGTTATTGCTTATGTATAGATCATTCCACTCCGCACGCTCGACCACCCCAACCTCACCAAGGCAAGTTTACTTTTCAAAACTTACATATACAAGGACTTTCACTGTTGTGTTTGTAGTTTCCAATCATATCAAATGTTTATGTTTATCGAAGTATCGATGAAATTGAGATGTATAAGTACGCATATGTTTGCACCCCTTGAACTTAGAATGAAATATTTTCTTCGGACAACGACTCTAGCAATAGAGGTCGTAGCGGTCCGTATATACTATTGACCGGGGAGCGGTATATTATTATATCGTAATTAAATTGCGAAAACCCGAAGGGTCATTCGGGGAGTATCGTATACTCAAGTAATTATTTTTATATCTTTGTAAATACTCAAAATACCTATCTTGGATTAAAAGCTTATTTAATTAAATAATTATTTTATTAATTATTAATATTAAATCTTAAAATATCATTTATTAATTATTGTTAATTATTTTAAAGACAAAGCTAATCCAAGATACCTTTAATACTTTCAAACTCGAACTCTTTCGAACTCAAAACATTTTCGAAAACCCCCGGTCAGGTTCTGCTTCTTGTATGATTTCAAGAATCATCGGTCGACTGATGTCGGACCTCAAGTACTCGGTTTTAAATCAAAATAAAGTTTTCAAAAGAAAAAGAAAAGGGACTCTGGTAGGTGTGGGAACCGTAGACGAACGATTCCCGGGATGTGTAAGCGGCCGTGAGCCAGGCGGTCCATCAATTATTATTCCGGCCCAGGTGTTGTCGAAAGATGATTACGGATGTAGTTTTCATCGAGGGTGATTACGGATGTAGTTCTCACCCGAGGATAGTTACGGATGTAGTTTCTATCCTTCTACCGGTAGAGAAGACCCGCGGATTATTGGACTTGGATGTGGCGACTGATCATCGTCAATCCCTGTCAGGCTTTATGTTTTCTTTTTGTCCCATTCCTCCATTTTGGAAAATGCTCTGACACTGCTTCTTAGGCTTATGTTCCAAGTTGCTGGTAGTGTTCTATTTTGATGAGAAAGATGTTGACTCTATGCAGTATCTAGAACTGCAAGTTTATTTTGAAAACAAGGGCACGTATTGGTGCACCTTCGGAATTTATCAACAATGACAAGTGATTTTATAACTGATTGATACAAACGAGTTTAATGACTGCTAAATATATTAAATGTTATATTGCTTACCTTATACATATATTTCTTGCTGAGCTATAGTTGCTCACTCTTGCTTGTTTTCAAATCTTACAAACACAACAGCTAAGCGAAGTTTGCAAGACCCAGACAGACTACCCGAAAGCAGGTGACTAGACCCGAGGCAGCAGTTGAGATTCCTCCGGTAGGCCCCATTAGCCTGATTGGTTGGCAACTTTTGTTAGTACGTTTTATTTATAAGTATGACCTGTGCAAAGCAGTGTACCGTAACAAACTTTCAAGCCGCCAACTTCGCTTCTTATCGAAGTGTTGCTGGTAGCATAAATGCTATTTAATTCGGTCTGTAATAACTCTGAAACTTTTACTTCTGCTTAATCAATTGTGTGACGTTTCTGAGACTCTAACCTATGTGTGTGTGTGCGGTGTGAGTTTATTGTGGGGTCGATGGTTGTTTTATATATTATGTGAAAGAACAGGTATGTTATTAATGGAAAATGGACCGTGAGCGCGTAGATCTCCGACCCCGGATCTGGGGGCGTCAAAAATAGCCCTAATTTTTGGGAATATTCGAAACCTGGATGAATAGTAATTTTATGGGTGGATAAGAAAATTTTGCAATCACGATATGTACGAATTATTAAATGAAAATTTCGAATTGATATTACGTCCTTACGGTACAGACGAGTGTATGTAAAAGTCATTAGTTTTTTTTACGAAACCCATTATTTCGAATGGTCAAATTTTATGAGATATCAAAGGAGTATGAGATGGGAAACTTCGTGATGCTAAAGGTATCCCCTGGAAAGGATTGATGCGGTTTGTTAAGAAAGAGAAGCTAAGTCTGAGGTTTATTGGACCTTTTGAGATTTTGAGGCGTATTGGGAAGTTAGCCTACGAGTTAGCCTTGCCCCAAGCTTGCAGCAAATTCATAATGTGTTTCATATGTCTATGTTACGACCCTACCACACCGACTATCGGCATGTGATAGAGTACAACCAAGTGGACCTATGACCCGACTTGACCTATGTGGAGCAACCCGTGGAAATCAAGGATAGAGAAGAACAAGTGCTGAGGAACAAGGTTTTCAAACTAATAAGGAATTGTGAGAAAATCAAGATGTAGAAGAATCCACCTGGAAGTTGAAAGAGTGAAACAAAGAAGGAGTAACCCCAGTGATTCCTAAACTGATTCCGGGACGGAATCCTTTTAAGGAGGGGAGACTGTAAGAACCCAAAATTTCGGTAGAATTAAAACTTTTCCTATTATGATGAAGTGCATCAATGAATAGTGATTTGGTGGATGAATAGTGATTTTGAGGATTAAGAAAATTTTTCATGCCACCTATGTACGAGACGTAGTGTGGATATTCCGAACTTACTAGTAATCTACGGAGTAAATAAGTGTATGTAAATGCGATCGGAATTCAGAAATTCCAAATTCTATTTTCGTGTAATATTTGACCGAGCAGTGAATTATATATCAGTAATATCAAGAAATGAGATATTTAATTTGAGGAATTGAGGAGTTTATATTTTGGAATTTTATTATAAGTGATTTGAGAATTTGGAACGAAAACCACTGAGGAAGTGAAACAAACGTTCTGGAAACCGCTGAAACTTTACAATGAGATTAAGTGATTGAGCGAACGAAGCATGGATTAAGGATATGGTATATTAAGAGTCCAAGGAAGGATATATTATGAGAAAGAAAGAGGATTGAGAATAAACTCCTAGAATTGAGAAATAGAGAATGCTTGAGAAATCGGGAGAACGTTTTCTGAGATAAAGAGAAATAAACAAGGGATGTTGGAATTAATATTCATTCGAGGTATTGTGCCATATTAGAGCAATAATATGCAAAGTATAGTTGTAACGTATTAATTTTATTCACGAGACAACAAGGAAATCAAATTGTTGGAAAAGGAAACAAACCAAGGGACTAATATGAAAGAAACAAAAGATGAGGACTTTGTTGCAATTGTGTGGATAAGGAAATCCAAGTGAGCCAATGAGGTGTTGACAACACATTAAAAGAAGATGCATCAAAATGAGATAGATATATAATACATGTATTAGTCATTATTTAGCAAACAAAACAAAACAAACAAAAGAAAACACTCATTCTGCCCAGCAGAACAGCAGCTCAGTAAAACGGGCCTAGAGCCTTCATTACTCAATGGAATTTCGTGTTCTTTATATGGTTAGAAATCTGTGAAGATGCTCTACAACTCTCATTTAGAAGCCTCAATCAGAAAAGCTCGGTAAGGGCCTCATTTTCCATGATCTTTCAGTCGGATTCTAATAACTCTGAATTACTAACTTTGTTTTCTTCATTTCTTTTGATCATCAAAGCTTACCCAAGGCTATACAAGTATTATACAAGGTTTAGAAAGATATTACACACATCAAGGAAGGTATAAACCCTCTCAACCCTTAGCCATGACTTGTTTATAGTTCATATTGCTAGATCTACAAGTATTGGAGCATATCTTGGTAGTATGAGTTATAGATGATGAAATCTTGAAGTTATGTGCATGTTATGATGGTTGTAAGGCTTGCACTTAGAGTATGTAACCCCATGTATGCTATAGAGACAAGTCTTGGTGGTTTTGATGATAGATGTGATGTATAAAGTGAGTTCTTGAATGGTTGAGAAAGGATATGTGCTGTGTAAATTCCTAGGAGCATGTACTGTCTTGTAGGAGGGTTTTAAACCCCTAAATCTTGTCACCCGAGGACCTAATTTATATGGTTGGAAAGATAATTGAATGTAGTTTCTAGAAATATAAGGTTAATACCCAGGAGATGTGTAGAGCTTGAGTTATGACCGGATTAGTGCAGTGTGGTTCTGGAATTCGGACTGCACTGTGTTGTCCACTTGTGAACTGAGTTAGGACCCCTTAAAATTATGCTAGTGTTATGGAAATTTGAGGGTAGTCAGATTATACAGTTTTGAAGGCTGTCCAAAAAGAATTGGAGTAAAATTTGTATTTTTCAATTTTATAAAAATGTTAAAACGAAGTGCGCGCGAGTGAAAAATCACCTAGGAGGTTTGTTTAAAGTAGTTTTAAGAGTACTCACTTGTGTTTCAAGTTTGAGGAATGGATTCGAGTCGAATGGGTAACGAATGTGATAAAGTGATGACATGGTCATATGGGAGGGTTAGTGGTCACAAATTGGAGTCTTTAAGTTGGTCTTACATCCTTTAAAACCTTACGATTAAGTAGTGTTGTTAAGGTACTAACGTACGAATATTGATTATGTATAGATCTTCGGTCCGCGTCGCAAGCTCGACCACCCCACCCTAACCAAGGCAAGTTTACTTTTCAAAACTTATATATAAGGATTTTCACTGTTGTGTTTGTAGCTTCCAAACGTATTATATGCTTATGCTTTACGAGATTATGTTGAAGTTTGAGATTTATGCATATGTGTTTGTACACCCTTGAACTTAGAATGAAAATGTTTTCTTCGGACAATGACTCTAGCAATAGAGGCCGTAGCGGTCCAAATATACTATTGACCGGGGAGCGGTATATTATTGTATCGTGATTAAATTGCGAAAACCCGAAGGGTCATTCGGGAAGTATCGTTTACTTAAGTATTTATTATTTTTACATTATTATAAATACTCAAAAATATCTATCTTGGATTAAAAGCTTATTTTAATTAAATAATTATTTTATTAATTGTTTATATTAAATCTCAAAATATCATTTATTATTTTTGTTCATTATTTTAAAGACAAAACTAATCCAAGATACCTTCATCGTTTTCAAACTCGAACTCTTTCGAACCCAAATCATTTTCGAAAACCCCCGGTCAGGTTTTGCTTCTTGTACACTTTTCAAGAATTATCGGTCGACTGAGGTCGAACTTTAACTACTCGAATTTTCTATCAAAATGATTTTTGACAAGAAAGAAAAAAAAGGGGACTCTGGCAGGTGTGGGAATCGTTGACGAATGATTCCCGGGATGTGTAAGCGGCCGTGAGCCAGGCGGTCCATCAATATTATTCCGGCCCAGGTGTTGCCGAAGGATGATTACGGATGTAGTTTTCATCGAGGGTGATTACGGATGTTGTTTTCACCCGAGGATAGTTACGGATGTAGTTTCTATCCTTCTACCGGTAGAGAAGACCCGCGGATTATTGGACATGGATGTGGCGACTGATCATCGTCAATCCCTGTCAGGTTTTATGTTTTCTTCAAGTCCCATCCTCCACTTTGGAAAAATACTCAGACACTGCTTCTTGGGCCTAAGTGCCATGTTACCGATAGTGTGGTTTTTGATAAGAAAAATATTGACATCGTGCAGTATCTAGAACTGCAAGATTTTCTATAAAGATTGGCATGCGTTAGTGCACTCTTGCAAAAATTTCAAAGAATGAAATATTTTTGAATGAGAAACCTTCTAAGCTAATGGAAGGAAAGAGGTTTGCAGTGATGTATTCCCTGTACAGTATGTTAACCGTAGAGTGTTTTGCCGAAAATGATATACTCATACGTATATATTTTCAAACTTGAGATATATTGAAATGGGAACCTTATAAAGGGTTCATATGTTATTCTTAAAGCTCCTTAGTGAGTATAGATGTTTTATTCAAACTCGGACATATATATTGTCCAATTATGTTTTGAAATCTGAGATATATACCCATATAGTTGGGAATGTTTTCGAAATAAACCACATTATTATTTTTCAAAATGGTGAACTTGCTGAGCATTATGTAGCTCATTCTTGCTTTATAAAAACTTTTTAGAAAGAGAAGAATTTGGCCGATTAACTCCGCACCAGCAGAAGAGGAGTAGAAGATTTACCCCGGAGATGATTTATTTCCTGATAAATACTACAGAGTAAGTCTGATCGGTTTTCAACTGTAATAGTAAGATTTGTCTTCAAGTGTAGTTGTATAAGTGGAAGTGCGTAAGATTCTGGATTGTACAGATGAATTATAATATTTAGTGTTAATTTTGATTATCGTTTCTGAGGCTCTAACTTGTTTGTGCGTAAGATTGAGGTCTGGATGGATGTATTGTTGAGTTGTAAAGTTAATACAGGTATGATATGGTTGGATGGTGATGTGACGACTTGAATCTTTGACCTCGGATTTGGGGGCGCCACACTCATCAACATTGGCCATCAATGCGTAGTTCACCTTTTCCTCTTCAGTTCTAAGGAAGATTCCATCCAATCCTTGCTTGAGAAGATGAGAGCTTTGATTTTAGCCTTCTTGCATTCAGTTGCAAAATGACCTATTTCTTGTATTTGACCTTTGACTTGTCAAACTTGCTAGTGTTGCTGTCCTTCTTTTTGTACCTATCTTTGTCAGCATTGAAGGATCTCTTCTGAAAGTTACCTTGCCTCATAGCCTTTATATACTTCATCTTTGAAACCTTTGACTATCATGGCAACCATTTCCATCATGTCTGAGTCAGTAGAGTCATCATCAGTATCAGTATCATGATTTGCATCAGTATCTGATGATGAGTCATCAGGATATGACTCAATAACTTTATTCTTCCTCCTAGAGACCTCCACAACTTTTCCTTTTGATTTTGCTTCAGCATTCAGAGCAACAGACTTTGCCTTGACATGCTTCTTGTTTCTTCTCTGTTGAACTTCAAGACCATGGGTTCTCAGCATCCCATAAACTTCATCAAGAGACATAGTGTCAAGATCATACGGATGTCTAATGATTGAGGTTTGAGTATCCCACTCTTCATGTAAAGCCCTCATAAATTTGGTGTTGGAATCCTCGACATCATACTCTTTGCAAACCAAAGATAGATTGTTCAAAATTGTCAAGAATCTATCATACATATCAGTAAGACTCTCACCTGGTTTAGCATCAAACTGTTCATACTCTTGAATCAGTAGAGCTCTTCTGTTCTTCTTGATAGATTCAGTACCTTGGCATTGAGTTTCTAGGGTATCCCAAATCTCCTTTACAGACTTGCATGCTATCACCCTGTTTGACATGACAGCATCAAGACTATTATGTAAAATACTTTTTACTTTTGCATCTCTGAGTACTTCAGCCTTTTCCTCAGGAGGCCATTCACTCTTAACCTTGTGAACATAGTGCTCAAGTACAGTGTCTGTTAAAGGGACCAGTTTCTTTGGTATGTAAGGTCCATCATAGATCCTATCAAGATAGTCAGGATCTGTAGTTTCGAGATACATCAACATCTTTACCCTCCATGTAGGGTACTCTGACTTTTTGAGGATGGGAATTTTAATACTCTCACACTTGCTTGTCGACATCTTAAGATCGTTTCTGATTTAAATAATCAGTTTGCTCTAATACCAATTGTTGCCCAGTGATTTACAAATGTAGAAGGGCGGTTGTTGGTCCCGAAGTATATTGCAGAAGGGGGGGTTGAATGCAATATCGATAATTTCAAATCTTTAGCTCAACAACAATGATAAAGATTGTAAACTATCTACACAAGAATTGCAAACACAAGTAGTAATTCAAGATGTTCTCACAAAATAAATATTTTATTTATTTTGTAATGTGTTGCTACAACCTCCAGAAAAATGGTTTTCTCAAGCTTCGACTTCTTGAAGGAAAATCACTACAGAAAGAATGAGAGATGTGTCTCTATATAGAATAATCTTTCTCTAGCATCTCAGTCACATGGGTTGCGGAGCTGTTGTCGTTTTCAAGTGGCAGCTCTTCACAAGTTGCCCACCCATGTGACCTTTCCTAAAATGCTATACAAACAGAGTTATCTTTAAGCATAAGGCATTCTGGGTTCTTTCCAAAATTAGCTATAACAACTCTAGTAGATGCAGACTTGTCATACTCTTGAATTGTCGAGCCTCGTCATGTGATCTCTCAAGCTTCTGTCGTAGTCTTGCAGGTCTGTTACAATCTTTGATGAATTGCATCAAATCTGTTTCTCGAACATCTAAACTGTCACGGGGGTTTGACTGAGGTAAAATCCCCAAATCAAATAATTCAGTGAGACAATAACCCTTGCCGCCAAGTTTGTTGTCATAGGAATATTCAGTAGTTGACAGTATGAGCTCCCGACAATGTTGGTGTCAGAACTCCAAACTTGCTGTCAAGTGTGAGAATGTTGTTGTCCCCTTCTTTAGCCAATGTTGCTGTCAAATGAAACTTACTGTCGTGACCTTGCAACATGCAGTCTTCTTGTAACGTTACCATCAATGTATTGACAGTAACTTTATTATTGCCGTCGAACTGATGTATTCTCTTGAGGCTTGAACATATCAATGAACTTCTTCCAAGATACATACTTATTACATTTCAGCAATTATTTGATTACAAGAACACACTCTGGCTGTGACAGTATGTTCTACTTAGCCTATACAAATAAACTAAGTACTAGTTAAGATGTCTCTACGCTATCACCTATAAATCCTAACAATCTCCCCCAATTTGTTTTTATGGACAATAACAACAAATTCTCAATACAAGCATGCTGACAACTTAACTAACATAGATCAGAATAGGATTCTAGAACAAGTACTCCTCGAGGTTGAGTAGATATGAGATTTACTTATCTTGTTATTAAGCTTTCTTGTTCTGTCTGTTCTCTCTCTTTCTGTGGAGAGCTTCTTCCAAGTACTTTTTGAGATCTTGCACTAGCTTCTTTTCATCAGCAGATACAGCATCATCTTCAATCTCATCAATGTACTGTTGGATTTGTTTAGAAGAGACATTCTGAATATCTTTCAGATCAAACCATGATTCAAAATCATAAGTGTAAGTTCTGAATTTCAAGATGTTGTTCTCAATCTTGAATCTTTTGCCAGGAAAAGAATTCAAGGTCACTCTTCTATTTCTTTCAACTTTTGGATCTTCATCTCTACTAATATCAACAATAACTTCCAATTCCCATGCACACAGCATTTCCAGTTTGTGAGATGATCCAACAACTTTCCAGTATAGACCTTTCAGTACACTGGTCCTCAGCTTGTGAAAACTATCTGCATAGATTTCTTCTTTGCCATCTATGATCCTGAGAGGATTTTCCAGTGCACATGGCTGATAGTTTGGAGCTTCACTATTCATCTTGTTGACTTTCTTGCATTTTTCTTTCAGCTCAGCTTCCACTACCTCAGCAGTCTGTTTACCAATATTAGCTTTTCTCCTAGCAGCTTCAGCAGCTAATTCGGCTTCATAGGCAGCCGTTGCTTCAGGTGTATAGGAGGGCATCCTTTTTGTCCAATCATACTTAGACACAAGTTCTTCCTCATCTATACTCACATCCTCATTCGCATCATCGATATTTCTCCAGTCACCATATCTCTCATAAAGTTCAGCATATCTTTCAGCATGGTACTTTTTTGGATGTGTTCCATGGCTTTCTTAGGAACATTTTCATACGTCCCCATAAGCTCCACCATTCTTTCCAGCACGAAGTAATTAACTCTACGCCTTACTTCTTGTGATGTTTGTTTGAGAGTGTATTTGTCTATTATTGTTGACATATTCACCATAGTGAAATCCTTCTCAACAAACATGACTTTTGCTTTATCTTTCCAAAGAATGTATCTGAATGCATATTCCTTAGAGTTATCCAGCTCCAATTCGACTGAAGTGATATCTCGTGTCACAGCTTCCTTCTGGATTTCGAAGCTGTTTGTTTCTCTTCTTCGAATAGGCTTCTTAAGAAACACCACTCCATGTTTCTTTTTCCTTGCTGCTGCAGCCTTTGTCTTGCCCTTTCTTGGAACTGTACGCCAGGATTTTGCTCTTTGTTTTGTCTTCCTAGACTTGGATGTCTTGACAGTTTTGCCTGTGACAGCTTCTTCATTCAAGCTCTTGACAATGTCTTTCATGACAGTGTCTTCTTTGACAACAGCTTCTTCGATAGTAACTTCACCATTCTTGACAGCTTCTTTGTTGACAGTATCTTTTTTAGCATCAAAATATTCAATAACAAATCTTAAGATACTTTCTTCCAGTGTGTCAAGAATGTCTGTCTCTCCCTCATCTTTAGCTTCAGAATCTTTCTTATCCTCCTTGGGAGCTTCTTCCTTTGCTTCCTCCTGAGTCTGACTTCTAGTAATCTCAGCAGTTTCTTGACCACTTCCAATTGTACCAGATCCTCCAGTTCCATCAAGATCATCATCATCAAGGGTGTCATCATATGTGCAGCTTCCACCACTTTCACTTCTTCTGGCATTAGCTTCAGAAATAAATTTCTTCACTTGAGAGCTAAGACTTTCATCTCTCTTTACCAGCAGGTTTTGAATAACTTTGACAGCCTTGACTTTGTCTTTTTTTATCTTAGATTCGAGGATCTGTTTCAGCACTCCCATAATTGTGTTAGAGTGCAATCTGGGTTATTCACTTAGGATCAGAAATCCAATCCTTTTAGATCCTGTGCTTGTGGTTGTTCTGTAGCAAATACCATAGGGTTCTTCAATCACTTCTGGTAGCTTTTCTTCAATAAGATCTTTAATTTGTGCTAGCAGATCGTTATTGAAGATTGTAGAATTTGCTTTCACTCTCGTTCCCATGGCATTCAGTACTCTAGCTTGCAAACTTTGCAGTAGCTGCATTGTAATGAATATAGAGATGCTAGTTTTAAGATAAACATCAACTGCCCATCTTTTCTCCAGATTCACCTTCACAAAGATACTTGTTATTTTGTCCTTCAGTATTGGTGATAGCTTTGTATATACTCCTCCTGCCTCTTTTATGGCACTATTCACCAATGCACTGAATTCTTCATCTTTGTTCTGCAAAGTACTCTCCATGTAGCTAACCATCATCATTTCTGCCTCTTCTGGACTATATCCACTTCCATCAGACCTGTTGTAGGATTTATCTTTTCAGGAATTTTGTCTTTGCCTTTGCCGAGTCTGTTGGATTCTTCCATTTCTCTCCAATGTTTCTGCAGTGGAGTTTCCATGACTTCAGGAGTTGCTTCATTGATTTTCAGAGGAGGCAATGTTGATGTTTGAGCCATTTGTAATTGCTCCAATATTTCTTTAGTTACCAACATTGGCTCACCATCTACTTCAACAGATTCACCAATTCCACTAGCTCTCAACTCTTCACCAAAGATTCTATCTTCATTTGCATTTTGCTCCCCCTTACTTCCATTTGCTCCCCCTCTCTTCTAGACTCCCCCTTGCTTGTTGCTCCACCTTGTGTCTCCTTCTCTACTGGACTTACAGTATTCTGATTTTGCACTTTATTCTGATCTACCACTTTCTGCCCCTTAGTTAAGTTGACAGCACTAAGGACAGCAGAAAACGATAACAGATTTTGTTGAATCTCAGCAAAGCCATTAGCTACCATGGTGGACAGAGCATCAAGTTTAGCTTCCATGCATGCACATCTTCCCTCAAGGGATTTCAACCTTGATTCAACTTGTTTAGAAGGACCATCAGACCTTAACCTTTTTGATGAGAAAGGACAAGAATGAGGCAAGGAGGCTATGAGGTGTCTCACACTCTCATTGTTTCTCTGAGTGATCTCATCACTCCTCACAGAATGACTCTTAAGGCCTAGTGCCTTTTTGTATGGGGTTCCCTCAAATTCACTCTGGACATGCTCAAGTCCCTCTCCTTTTGCCAGCTCATTTGGCTGCCTCACATTTTTATGCTCACCTCTCTTTTCTTTTATCTCTCTTTTCTTTTGCACTCCCTCACTCATCCTTGATGCATGGGTATGAGCAGTACTTACATGCATTGAAAGAGAAGGTTTAGATTTTACCTTTCTGAAAGTAGAGATTAGCACATGATCATTATCAGAAGCATCTTCAACAATTACTGAATCTTGATCAAACTGTGAAGAGTTGACAACATCTTTGCCCAAAATGTTACTGTCTACAGGTGGGTTGACAGAAACTTTTGTGGTGTCTTTGACAGCAGCTGAGGCTGTGACAGCAACTTTCTGAAGGTCAGTTGTTTTTTGGAGGTCGACCAAGAGGTTGGTTGTTTCATTTTCTGGCAGATTGCCATCTTGATCTAGCTCAGTGTTTGAGGGAGTGGTATCCAATTTACTTTGAGAAATGGGTTCTTGTGGACCACTTGATAGGGGCTCATCCATGACTTGAGATGGATGATCAAAACCTGAAGGGTTGGAACTGTCCCCTTCTCTAGGTTGTTGAGAAGAAACAATTGATGGATTAGAGAATAAAGAAGGTGATGGTATAAAAGAGATTTCTGGCTGTTCCACAGAGATAACTTGTGGAACATCAAGAGTAGAAGTTTCATGACCCTCACTGTGCCCTAACTCCATGTGCATTTCTGCAAGTGTAGGCTCCTTATGAGTGAGTACATGAGGTTGTGCAGACTCTTTACAGGGGTAACTCTTGTACCCAATACAATAGGTCCTAGACATTATTCCATCTTGGGAGACAGGCCAGTTTCAATAGATATTTCTTGTTGAGAAGAAGCACCTAGGGATGTGTTTGATTCCCTTTTACCCTCCACAGCCTTTTGTGTGACTGAGGGGTGGCTGACAGTGGTTTTGTCCCTCTTAGCTCTCTTCTTCTTAGACTCAAGAGGAACCACTGTGGGTTCACTTTTACTAACATCCTTATTTGCTGCACCAGGTGCAGTTTCTCCCTCAACATTCTCAGAACTACCACAAACTCCAGTTTCCAAGGGTCTTTTCTTGGATTCTTGCAAGGCTATTTTTGTGGCTTTTGTTTGTCTGGAAGGTCTGATTGGAACGAATGGTGTAGAATGTGGGTTAACTGAATATGGGTCTAATTCAGCTTCATTCTTAAGGGAGAAATTAACATACCCAGAAGGTAGTTCAAAATCAAGATTAGGCTCTTGATCAGCCATGTGTTTGGTGAAACAGAGTGGAATATGTGCATTCAAATTTTATGAATTGAGTGATGTGTGTATATTTCTTTTCAAAACATTGCACTCCATAGTTAGAGATGCATTATCATCAGTACCATATAATGAATTTAAACACATTGTAAGAAAGCGAGGATAGACATGTACCTTCCTGCTCAGAGCTGACTTGAGTTGATTCATAAGCAGCTTTCCAACATCCACTTTGTAACCATGGACTAGAGAGTGAGCGAGCTTCTTGATGTAGGAAGGAATTCCATTCCAACCAGTGGTTTTGGTTGAGAAAACCTTCACCATGACATCAAAAATCATTCTCCATTCTTTTCTCAAAAACTTTCTGTCCATTTCACCAGTTGAGTACCAATTTGTTGTACCCTCTTCAAGAACAGGACCAGAATACCCAATTTTCAAGAAAAACTTCTTCACGGTTTCATCACTTGCAAGTTCCTTGTATGATTCTTTAGCTTGAAGTCCAGTTCCCTAAGCTTCGTTAATACTTTTTTTTATGAGGATGTAGGTTATGGTGTCTTTACCTGCACCTCCTGGAACAAAGGCAGATTTCCAGAATTCTTCAAGTCTTTCTAGGTCCAAAGATGGAGTAGAGGTTATAGCATGACCTAGATAGGACTTGTTTAAGAAGGATATGAGTCCTTTGAAACCTTCACCAGCATCTCCAGCAGAGAGAATACCAGCAAAGTTTGTTTGAGAAGAGGATTGTTTGGGTGCCATTTTTGCTTTTTGAATTTTGGGAGAGAGAGATTTTTGCTTTTGAGAGAGAGGGGTTATGTTGAGTGTTGTGTGTTTGACAGTTGCTTACATGGAAATAGAAAATGTTTTACTGAAGAAGGGAAAGTAGCAATGTCTTAGCCCATTAACCAGTCACGTGGTGTTGTGGGTAGTTACTTTTTAGTGGCTGTAAATCGTGGAGGTAAAATCCCAATTAAATCGGTCCACTAATCTTGATAGTAACTTGTGCGCTGTAACAAATTCATTAGTAATTTAGGAGGATGACAGAAAGTTTTGCTTGACAGTAACATCGGCGCAAGAACATGATGTCACCATTAAGCAATTTATGCAATTTCCTTTAAAATTTAATGACAGAAACTTTTTCCGTTGCTGATAAGGAACTTTTATCAAGGCACATCGTGACAGCATCTTCAATTATTTACAGCAACTTGTGCGGAAATAATTTGTGTCATGAATTTTAATCGACTTTGCCCATTGCTTAAGAGTAAAATTACCAATTAGCATTTTTATCGATTTAAGCACATATTTGTTAAGCAAGCACACATCCACATACATCCACACACACAAACATACATGCATACAAAAATAGATAATCAAGATGAGAGATAAGGCATGCAATAGCACTGGGGACGCGAAACGATGAAATTTTTTTTTATTAAAAAAAATTAAAACAATGCAAATATTTCTTGAGAACTGAACATCATTTCTTATTAAGCTCAACAAGAGCTTCCACTACCAGCTTCTCGACGACCTTCCTTATTTCTTCTTCCTCAGTGATCCCTTTTGCATCCAGATAAGCTTGAAGCTTATCAAAGAAAGGACTGAGAGGATTCTCATCGGCAGCAGCAGTCTCCTCCGTTTGCTTAGGCACCTCCTTGCCTTTGTCGGCGGTTGAGCTTTCTGAAGTGGACATCTCAGAAGCTTTCCTCTTGCTCATTCTCTAGAGTCTCTTAGTGTGTAAGGAAGAATAAGGGTTTGGCCTCAGTTTTATTTATAACACATTAAGTGACGCTACAGCTTCCCATACACTTCTTTTTAATAAAGTATTAAACTTTAAAAATAAAAAGACTGACTAATGCCTGAGCTCATTTGAAATGACACGACTAGTTGTCACTGGCGTGCGTATGGTTTAAGTTAATGTCACAAGACTACTCATTACATAAGTTCAAACAAGCATGTAATTTGAATTTAGCATAGTCATTGCAAACATGCTGTCAATTAACCAAGTAGCACATACGACAGTAATTTCTCATGACATTAACATTGAAAGCCATGGTCACAAGCTGCGATTTAACCACTTTGAAAATGTAAAAACTAGTAAGTTAACATACCAAATTTAGCATTCCCAGTTCACTTACCAACCTGTTGAAGGTTGCTTCATCTAGTGGCTTCGTGAAGATGTCTGCAAGTTGCTTTTCTGTTGGAACATAAACCAGCTTCACAGTTCCCTTTTCAATATGCTCTCTGATGAAATGATGTCTAATATCAATGTGCTTCGTCCTGGAGTGTTGAACTGGATTATCTGAGATGGCTATGGCACTGGTGTTATCACAATAAATGGGAATATTGGACAACTCTAAACCATAATCCATTAGTTGATTTTTCATTCAAAGAATTTGAGCACAGCAACTTTGTGACGCCCCCGGATCCGGGGTCGGAGATCTAGGCGCTTACGGTCCATTTTCCATTAATAACATACCTGTTCTTGCACATAATATATATAACACAGCCATCGACCCCACAATAAACTCACACCGCACACACACACACACACACACAGGTTAGAGCCTCAGAAACGTCACACATTGATTAAACAGTAATAAAATTATCAAAGTTATTACAGACCGAATTAAATAGTATTTATGCTACCAGCAACACTTCGATATGAAGCGATGTTGGCGGCTTGAAAGTTTGTTACGATACACTGCCTTGCACAGGTCATACGGATAAATAAAACGAACTAACAAAAACTGCCAACCAATCCGGCTAATGGGGCCTACCGGTGGAATCTCAAGTGCTGGCTCGGGTCTAGTCACCTGCTTTCGAGCAGTCTGTCTGGGTCTTGCCATTTCGCTTAGCTGTTGTGTTTGTAAAATTTGAAAATAAGCAAGAGTGAGCAACTATAGCTCAGCAAGAAATATATGTATAAGGTAAGCAATGTAACATTTCATATGATTGGCAGTTAAGAAACTTGTTTGTATAAATCAGATATAAAATCACTTGTCATAGTTGATAAATCTCGAAGGTGCAATAATATGTGCCCTTGTTTTTAAAATAAACTTGCAGTTCTAGATACTGCATTGAGTCAACATCTTTCTCATCAAAACAGAACACTATCAGCAACTCGGCACAAAAGCCTAAGAAGCAGTGTCAAAGCATTTTTCCAAAATGGAGGAATGGGACTTAAAGAAAACACAAAACCTGACAAGGATTGACGATGATCAGTCGCCACATCCAAGTCCAATAAATCCGCGGGTCTTCTCTACCGGTAGAAGGATAGAAACTACATCCGTAACTATCCCTCAGGTGAAAACTACATCCGTAATCACCCTCGATGAAAACTACATCCGTAATCATCCTTCGGCAACACCTGGGCCGGAATAATAATTGATGGACTGCCTGGCTCACGGTCGCTTACACATCCCGGGAATCGTTCGTCAACGGTTCCCACACCTGCCAGAGTCCCTTTTTCTTTTTCTTTTAAAACTTGATTTTGATTGAAAACAAAGTAATTAAGGTCCGACATCAGTCGACCGATGATTCTTGAAATCATACAAGAAGCGGAATCTGACCGGGGGTTTTCGAAAATGTTTTGAGTTCGAAAGAGTTCGAGTTTGAAAGTATTAAAAAGTATCTTGGATTAACTTTGTCTTTAAATAATGAACAATAATTAATGAATAATATTTTAAAATTTAATATTAATAATTAATAAAATAATTATTCGATAAAATAAACTTTTAATCCAAGATAGGGTTTCGAGTATTTACGAAGATATGAACATAATACTTGAGTATATGATACTCCCCGAATGACCCTTCGGGTTTTCGCAATCTAGATACGATATAATAATATACCGCTCCCCGGTCAATATTATATACGGACCGCTACGACCTCTATTGCTAGAGTCGTTGTCCGAAGAAAACAATTCAATCTAAGTTCAAGGGGTACAAGCATATATGTACTTATACAATCTCAATTGCATCAACATTTCGATAAACATAGCATTTGATATAATTGAAAACTACAAACACAATAGTGAAAGTCCTTGTATATGGATAAGTTTTGAAAAGTAAATTTGCCTTGGTTTGGTTGGGGTGGTCGAGCGTGCGGATTCGAACGATCTATACATAAGCAATAACCGCTCGTTAGTACCCTAACAATATCTCTTTAATTACGGGGTTTTAGGGGGGTACGAAATTAACTTAACGACTTCGTCTTATGACTCTCTAGCCCCACTATAGGTTCATGTCATCACTCGATTACGCTCGTCACTTAATCGACTTAATTTAGTTACCTCATTCGAATAATAACCATTAAACCTAGAATCATGCTCCACTAATCGACTTTTTCCCTTGCGCAAAATTTACTCTAGCATTTTTATAAAATCCAAAAATTCATATTTTAATCCAATTCTTTTTGGGTGGTCTTCACCACTGCATTCCCTACATTCTCAAATTTTTCCATGATCCCACATATATTTTTAGGGGTTGAAACAAGGTTCACAAGGGGGTCACTTAATGCTTCCGGAATCCAGAAACACAATTCACTTCTCCGGCCATAACTTAAAATCTATACATCACCTAGCCATGAACCTTACATTTCCAGAAACTACATTCAATTAGCTTTCCAACAATATATGGTAGGACATCAGGGGACAATATTTGGGGGTTCAAAACCGTGTTACAATACAGGTCAATGCTCCTGGACAAAACTCAGCATGCACAAACTACTTAGATCAACCATTTTTCATGATTTCACAACACAACCAACACTTAATACACTTAATTCATGGTTCATAACACTCATGGAGATATATATATTATCCATAATCATAAAAGTCACAATCTCAACATCAAAACTCAAGATCCATGTCATCCAATACATATACAACCAAGATTAGCTCACAAACACATGGATCTACTACCACACATGATAAATAATACATAACCAAGAGGGTTTGAGATTTTTATACCTTCTTGAGCACCTAGGGGCCTTGGATAAGCTTTTCACAACTCAACAACACCTTAAATGGTCTCCTACAACACTTACAATCCAAGATCTAAAAGAAAATTCAACATGGTTACTATTCACCCAAGCTTTAACATTTTATAACTTGAAATTGGGTGGATGAAATGGCTTGAAATTACTAACATACCTTGTCTAGATGATGTAGATGGCCTAGGATTTATGCTATGATTTATGACTGATGGAAGAGGGGGAAGAAGAATTTTTCTTCTCCTCCTTTTTTCTTTGGCCGAGAGCAACTAGCAAGGGGGGGGGGAAGAGTTTGTGTTTTGTGATTTGTGTTTGGTTGTTGGTTGAATAATGCATAAAGTTATGTTGGGTGATACATATCATGTATGTATAGACAAGTACTAGCAAGCATGGTTCCTTGTACTTCTTGTCTCTCTTTTTGAAAAAGCAAGTAACTAGGTACTATTCATCTTCCAATTGCTGACTAGTTTGCTTGATTTCTAACCACTTGGTTGCATGGGACTTGCATGCAATATTACTCCTTGTATCATTATTCTTCCACCAATGCTTGTCATTTAATCTTTAATTCGTATCGTATCTTAACTAATCTCTCGTAATAATATTTTGTCGCGTAGAGATTTCCCCTATAATTTCTTAAGTACTAATTGTGTAAATTCCTCGAATGTCCATAATTCCTCGTCATAATTCTTACTAAATCCTTTAATACTCTAACCATTCTCAAATCCCAAGTTTTATAAATCTTACTAACAATAAGACTCCTGCCTTCACAATCTTCCTTTTTATCTTACATAATAAATGCAACAACGCAGTTTCTCAGACAATCAATTCTATTAATCAACAGGGATGACTAGAAAGGTTCCATATTGACAATGTCACAAGATATTAAATAAAAGGAAATATTACCAAAAATTAGGGTTCTTACAGCCTCCCCTCCTTAAAAGGATTCCGTCCCGGAATCAGGTTGAAAATAGTTGGGGGTGCTTTTCACGCATCGCGCTCTCTAGTTCCCATGTTGATTCTTCGACATTCTGATTCCTCCACAAAACTCTCACTAATTTGACAACCTTGTTCCTCAGCACCTGTTCTTTTCTATCCATGATTTCTACGGGTTGCTCTACATATGTTAAGTCTGGTTGCAGATCCACTTGATCATGTTCTATTACATGTCGGAAGTCGGTATGGTATGGTCGTAGCATGGACACATGGAACACATTATGCACTTGCTGTAAGCTCGGGGGTAAATCCAATTCATAGGCTAACTTCCCAACTCGTTTCAAGATCTCAAAAGGTCCAATAAATCTCGGGCTTAGTTTTCCCTTCTTACCAAATCTCATCAATCCTTTCCACGGTGATACCTTCAACATCACAAACTCTCCTACCTCATATTCTTTGTCCTTGCGGGTCTGGTCCGCATACTTCTTCTGTCTGTCTTGGGCCGCTACCAGCCGTCCTCTTATGAGCTCGATAGTTTCTCTTGTCTGTTGGACCAGTTCAGGTCCTAAAATCTTCCGCTCTCCAACTTCTTCCCAACACAAGGGAGACCGACATCTTCGTCCGTATAAAGCTTCATATGGGGGCATGCCTATACTCGCATGGTAACTGTTGTTGTAGGAAAATTCGATCAACGGCAAGTGGTCATCCCAACTTCCCTTAAAATCAATGGCACATACCCTCAACATATCCTCGATGGTTCTCTCACTCTGTCCGTCTGTTTGGGGATGGTATGCAGTACTCATGTTTAACTTGGTCCCCACACAATCCTGAAAACTTCTCCAAAACCTGGAGTTGAATCTTGGGTCTCTATTTGATACAATGCTCACAGGAACCCCATGCCTAACCACAATCTCCTTTAAGTATATATCTGCCAGCTTGTCGACAGTATATCTCTCGTTGATTGGAAGAAAATGTGCTGACTTGGTCAACCTATCGATAATTACCCAAATGGCATCATGATTATTCTTGGTCCTTGGTAATCCGACCACAAAGTCCATCGCAATTTGCTCCCACTTCCACTCGGGTATTTCTAAAGGTTGTAACAATCCACTGGGCCTCTGGTGTTCGCCCTTCACTCTTTGACATGTCAAGCATTTACTTACCCACTCTGCCACGTCCTTCTTCATATTAGGCCTCCAATAGTATTCTCTCAGATCTCTATACATCTTAGTGCCTCCAGGGTGAATTGAGTACCTCGAACTATGAGCCTCTTACAAAATCTCGTCTTTTAATTCTTGAACGTTCGGGATCCATATCCTAGATGCGTACCTCATAATTCCATTCCCGTCCTTCTCACACTTAATTTCCTCGCCAGTCAAAATTTTCTCTGTCGAATTCTTTTCTTCTTCTATCTTCTTTTCCTGGCATAACTTAATCTTTTCCAATAGCGGTGGTTGGACTTTTATTTCCATTAGACTCTCTTGTCCAATTCCTGGTAACCTCACTTCAATCTCCAGTTTCTCAAGGTCCTTGATCAATTCGTCCACTGACGTTATCATCTTAAGCTTCTCCTTTCGGCTAAGTGCATCAGCCACTACGTTGGCCTTCCCTGGGTGATAATGAATCTCACAATCATAATCTTTAATTAGCTCTAGCCATCTCCTTTGCCTCATGTTTAACTCTTTCTGAGTGAATATGTACTTTAAGCTCTTGTGATCCGTGTAGATTTCACACTTTTCTCCGTAAAGATAGTGTCTCCAAATCTTCAAAGCAAAAACTATCGCTGCTAATTCCAAATCATGGGTGGGGTATCTTATCTCATATTCCTTATGTTGTCTGGACGCATACGCAATCACCTTACCGTGCTGCATAAGCACACACCCTAAACCTTTATGGGATGCATCGCTATAAATCACAAAATCTCCCTTATCATCAGGTAGGGCTAGTACTGGTGCTGTCACCAACTTCTTTTTCAACTCTTGGAAGCTCTCTTCGCATTTTTCAGTCCACACAAACTTCTCGGTCTTGCGAGTTAGTCGGGTCAAAGGGGCTGCTATCTTTGCAAAGTCTTGGACAAATCTCCTATAGTAGCCAGCCAACCCTATAAAACTTCTCACCTCTGTCGGAGTGGTTGGTCTCTCCCAATTTGATACAGCCTCTATTTTGGCTGGGTCCACTAGAATGCCTTGTTCGCTAATCACATGCCCTAAAAACTGAACTTCCTTCACCCAAAATTCGCACTTCGAGAACTTATCGTACAACTTTTCTTCTCTCAATGCTCCCAATACAATCCTCAAGTGCTCTGCATGTTCCTCCTTCATCTTGGAATAAATCAAGATGTCATCGATGAAGACTATAACACACTTGTCCAAGTACTTCTTGAAGACTCGATTCATTAAATCCATGAAAGCTGCATGGGCATTCGTTAACCCAAATGACATCACTAGGAACTCATAGTGTCCATACCGGGTGCGAAAGGCCGTCTTTGGTATATCTTCCGGTTTAATCTTTAACTGGTGGTACCCGGTCCTCAAATCAATTTTAGAAAAATAAACTGCATCTTTCAATTGATCAAACAGGTCATCTATCCTGGGCAAGGGATACTTATTCTTTATAGTCACCTTGTTCAACTCCCTGTAGTCTATACATAATCTCATACTACCATCCTTCTTTTTCACGAATAACACCGGGGCTCCCCACGGTGACACACTAGGTCTTATCATCCCTTTATCCAACAACTCTTGTAACTGAGTGGCCAGTTCTTTCATCTCCACTGGGGCTAGCCGATATGGGGCTTTGGAAATTGGGGCCGTACCCGGAACTAGGTCTATAGCGAACTCGATGTCTCTATCAGGTGGTAGTCCTGGAAGATCATCCGGAAATACGTCCGCGAACTCATTAACGATAGGGATTTCCTGTAGGTTTGGTGCCTCTTTCTTGGTATCCTTCACATAGGCTAAATAGGCTTCGCATCCTTTACGTAACAGCTTCTTAGCTTGAATCAAAGTCAGGAACTTTTGGTTTTGCCGTTTCCCACTAAACACTACTTCCTCGTCCCCTGGCAGTCTCAAACTTACTTTCTTCTTTACACAATCAATCTAAGCTCCGTGGGTTGTTAACCAATCCATACCTACTATTACGTCAAATTCCCCTAGTTTAAAAGGTATTAAGTCTACCCGAAAGTGTCGCCCTTCTATTTCTAGGTCACAACCTGGACATACTTGGCTAACGGGAATAATTTCATGATTAGCTATCTCTATTTGCAATCTGTCTTTCAATGGTTCAGTCTTAAGGCCTAACTGACATACAAAATCTAGAGATATGAAAGACTTGGTAGCTCCCGAATCAAATAAAACATTTGCCTTAACTGAGTTGAGTAGTAGAGTACCTGCAATCACATCCGTGTTCCTCACGGCATCCTGCACCGTCATGTTAAAAGTTCTTGCAGTAGGGGCCTTGTTAGAAGCAGTTCCAATCACTCTCGATGCAGCTGGCCCAGAGGACATACATTCTCTCATTCGGTGCCCTGGTTTCCCACACTTGAAGCAATTACCTCCGGCACTCGGGTTGTTACTAGTTCCGCGACAGGCGTTAGCATAATGCCCCGTCAGCCCACACTTGAAGCACTTCACATCTTGCAGGTTACACACGCCCGCATGTTTCCTTCCACATTTATTACATTCTGGGGGTTGGGCTCGGGATGGGGTAGAGTAAGACGATCCCTGTTGTCGGCCACTCTGGCCCACACTCCAACTTTCAGCTCTCTTGGTTCCAAAGTTTCCGCTGGGTTGGGACATCGTTCCTCGCTTAAATTTGCTCGGAAAGCTCCCTCCAGCAGAGTTTCCCTTTCGACTATCAAACTTCCTCTTCTTTCCTTCCCTCTCCTTCTGCATCTGTTCACTCCCAGCCTCAATAATTGATGCTTTCTGTACCAGGGTGGCATAGTCTGTCAGCTCAAGAACCGCCACACGATTCTGAATCCATTGCTTTAGCCCTAATTGAAACCTTCGGGCCCTCTTTGCCTCAGAGTTCACATATTCCGGCAAAAATCTTGACAACTCAGTAAATTTGGCCTCATACTCGGCCACCGTCATGTTTCCTTGCTTCAGTTCCAAAAACTTCAGCTCCATTTGTGTCTCCATGAACCTAGGAAAGTACTTCTCCAAGAACAGCTCGCTAAATCTCTCCCAGGTCACCACACCTCTTCCTTCCAAATTTTTCTTAGCTTCCCACCAATAGTTCGCCTCACCTTTTAGAAGGTAAGTGGCGAAAACAGTCTTCTGCTCTTCAGCAACACCTAGTATCTCGAAGGATTTTTCCATTTCCTTCAGCCAGGCCCTTGCCTCGACCGGGTCGGCAGTTCCTTTAAATTCTGGGGGTTTCAGGGATTTGAAGTTCCGGAAAGCATTAACATTGGCATTTTGGGGTGGTTGCTGAACTGGGGGACGGTCCAAGTTCTGCCTATGTAACTCCATGAACTGTTCCATAGGGCCTCCCCTAGGATGTTCTACCTCTCGGGTGTCATCACCAGCTTCTTCTTCCTCATACTCAGAGTCATCAAACAAGTTATGATCGTTGCCCTCATTCTCACTCAGGTTGGCATTCTCCCCTTCATGGTTCTGGTGGCCTCCGGTTCCATGGTGGCTACCCTGGCCCTCAGAACTGATCGGGTGAGCTCGAGTGTTCATTCTTCTGGGTGGCATGATTCTGATAATAAAACAAGAAAGGGGTTAGGGTTTTCCAATTACCTGACAGCGTTTGCACGGGTCAGGAGCGTATCGTTCCTCCTCATAAGGGTGGAAGTTGCAAAAGTTTTAATAATCCGATGTCGGAGATAAAATGTCAAACATTTTTGGGGAAAAATCCCTTTGGGATGCGAAAACATTTACACGAATTTTCAAAACTTCGAAACCTTAAAAATATTTTTTTTTTTTGAAAAAAATTGATTTTTAAAGATTGTAGGAACATTTTTGGAAATTGTAGAAAACAATTTGAAATTGCATATCGTAAATTTGAACCAGCATGGTTGTATTTGTGGCTTGTAGCAATTGTATAATCACAGTTGTATAAAACAGTAAAGCATGGCATCGGAAAGTAAAGCAGTTGAGGCAATATTAAGGAAACTGAAACTAAATAAGTACGGTACAAGGGTTATCACAAAGTTTGGATGTTAGAGCAAAATACATAGTTCCGATGTCAAAGTCTAGCAAAAGTGGAACAAATACAAGTACATCATCCGAATAGTCAAGCTACACAAAAGTAGGGCTACATCCGTACATACTACCCGAAGTCACATCTACATATCTGTAGGTCAGTCTACTCATCCACTGGTCAGAAAGGATACCACTGCACAAGTCAACTATCCCGCAAAATCGACACACTAATGTCATCTGAACCTAGGGGGCTGAGCTATCAGTAACACATCACGGGGCCGCACCGCGGCGGAGCAAGGTCCTCACTCGGGAAAATGCACGACGCACAACACGCCTAGCATCCCTAGCCTGGATCACTCCGCCCCCGCGGATCCCTAATCCAAGAATCCTATCGCGACTCCTTCTCTAAATCCTATGGAGTCGAGCCCTAGTCCTCCTAGCAACAGCGGTCCTCATCTCAGCATGGATCCTCAAGCGCGTCTCGTGCTCCTCCACTAGTGCCCGCCTCGCCTCGTTAAGTCGGGCCTCTGCAGATAGTAAGTCTCAGGTCAGGAACTGTACCACGTAAGCGTGCTCAGTACCCGACACTGGGGGTAGGTCCATCGGTGGAGGTGGTATGACAGAAACAGGAGTAGGTGCAGTAGCAGGAGCAGGAGCAGTAGCAGGTGTAGGGTCAAGCTCCTCCTCGCCAGAAGTGTCATCCTCGGAGTCACCGTCCGATGAAACAGGGCTAGATGTCTGTGGAGAAGGTGGGGGTGACACAACCCGACCCTCACCGGATCTCAAACTCTCCTCATCAGTAGCTACAGGAGATGGGGTAACAGGCTCTGGCTCAGGCTCAGGCTCAAAGGGCTCCTCAACGGGATCCTCATCATCAGTATCCTCTATCAGTGTAATCCAGGGGCCAAGCTCGGAGTCAGCACCCATATCCTCCTCAGGATCCTCGGTATCGCGCATCAGTGCCTCATCATGCTCTCTCTCGAAAGCCTCAGGGTCTGGTATATCCTCCATCTACACAAGGGAAATAAGGTGGGTCACTAACCATAAAAGAAAGGTTTAGGAGTACTTCCCTCACGGGCCTTAAAGTCAGGGCTATATCCGATAACCCGACTATAAACTCGATGAGAGTTCTAAGTATTATTAAAGTTGTTATTAGGGTTTTCGTTATTGTTATTATTATTAGGGTTGCTTTCTTAAATTACTATCGTTTCTGAGAACTGTAACCTCGCTCTAATACCATTTCTGTGACGCCCCCAGATCCGGGGTCGGAGATCTAGGCGCTCACGGGCCATTTTCCATTAATAACATACCTGTTCTTGCACATAATATATATAACACAACCATCGACCCCACAATAAACTCACACCGCACACACACACAGGTTAGAGCCTCAGAAATGTCACACATTGATTAAACAGTAATAAAATTATCAGAGTTATTACAGACTGAATTAAATAGTATTTATGCTACCAGCAACACTTCGATATGAAGCGAAGTTGGCGGCTTGAAAGTTTGTTACGATACACTGCCTTGCACAGGTCATACTGATAAATAAAACGAACTAACAAAAGCTGCCAACCAATCCGGCTAATGGGGCCTACCGGTGGAATCTCAAGTGCTGGATCGGGTCTAGTCACCTGCTTTCGAGCAGTCTGTCTGGGTCTTGCCATTTCGCTTAGCTGTTGTGTTTGTAAAATTTGAAAACAAGCAAGAGTGAGCAACTATAGCTCAGCAAGAAATATATGTATAAGGTAAGCACTATAACATTTCATATGATTGGCAGTTAAGAAAATTGTTTGTATCAATCAGATATAAAATCACTTGTCATAGTTGATAAATCTCGAAGGTGCAACAATATGTGCCCTTGTTTTCAAAATAAACTTGCAGTTCTAGATACTGCATTGAGTCAACATCTTTCTCATCAAAATAGAACACTATCAGCAACTTGGCACAAAAGCCTAAGAAGCAGTGTCAAAGCATTTTTCCAAAATGGAGGAATGGGACTTAAAGAAAACACAAAACCTGACAAGGATTGACGATGATCAGTCGCCACATCCAAGTCCAATAAATCCGCGGGTCTTCTCTACCGGTAGAAGGATAGAAACTACATCCGTAACTATCCCTCAGGTGAAAACTACATCCGTAATCACCCTCGATGAAAACTACATCCGTAATCATCCTTCGGCAACACCTGGGCCGGAATAATAATTGATGGACCGCCTGGCTCACGGCCGCTTACACATCCCGGGAATCGTTCGTCAACGGTTCCCACACCTGCCAGAGTCCCTTTTTCTTTTTCTTTTAAAACTTGATTTTGATTGAAAACAAAGTAATTGAGGTCCGACATCAGTCGACCGATGATTCTTGAAATCATACAAGAAGCGGAATCTGACCGGGGGTTTTCGAAAATGTTTTGAGTTCGAAAGAGTTCGAGTTTGAAAGTATTAAAAAGTATCTTGGATTAACTTTGTCTTTAAATAATGAACAATAATTAATAAATAATATTTTAAGATTTAATATTAATAATTAATAAAATAATTATTCGATAAAATAAACTTTTAATCCAAGATAGGGTTTCGAGTATTTACGAAGATATGAACATAATACTTGAGTATACGATACTCCCCGAATGACCCTCCGGGTTTTCGCAATCTAGATACGATATAATAATATACCGCTCCCCGGTCAATAGTATATACGGACCGCTAAGACCTCTATTGCTATTGTCGTTGTCCGAAGAAAACATTTCAATCTAAGTTCAAGGAGTACAAGCATATATGTACTTATACAATCTCAATTGCATCAACATTTCGATAAACATAGCATTTGATATAATTGAAAACTACAAATACAACAGTGAAAGTCCTTGTATATGGATAAGTTTTGAAAAGTAAACTTGCCTTGGTTTGGTTGGGGTGGTCGAGCGTGCGGATTCGAACGATCTATACATAAGCAATAACCGCTCGTTAGTACCTTAACAATATCTCTTTAATTACGGGGTTTTAGGGGGGTACGAAATTAACTTAACGACTTCGTCTTATGACTCTTTAGCCCCACTATAGGTTCATGTCATCACTCGATTATGCTCGTCACTTAATCGACTTAATTTAGTTACCTCATTCGAATAATAACCATTAAACCTAGAATCATGCTCCACTAATCGACTTTTTCCCTTGCGCAAAATTTACTCTAGCATTTTTATAAAATCCAAAAATTCATATTTTAATCCAATTCTTTTTGGGTGGTCTTCACCACTGCATTCCCTACATTCTCAAATTTTTCCATGATCCCACATATATTTTTAGGGGTTTAAACAAGGTTCACAAGGGGGTCACTTAGTGCAGTCCGGAATCCAGAAACACAATTTACTTCTCCAGCCATAACTTAAAATCTATACATCACCTAGCCATGAACCTTACATTTCCAGAAACTAAATTCAATTATCTTTCCAACAATATATGGTAGGACATCAGGGGACAATATTTGGGGGTTCAAAACCGTGTTAAAATACAGGTCAATGCTCCTGGACAAAACTCAGCAAGCACAAACTACTTAGATCAACCATTTGTCATGATTTCACAACACAACCAACACTTAATACACTTAATTCATGGTTCATAACACTCATGGAGATATATATATTATCCATAATCATAAAAGTCACAATCTCAACATCAAAACTCAAGATCCATGTCATCCAATACATATACAACCAAGATTAGCTCACAAACACATGGATCTACTACCACACATGATAAATAATACATAACCAAGAGGGTTTGAGATTTTTATACCTTCTTGAGCACCTAGGGGCCTTGGATAAGCTTTTCACAACTCAACAACACCTTAAATGGTCTCCTACAACACTTACAATCCAAGATCTAAAAGAAAATTCAACATGGTTACTATTCATCCAAGCTTTAACATTTTATAACTTGAAATTGGGTGGATGAAATGGCTTGAAATTACTAACATACCTTGTCTAGATGATGTAGATGGCCTAGGATTTATGCTATGATTTATGAGTGATGGAAGAGGGGGAAGAAGAATTTTTCTTCTACTCCTTTTTTCTTTGGCCGAGAGCAACTAGCAAGGGGGGGAAGAGTTTGTGTTTTGTGTTTTGTGTTTGGTTGTTGATTGAATAATGCATAAAGTTATGTTGGGTGATACATATCATGTATGTATAGACAAGTACTAGCAAGCATGGTTCCTTGTACTTCTTGTCTATCTTTTTGAAAAAGCAAGTAACTAGGTACTATTCATCTTCCAATTGCTAACTAGTTTGCTTGATTTCTAACCACTTGGTTGCATGGGACTTGAATGCAATATTAGTCCTTGTATCATTATTCTTCCACCAATGTTTGTCATTTAATCTTTAATTCGTATCGTATCTTAACTAATCTCTCTTAATAATATTTTGTCGCGTAGAGATTTCCCCTATAATTTCTTAAGTACTAATTGTGTAAATTCCTCGAATGTCCATAATTCCTCGTCATAATTCTTACTAAATCCTTTAATACTCTAACCATTCTCAAATCCCAAGTTTTATAAATCTTACTAACAATAAGACTCCTGCCTTCACAATCTTCCTTTTTATCTTACATAATAAATGCAACAACGCAGTTTCTCAGACAATCAATTCTATTAATCAACAGGGATGACTAGAAAGGTTCCATATTGACAATGTCACAAGATATTAAATAAAAGGAAATATTACCAAAAATTAGGGTTCTTACAAACTTCCAGATGCAATGTATTCAGCTTCTGCAGTTGAGGTAGACACAGAATGTTGCTTCTTGCTAAACCATGACACTAATCTTCCACCAAGAAATTGACAGCTTCCTGTTGTACTTTTTCTGTCAATCTTGCATCCAGCATAGTCTGAATCTGAATATCCTATCAGATCAAATCCAGAATCTTTAGGATACCAAAGGCCTAACTTTGGAGTACCTTTGAGATATCTAAAGATCCTCTTGATTGCTACCAAGTGTGACTCTTTTGGATTAGCTTGAAACCTTGCACAGAGACATGTATCAAACATAATATCTGGTCTACTAGCAGTTAGATACAGCAATGATCCCACCATGCCCCTGTTGGTACTAGAATCCACTTTCTTTCCTTTAGGATCCAAATCCAGTTTGGTTGCAGTAGATCCAAATCCACTTTCTTTCCAAGTTGAACTTTTTGAGAAGTTCCTTGACATATTTCTCTTGGCAAATGAAGATGCCATCATCCTTTTGATGAAGTTGTAAACCTAGGAAAAATGACAGTTCTCCCATCATACTCATCTCATATTTGTTCCTCATAAGAGATGAAAACTTTTCACACAGCTTCTCATTTGTAGAACCAAAGATTATGTCATCGACATAGATCTGCACCAGAATGATGTCTTTGCCATGATGCTTGTAGAACAGTGTCTTATCCACAACACCTCTTACAAATTAATTCTCTAGCAGAAAGGTAGAGAGAGTATCATACCAAGCTCTAGGGGCTTGCTTCAATCCATAAAGTGCCTTGAACAGTTTGTAGACAAAGTCATACAATTCAGCATCTTCAAATCCAGGTGGCTGTTCAACGTACACTTCCTCCTCTAGCTCTCCATTGAGAAAAGCACTTTTGACATCCATTTGGAACACTTTGAAGTTACAGTGTGCAGCATAGGCTAGGAAAATTCTTATGGCTTCAAGTCTGGTAACAGGTGCAAATGTTTCATCATAGTCTATTCCTTCCTGTTGACATTATCCGTTGGCCACTAGTCTTGCTTTGTTCCTTTTCACGTTTCCACCTTCATCCAGTTTGTTTCTGAAGACCCACTTTGTTTCAACAACTGATTTCCCTTTAGGTCTAGGGACTAGCTTCCATACATTGTTTCTCTCAAATTGGTGGAGCTCTTCTTGCATGGCTATCACCCAATCTGAATCCGACAATGCTTCAACAATTGACTTTGGCTCAGTTTGAGATAGAAAGAAAGAGAACATGTTGTCAGCAGAAACATTTCTCCTTGTCCTTATACTAGTAGTGGGATCACCAATGATTAGATTTCTGGTGTGATCTCTGCTCCACTTAGTGGTTCTAGGCAAGCTTCTTTCTTGATCTGCTTGATCAGTTCCTCTTTGAGGAGTTGATTCTCCACCATTGATGGTTTCTCCTTCATGTTCTTCAACATCTCCAGACTCATTCTCATTCTGATGATTTGGAGTTATTGTTTGAGACTGAGCTGGAGTTTGAGTAACATCATTGGTGTTGACAGCATCTCTTCCAAACTCAATGGACTGAGTGCAAGTAGGTTCATCAGCAACAACTTCTTCTTCCTCCAAGTAACCTTGATTTTCAAATCTAAGAGGCTCCAATTAACCATCCTCTTGTAATCCAGGGAACTTGGTTTCATCAAATGTGACATTTATACTTTCTTCAATGACTTTGTGATCAATGACATAGACTTTGTGCGCAGTTCTTTCCAATCCATATCCCATGAAAATGCCTTCACTAGCTTTAGCATCAAACTTTCCTTTCCTTTCATGGTTGTCAATCATCATGAAACACTTACTCCCAAATACATGAAAACATTTGACAGTTGGTTTCTTTCCATTTAATAGATAGTAAAGAGTGTTTCTATGAGTCTTGTTGATCAAGGTTCTGTTCTGTGTGTAGCAAGCTGTATTAATAACTTCTGCCCAGAAATATGTTGGTAATTTAGAATCATTTAACATAGTTCTCGTAGCTTCAATGAGAGTTCTATTCTTCCTTTCTACAACCCCATTTTGTTGTGGTGTCCTGGCAGTGGAGAATTGTTGGACAATGCCTTCTTCCTTGCAGAAGTTTCCCAATGTGACATTTCTGAACTCAGTACCATTGTCACTTCTTAGATATTGAATTTTTGCATTCGGGGTTCTATTAAGAACTCTTATGTGATCAATGATTTCTTGAGCAGCTTCATCCTTTGTCTCTAAGAACTTTACCCAAGTGTACCTCGAGTAATCATCCACCATTACCAGGGCATATCTCTTTCTTGCAAGAGATTGAACATTTACTGGACCAAACAAATCCATATGGATTAATTTGAGTGGATCAGTGTTGGTATTCAGTTGCTTTGACTTGTGCACTGATCTTTTCAATTTACCCATTTGATAATCCTCGCACAATCCTTCTTGACAGAATTCCTGTTGAGGTAGTCCTCTCACCAAATCCATCTTCATCAGAATATTCATATTCTTGAAATTGAGATGGGAGAGCTTCTTGTGCCAAAGCATGCTTTCACCAACTGATGCTTTACTGTAAAAATAGTAAGCCTTGTCTTTCTTCACATAATTTAAGTCTGCAACAAACAAGCTTCCTTTCCTGACTCCTTTCAAGGAGAGGCTTCCATCCTTCTTGTGATAGATATTGCAAACCATCATATCAAAGTCAACCTTGAATCCCCTGTCACTGAACTGGCTAACACTGAGTAGGTTATGCTTCAATCCATCTACAAGAGCAATGTCTTCAATGACAACATTTCCAATTTCCAAACAGCCATATCCCACAGTGTAACCTTTGCTGTTGTCTCCAAAAGTTATGATTGCGCCGGCTTTCTCCACAACATGTGATAGCAGGACTATATCACCTGTCATGTGTCTAGAACATCCACTATCGATGATCCACATGACTTGCTTCTGCTTTTTGCCCTGCAAAACAGATGAATTTAATTTGCATCTGGTACCCAAACTCTGTTGGGTCCTGCAGTTACAGAATTATTATTCATATCATTCTGTTTCACATTTGAATCAACACTAGAATCCTCCTGTTTGACTTCTTTCATAGTCCACTTAGGCTTAGAGTTAGACTTGGTCTTTCTCTTGGTGGATGTTGCCTTTTTACCAACATAGGCAGGCTTAGAAGTCTCAGCAGTTTGCATATAGGAACATCTTTCAGTAGACAGAATAGTCGAGCTACCTTTGATAGTACCTTTCTTTCCCTCTGTGTTGATAGCAGGCTTGAAAGTTGCTGTCTTGGGTTCTCTCTTGACAGTATCTTTTGAAGTTTCTATCATATCCTTGTTGACAGCTACTTTAGAACATTCTGTCTGATTGCTTGGCAAAGTTTCTATCACGGGAGACTTGACAGTATCTTTCCCTTCATCTAGTCTGCTATCAATGCACTCATCCTCATCAAGAAGCTTTTGTTTGATGAACAGAGAGGTTTCATCAAAATCAGCTTGAAGATTTTTGAAAATCGGTTTGTAAACTCTTTTGAGAATATGAAGTTTGACAGCATCACTATCATCAAGAGCAATTACCTTTCCATACCTCCTACCATACTCGAAACCTATACCTATCTTTTGATTCTCAGTGTGATTATCATGATATTCCTGGACTAACTTAGAAGAATTTCTAAATGCTTTGAGTTTAAACTCATTTTCTGCAATTTGATTCCTGAGAAATTCTTCTATTTCCTTAGCACAGACAATATCATTTTTCAATCTAGTATTCTCTTGAGCTAACGAATCTAGAGGACTGGTTCTAAGCAATAACATTTCATTTTTAGATTTGAGAGTTTCACTTTGTTTAGTTAACTTAACAATTTCTTCGTGAGTAGCAGATAAACTAACATGAATGTTAAACATCTCAGCACTTAAATCTTCCATGGTATGCTTGTATTCAGTTTTAGACATATCAAGTAAGACTAGAGATGGTACCTGAGTTGAGGAACTAGAAGCTTCATCATCAGATTTAGCCATGAGGGCCAAGTTTACAAACTCTTCTTCTTCCTCATCTTCAAAATCATCCCAGCATTTTACTTCAGCCATATAGGCTTTACCTTGATTCCTCTTAAACTGATTTCCAGATCTTTTTCCTTAATTCTGTTTTGGTCTTCTGCATTCAGTAGCAAAATGACCTAGCTCATTGCAGTTGTAACACCTGAACTTCGACCTATCCACCATCCCGGTCTTGTATCCACCTCCCGTGGCACCACCAGTAGCTTTTGAAAAACTCCCCTTGTTGAACTTAGATGTTTGACCCTGTGGCTTGTATGACTTGTCCCTTCTGAACTTGATGTTCTTGATTATCTTAGCCATATAAGCCATGGTTGGATTATCCATGCTTTCAATCTCTTCTATTATGTAGAAGTCTTCATCTTCAACGTCTTTGAGCTGCAGAACCACCTTCTCCTCGTCATCCAACACCTCTTCAATCTTCAATGGTGGTACTTATGTTGGTTGTGAACTTTGTGAGGATTCACTTGGACAAGCTACTTGTGGTTCATGAGCTACAAGGGCTCCTGACATGTTTGCCAACTTTCCTTTGGTTCCAGTTTGAGTAACTCTCTTTTGAAAGAGTTTGAGTTCGTATGATTTGAGCACACCATAAAGACTTTGTAGAGAGACATCGCTCAAGTTTCTTCCTTCTCTTATGGCTGTGACTTTGTGCTCAAGATGCTCAGGGAGAGTGAGCAGAAATTTGATGTTGATCTCCTTTCTATCATAGAACTTCCCATGAATTTGTAACTCTGCTATTAGCCTATTGAACCTTTCAAACATGTGTGTGAGTTCTTCGCTTGGCTTGGCCATGAAGGCTTCATATTGTGATACAAGGATTTGCCTTTGATTTTCTCGGACCTCTTCACTTCCTTCATACAGCAGCTCTATCTTACTCCACATCTCTTTTGCAGATGAACATCCCATGACATTACCACACATGGATTTGTCTAAAGTGAGAGAGTCGAGCAAGATAAGTTGTAAGTAGTCATCCAAGGCTACTTTCTCCTTTTCGGTCTCTATGTGTAAGAACCCTAATTTTTGGTAATATTTTCTTTTATTTAATATCATGTGGAATTGTCAATTTGGAACCTTTCTAGTCATCCCTGTTGATTAATAGAATTGATTGTCTGAGAAATTGTGTTGTTGCATTCACTATGTAAGATAAAAGGAAGATTGTGAAGGCAAGAGTCTTATTGTTAGTAAGATTTATAAAACTTGGGATTTGAGAATGATTAGAGTATTAAAAGATTTATTAAGGATTATGACGAGGAATTATGGACATTCGAGGAATTTACACAATTAAGTACTTAAGGAATTATAGGGGAAATCTCTACGCGACAAAATATTATTACGAGAGATTAATTAAGATACGATACGAATTAAAGATTAAATGACAAGCATTGGTGGAAGAATAATGATACAAGGAGTAGTATTGCATGCAAGTCCCATGCAACCAAGTGGTTAGGAATAAGCAAACTAGTTAATGGAAGAGGAATAGTAACTAGTTACATTGCTTTTCAAAAAGAGGAGACAAGTAGTACATGAGGCCATACCTATGCTAGTACCTTGCTTATACATACAACATTATGTATCACCCAACACCTTTTAACACAATTATTCAACCAAAGCAACACAAAAATCAAAAACCAAAAACACAAACCCCCCCCTCCAAGAAGCTCTCGGCCAAGGCTAAAGGAGAAGAAACAAATTTCTTCCTCCTCCATTTCCCATCACTCATAAATCAAGACATAATTCCTAGGCCCTCACCATAATCTAAGCAAGGTATGTTAAGAGTTTCAAGCCATTTTATCCATCCAATTTCAAGATATTAATTATAATAGATATTGTGAATAGTAACCATGTTTGGTTTTTCTTTTAGATATTGGATTGTAAGGGTTGTAGGAGACCATTCAAGGTGTTATTGAGTTTTGTAGTGCTTATCCAAGGCTCCTAGGTGCTCAAGAAGGTATAAAAATCACAAACCCTTTTGGTCATGTAGAGTTTATAATGTTTGGTGATAGATCCATGTGTTATAGTGTTAATCTTGGTTGTATAAGTAATGGATGACATGGATCTTGAGTTTTGATGTTGTGATTGTGATTTTTATGATTGTGGATAGTATATGTATCTCCATGAATGTTATAAAGCATGAACGAAGTGAATTAGGTATTGGTTGTGTTGTGGAATTGAGAGAATTGGTTGATCTAAGTGATACATGCTTGCTGAGTTTTTCCAGGAACATTGACCTGACTTGTAACATGGTTTTGAACCCTCAAATCTTGTCCCCTGAGGTCCTACCATATATTGTTGGAAAGATAATTGAATTTAGTTTCTGTAAATGTAAGGTTCATGACTAGGTGATGTATAGATTTTAAGTTATGGCCGGAGAAGTAAATTCTGTTTCTGGATTCCGGACTGCACTAAGTGACCCCCTTGTGAACCTTGTTTAAACCCCTAAAAATATATGTGGGATCATGGAAAAATTTGAGAAACTAGGAAATGCAGTGGTGAAGACTACCCAAAAAGAATTGGATTAAAATATGAATTTTTGAATTTTATAAAAATGCTAGAGTAAATTTCGCGCAAGGGAAAAAGTCGTTAGTAGAGCATGATTCTAGGGGTAATGGTTATGATTCGAATGTGGTAACTAAATTAAGTCGAATAAGTGACGAGCGTAATCGAGTGATGACATGAACCTATAGTAGGGCTAGAATGTCATAAGACGAAGTCGTTAAGTTAATTTCGTACCCCCTAAAACCCCGTAATTAAAGAGATATTGATTAAGGTACTAATGAGTTGTTATTGCTTATGTATAGATCGTTCCACTCCGCACGCTCGACCACCCCAACCAAACCAAGGCAAGTTTACTTTTCAAAACTTATACATATACAAGGACTTTCACTGTTGTGTTTATAGTTTTCAATTATATCAAATGTTATGTTTATCGAAGTATTGATGCAATTGAGATTGTATAAGTACATATATGTTTGTACCCCTTGAACTTAGATTGAATTGTTTTCTTCGGACAACGACTCTAGCAATAGAGGTCGTAGCGGTCCGTATATAATATTGACCGGGGAGCGGTATATTATTATATCGTATCTAGATTGCGAAAACCCGAAGGGTCATTCGGGGAGTATCGTATACTCAAGTAATTATGTTCATATCTTCGTAAATACTCGAAACCCTATCTTGGATTAAAAGTTTATTTTATCGAATAATTATTTTAATAATTATTAATATTAAATCTTAAAATATTATTTATTAATTATTGTTCATTATTTTAAAGATGAAGTCAATCCAAGATACATTTAATACTTTCAAACTCGAACTCTTTCGAACTCAAAACATTTTTGAAAACCCCCGGTCAGGTTCTGCTTCTTGTATGATTTCAAGAATCATCGGTCGACTGATGTTGGACCTCAATTACTCTGTTTTCAATCAAAATCAAGTTTTTAAAAGAAAAAGAAAAAGGGACTCTGGCAGGTGTGGGAACCGTTGACGAACGATTCCCGGGATGTGTAAGCGGCCGTGAGCCAGGCGGTCCATCAATTATTATTCCGGCCCAGGTGTTGCCGAAGGATGATTACGGATGTAGTTTTCATCGAGGGTGATTACAGATGTAGTTTTCACCCGGGGATAGTTACGGATGTAGTTTCTATCCTTCTACCGGTAGAGAAGACCCGCAGATTATTGGACTTGGATGTGGCGACTGATCATCGTCAATCCTTGTCAGGTTTTATGTTTTCTTTAAGTCTCATTCCTCCATTTTGGAAAAATGCTTTGACACTGCTTCTTAGGCTTTTGTGCCAAGTTGCTGATAGTGTTCTATTTTGACGAGAAAGATGTTGACTCAATACAGTATCTAGAACTGCAAGTTTATTTTTAAAACAATGGCACATATTGTTGCACCTTCGGAATTTATCAACAATGACAAGTGATTTTATATCTGATTGATACAAACAAGTTATAACTGCTAATCATATGAAATGTTATATTGCTTACCTTATACATATATTTCTTGTTGAGCTATAGTTGCTCACTCTTGCTTGTTTTCAAATTTACAAACACAACAGCTAAGCGAAATGGCAAGATCCAGACATACTGCTCGAAAGCAGGTGACTAGACCCGAGCCAGCAGTTGAGATTCCACCGGTAGGCCCCATTAGCCGGATTGGTTGGCAGCTTTTGTTAATTTGTTTTATTTATAAGTATGACCTGTGCAAGGCAGTGTACCGTAACAAACTTTCAAGCCGCCAACTTCGCTTCATATCGAAGTGTTGCTGGTAGCATAAATACTATTTAATTCGGTCTGTAATAACTCTGATACTTTTATTACTGTTTAATCAATGTTGTGACGTTTCTGAGGCTCTAACCTGTGTGTGTGTGCGGTGTGAGTTTATTGTGGGGTCGATGGCTGTTTCATATATATTATGTGCAAGAACAGGTATGTTATTATTGGAAAATGGACCGTGAGCGCCTAGATCTCCGACCCCGGATCTGGGGGCGCCACAGAAATGGTATCAGAGCGAGGTTACAGTTCTCAGAAACGATAGTAATTTAAGAAAGCAACCCTAATAATAATAACAATAATAATAACCCTAATAACAACCTTAATAATACCTAGAACTCTCATCGAGTTTGTAGTCGGGTTATCGGATATAGCCCTGACTTTAAGGCCCGTGAGGGAACTACTCCTTAAACCTTTCTTTTTTGGTTAGTGACCCACCTTATTTTTCCTTGTGTAGATGGAGGAGATACCAGACCCTGAGGCTTTCAAGAGAGAGCATGATGAGGCACTAATGCGAGATACCGAGGATCCTGAGGAGGATATGGGTGCTGACTCTGAGCTCGGCCCCTGGATTACGCTGATAGGAGATACTGATGATGAGGATCCCGTTGAGGAGCCCTTTGAGCCTGAGCCTGAGCCTGTTACCCCATCTCCTGTAGCTACTGATGAGGAGAGTGTGAGATCCGGTAGGGGTCGTGTTGTGTCACCCCCACCTTCTCCACAGACATCTAGCCCTGTTTCATCGGACGGTGACTCTGAGGATGATACTTCTGGCGAGGAGGAGCTTGACCCTACCCCTGCCACTGCTCCTGCTCCTGCTACTGCTGCTGCACCTGCTCCTGTTCCTGTCATACCACCTCCACCGATGGACCTACCCTCAGTGTCGGGTATTGAGCACGCTTACGTGGTACAGTTCCTGACCCGAGACTTACTTTCTGCAGAGGCCCAACTTAACGAGGCGAGGCGGGCACTAGTGGAGGAGCGCGAGGCGCGCTTGAGGATCCAGGCTGAGATGAGGACCGCTGTTGCTAGGAGGACTAGGGCTCGACTGTGACAGCCCTAGATCCGGGGTCAGGGATCCAGGTCATCACGGTCCAATTTCCATTTAAACAAATTATATTCTTGGTACTTAAATAATTTAATGATGTTATATACGCATGTTGTTGACCCCACACTTATATCCACACACACACGCCAGTCATATGCTCAGAGAACAATATCCAACATGATAACAGTTAAAGTAAAGTTATTATTATTACAGAACCAAAATATATAAGTAGTGTTGCTGAATAATACTTCTACAGGAAGCATATTCACAACCACAATATATTACAATCTTTCCTTAGTTATCTTACACACGTTACACATACCCTGAATATTAATAAATAAGGGCTACCTCGGGTATAGGCGACAGATCTCTATCGCACATCCCGACCCTTACCCGCTTCCGGGGCGTGGTGCGACGTATCGGCGGCATCGGCTATAGCTGTGGTGTAAACATAGGCAAGAGTGAGCTATACAGCTCAGCAAGAGATATTTTTTTTTTTTTAAAACTTGGTTTGGGTTAAACAATATATATATATATATAAAAGAAAGACTTGAAAATACTTGATATGCATCTAATGAATATTTTAAATAAAATGAAAAAGGGTGCATTTGTAAAACAAAATGAAGAAAACATTTTCTAAGAACATTTATAATAAGGTTTGCATTAATAAAACATTTTTCTGAAAACATTTAAGTCATGCTTGAACAATAATAAACATGTCCAAATGTGCGTATAGAAATCTTGCTTGTGCAACCACACACCAACATAAACTTACTTATAATTAAATTCGACATCACTTTTCTTTCGATGCAAATATAATATCAGCTTCTCTTCAAATTCCTTAAAGCATTTACTTTTCATATTGTTCCTTTTTTTTTTTTTTACACATAAGATTTTACTGCCAAAAACATTTTCACAATCCCTTTTTAAGAGTTTAGGGGAATTTTCACCGTAACCAAATACGTCAGGACGATGATCAGTCGCCCTCCGTATCTGTCCCTTTTTACTACAAGTAGAAGGAGGAAGGTTCTCCACTGCATCCCCCTGGAGGAAAGTTCTCCACAATCCCCCCTCGGCAACACATGGGCTGGAAATATAATATTGCAAGTTGGACCGCATTGAACTCAGTCCCAAAGATTGAATTCCCCTTTTTATCGAAAACATTTATTCAGAAAATTCCTTTCATCATTCCATAACTCATTTACCTCTTTTATACATAAAGTACCTTGTATTAATCATGTTCATAAATCTTTTTCAGAAATTAGGAAACACGTTCCTTGCCCAGTGGCAATATGAAATCATATATGCGTAGACACATTTTCGGTGAAACCATTTTTCCAAGCATTTATAATTTATTAAAGCAAAGTTTAAAGAACTCTTGCCTGGAAGGGTCGTAGGTATAACGTGTCCCTGGTCCGTCCGGCGATCTATAAACAATCCAAACTTATTCTTGTCAATCACTTGACATTTTTTTAATAAGCCAAGTATCTACTTTACTTAGCTAAAATACGTTTCTATGTTAACCCTTATTATTGCCATTATGAGCTGACACTTATTCGCTATCAAGGTACGTCATTACACTATACATGATAGATACTTAAGCTATATAAGTCTTAGGGTTTATTGTTTACTCGCGAAGATCATACCTCAACATTTAGTATCCATTTTCTAAGTGGTTTTCAAAGTTATCACCAAGTGTCCTTTTTGTAGGTTTCTTCGCACTTAACCTCGATTCAAACATTTTTATAAAATTGAAAAATGCTTATTTTGACATGAGGTCAGGAGCTATTTCTCTCGGGTATTCTCTGTTTTAAGTGTTAAATGCAATTTCGGCATTATAATAACGGCTATAAATCGGTTAATTCCAAAATTTCCACCTTTCCAAATCCATTGCTCAACTCATATTTCAATCCCTACACCATGTGGTCATCTTACCATCCATGGTTACAAGCACAACATTCATTCATATTCAACCAAACACTTATATATACTTAGATAATCATGCTCTCTAACTTTAACATAAACTAATCTCATAAGCCATGCATAATCTCATATTCAAGCTAGGGTTTCAAGAATATCATACCTTCCTTGGTGTATAAGTGAGCTTATCAAGCCTTGTTTGAACCTTATCTAGCCTTGGTATAGCTTATATGATCAAGAGAAGCCATGAAACAAAGAGTTAGTTTATGTAATTACTATTCATCATCACTTTCTCTTAAATTTTTGGATCATAATTAACTTAGTAAATGATGATGAGTTTATAACCATACCTTCTACTCTTCTCCCTCTTTAATATAGGCTATTAATTGTAATAATTGCTTGGTGAAATCTCCTTCCTCCTCTCCTTTCTACACCTTGGCCGAGAGCACCAAAACAAGGGTGTTTGTTTCTTCTTTTTTTTTTTTAGCTAATACTCATCTAATCCTTGTATTATTGGTATTAATACTTGGATGCATCTGTAAGAACCCTAATTTTTGGTAATATTTCCTATTATTTAATATCTTGTGACATTATCATTATGGAACCTTTCTAGTCATCCCTGTTGATTTATAGAAGTAATTGTCTGAGAAACTGCGTTGTTGCATTTATTATGTAAGATATACAGAGAGATTGTGAAGGCAAGAGTCTTACTGTTAGTAATATTTATTAAACTTGGGATTTGAGAATGGTTAGAATATTAAAGGATTTATTAAGAGTTATGACGAGGAATTATGAACATTCAAGGAATTTACACAATAAGTACTTAAGGAATTATAGGGGAAAATCTCTACGCGACGAAATATTATTACGAGAGAATAATTAAGATACGATACAAAGTAAGGATTAAATGACAAGCATTGGTGGGAGAATAATATTACAAGGAAAGAAATTACATGCAAGTGCCATGTAACTGGCTATTTAGGAAAAGGAACTAGAAAGCATAAAGTAGAAGTGAATAGTGACATGTATGATGGGTGATGTACCTAGGGGACAATAGGGCATGGGAGGCAACCTAGACTCTAGCTTGGCAACATGTGACTACACCTAATACCCACAATAATACATATCCTACTTACCATTTTCTTACCATTCAAAACAAAACAAAAAGAAAAACACTCCCCCCCCCCCCTTAGAAAAAGCTCTCGGCCGAACTACTAGGAGAGAGAGGGAGAGATTTTCTCTCCAACATTTCTTCATCTACAACCTCAAGCAAAAATCCTAGGGCTTCCTTGCATCATAATAGAGGTATGGTATCAATTTCATAGCCTTCCATCCATTGATTCATGAGATATAAATTGTTGAAAGTTTAGAGAGGTGTTAACATAAGTTGTTATCTTTTAGATCTTGAAGGATTAAGGTTTGTGAGGGCTCATACAAGTGTTCTTAGTTGTTGTAAAGCTCATCCAAGGTCTTTAGCTACTCAAGAAGGTATAAAATCTCAAACCCCCCTTGGTTATGTATTGTTCATATAATATGGTAGTAGATCCATGTGTTTTAGGACTTATCTTGGATGTATATGTATTGGATAGCATGGATCTTGAGTTTTGATGTTGAGATTGTGATTTTTATGACTATGGTTAATATATATATTTCCATGAGTGTTATGAGTCATGATCTAAGTGTATTAAGTGGTGATTATGTTATGGAAGTATGAAAAAATGGTTGATCTAAGTGATTTGAGCTTGCTGAGTTTGTCCAGGAACTTTGATCTGTGTTGTAGCACGATTTTGAACCCCCAAATGATGTCCCCTGATGTCCTACCTTATATTTTTGGAAATATAATTGAATTTAGTTTCTGGAAATGTAAGGTTCATAGCTAGATGATGTGTGGAGTTTTAGTTATGGCCGGAGGAGTAAATTCTGTTTCTGGACTATGGACTGCATTAAGTGACCCCCTTGTGAACCTTGTTTAAACACCTTAAAATATATTTGGGATCGTGGAAAAATTTTAGAATGTAGGTAATGCAGTGGTGAAGACCACCCAAAAGGAATTGGATTAAAATATGAATTTTTGGATTTTATAAAAATACTAGAGTAAAATTCGCGCAATGGAAAAAGGTCGATTAATGGAACATTATTCTAGGGTTAGTGGTTATGATTCGAACGTGGTAACTAAATTAAGTCGAGTAAGTGACGAGCGTAAATGAGTGATGACATGGACCTATAGTGGGGCTAGGGAGTCATAAGACGAAGTCGTTAAGTTAATTTCGTACCCCCTTAAAACCCCGTAATTGGAGAGAAATTGTTAAGGTACTAACGAACGATTATTGTTTATGTATAGATCGTTCGAATCCGCACACTCGACCACCCCAACCAAACCAAGGCAAGTTTACTTTTCAAAACTTATCCCTATACAAGGATTTTCACTGTTGTGTTTGTAGTTTTCAAATTATATCAAATGCTATGTTTATCGAAGTATTGATGCAATTGAGATTGAACAAGTACATGTATGCTTTTACCCCTTGAACTTAAATTGAAATGTTTCTTCGGACAACGACTCTAGCAATAGAGGTCGTAGCGGTCCGTATATACTATTGACCGGGGAGCGGTATATTATTATATCGTATCTAGATTGCGAAAACCCGAAGGGTCATTCGGGTGGTATCGTATATTCAAATAACTATTGTTATATCTTTGTAAATACTCGAAACCCTATCTTGGATTAAAAGTTTATTTTATCGAATAATTATTTTATTAATTATTAATATTAAATCTTAAAATATTATTTATTAATCATTATTCATTATTTAAAGGCAAAGTTAATCCAAGATACTTTTAATACTTTCAAACTCGAACTCTTTCGAACTCAAAACATTTTCGAAAACCCCCGGTCAGATTCTGCTTCTTGTATGATTTCAAGAATCATCGGTCGACTGATGTCGAACCTCAATTACTCTGTTTTCAATCAAAATCAAGTTTTAAAAGAAAAGAAAAGGGGCTCTGGCAGGTGTGGGAACCGTTGACGAACGATTCCCGGGATGTGTAAGCGGCCGTGAGCCAGGCGATCCATCACTTATTATTCCGGCCCAGGTGTTGCCGAAGGATGATTACGGAAGTAGTTTTCATCGAGGGTGATTACGGATGTAGTTTTTCACCCGAGGGATAGTTACGGATGTAGTTTCTATCCTTCTACCGGTAGAGAAGACCCGCGGATTATTGGACTTGGATGTGGCAACTGATCATCGTCAATCCTTGTCAGGTTTTTGTGTTTTCTTGAAGTCCCATTCCTCCATTTTGGAAAAATGCTTTGACACTGCTTCTTAGGCTTTTGTGCCAAGTTGCTGATAGTGTTCTATTTTGATGAGAAAGATGTTGATTCAATGCAGTATCTAGAACTGCAAGTTTATTTTGAAAATAAGGGCACATATTGTTGCACCTTCGAGATTTATCAACTATGACAAGGGATTTTATAACTGATTGAAACAAACAAGTATATCAACTGCCAATCATATGAAATGTTATATTGCTTATCTTATACATATATTTCTTGCTGAGCTATAGTTGCTCACTCTTGCTTGTTTTCAAACTTTACAAACACAACAGCTAAGCGAAATGGCAAGACCCAGGCAGACTGTTCGAAAGCAGGTGACTAGGCCCGAGCCACCACTTGAGATTCCACCGGTAGGCCCCATTAGCCGGATTGGTTGGCAGCTTTTGTTAGTACGTTTTATTTATCAGCATGACCTGTGCAAGGCAGTGTATCGTAACAAACTTTCAAGCCGCCAACTGCGCTTCATATCGAAGTGCTGCTGGTAGCATAAATACTATTTAATTCGGTCTGTAATAACTCTGATACTTTTATTACTGTTTAATCAATGTTGTGACGTTTCTGAGGCTCTAACCTGTGTGTGTGTGTGCGGTGTGAGTTTATTGTGGGGTCGATGGCTGTTTCATATATATTATGTGCAAGAACAGGTATGTTATTATTGGAAAATGGACAGTGAACGCCTAGATCTCCGACCCCGGATCTGGGGGCGTCACAGAAATGGTATCAGAGCGAGGTTACAGTTCTCAGAAACGATAGTAATTTAAGAAAGCAACCCTAATAATAATAACAATAACGATAACCTTAATAACAACTTTAATAATACTTAGAACTCTCATCGAGTTTGTAGTCGGGTTATCGGATATAGCCCTGACTTTGAGGCCCGTGAGGGAACTACTCCTAAAACCTTCTTTTATGGTTAGTGACCCACCTTATTTCCCTTGTGTAGATGGAGGAGATACCAGACCCTGAGGCTTTCGAGAGGGAGCATGATGAGGCCCTGATGCGAGAGACCGAGGATCCTGAGGAGGATATGGGTGCTGACTCCGAGCTTGGCCCCTGGATTACAGTGATAGATAGTACTGATGATGAGGATCCCATTGAGGAGCCCTTTGAGCCTGAGCCCGAGCCAGAGCCTGTTACCCCATCTCCTGTAGCTACTGATGAGGAGAGTGTGAGATCCGGCGAGGGTCGTGTTGTGTCACCCCCACCTTCTCCACAGACATCTAGTCCTGTTTCATCGGACGGTGACTCTGAGGATGACACTTCTGGTGAGGAGGAGCTTGACCCTACCCCTGCTACTGCTCCTGCTGCTGCTGCTGCACCTACTCCTGTTCCTGTAATACCAACTCCACTGGCGGACCTACCCCCAGTGTCGGGTACTGAGCATGCTTACGTGGTACAGTTCCTGACCCGAGACTTACTATCTGCAGAGGCCCGACTTAACGAGGCGAGGCGGGCACTAGTGGAGGAGCGCGAGGCGCGCTTGAGGATCCAGGCTGAGATGAGGACCACTGTTGCTAGGAGAACTAGGGCTCGACTCCACCGGATTGAGATGAGGAGTCGCGATAGGATTCTTGGTTTAGGGATCCGCGGGGGCGGAGTAATCCAGGCTAGGGATGCTAGGCGTGTTGTGCGTCGTGCATTTGCCCGAGTGAGGACCTTGCTCCGTCGCGGCGCGGCCCCGTGATGTGTTACTGATAGCTCAGTCCCCTAGGTTCAGATGACATTAGTGTGTCGATTTTGCGGGATAGTTGACTTGTGCAGTGGTATCCTTTCTGACCAGTGGATGAGTAGACTGACCTACAGATATGTAGATGTGACTTCGGGTAGTATGTATGGATGTAGCCCTACTTTTTGTAGCCTGACTATTCGGATGATGTATTTGTATTTGTTCCACTTTTGCTAGACTTTGACATCGGAACTATGTATTGGCTCTAACATCCAAACTTGTGATAACCCTTGTACCGTACTTATTTAGTTTCAGTTTCCTTAATATTGCCTCAACTGCTTTACTTTTTGATGCCATGCTTTACTGTTTTGATATACAACTGTGATTATACAATTGCTACAAGCCACAAATACAACCATACTGTTTCAAATTTACGATATGCGATTTCAAATTGTTTTCTACAATTTCCAAAAATGTTCCTACAATCTTTAAAAATAAATTTTTTCAAAAAAAAAAGTGTTTTGAACTTTTGAAAAATATTTTTGAGGTTTCGAAATTTTGAAAACTCTTGTAAATGTTTTCGCATCCCAGAGGGATTTTTCCCCAAAAATGTTTGACATTTTATCTCCAACATCGGATTATTAAAACTTTTGCACTTCCACCCTTATGAGGAGGAACGATACGCTCCTGACCCGTGCAAACGCTGTCAGGTAATTGGAAAACCCTAACCCCTTTCTTGTCTTATTATCAGAATCATGCCACCCAGAAGAATGAACACTCGAGCTCACCCGATCAGTTCTGAGGGCCAGGGTAGCCACCATGGAGCCGGAGGCCACCAGAACCATGAAGGGGAGAATGCCAACCTAAGTGAGAATGAGGGCAACGATCACAACTTGTTTGATGACTCTGAGTATGAAGAAGAAGAAGCTGGTGATGATACCCGAGAGGTAGAACATCCTAGGGGAGGCCCTATGGAACAGTTCATGGAGTTACTTAGGCAGAACTTGGACCGTCCCCCAGTTCAGCAACCACCCCAGAATGCTAATGCTAATGCTTTCCGGAACTTCAAATCCCTGAAACCCCCAGAATTTAAAGGAACTGCCGACCCGGTCGAGGCAAGGGCCTGGCTGAAGGAAATGGAAAAATCTTTCGAGATACTAGGTGTCGCTGAGGAGCAGAAGACTGTTTTCGCCACTTACCTTCTGAAGGGTGAGGCAAACTATTGGTGGGAAGCTAAGAAGAATTTGGAAGGAAGAGGTGTGGTAACCTGGGAGAGATTTAGCGAGCTGTTCTTGGAGAAGTACTTTCCTAGGTTCGTGGAGACACAAATGGAGCTGAAGCAAGGAAATATGACGGTGGCCGAGTATGAGGCCAAATTTACTGAGTTGTCGAGGTTTGTGCCGGAATATGTGAACTCTGAGGCAAAGAGGGCCCGAAGGTTTCAATTAGGGCTAAAATAATGGATTCAGAATTGTGTGGCGGTTCTTGAGCTGACAGACTATGCCACCCTGGTACAGAAAGCGTCAATTGTTGAGGCTGGGAGTGAACAGATGCAGAAAGAGAGGGAAGGAAAGAAGAGGAAGTTGGATAGTCGAAAGGGAAACTCTGCTGGTGGGAGCTTTCCGAGCAAATTTAAGCGAGGAACGATGTCCCAACCAAGCGGGAACTTTGGAACCAAGAGAGCTGAAAGTTGGAGTGTGGGCCAGGGCGGCCGACCGCAGGGATCGTCTTACTCTACCCCATCCCGAGCCCAACCTCCAGAATGCAATAAATGTGGAAGGAGACATGCGGGCGTGTGTAACCTGCAAGATGTGAAGTGCTTCAAGTGTGGGCTGACAGGGCATTATGCTAACGCCTGTCGCGAAACTAGTAACAACCCGAGTGTCGGAGGTAATTGCTTCAAGTGTGGGAAACCAGGGCACCGAATGAGGGAATGTATGTCCTCTGGGCCAGCTGCATCGAGAGTGAGTGGAACTGCTTCTAACAAGGCCCCTACTACAAGAACTTTTAACATGACGGTGCAGGATGCCGTGAGGAACACGGATGTGATTGCAGGTACCCTATTACTCAACTCAGTTAAAGCAAATGTTTTATTTGATTCGGGAGCTACCAAGTCTTTCATATCTCTAGATTTTGTATGTCGGTTAGGCCTTAAGACTGAACCATTGAAAGACAGATTGCAAATAGAGATAGTTAATCATGAAATTATTCCCGTTAGCCAAGTATGTCCAGGTTGTGACCTAGAAATAGAAGGGCGACACTTTCGGGTAGAATTAATACCTTTTAAACTAGGGGAGTTTGACGTAATAGTAGGTATGGATTGGTTAACAACCCACAGAGCCCAGATTGATTGCGTCAAGAAGAAAGTAAGTTTGAGACTGCCAGGGGACGAGGAACTAGTGTTTAGTGGGAAACGGCAAAACCAAAAGTTCCTGACTACGATTCAAGCTAAGAGGTTGTTATGTAAAGGATGCGAAGCCTATTTAGCCTATGTGAAGGATACCAAGAAAGAGGCACCAAACCTGCAGGAAATCCCTGTCGTTAATGAGTTCGCGGACGTATTTCCGGACGATCTTCCCGGACTACCACCCGATAGGGACATCGAGTTTGCTATAGACTTAGTTCCGGGTACGGCCCCAATTTCGAAAGCCCCATATCGGCTAGCCCCAGTGGAGATGAAAGAGCTGGCCACTCAGTTACAAGAGTTGTTGGATAAAGGGATGATAAGACCTAGTGTGTCACCGTGGGGAGCCCCGGTGTTATTCGTGAAAAAGAAGGACGGCAGCATGAGATTATGTATAGATTACTGGGAGTTGAACAAGGTGACTATAAAGAATAAGTATCCCTTGCCCAGGATAGATGACCTGTTTGACCAATTGAAAGATGCAGTTTATTTCTCTAAGATTGATTTGCGGACCGGGTACCACCAGTTAAAGATTAAACCAGAAGATATACCAAAGACGGCCTTTCGCACCCGGTATGGACACTATGAGTTCCTAGTGATGTCATTTGGGTTAACGAATGCCCCTGCAGCTTTCATGGACTTAATGAATCGAGTCTTCAAGAAATACTTGGACAAGTGCGTTATAGTCTTCATCGATGACATCTTGATTTATTCCAAGACGAAGGAGGAACATGCAGAGCACTTGAGGATTGTATTGGGAGCATTGAGAGAAGAAAAGTTGTACGCTAAGTTCTCGAAGTGCGAATTTTGGTTGAAGGAAGTTCAGTTTTTAGGGCATGTGATTATCGAACAAGGTATTCTAGTGGACCCAGCCAAAATAGAGGCTGTATCAAATTGGGAGAGACCAACCACTCCGACAGAGGTGAGAAGTTTCATAGGACTGGCTGGCTACTATAGGAGATTCGTCCAAGACTTTGCAAAGATAGCAGCCCCTTTGACCCGACTAACTCGCAAGACCGAGAAGTTTGTTTGGACTGAAAAATGCGAAGAGAGCTTTCAAGAGTTGAAAAAGAGGTTGGTTACAGCACCAGTACTAGCCCTACCTGATGATAAGGGAGATTTTGTGATTTATAGTGATGCATCCCATAAAGGTTTAGGGTGTGTGCTTATGCAGCACGGTAAGGTGATTGCTTATGCGTCCAGACAACTTAAGGAGTATGAGATAAGATACCCCACCCATGATTTGGAATTAACAGCGATAGTTTTTGCTTTGAAGATCTGGAGACATTATCTGTACGGAGAAAAGTGTGAAATCTACACGGATCACAAGAGCTTAAAGTACATATTCACTCAGAAAGAGTTAAACATGAGGCAGAGGAGATGGTTAGAGCTAATCAAAGATTCTGATTGTGAGATTCAATATCACCCAGGGAAGGCCAACGTGGTGGCCGATGCACTTAGCCGAAAGGAGAAGCTTAAGATGATAACGTCAGTGGACGAATTGATCAAGGACCTTGAGAAACTGGAGATTGAAGTGAGGTTACCAGGAATTGGACAAGAGAGTCTAATGGAAATAAAAGTCCAACCACCGTTATTGGAAAAGATTAAGTTATGCCAGGAAAAGAAGATAGAAGAAGAAAAGAATTCGATGGAGAAAATTTTGACTGGCGAGGAAATTAAGTGTGAGAAGGACGGAAATGGAATTATGAGGTACGCATCGAGGATATGGATCCCGAACGTTCAAGAATTAAAGGACGAGATTTTGCAAGAGGCTCATAGTTCGAGGTACTCAATTCACCCTGGAGGCACTAAGATGTATAGAGACCTGAGAGAATACTATTGGTGGCCAAATATGAAGAAGGACGTGGCAGAGTGGGTAAGTAAATGCTTGACATGTCAAAGAGTAAAGGCCGAACACCAGAGGCCCAGTGGATTGTTGCAACCCTTAGAGATACCCGAGTGGAAATGGGAGCAGATTGCGATGGACTTTGTGGTCGGATTACCAAGGACCATGACTAATCATGATGCCATTTGGGTAATTATCGATAGGTTGACCAAGTCAGCATATTTTCTTCCAATCAACGAGAGATATACTGTCGACAAGCTGGCAGATATTTACTTAAAGGGGATTGTGGTTAGACATGGGGTTCCTATGAGCATTGTATCAGATAGAGACCCAAGATTCAACTCCAGGTTCTGGAGAAGTTTTCAGGATTGTGTGGGGACCAAGTTAAACATGAGTACTGCATATCATCCCCAAACAGACGGACAGAGTGAGAGAACCATCCAGACCATCGAGGACATGTTGAGGGTATGTGCCATTGATTTTAAGGGAAGTTGGGATGACCACTTGCCGTTGATCGAATTTTCTTACAACAACAGTTACCATGCGAGTATAGGCATGCCCCCATATGAAGCTTTATACGGACGAAGATGTCGGTCTCCCTTGTATTGGGAAGAAGTTGGAGAGCTCATAAGCGGACGGCTGGTAGCGGCCCAAGACAGACAGAAGAAGTATGCGGACCAGACCCGCAAGGACAAAGAATATGAGGTAGGAGAGTTTGTGATGTTGAAAGTATCATCGTGGAAAGGATTGATGAGATTTGGTAAGAAGGGAAAGCTAAGCCCGAGATTTATTGGACCTTTTGAAATCTTGAAACGAGTTGGGAAGTTAGCCTACGAGTTGGCTTTACCCCCGAGCTTACAGCAAGTACATAATGTGTTCCATGTGTCCATGCTACGACCGTACCATACCGACTTCCGACATGTGATAGAACATGATCAAGTGGATCTGCAACCAGACTTAACATATGTCGAGCAACCCGTAGAAATCATGGATCGAAAAGAACAGGTGCTGAGGAACAAGGTTGTCAAACTAGTGAGAATCTTGTGGAGGAATCAGAATGTCGAAGAATCAACATGGGAACTAGAGAGTGCGATGCGTGAAAAGCACCCCCAACTGTTTTCAACCTGATTCCGGGACGGAATCCTTTTAAGGAGGGGAGGCTGTAAGAACCCTAATTTCTGGTAATATTTCCTTTTATTTAATATCTTGTGACATTATCATTATGGAACCTTTCTAGTCATCCCTGTTGATTTATAGAAGTAATTGTCTGAGAAACTGCGTTGTTGCATTTATTATGTAAGATATACAGAGAGATTGTGAAGGGAAGAGTCTTACTGTTAGTAATATTTATTAAACTTGGGATTTGAGAATGGTTAGAATATTAAAGGATTTATTAAGAGTTATGACGAGGAATTATGAACATTCAAGGAATTTACACAATAAGTACTTAAGGAATTATAGGGGAAAATCTCTACGCGACGAAATATTATTACGAGAGAATAATTAAGATACGATACGAAGTAAGGATTAAATGACAAGCATTGGTGGGAGAATAATATTACAAGGAAAGAAATTACATGCAAGTGCCATGTAACTGGCTAGTTAGGAAAAGGAACTAGAAAGCATAAAGTAGAAGTGAATAGTGACATGTATGATGGGTGATGTACCTAGGGGACAATAGGGCATGGGAGGCAACCTAGACTCTAGCTTGGCAACATGTGACTACACCTAATACCCACAATAATACATATCCTACTTACCATTTTCTTACCATTCAAAACAAAACAAAAAGAAAAACACTCCCCCCCTTAGAAAAAGCTCTCGGCCGAACTACTAGGAGAGAGAGGGAGAGATTTTCTCTCCAACATTTCTTCATCTACAACCTCAAGCAAAAATCCTAGGGCTTCCTTGCATCATAATAGAGGTATGGTATCAATTTCATAGCCTTCCATCCATTGATTCATGAGATATAAATTGTTGAAAGTTTAGAGAGGTGTTAACATAAGTTGTTATCTTTTAGATCTTGAAGGATTAAGGTTTGTGAGGGCTCATACAAGTGTTCTTAGTTGTTGTAAAGCTCATCCAAGGTCTTTAGCTACTCAAGAAGGTATAAAATCTCAAACCCCCCTTGGTTATGTATTGTTCATATAATATGGTAGTAGATCCATGTGTTTTAGGACTTATCTTGGATGTATATGTATTGGATAGCATGGATCTTGAGTTTTGATGTTGAGATTGTGATTTTTATGACTAGGGTTAATATATATATCTCAATGAGTGTTATGAGTCATGATCTAAGTGTATTAAGTGGTGATTATGTTATGGAAGTATGAAAAAATGGTTGATCTAAGTGATTTGAGCTTGCTGAGTTTGTCCAGGAACTTTGATCTGTGTTGTAGCACGATTTTGAACCCCCCAATGATGTCCCCTGATGTCCTACCTTATATTGTTGGAAAGATAATTGAATTTAGTTTCTGGAAATGTAAGGTTTATAGCTAGATGATGTGTGGATTTTTAGTTATGGCCGGAGGAGTGAATTCTGTTTCTGGACTATGGACTGCATTAAGTGACCCCCTTGTGAACCTTGTTTAAACACCTTAAAATATATTTGGGATCATGGAAAAATTTGAGAATGTAGGTAATGCAGTGGTGAAGACCACCCAAAAGGAATTGGATTAAAATATGAATTTTTGGATTTTATAAAAATGCTAGAGTAAAATTCGCGCAATGGAAAAAGGTCGATTAGTGGAACATTATTCTAGGGTTAGTGGTTATGATTCGAACGTGGTAACTAAATTAAGTCGAGTAAGTGACGAGCGTAAACGAGTGATGACATGGACCTATAGTGGGGCTAGGGAGTCATAAGACGAAGTCGTTAAGTTAATTTCGTACCCCCTTAAAACCCCGTAATTAAAGAGAAATTGTTAAGGTACTAACGAACGATTATTGTTTATGTATAGATCGTTCGAATCCGCACGCTCGACCACCCCAACCAAACCAAGGCAAGTTTACTTTTCAAAACTTATCCCTATACAAGGATTTTCACTGTTGTGTTTGTAGTTTTCAAATTATATCAAATGCTATGTTTATCGAAGTATTGATGCAATTGAGATTGAACAAGTACATGTATGCTTTTACCCCTTGAACTTAGATTGAAATGTTTCTTCGGACAACGACTCTAGCAATAGAGGTCGTAGCGGTCCGTATATACTATTGACCGGGGAGCGGTATATTATTATATCGTATCTAGATTGCGAAAACCCGAAGGGTCATTCGGGTGGTATCGTATATTCAAATAACTATTGTTATATCTTTGTAAATACTCGAAACCCTATCTTGGATTAAAAGTTTATTTTATCGAATAATTATTTTATTAATTATTAATATTAAATCTTAAAATATTATTTATTAATCATTGTTCATTATTTAAAGGCAAAGTTAATCCAAGATACTTTTAATACTTTCAAACTCGAACTCTTTCGAACTCAAAACATTTTCGAAAACCCCCGGTCAGATTCTGCTTCTTGTATGATTTCAAGAATCATCGGTCGACTGATGTCGAACCTCAATTACTCTGTTTTCAATCAAAATCAAGTTTTAAAAGAAAAGAAAAGGGACTCTGGCAGGTGTGGGAACCGTTGACGAACGATTCCCGGGATGTGTAAGCGGCCGTGAGCCAGGCGGTCCATCACTTATTATTCCGGCCCAGGTGTTGCCGAAGGATGATTACGGATGTAGTTTTCATCGAGGGTGATTACGGATGTAGTTTTCACCCGAGGGATAGTTACGGATGTAGTTTCTATCCTTCTACCGGTAGAGAAGACCCGCGGATTATTGGACTTGGATGTGGCGACTGATCATCATCAATCCTTGTCAGGTTTTTGTGTTTTCTTGAAGTCCCATTCCTCCATTTTGGAAAAATGCTTTGACACTGCTTCTTAGGCTTTTGTGCCAAGTTGCTGATATTGTTCTATTTTGATGAGAAAGATGTTGATTCAATGCAGTATCTAGAACTGCAAGTTTATTTTGAAAACAAGGGCACATATTGTTGCACCTTCGAGATTTATCAACTATGACAAGTGATTTTATAACTGATTGAAACAAACAAGTATATCAACTGCCAATCATATGAAATGTTATATTGCTTATCTTATACATATATTTCTTGCTGAGCTATAGTTGCTCACTCTTGCTTGTTTTCAAACTTTACAAACACAACAGCTAAGCGAAATGGCAAGACCCAGGCAGACTGTTCGAAAGCAGGTGACTAGGCCCGAGCCACCACTTGAGATTCCACCGGTAGGCCCCATTAGCCGGATTGGTTGGCAGCTTTTGTTAGTACATTTTATTTATCAGCATGACCTGTGCAAGGCAGTGTATCGTAACAAACTTTCAAGCCGCCAACTGCGCTTCATATCGAAGTGCTGCTGGTAGCATAAATACTATTTAATTCGGTCTGTAATAACTCTGATAACTTTATTACTGTTTAATCAATGTGTGACGTTTCTGAGGCTCTAACCTGTGTGTGTGAGTGTGGTGTGAGTTTATTGTGGGGTCGATGGCTGTGTTATGTTTATTATGTGCAAGAACAGGTATGTTATTAATGGAAAATGGACCGTGAGCGCCTAGATCTCCGACCCCGGATCTGGGGGCGTCACAGCATCTCTTTTATGTGTTGTCAAACATCCAAGGGTGCCACTTGTAGGCTCCAAAACATGCATACCCCTTTTGGTATTAATACTAAAAGACCATCTTATTTATGGTTGACTTGCATTTAAGTCCCTTGAATTTCTCCTTTTTCCCACCAATTATATTCCCTTGCACTTTTTAATAATATAATTATAATATTATTATTATTATTCATATATTATAACTGTTTATTTATTTATTTCTCTAATGTGGCACAATTTCCTCAAATCAATATTAACTCCAATATTCCTTGTTTATTTCCTCTTTATTTCTTGCTCTAAAAAAAAAATGTCCTCGCGCTTTCTCGAATATCCTCAATCTCTTTTACAAAATCACTTAACTTGTACCACATATCGATTTTGATAACATGAGATTAACTCCCTTTTTCCTTAAATACCATAGCTCCCTTTTTAGACGATAGATTATTCTTATCTAAATCTTCAACCAATTTCATCATTTATTGCACATAAACCTTCGAATCCAAATTCGTTAAAATATTCATTCATTAAAAGTACATCATAGCCATGATCACTATTCACTTACATACTCATTTACAACAAAAGTTTTAATTCTTCCAAAAATCTAGGTTCTTACAGTCTCCCCCCCTTAAAAGGATTTCGTCCCGGAATCATGTTGAAAATAGATGTGGGTACTTTTCTCTCATAGCGCTTTCTAATTCCCATGTGGCTTCTTCTATCCTTCGATTCTTCCAGAGCACCTTAACTATTGGAATAGTCTTGTTCCTTAGGACTTGCTCCTTACGATCAACAATCTCTACTGGCTTTTCCACATAAGTTAGATTTGGTTGTATATCCTCAACTTCATATTCTAAGACATGACTTGCATTAGGTCTATATTCTCTTAATAGAGATACGTGAAACACATTATGAACATGCTGCAAACTTGGGGGTAGTGCTAACTCATATGCAAGTTTTCCCACTCTCTTAAGAACCTCAAAAGGGCCAATATATCTGGGACTTAACTTTCCCTTCTTGCCAAATCGCATCAATCCTTTCCTTGGCGACACTTTTAACATGACATAATCTCCCACTTCGTACTCCCTATCCTTTCGTTTAAGATCTGCATATTTCCTTTGTCTATCCTGAGCTGCTGCTAAGCGTCCTTTGATCAATCTTATTGTATCCCGTGTCTTTTGAACCAATTCTGGACCCAAAATCTTTCGTTCACCTACTTCTTCCCAACATAAAGGGGATCGACATCTTCGGCCATACAAAGCTTCATATGGTGGCATTCCTATGCTTGACTGATAACTATTGTTATAGGAAAACTCAATCAATGGCAGATGATCATCCCAACTTCCTTTAAAATCCAAAGAACAAACTCTCAACATATCCTCTAATGTTTGGATTGTCCTCTCACTCTGTCCATCCGTTTGTGGGTGATACGCGGTGCTCATGTTCAATTTAGTTCCAACACACTCCTGGAAACTCCTCCAAAATCTAGAGTTGAATCGTGGATCTCTATCTGATACGATAGTTACAGGAACACCATGCCTGACTATGATCTCCTTCAAGTATATGTCTACAAGCTTATCGATTGAATATCTCTCGTTAATTGGAAGGAAGTGAGCTGATTTGGTTAGCCGATCTACAATTACCCATATAGCATCGTGGTTAGTTTTAGTCCTTGGTAATCCTACTACAAAATCCATGGCAATATGTTCCCATTTCCATTCAGGAATCTCTAATGACTGCAATAATCCACTCGGTCTTTGATGTTCTGCTTTCACTTTTTGACATGTTAAGCACCTAAGTACCCATTCCGAAACATCCTTTTTCATATTTGGCCACCAGTAAAGTTCCCTCAAATCCTGATACATTTTGGTGCTACCTGGGTGAATTGAATACTGGGAATTATGAGCTTCTCGTAAAATCTCATCTTTTAATTCCTGAACATTAGGAATCCATATCCTTGATGCGTACCTCATGATTCCCTTTTCATCTCTCTCACATTTGATCTCCTCCCCTGTCATTATCTCCTCAGAGGACTTCTCTTCTTCTTCCATCTTCTTTTCTTGACACATCCGAATCTTTTCTAACAACGGTGGTTGGATCCTAATTTCCATTAAACTCCCTTGACCTTCTTTTGGTGTTTTCACTTCGATTTCTAATCTTTCAAGATCTTTAATCAACTCCTCGGATACAGTTACCATCTTAAGCTTCTCTTTTCGACTAAGAGCATCGGCCACCACATTGGCCTTCCCGGGGTGATAGTGAATCTCACAGTCATAATCCTTGATCAATTCTAACTATCTTCTCTGCCTCATGTTTAGTTCTTTCTGAGTAAATATGTATTTCAAACTCTTATGATCAGAGTAGATCTCACACCTTTCCCCGTACAAATAATGCCTCCAAATTTTCAAAGCAAATACTATGGCAGCTAACTCTAGGTCATGGGTAGGGTACCTCAACTCATATTCCTTCAATTGTCTTGATGCATAGGCAATCACCCTACCATGCTGCATAAGTACACAGCCTAAGCCCTTAAGGGATGCGTCACTAAAAATTACGAAGTTCCCTTTCTCATCTGGTAAAGTTAGTACTGGAGCTGTTACTAACCTTTTCTTCAGCTCCTGAAAACTTTCTTCACACTTATCAGTCCACACAAACTTCTCAGTTTTACGAGTGAGTCGGGTTAACGGTGCTGCTATCTTAGCAAAATCCTGCACAAATCTCCTATAATATCCAGCCAATCCTACTAAACTTCTTACCTCCGTTGGGGTCTTTGGCCTTTCCCAATTTGAAATCGCTTCTACTTTTGCAGGATCAACTAGCACTCCTTCCTTACTTATCACATGTCCCAAGAATTGAACTTCCTGCAACCAAAATTCACACTTTAAAAACTTGGCGTACAACCGCTCTTGCCTCAAGGTTTCTAAAACTATCCTTAAATGTTCCTCATGTTCCTCCTTAGTCTTTGAATAAACCAATATATCATCAATGAAGACTATAACAAACTTATCCAGATATTTCTTGAAAATCCTATTCATTAAGTCCATGAAAGCTGCTGGGGCATTAGTTAAACCAAAGGACATAACCAAAAACTCATAATGTCCATAACGTGTACGAAACGCTGTCTTAGGAATATCCTCAGGTTTAATCTTTAGCTGGTGATATCCGGATCTTAAGTCTATTTTTGAGAAATACTCAGCTCCCTTCAATTAGTCAAACAAATCATCTATCCTTGGTAAGGATATTTATTCTTGATCGTCAACTTGTTTAACTCTCTGTAATCTATGCACAGCCTCATGCTTCCATCATTCTTCTTAACAAACAAGACAGGTGCTCCCCACGGAGATACGCTAGGTCGAATAAAACCCTTATCAAGTAATTCCTGCAGTTGGGAAGCTAATTCCTTTAATTCGACTGGGGCTAGCCTATACGGGGCTTTTGAAACTGGGGTTGCTCCAGGCACTAGGTCGATAGCGAATTCTATTTCCCTATCAGGTGGCAATCCAGGAAGATCTTCTGGAAATACATCCGTAAATTCATTGACTATAGGAATCCTACTAAGGTCAGGTGCCTTCTTAGTAGCATCTATCACATAAGCTAAGTACGACTCACATCCTTGGCGTATCAATCTTTTAGCTTGTATGCTAGTCAGAAATTGTTTACCTTGCCTTTGCCCTTTAAACACCAATTCTCTACCTTCTGGTAGTTTTATCCTTACTTTCTTTCCCTTGCAGTCTATATTAGCTTCATTCTTTGATAACCAATCCATACCTAGAATAACATCAAATTCTCCTAATTTCAGAGGAATTAAATCTACGTGAAGCCGACATCCCTCCATTTCTAGGTCACAATCTGGGTATACTTGTTTAACTGGAATGACTTCCTGATTAGCTATCTCTACCCGTAGAGGTTCTTGTAATGATTCTCCTTTAAGTTTCAATTTATTAGCAAAGTCTTGGGATATAAAAGATTTGGTCGCTCCCGAATCAAATAAAACATTTACGCTTAAAGAGTTGAGTCGGAGCGTACCTGCTATCACATCCGGATGCCTCACTGCGTTCCTCAATGTCAAATTAAATGTTCTGGCAGTAGGAGGTCTATTTGAAGCAATACCACTTTGCCTTGTCGCAGATGAACCACCAGAACGGCAGTCTCTAGCCATGTGCCCCACTTTTCCACATTGAAAACACTTGAGGTCTCCCTTGGTATTAGTGTTTGTCGATTGACATTTGTCAGAATAGTGCCCTTTCTGTCCACACTTGTAACAAGTTATTCCTGGCAGTCTACAGACACCTGTGTGCTTCCTACCGCAAGTTGTACAATCCGGTAGAGGTGGTCTTGATTGGTTAGGTTGGGATGCTCCTGAGGGTTTACTCCCCTGATTAACCATCTCGCTTTGGCTTCTACTAAACCCTGGACTCCTCGTATTCTGAGACCCCTGTCCTTTACTGAATTTGTTAGGGAAGTTTCTCCCAGTTGAACTTCCTCTCTGGCTTTCAGCTTTCCTTTTCTTATTCTCTCGTTCTCTCTATACCTGTTCACTCCCCGCTTCTATAATTGATGCCTTCTGAACTATCGCAGCATAATCCGTCAATTCAAAGGCCGCCACCCGGTTCTGTATCCACGGTTTCAATCCCAATTGAAACCTCCTTGCTCGCTTCTCTTCGGAGTTCACAAACTCCGGCACAAATCTAAACAGTTCCGTAAACTTGGATTCGTATTCAGCCACTGAGAGGTTATTCTGCTTCAACTCCAAGAATTTCGTCTCCATTTGGTTTTCCAGATATTTGGGAGAATACTTTTCTAGAAACATCGTGGTAAATCTCTCCCACGTTATCACTCTCGCTCCTTCCAAGTTCCTTTTTGACTCCCACCAGTAATTTGCTTCTCCCTTCAGGAGATATGCAGCAAAGATCGTTTTCTGACCCGCATCCACGTTCAATATCTCGAAGGCTTTTTCCATCTCTTTTAGCCATGCTCTGGCTAACACTGGGTCCACAGTCCCCTCAAATTCTGGGGGTTTTAGTGACTTAAATGAATGAAACGAATTGGCCACTGCGTTGGGTGGAACTGGTGGTGGTTGAGGGTTCTGGTTCACAGCTAAATTCTGTCTCAATAGGTCTATAAATTGATTCAAGGGGTCTCCCCTTTGGTCCCCTTCCTGTTCAGTAGTTTCATAATCTTCCTCTTCATAATCCGACTCATCGATAGCCCTTTCATTCTGTCTAATATTCTCTACAGTATTGCTGCCTTGGTCTGCAACATTTGGATTTGCTCTTGTATTCCTTCGAGGTGGCATGATTCTGAAAGTAGATAAATAAAATTTTTCCATTAATTTCCCAAATTTGGGGCATAATGTCCATCATTTCCATATGCAGTAATTATACCATCAACTTACACATTTTATACACCATTATAATCAATATCCAGATATAAAACAACTCAACCGAATATAAGTAAACTACGCTGGTCAAGATAAATACGTTACAACCTGCGAATATATTTTTCATTAAAATAGATGCTTCATAATGTACATAGTTTAAATCTCAAAAGATACTAATACATGCTACTGATACAACAAAAGTACTACCACTAGTCCTCTAATCAAACTAGGATTAATACAGTAAATACTAGACTAATCCTCAAAATGACACCACTAAGGTGACTATAGTCTGATTAAGGACTAAGAACTCCCACTGCAACTCACGGTAGCCCTGCTTTGATGATATCCCTCAGCTGGGCCATAGCAGACAAGATAACCTGATCTACCTCATCCCTCCACTCTGGCACCCCTCTCCCTGCTGTCAACTCCCTGATATGAGTAAGTGACCTTATCTCAATACTGATCAGTCCTGCGGATATCCCCTCTGGAATCTGGGCTGTCCTGCCCGAAGGCCCAGTCAACCTCTGCAACAACATATCCACCATATGACGGGACTCTGCCAATCGTCCCTCCAAAAGCTGATAGTCTGGAGATATAGTAATATGAATAGCATCTCCTGCTGGTGGATGAGCCTGCGGTGGGGGTGCCTCTATAGGTGAAGGTGGGACTACAGGTGGGGGTGGATCATCAAATGGAGATGTATCTGGCTCTGACTCCTCTGAAGGGTCCGAGTCCTCAAAAGGGTCTATCTCCTCCTCAGGGTCATCCAATGGGTCTGGACTCGGTGACGGTGATAGTACAGATGCTGGCACTGGGGCAGGTGGTAGGGGAATCATCTGGATGTCTCTAAATACTGGCTGCTCCAATGTCTCAGTCTCAATCCTAGGACGCCTAGATGGTGGAACGTCCTCCTCCGCAACCTCTGGCCTCACTCTAACGTGACCTACCTGATCCGTCCCGACTGCTGGTCTCGGTCCTCCTACGTATGGTACTAGTGCCATCGAATAATCTGCCTCACCCAATCTAGCTGGTGGTATTTGTCTCTGAACACGGGGTGCTGATGACATAGCATCTAAGTACTGATGCCTAGCTCTAGCTCTAGCTCTCCTCCTCAAACCTGCTATGACATGTGAAGGGATTTCAACACCGCGCTCCTCTAACTGTATAGCCTCCACCTCAGAAATCCCTCGCCATCCATCATTGTAACACCCCCAGATCCGGGGTCCGGGATCCGGAGGTTACGGTTTCCAATTCTGTCCACAACAATTGAACTTTCCTTAACATAAAATAAATTACGTCTCTATGACCCAACACAACAATATAAAACACACCCGTTATAGTCCCAGAGATGAAATCAGAGTAACAATCAAATTTTTATTAATCACATTATGAGTTCTTACAATCCAAAAGAATTTCAATATAAATACATACTCTTTGCCATCCATTTACGTAAGTCATACTAGACCATATTCTTGGTACTGAAAGAATAAATATATCCTACCAATAGCTTCTTCTTTAGCTCTGGTAGTCTCATCGTCCTCGCCCGCGTCGAGTGCGCCTTGTGCGAGTCATCTGGTCTAGCTGTTATTGTGATATAATAATAAAGCAAGGGTGAGAAATAGCCCACCAACAATAATATATAACTGAACGATAATATATAACAGTTCAAAAGTATCTTTCAAACCATATGCCATGCATTTACCGAAATGATGCCAGTTTAAATGAACGATGAAGTTACAAGGTAACTTAAAGTATTTGTTTGTAGAAATATCTGCTACATCAAAAGTAAGCGTGATATTCTCATTGCCATTAAAGAGAGGAACTTGCATGAAAAGATTGCAATTCTAGTTATGAACACTTTTCCAGCTCTGCCAACAGTAATCATGTTGCAGGAAATAAATAAGTTTGGATGATGAACCAATGATGGAGTATTCACCGCGCCCGCTGTTCCAATCTTGATGATCAGTCGAGATCGTACAGCTCAAATTAGATTTACTACCGGTAGAAGGAAGAACTGACGGCTTTACTTGTCTACCGCCTTACTAGCTCTCCCCGGCCAACGGTTGGGCCAAAGGGGATGGACCGGAGCTACTCGGCCTCTTACACGACTCCTAGTTCAAATAGAATTCATGATTCTGAATGTAACGTTCGTCCCCCTTTCCCCAAGTATAATACTTGTTGATAAGACTCTACAAGGTAGTCGTATCTAGTTGGAAAGGAAAATTCACCAATAACTTCCAAGCTGTGGCTTGGTATCGAATATCAACTTGTTCCAACAATCTTACCCCTCGAAAGATGAGAAGGTAAACAACGACTTAATAAGTCAACAGCACCCGAGTTGCGAGTGAAGAGAATACTTTATGACCGGGAAGTCGACAAGATAAATAACATCTTCCAAGTAAGGTTCCCTTATTATTAGAGAGGTAGACTCAAAAAAGAATGATGTATGAGAACCTTTCTTGATATAAGATTAATAATAATATGACTCCGAAATATTTTCTGTAATAATCGAAGAAGATAAACCTTATCGAGGTTATTCTAAGTATGGAATAAATATTCAGAGAATATTTATTGAATTAAAATATTTTACAGAATATTTAGGAATATGAAAGAATATCTTTAATCAGAGTATTTCTCAAATAATCCTTGAAGAAATATCTAGAGAATATTTATTGCATAATTAAATATTCAAATGAATATTCAGAATAATATTCATTAATTAATAAGACCTGAAAGGAATATTTAAAATATTTAAAATAATATTCGATGATTAAATAGAACCCTGGATGAATATTCAAAATAATATTCATAATTAATTAGGAATTTAAATGTTTATTGAAAAAGTAATATTCGTTTAATGAATAATATTCTAAATGAATATCAAGTAATATTCATTTAGTAATCCAAGCTTTAAAGGAATATTCGAGATAAGACTCGATAAATAAATCAAGCTTCAGATGAATATTAGAATAATATTCATCAAGTAAGTAATATCTTAAATTAATATTCAAAAGTAATATTCATTTAATAAAGTAATATTCTAAATGGATATTCAAATAATATTCATTTAGTAGTCCAATCTTTAGAAGAATATTCGGAATAATAATCGATAATCTATTCGACTTTGAATGAATATTGAAAAATATTATTCGTCGAATGGTTACGTTCAAATAATTATTTGAAGTAAGGATCGTTAAATAAATAATCTCGAACGAATATTCAAATAATATTCGTCGCCCAAATAATAGAAAATATTTACTTAGATATTTTCTTTCGAGGTAATCTCGATATGTCAAGAAATATTGACTCCCGGTCTATATTTGATGAATAAGATGTATACACCCTTCTCTGAGGGTCTCACAATAACCGGCTTATAATTGATACGATAGCTATCTAATTTATAAGCCAATAACAATCAGGGAACAAGCATAATGATATAACTTGAAAGTAGGCATGCATGCTATGGCATATGTATAACAGAAAACATATATATATATTCAATCACAACAACAGCCTAAAAGAAGGGAATTGAAACTTGCCTGGTAGTCGAGTACGGTAAGGGGTAGTGGTAGCGGGTCCCGGGTCAGCTTGGTGATCTATAAATAGGCAAGGCATTCGGGATTAATCACTTAACATCTTAAAAGTTAAGTTATACTTAAATCGAAACACGTTCTCGAGTTATCTCGTTATACCCCTTTTAGTGGATTCCTTTTATCATCGATCCGACCCGACATTCGTTCGTTAATACGACATGTCATTGTACTTACACTTGGGACATACTTAAGTCATACAAGTTCTAAAGTCGATTGTTACGAATCAATATTATGCTCCGAGTTTTATCGCCCGTTTTCTAAGTGTTTTACCGAAGTTATAATCAAGCGGGTTTTTAGGGGTTCGTTCGCGATTAACTTTGATTCGAACATTTTTATAAAATCGGAAAACGATCCGTTTCACATGAGGTTTTCTCTCACACCTTCCTTTTTACCTCTAGTATTTAATTACCAAGATTTACCACTGACTTACATATTTTACGAGGGTTCAATCTTAATAACGAACTAGTACTTACGGTTTCGAACGTCTTTTAGTGAATCGGCCATAATTCCTAAACCGTAAGTCCGTTTCACATGATCTTTATATCAAAACGAAGCTTATAACATGATCTATCTTGCCATGGAAGAACATGATACTGGACAGTGACTTATGGCTACTGTCAAACATGATTTCTTAAGGTTAACAAAAATCGGGCATTACGACGGCTATAAATCGGACGTTCCATAAATCGTAATCAACAACCCAAGCCACACCGGGCATACCAATCATCTTACATTCATAATACTAATCTCATAAGTCCAGGAACATCATATTATATCATCATATTCATCACATCTCTTAAATCAAACAAACTAACTACATAATCTTGTAAACATGCTTATAACAACATTATCACCAAAACTTATCCAAAACTCCATTAAAACTCAAATCAAAGACTAGGGTTCTTGAAGTTTATACCTTCCTTGGAGTAGATAAAGACCTTGCTAAGCCTTGTATAGTCCATGAACATCCTTAACCAAGCTTAGATCATCCAAAAATCAAGAAAACCAAGAATTTTGTTCTTGAGGTTACTATTCATCCTCCACTTTCTTGATTTTATTGAAAATGGAAAGAGTGGTGTTTGAGGCTAAGATTTCTAGGGTATCATTTTTATGAAATATAGGATCTATGATAAATTTTAGGAGATCAAACAATGGTGGGAAGAATGATTTTTGTTTTTGAATTAAGGAGGAAGTCGAATGGTGCTAGATGGGGGAGAGGAAGAGGTTTTGCTTGACTTGCTCTTGGAAATAATGCATAAAGTGATATGTTTAGCATAATATCTCATCCTTGGTTGCTTTAATAAAGTGATGATGCATGCAATGATGTAATTTGGCAAGACAAGTGTTGATATTTTGGTGGTTTAAGGCTAACCAAGTGGTTTGTGTGCTAAGTACTTGGTTGCATTCTAATTAATCTAGTTCCTTGCTAGTTACTAGATATTTATCACTTGCACATGCATGTATCTTGCTTCCTCTGCTTGTTTCTTTGTCCGTTTATTGCTCAATTCATTGATCGTTCGGACGAATAACTAAGTAGTTTCACCTCTAGGGTTTACCGGGAAATTTCTCGATATTCATAATACCTTCCCCAATCCTTAATATAATCCTGGTGATGACCATGTAGGATATTTAATCTCGATACGAACTTAATCCGTAATCTAGGATTCGTTCGCTTTATTGATTAATCTCGTTATAACGTTTTTAGCGGTTTCTAGAACGCTTGTTTCATTGCCTCAATGGTTTCCTACCTTCATTCTTAAATCAAATATAATAACATCCCAAAATATCAAATCCTCAAAGTTAATATCTCAATTCTTGGATTATAATAATATTTAATCCACTGTCCGGTCAAATATTATACCGAAAAAGAATTTGGAATTTCTGAATTCCGATCGTCTCTGCATTCACTTATTTCCTCCGCGTAATACTAATATGACTTCGAAACATCCATATCACGTCCCGTACATAGGGTGGCGTGAAAAGTTTTCCAACTTACAAAATCACTATTCATCCACCAAATTACTATTCACGTACGGGAAATACTATGCACGTACGGGAAATACTATGCACGTACGGGAAACACTATGCACGTATGGGAAACACTATGCACGTACTCATTTCCCTTCAAGGATCCATTAGCTCCTTCCTGGATGGTAGATTATTCTTATCTAGGTCCTCAACCATCGAATTACTCTATTCTGACAATATACCAATGCATCAGGATCATTGTCCAAAGCAATATCCATTCATTACAATCATTGTTCTTTGAAACCACCATTCATTAGAGCTAGTGACCTTGTTGTCAGAATCATTGTTCCTCATTTTATGATTACTTAATAAAAAGTTTTAATTATATCCAAAATTTGGGGTTCTTACAGTCTCCCCTCCTTAAAAGGATTCCGTCCCGGAATCAGGTAGAAAGCAAAGAGTCGTTTGCCTGTCGTTCACTTTTTAGCTTCCCGGTCAATTCTTAGTCGTTCTACCCTTCCTCAGCACATCTTCTAGTGCTACAATCCATACTGTATCCTTTTTCCATCAACGTTGCTACTTTTCGTACAACTCACTATCCGGGTTATACTCTTACTCAGTCTTATCCTTATTGATACCTGCAGTAACGTTGGTATCACTATCACCCTACGAATTCGGAGGTAACCTCGCTCGTACTGTGCATTTCCTGATCGCTTTAATCTTCGCAATCTCGATCAATATAGAGAAGTGGAAAGATTTATTGAGAGATCACTATGATCAATTGAACATTTGTTATATTGCATAGTTAGTACAAAAGGGGGCCAACCTTTAGTACTTGACAAGCAATTAAACAAGTCATGGTATTCCACTTAGACTTCTATCACATAGACAGATAGTCACGTAGCAGTACCTCCCCTCCTAAAAGGGTTGTTCTTCTCAATTCATAGAGAAGATGAATAAGAGAGAAGAAGAGAAAAGAGTTCTAAAGGATTATAGAAAGCTTTCATGATTGTAGAATATCATACTCAGAATTTACCTCTGAACTATAGAGGTTTATCAAAGAAGAAATTAATCATAATTATATCCAATACTATTTGATCGCAACCTCACGTGTCAACATATCTTGCTGCTTTGTCCACTATTCTCTGGACCTGTACTATGGTTCAACCTTAGCAACACTTACTTTTGGAAAATCTTTGAACCTCTCAGGTTAAATCTTAGTTTTCTCACTTGACATCATTATTACTGACATCCCATATCATGTTACTAGCTTTTTCATAACTATAATATTGACACTATCAGGTTGTCATCCTGAGAATTCATTAGAAAACCCATTCATAACATTCCTTGCTTATCATTCCATAGTTGCTTTCCCAGCCTTTTCTTTATCAATCACATCCTTCTTATTATCTGATTCTTACTCATTTCTATTATTTACTTTCACCTTCACCTCTTTATTGAGACACCTTTTTGCACTTGGTACCTCCTTATCGGTATTCCGTCACATTTATTCTATAATCATCACGTTATTCCAATTTAAACTTTCCGAAATGAATCTGGCCCGATCCCTTTAACTTAGATTCATATAATCTACTTCTGCCAACCTTGTTTCTCATCACTTGTTCTTTTCAATCCGTGGTTTTCCACAGGTTGTCTTTCGTAAGTCAGACTAGGTCGTATATCTACCGGCTCATGCTCTTATCATCTATCGAGCATCTGCATTTTACTGGCGTAGCCTGGCCACATGAGAACCCGTTATGACCGTGCTATAAGTTTTGGGGGTAAGGCTGGCTCGAATACCGCCGTCCGAACACTTTTAAACTCTCAGGTGGCCCAATAAGTCTCGGGCTCAACAGCCCTTCCCTCCAAGTCTCATTAATTCTTTCCATGGGAATATCTTTAACATCATGAATCATCAACCTCATATTCTCTATCTTGTTTGCGCAGAAGTACAATAACATAAACTTGTTTGTCATTCATCAACATGCCATTTAGTTAATCAATGGCAGCACTTTCTTTATCTTTACATTGTCATCTACTTTCTTAGAAGAATCACCATCGCTTGTTGTTTACGTAGTGCATTAATAGCTAATCCTACGAGTTTCAAATCCTTTAGGGAGACAAAGTAACCACTATTCCTTATCCATAAGGAACACTTCCTGAACTTGATGTAGATATTACATGAAGTAGATACAATTGCAGAAGAGTTTCAAGCATCGCAGCTATGTCAGGTTGATGAAACTATCTCTCATTCAGCTTCCATAAAAGACTGGAAACTTAACGGTTTACTTCGTTAATTTTGTATCATGGTCCTGGTCTGCCTTAAAACGGGAACTTCTAAGATACGTAATATGCTTAAGACTCCATCAGGAATCGAATCTTTACTTAAACTATTATTACCTTCGATTCTTGCACAATCATCAAAAGGAATGTAACTTCCTCCACTCCAATATGACCTTCAAGGTCTTTCCAAATATCATTTTGTTTCTTCGGTATGAACATTTGTAATTATTCCTTTATACCTAGACTGTCGGCCACCTCATTGGCCTTTCCTAATAATAATAATTTCTGGTAATCCTTGTTCTCTGGATATATTCCAATTCAAACATTTCTACCTCATTCCCATCATTGTTGGGTGAAAGCATTCTCCCTTAAGCTCTTCTGATGGAGAAAAAAATATATTTATCAGTCTTTCTCCATAAGTCATTGCTTCCACCTACCCGTGGGAACTTTATCACGTTTATTCCCAATCCTACTTAGGATACTTCTTTTCTTAGTTCTTTCCTTATCTTAGGATAATCTCAACCTTTATAGGTTCAATCTATACTTCCTCAGGGTTTCATACATGCCTCATCTAGCATTATTGTTACTATGTCATACATTCCTTACCAAACTTCCATTTTGAAGTTCGGAATATTACCTTTTTCCTTGTAAGGTTTCATAGGTCATCCTCATCCTTCCTCCTGTATTTTCTGGGTACAGGGTATATCAAAATGTCATTGATCAATACTATAATAATTCTATCTATGTTCTTTCCAGAACTCTTTTTAATAATCCTTACCGGTCATTGTTGCCTTAGCAAGTCCAACTCATATCATCTGAAGTCATAATGTCGTTAAGGGTTAATGCCACCCCTTGTGCATTCCCCAGGGTTTGTCTTAATTTATGGATATCCTATCCTTAATTCAACTGCCAAGGAATTCTTGCATCTTATAATTGGCAATCAGATCATGTATCCTTAATAAAGGTCTTTTTTTTTCAATCATTCTCATTTGATAATCGATCAGTGGCTTAATGCCACCCTCTTCTTTCAGATAGTTGTCAGCCTATTTGGCCTTCCAAAAGGCAACGTATGCCTATCTGCTCTCTTACAGAACTTGGTAATGGTAGCAAGGATGTTTTGGAAGATATTGGTCGAGTTCAACGTGAATCTCTTAGTACTTATCGTTCTTCTCAAATGTACTTGCCTTAGACAAAATTTCTACAGCATACTGATCCATCTCTGACCATTTCCATACTCTCTTCATAAACCTTCGTTGTTTACTTTCCTTAGTCATAATATATTCATGGTATTTATAATACCCTAACATCAAACATCTCAAGTCATTATACTTCTATTTTTACTCGTAATCTTGGGTAATCATATATACATGAATCACTTTAGTACGGGTGACCCTATTCAAAAAAATCTAGCAAATTCCCAATCAAAACATGGGTTGCAAAGGGTTCAGTAGAAGATTCCTACGATCTCATTAATGTTTCCTTTATATCAGAAGCCCTTGCAGTCGGCGCTTTCTTAGAAGCAACCCTGCTTTGTCCTTTCATTGCTGGTCTAGTCACTTGATAATCCTTTGTGACTTGGCCTCAACTGGCCACACAAAAAAAATATATTTGATTTTAGGGGTTGGCTAATAGCATTACTTTTCTAGCAATTACCGGCATAGTGCCTTCTTCTTTGATACCTTTCTACCTTTCCAAAACTTTACTTCCTATAAGTCTTAATCGGTTACTCAGCGCCGTCTCCGGTCGCCTTTCCTCTATTTTTATCTTTTCAACTATTCTTATCAATCCCGCGTGCCACGCAAGCTTACCATTCCTGGCATAACAGCCTTTTCACTTAAGTCAATCCCGGAGTTTCTCCGTCCGGCTAATTTCTTACTTACATCCCTGTTTTCGTCCAATCTCACTTCATCATTTTATCACTACCGTTGATTGTAATGCTCAGGGTCCGTTTACTAACCCATTTCACAACATCCTTACCCAAATCACAGGGTTTGCTCCAGTTTCTACTCTCTTCCATGACATTCTCTGATAATCAGAAAGACAAGGTTTGCCAAAATTCACCGAATTCCTTTCCAGACTCGGGGAAATTCTGGTCAATCTATCCATCTACTGGTAACATTTAAGGAGACCAGTTTCGAAACCTGAAGAATAATCCTATGAATCACCAAGCAGGTAGAACCATAAGCAGTCATAATAACGGAATTATTGACATAAAGTTGGAAGTTTAACCACTAGAAATGAACCAATTATATATATCCCATAGAAGGGAAATCAAAAGTTTCAAACTGAAACATGCCACCTTTTCCTGATACATATACATCTTAGTTGTCGATAATATCAAATGTCAGTCTTCCTAACCACAGGTTTCAGAAGGAACACTACCGTCGGAGTTAGTCGTTTCATAAAAATTGGCACTACTAAGGTCATCCTAGTCTGGTGTACCGTGTTGTTCGAATGCATCCGCAATTACTCTGCCGTGCTGCATAAGCACACCACCTAAACTTGTATAAGATGCATCATAGTGTATCATAAAGTCTTCCTTCTCCCGTTAGGCAACACCAATGCCGGGTCGTTACCAATTTCATCTTAAAACATTCTCTATTACCTCTTAACCACTAATCGCATTACTTGATCCATTTGCAATTCAGTGTCAGAATAAACTTAAGGTAACTACTATAATCTATTCGGGGGAAAAGAAGGAATTTAATATTCTTCTGAATCACATGCATCTAACGTTCCTGATTCACCATTTTACTGAGTTAAAATAAACTTATACTTAGTACCTGATAGTAGTCATATTACGAGTTCATCATAGACCCACTGGTCTTTTCCTCTAGTAGTTTCTGAGATCATCGTCTCGCGTACTACTTTATATAACTTTATCAAATCAGGCCATCACTTTCCACTATCTTTACTTTCGAAGCTGGTTCATTCATAATATGGACATTTCGCTGAATAAAACCACCTCAACAATCTCAATTTGGTTTCATAAAATATAACCCATGAAATCCGCCTTCTCATGGCGAATTACCATTGACAATATTCACACTAATCCATTTATCCGATAATATGGCACTTGTTGCCTCTATCTTAACTGCTCCGGGGTGCTCCCCGTCCTACATCGATGTCTTTGATAATCATGCATCATTCTAACTCCTTTCTCATTAATCTGAAAGTCTCTAATGATCTTTATCTATCCCCATATAAGACCTCAAGTAATCCTTCCAATCTGTCTTAATTGCTGGTACTACCTCTCGTAGTCCGGCTATAAATCCAACATAAAATTTCAATTCTCTTAATAATATCTCAGTTCTTTGTGCTCACTTCTCTGAGCACTATAATCTTAACTCTCGCTATCCCTCTGGCTACAGCCCTCATTTCCTTGGAGTAATCTCCTCATCCTCAATAGAATTTTCCTCTGCTGGAACCTCTTTCGAGTCCTCAATAGGGTACTCTATCGAATTCACAATCCGATCGTCAGCATATAATACAACATCATCATGCTGCTGCTCGTACGCCTCAAGGTCTGTCGCCTTACTAGTCGATACGAGAACGAGCTAAGTTACTATCATGATACTTAAGAGTTCCCATAAGGGTTTTATATGTCAACACTACATTAAGTAGTCCGACTATGAACTTGGCAAGAGTTCTTATTATCTTAGTAAGTTTATGGTTTTAACGTCGCCTCATCTCTGGGATTTATAACGTAACGCTCTGATACCACTTCTGTAACACCCCCAGATCCGGGGTCCGGGATCCGGTGGTTACGGTTTCCAATTCTGTCCACAACAATTGAACTTTCCTTAACATAAAATAAATTACGTCTCTATGACCCAACACAACAATATGAAACACACCCGTTATAGTCCCAGAGATGAAATCAAAGTAACAATCAAATTTTTATTAATCACATTATGAGTTCTTACAATCCAAAAGAATTTCAATATAAATACATACTCTTTGCCATCCATTTACGTAAGTCATACTAGACCATATTCTTGGTACTGAAAGAATAAATATATCCTACCAATAGCTTCTTCTTCAGCTCTGGTAGTCTCATCGTCCTCGCCCGCGTCGAGTGCGCCTTGTGCGAGTCATCTGGTCTAGCTGTTATTGTGATATAATAATAAAGCAAGGGTGAGCAATAGCCCACCAACAATAATATATAACTGAACGATAATATATAACAGTTCAAAAGTATCTTTCAAACCATATGCCATGCATTTACGGAAATGATGCCAGTATAAATGAACGATGAAGTTACAAGGTAACTTAAAGTATTTGTTTGTAGAAATATCTGCTACATCAAAAGTAAGCGTGATATTCTCATTGCCATTAAAAAGAGGAACTTGCATGAAAAGATTGCAATTCCAGTTATGAACACTTTTCCAACTCTGCCAACAGTAATCATGTTGCAGGAAATAAATAAGTTTGGATGATGAACCAATGATGGAGTATTCACCGCGCCCGCTGTTCCAATCTTGATGATCAGTCGAGATCGTACAGCTCAAATTAGATTTACTACTGGTAGAAGGAAGAACTGACGGCTTTACTTGTCTACCGCCTTACTAGCTCTCCCCGGCCAACGGTTGGGCCAAAGGGGATGGACCGGCGCTACTCGGCCTCTTACACGACTCCTAGTTCAAATAGAATTCATGATTCTGAATGTAACGTTCGTCCCCCTTTCCCCAAGTATAATACTTGTTGATAAGACTCTACAAGGTAGTCGTATCTAGTTGGAAAGGAAAATTCACCAATAACTTCCAAGCTGTGGCTTGGTATCGAATATCAACTTGTTCCAACAATCTTACCCCTCGAAAGATGAGAAGGTAAACAACGGCTTAATAAGTCAACAGCACCCGAGTTGCGAGTGAAGAGAATACTTTATGACCGGGAAGTCGACAAGATAAATAACATCTTCCAAGTAAGGTTCCCTTATTATTAGAGAGGTAGACTCAAAGAAGAATGATGTCTGAGAACCTTTCTTGATATAAGATTAATAATAATATGACTCCGAAATATTTTCTGTAATAATCGAAGAAGATAAACCTTATCGAGGTTATTCTAAGTATGGAATAAATATTCAGAGAATATTTATTGAATTAAAATATTTTACAGAATATTTAGAAATATGAAAGAATATCTTTAATCAGAGTATTTCTCAAATAATCCTTGAAGAAATATCTAGAGAATATTTATTGCATAATTAAATATTCAAATGAATATTCAGAATAATATTCATTAATTAATAAGACCTGAAAGGAATATTTAAAATATTTAAAATAATATTCGATGATTAAATAGAACCCTGGATGAATATTCAAAATAATATTCATAATTAATTAGGAATTTAAATGTTTATTGAAAAAGTAATATTCGTTTAATGAATAATATTCTAAATGAATATCAAGTAATATTCATTTAGTAATCCAAGCTTTAAAGGAATATTCGAGATAAGACTCGATAAATAAATCAAGCTTCAGATGAATATTAGAATAATATTCATCAAGTAAGTAATATCTTAAATGAATATTCAAAAGTAATATTCATTTAATAAAGTAATATTCTAAATGGATATTCAAATAATATTCATTTAGTAGTCCAATCTTTAGAAGAATATTCGGAATAATAATCGATAATCTATTCGACTTTGAATGAATATTGAAAAATATTATTCGTCGAATGGTTACGTTCAAATAATTATTTGAAGTAAGGATCGTTAAATGAATAATCTCGAACGAATATTCAAATAATATTCGTCGCCCAAATAATAGAAAATATTTACTTAAATATTTTCTTTCGAGGTAATCTCGATATGTCAAGAAATATTGACTCCCGGTCTATATTTGATAAATAAGATGTATACACCCTTCTCTGAGGGTCTCACAATAACCGGCTTATAATTGATACGATAGCTATCTAATTTATAAGCCAATAACAATCAGGGAACAAGCATAATGATATAACTTGAAAGTAGGCATGCATGCTATGGCATATGTATAACAGAAAACATATATATATATATATATATATTCAATCACAACAACAGCCTAAAAGAAGGAAATTTAAACTTGCCTGGTAGTCGAGTACGGTAAGGGGTAGTGGTAGCGGGTCCCGGGTCAGCTTGGTGATCTATAAATAGCCAAGGCATTCGGGATTAATCACTTAACATCTTAAAAGTTAAGTTATACTTAAATCGAAACACGTTCTCGAGTTATCTCGTTATACCCCTTTTAGTGGATTCCTTTTATCATCGATCCGACCCGACATTCGTTCGTTAATACGACATGTCATTGTACTTACACTTGGGACATACTTAAGTCATACAAGTTCTAAAGTCGATCGTTACGAATCAATATTATGCTCCGAGTTTTATCGCCCGTTTTCTAAGTGTTTTACCGAAGTTATAATCAAGCGGGTTTTTAGGGGTTCGTTCGCGATTAACTTTGATTCGAACATTTTTATAAAATCAGAAAACGATCCGTTTCACATGAGGTTTTCTCTCACACCTTCCTTTTTACCTCTAGTATTTAATTACCAAGATTTGCCACTGACTTACGTATTTTACGAGGGTTCAATCTTAATAACAAACTCGTACTTAAGGTTTCGAACGTCTTTTAGTGAATCGGCCATAATTCCTAAACCGTAAGTCCGTTTCACATGATCTTTATATCAAAACGAAGCTTATAACATGATCTATCTTGCCATGGCAGAACATGATACTGGACAGTGAATTATGGCTACTGTCAAACACGATTTCTTAAGGTTAATAAAAATCGGGCATTACGACGGCTATAAATCGGATGTTCCATAAATCGTAATCAACAACCCAAGCCACACCGGGCATACCAATCATCTTACATTCATAATACTAATCTCATAAGTCCAGGAACATCATATTATATCATCATATTCATCACATCTCTTAAATCAAACAAACTAACTACATAATCTTGTAAACATGCTTATAACAACATTATCACAAAACTTATCCAAAACTCCATTAAAACTCAAATCAAAGACTAGGGTTCTTGAAGTTTATACCTTCCTTGGAGTAGATAAAGACCTTGCTAAGCCTTGTATAGTCCATGAACATCCTTAACCAAGCTTAGATCATCCAAAAATCAAGAAAACCAAGAATTTTGTTCTTGAGGTTACTATTCATCCTCCACTTTCTTGATTTTATTGAAAATGGAAAGAGTGGTGTTTGAGGCTAAGATTTCTAGGGTATCATTTTTATGAAATATAGGATCTATGATAAATTTTAGGAGATCAAACAATGGTGGGAAGAATGATTTTTGTTTTTGAATTAAGGAGGAAGTCGAATGGTGCTAGATGGGGGGAGAGGAAGAGGTTTTGCTTGACTTGCTCTTGGAAATAATGCATAAAGTGATATGTTTAGCATAATATCTCATACTTGGTTGCTTTAATAAAGTTATGATGCATGCAATGATGTAATTTGGCAAGACAAGTGTTGATATTTTGGTGGTTTAAGGCTAACCAAGTGGTTTGTGTGCTAAGTACTTGGTTGCATTCTAATTAATCTAGTTCCTTGCTAGTTACTAGATATTTATCACTTGCACATGCATGTATCTTGCTTCCTCTGCTTGTTTCTTTGTCCGTTTATTGCTCAATTCATTGATCGTTCGGACGAATAACTAAGTAGTTTCACCTCTAGGGTTTACCGGGAAATTTCTCGATATTCATAATACCTTCCCCAATCCTTAATATAATCCTCGTGATTACCATGTAGGATATTTAATCTCGATACGAACTTAATCCGTAATCTAGGATTCGTTCGCTTTATTGATTAATCTCGTTATAACGTTTTTAGCGGTTTCTAGAACGCTTGTTTCACTGCCTCAATGGTTTCCTACCTTCATTCTTAAATCAAATATAATAACATCCCAAAATATCAAATCCTCAAAGTTAATATCTCAATTCTTGGATTATAATAATATTTAATCCACTGTCCGGTCAAATATTATACCGAAAAAGAATTTGGAATTTCTGAATTCCGATCGTCTCTGCATTCACTTATTTCCTCCGCGTATTACTAATATGACTTCGAAACATCCATATCACGTCCCGTACATAGGGTGGCGTGAAAAGTTTTCCAACTTACAAAATCACTATTCATCCACCAAATTACTATTCACGTACAGGAAACACTATGCATGTACGGGAAATACTATGCACGTACGGGAAACACTATGCACGTATGGGAAACACTATGCACGTACTCATTTCCCTTCAAGGATCCATTAGCTCCTTCCTGGATGGTAGATTATTCTTATCTAGGTCCTCAACCATCGAATTACTCTATTCTGACAATATACCAATGCATCAGGATCATTGTCCAAAGCAATATCCATTCATTACAATCATTGTTCTTTGAAACCACCATTCATTAGAGCTGGTGACCTTGTTGTCGGAATCATTGTTCCTCATTTTATGATTACTTAATAAAAAGTTTTAATTATATCCAAAATTTGGGGTTCTTACAATCATGACTCGCCTCACCAGTCCGCTCCTCCTCCTATAATGAGACATAACTTATATCAGTAATAATATATATAATCTTAATCCATACTTAGGGTCAGTACTATATCCGATATCCCGACCTTGAACTCGATATGAGTTCCCACGTTTTATTATATTTATATTCGTACCATGCCATTTAACTCTCTCGTTCCTGAGCAATATGACTCTGGGCTCTGATACCATTTCTGTGACAGCCCTAGATCCGGGGTCAGGGATCCAGGTCATCACGGTCCAATTTCCATTTAAACAAATTATATCTTGGTACTTAAATAATTTAATGATGTTATATACGCATGCTGTTGACCCCACACTTATATCCACACACACACGTCAGTCATATGCTCAGAGAACAATATCCAACATGATAACCGTTAAAGTAAAGTTATTATTATTACAGACCCAAAATATATAAGTAGTGTTGCTGAATAATACTTCTACAGGAAGCATATTCACAACCACAATATATTACAATCTTTCCTTAGTTATCTTACACACGTTACACATACCCTGAATATTAATAAATAATGGCTACCTCGGGTATAGGCGACAGATCTCTATCGTACATCCCGACCCTTACCCGCTTCCGGGGCGTGGTGCGACGTATCGGCGGCATCGGCTATAGCTGTGGTGTAAACATAGGCAAGAGTGAGCTATACAGCTCAGCAAGAGATAATTTTTTTTTTAAAACTTGGTTTGGGTTAACCAATATATATATATATATATATATATATATATATATATATATATATATATATATATATATATATATAAAAGAAAGACTTGAAAATACTTGATATGCATCTAATGAATATTTTAAATAAAATGAAAAAGGGTGCATTTGTAAAACAAAATGAAGAAAACATTTTCTAAGAACATTTATAATAAGGTTTGCATTAATAAAACATTTTTCTGAAAACATTTAAGTCATGCTTGAACAATAATAAACATGTCCAAATGTGCGTATAGAAATCTTGCTTGTGCAACCACACACCAACATAAACTTACTTATAAATAAATTCGACATCACTTTTCTTTCGATGCAAATATAATATTAGCTTCTCTTCAAATTCCTTAAAGCATTTAGTTTTCATATTGTTCCTTCTTTTTTTTTTACACATAAGATTTTACTGCCAAAAACATTTTCACAATCCCTTTTTAAGAGTTTAGGGGAATTTTCACCGTAACCAAATACGTCAGGACGATGATCAGTCGCCCTCCGTATCTGTCCCTTTTTACTACTAGTAGAAGGAGGAAGGTTCTCCACTGCATCCCCCTGGAGGAAAGTTCTCCACAATCCCCCCTCGGCAACACATGGGCCGGAAATATAATATTGCAAGTTGGACCGCATTGAACTCATTCCCAAAGATTGAATTCCCCTTTCTATCGAAAACATTTATTCAAAAAATTCCTTTCATCATTCCATAACTCATTTACCTCTTTTATACATAAAGTACCTTGTATTAATCATGTTCATAAATCTTTTTCAGAAATTAGGAAACACGTTCCTTGCCCAGTGGCAATATGAAATCATATATGCGTAGACACATTTTCGGTGAAACCATTTTTCCAAGCATTTATAATTTATTAAAGCAAAGTTTAAAGAATTCTTGCCTGGAAGGGTCGTAGGTATAACGTGTCCCTGGTCCGTCCGGCGATCTATAAACAATCCAAAATTATTCTTGTCAATCACTTGACATTTTTTTAATAAGCCAAGTATCTACTTTACTTAGCTAAAATACGTTTCTATGTTAACCCTTATTATTGCCATTATGAGCTGACACTTATTCGCTATCAAGGTACGTCATTACACTATACATGATAGATACTTAAGCTATATAAGTCTTAGGGTTTATTGTTTACTCGCGAAGATCATACCTCAACATTTAGTATCCATTTTCTAAGTGGTTTTCAAAGTTATCACCAAGTGTCCTTTTTGTAGGTTTCTTCGCACTTAACCTCGATTCAAACATTTTTATAAAATTGAAAAATGCTTATTTTGACATAAGGTTTTCTCCCACACCTTCCTTATGATATATAATATTTAATTACCTAGATTATCCACTGAATTTATCAAGTTATAGGGGTTTAATTTTTTTTACGAACTCGCACTTACATTTCTGAACGACTTTTAGTAAATCAGCTATATCTCCTAAACCGTACGTCAAAATGCTTCGATTCTTGCGCTAAAACGATCTATGGGTCGAAATCTATAAGGGTGGGTTAACTATTCATCAAGGTCAGGAGCTATTTCTCTCGGGTATTCTCTGTTTTAAGTGTTAAATGCAATTTCGGCATTATAACGGCTATAAATCGGCTAATTCCAAAATTTCCACCTTTCCAAATCCATTGCTCAACTCATATTTCAATCCCTACACCATGTGGTCATCTTACCATCCATGGTTACAAGCACAACATTCATTCATATTCAACCAAACACTTATATATACTTAGATAATCATGCTCTCTAACTTTAACATAAACTAATCTCATAAGCCATGCATAATCTCATATTCAAGCTAGGGTTTCAAGAATATCATACCTTCCTTGGTGTATAAGTGAGCTTATCAAGCCTTGTTTGAACCTTATCTAGCCTTGGTATAGCTTATATGATCAAGAGAAGCCATGAAACAAAGAGTTAGTTTATGTAATTACTATTCATCATCACTTTCTCTTAAATTTTTGGATCATAATTAACTTAGTAAATGATGATGAGTTTATAACCATACCTTCTACTCTTCTCCCTCTTTAATATAGGCTATTAATTGTAATAATTGCTTGGTGAAATCTCCTTCCTCCCCTCCTTTCTACACCTTGGCCAAGAGCACCAAAACAAGGGTGTTTTTTTTTTAGCTAATACTCATCTAATCCTTGTATTATTGGGTATTAATACTTGGATGCATCTCTTTTATGTGTTGTCAAACATCCAAGGGTGCCACTTGTAGGCTCCAAAACATGCATACCCCTTTTGGTATTAATACTAAAAGACCATCTTATTTATGGTTGACTTGCATTTAAGTCCCTTGAATTTCTCCTTTTTCCCACCAATTATATTCCCTTGCACTTTTTAATAATATAATTATAATATTATTATTATTATTCATATATTATAACTGTTTATTTATTTATTTCTCTAATGTGGCACAATTTCCTTAAATCAATATTAACTCCAATATTCCTTGTTTATTTCCTCTTTATTTCTTGCTCTAAAAAAAAATGTTCTCGCGCTTTCTCGAATATCCTCAATCTCTTTTACAAAATCACTTAACTTGTACCACATATCGATTTTGATAACATGAGATTAACTCCCTTTTTCCTTAAATACCATAGCTCCCTTTTTAGACGATAGATTATTCTTATCTAAATCTTCAACCAATTTCATCATTTATTGCACATAAACCTTCGAATCCAAATTCGTTAAAATATTCATTCATTAAAAGTACATCATAGCCATGATCACTATTCACTTACATACTCATTTACAACAAAAGTTTTAATTCTTCCAAAAATCTAGGTTCTTACATCGACTCCATAGGATTGAGAGGAGGAGTCACGAGAGGATTCTTGGTTTAGGGATCCGCAGGGGCGGAGTGATCCAGGCTAGGGATGCTAGGCGTGTTGTGCGTCGTGCATTTGTCCGAGTGAGGACCTTGCTCCGCCGCGGTGCGGCCCCGTGATGTGTTACTGATAGCTCAGTCCCCTAGGTTCAGATGACATTAGTGTGTCAATTTTTCGGGATAGTTGACTTGTGCAGTGGTATCCTTTCTGACCAGTGGATGAGTAGACTGACCTACAGATATGTAGATGTGACTTCGGGTAGTATGTACAGATGTAGCCCTACTTTTGTGTAGCCCTGACTATTCGGATGATGTACTTGTATTTGTTCCACTTTTGCTAGACTTTGACACCGGAACTATGTATTTGGCTCTAACATCCAAACTTTGTGATAACCCTTGTACCGTACTTATTTAGTTTCAGTTTCCTTGATATTTTCTCAACTGCTTTACTTTCCGATGCCATGCTCTACTGTTTTGATATACAACTGTGATTATACAATTGCTACAAGCCACAAATACAACCATGCTGTTTCAAATTTACGATATGCGATTTCAAATTGTTCTCTACATTTTCCAAAAATGTTCCTACAATTTTTAAAATAAATTTTTTTCAAAAAAAAAATATTTTTGAGGTTTCGAAATTTTGAAAACTCTTGCAAATGTTTTCGCATCCCATAGAGATTTTTCCCAAAAATGCTTCGACATTTTATCTCCAACATCGGATTATTAAAACTTTTGCAACTTCCACCCTTATGAGGAGGAATGATACGTTCCTGACCCGTGCAAACGCTGTCAGGTAATTGGAAAACCCTAACCCATTTCTTGTTTTATTATCAGAATCATGCCACCAAGAAGAATGAACACTCGAGCTCACCCGATCAGTTCTGAGGGCCAGGGTAGCCACCATTGGACCGGAGGCCACCAGAACCGTGAAGGGGAGAATGTCAACCTGAGTGAGAGTGAGGGCAACGATCATAACTTGTTTGATGACTCTGAGTATGAAGAAGATGAAGCTGGTGATGACACCCGAGAGGCAGAACATCCTAGGGGAGGCCCTATGGAACAGTTCATGGAGTTACTTAGGCAGAACTTGGACCGTCCCCCAGTTCAGCAACCACCCCAAAATGCTAATGCTAATGCTTTCCGGAACTTTAAATCCCTGAAACCCCCAGAATTTAAAGGAACTGCCGACCCGGTCGAGGCAAGGGCCTGGCTGAAGGAAATGGAAAAATCTTTCGAGATACTAAGTGTCACTGAGGAGCAGAAGACTGTTTTCGCCACTTACCTTCTGAAGGGTGAGGCGAACTATTGGTGGAAAGCTAAGAAGAATTTGGAAGGAAGAGGTGTGGTGACATGTGAGAGGTTTAGTGAGCTGTTCTTGGAGAAGTACTTTCCTAGGTTCATGGAGACACAAATGGAGCTGAAGTTTTTGGAACTGAAGCAAGGTAACATGACGGTGGCTGAGTATGAGGCCAAATTTACTGAGTTGTCAAGGTTTGTGCCGGAATATGTGAACTCTGAGGCAAAGAGGGCCCGAAGGTTTCAATTAGGGCTAAAACAATGGATTCAGAATCGTGTGGCGGTTCTTGAGCTGACAGACTATGCCACCCTGGTACAGAAAGCATCAATTGTTGAGGTTGGGAGTGAACAGATGTAGAAGGAGAGGGAAGGAAAGAAGAGGAAGTTTGATAGTCGAAACGGAAACTCTGCGGGAGGGAGCTTTCCGAGCAAATTTAAGCGAGGAACGATGTCCCAACCCAGCGGAAACTTTGGAACCAAGAGAGCTGAAAGTTGGAGTGTGGGCCAGAGCGGCCGACCACAGGGATCGTCTTACTCTACCCCATCCCGAGCCTAACCCCCAGAATGCAATAAATGTGGAAGAAAACATGCGGGCGTGTGTAACCTGCAGGATGTGAAGTGCTTCAAGTGCGGGCTGACAGGACATTATGCTAACGCCTGTCGAGGAACTAGTAACAACACCAGTGCCGGAGGTAATTGCTTCAAGTGTGGGAAACCAGGGCACCGAATGAGGGAATGTTTGTCCTCTGGGCCAGCTACATCAAGAGTGAGTGGAACTGCTTCTAACAAGGCCCCTACTGCAAGAACTTTTAACATGACGGTGCAGGATGCCGTGAGGAACACGGATGTGATTGCAGGTACTCTACTACTCAACTCAGTTAAGGCAAATGTTTTATTTGATTCGGGAGCTACCAAGTCTTTCATATCTCTAGATTTTGTATGTCAGTTATGCCTTAAGACTAAACCATTGAAAGACATACTGCAAATAGAGATAGCTAATCATGAAATTATTCCCGTTAGCCAATTATGTCCAGCTTGTGACCTAGAAATAGAAGGGCGACACTTTCGGGTAAACTTAATTCCTTTTAAGCTAGGGGAGTTTGACGTAATAGTAGGTATGGATTGGTTAACAACCCACGGGGCCCAGATTGATTGTGTAAAGAAGAAATTAAGTTTGAGACTGCCAGGGGACGAAGAAGTAGTGTTTAGTGGAAAATGGCAAAACCAAAAGTTCCTGACTATGATTCAAGCTAAGAAGCTGTTACGTAAAGGATGCGAAGCCTATTTAGCCTATGTGAAGGATACCAAGAAGGAGGCACCAAACCTACAAGAAATCCCTGTCGTTAATGAGTTCGCGGACGTGTTTCCGGATGATCTTCCCGGACTACCACCTGATAGAGATATCGAGTTCGCTATAGACTTAGTTCCGGGTACGGCCCCAATTTCGAAAGCCCCATATCGGCTAGCCCCAGTGGAGATGAAAGAGCTAGCCACTCCGTTACAAGAGTTGTTGGATAAAGGGATGATAAGACCTAGTGTGTCACCATGGGGAGCCCCGGTGTTGTTCGTGAAAAAGAAGGATGGTAGTATGAGGTTATGTATAGACTACAGAGAGTTGAACAAGGTGACTATAAAGAATAAGTATCCCTTGCCCAGGATAGATGACCTGTTTGATCAATTGAAAGACGCAATTTATTTTTCCAAAATTGATTTGAGGACCGGGTATCACCAGTTAAAGATTAAACCAGAAGATATACCAAAGACGGCCTTTCGCACCCGATATGGACACTATGAGTTCCTAGTGATGTCATTTGGGTTGACGAATGCCCCTGCAGCTTTCATGGACTTAATGAATCGAGTCTTCAAGAAATACTTGGACAAGTGTGTTATAGTCTTCATCGATGACATCTTGATTTATTCTAAAACGAAGGAGGAACATGCAGAGCACTTGAGGATTGTATTGGGAGCATTGAGAGAAGAAAAGTTGTACGCTAAGTTCTCGAAATGTGAATTTTGGTTGAAGGAAGTTCAGTTTTTAGGGCATGTGATTAGCGAACAAGGCATTCTAGTGGACCCAGCCAAAATAGAGGCGGTATCAAATTGGGAGAGACCAACCACTCCGACAGAGGTGAGAAGTTTTATAGGGTTGGCTGGCTACTATAGGAGATTTGTCCAAGACTTTGCAAAGATAGCAACCCCTTTGACCCGACTAACTCGCAAGACCGAGAAGTTTGTGTGGACTGAAAAATGCGAAGAGAGCTTCCAAGAGTTGAAAAAGAGGTTGGTGACGGCACCAGTACTAGCCCTACCTGATGATAAGGGAGAATTTGTGATTTATAGCGACGCATCCCATAAAGGTTTAGGGTGTGTGCTTATGCAGCACGGTAAGGTGATTGCGTATGCGTCCAGACAACTTAAGGAATATGAGATAAGATACCCCACCCATGATTTGGAATTAGCAGCGATAGTTTTCGCTTTGAAGATCTGGAGACATTATCTTTACGGAGAAAAGTGTGAAATCTACACGGATCACAAGAGCTTAAAGTACATATTCACTCAGAAAGAGTTAAACATGAAGCAGAGGAGATGGCTAGAGCTAATTAAAGATTATGATTGTGAGATTCATTATCACCAAGGAAAGGCCAACGTGGTGGCCGATGCACTTAGCCGAAAGGAGAAACTCAAGATGATAATGTCAGTGGACGAGTTGATCAAGGACCTTTAGAAACTGGAGATTGAAGTGAGGGTACCAGGAATTGGACAAGAGAGTTTAATAGAGATAAGAGTCCAAACACCGCTATTGGAAAAGATTTAGTTATGCCAGGAAAAGAAGATAGAAGAAGAAAAGAATTCGATGGAGAAAATTTTGACTGGCGGGGAAATTAAGTGTGAAAAGGACGGGAATGGAATCATGAGGTACGCATCTAGGATATGGATCTCGAACGTTCAGGAATTAAAAGACGAGATTTTGCAAGAGGCTCATAGTTCGAGGTACTCAATTCACCCTGGAGGCACTAAGATGTATAGAGATCTGAGAGAATACTATTGGTGGCCTAATATGAAGAAGGACGTGGCAGAGTGGGTAAGTAAATGCTTGACATGTCAAAGAGTAAAGGCCGAACACCAGAGGCCCAGTGGATTGTTGCAACCCTTAGAGATACCCGAGTGGAAGTGGGAACATATTGCGATGGACTTTGTGGTCGGATACCAAGGACTAAGACTAATCATGATGCCATTTGGGTAATCATCGATAGGTTGACCAAGTTAGCACATTTTCTTCCAATCAACGAGAGATACACTGTCGACAAGCTGGCAGATATTTACTTAAAGGAGATTGTGGTTAGGCATGGGGTTCCTGTGAGCATTGTATCAGATAGAGACCCAAGATTCAACTCCAGGTTCTGGAGAAGTTTTCAGGATTGTGTGGGGACCATGTTAAACATGAGTACTGCGTACCATCCCCAAACAGACGGACAGAGTGAGAGAACCATCCAGACCATCGAGGACATGTTGAGAGTATGTGCCATAGATTTCAAGGGAAGTTGGGATGACCACTTGCCGTTGATCGAATTTTCCTACAACAACAGTTACAATGCGAGTATAGGCATGGCCCCATATGAAGCTTTATACGGACGAAGTTGTCGGTCTCCCTTGTGTTGGGAAGAGGTAGGAGAGCGGAAGATTTTAGGACCTGAACTGGTCCAATAGACAAGAGAAACTATCGAACTCATAAGAGGACGGCTGGTAGCGGCCCAAGACAGACAGAAGAAGTATGTGGACTAGACCCGCAAGGACAAAGAATATGAGGTAAGAGAGTTTGTGATGTTGAAAGTATCACCATGGAAGGGATCGATGAGATTTGGTAAGAAAGGGAAGCTAAGCCCAAGATTTATTGGACCTTTTGAGATCTTGAAACGAGTTGGAAAGTTAGCCTATGAATTGGCTTTACCCCCGAGCTTGCAGCAAGTACATAATGTGTTCCATGTGTCCATACTACGACCCTACCATACCGACTTCCGACACGTGATAGAACATGATCAAGTGGATCTGCAACCAGACTTAACATATGTGGAGCAACCAGTAGAAATCATGGATAGAAAAGAACAGGTGCTGAGGAACAAGGTTGTCAAACTAGTGAGAGTTTTGTGGAGGAACCAGAATGTCGAAGAATCAACATGGGAACTAGAGAGCGCGATGCGTGAAAAGCACCCCCCAACTGTTTTCAACCTGATTCCGGGACGGAATCCTTTTAAGGAGGGGAGGCTGTAAGAACCCTAATTTTTGGTAATATTTTCTTTTATTTAATATCATGTGGAATTGTCAATTTGGAACCTTTCTAGTCATCCCTGTTGATTAATAGAATTGATTGTCTGAGAAACTGTGTTGTTGCATTCACTATGTAAGATAAAAGGAAGATTGTGAAGGCAAGAGTCTTATTGTTAGTAAGATTTATAAAACTTGGGATTTGAGAATGATTAGAGTATTAAAAGATTCATTAAGGATTATGACGAGGAATTATGGACATTCGAGGAATTTACACAATTAAGTACTTAAGGAATTATAGGGGAAATCTCTACGCGACAAAATATTATTACGAGAGATTAATTAAGATACGATACGAATTAAAGATTAAATGACAAGCATTGGTGGAAGAATAATGATACAAGGAGTAGTATTGCATGCAAGTCCCATGCAACCAAGTGGTTAGGAATAAGCAAACTAGTTAACCAAATGGAAGAGGAATAGTAACTAGTTACATTGCTTTTCAAAAAGAGGAGACAAGTAGTACATGAGGCCATACCTATGCTAGTACCTTGCTTATACATACAACATTATGTATCACCCAACACCTTTTAACACAATTATTCAACCAAAGCAACACAAAAATCAAAAACCAAAAACACAAACCTCCCCCTCCAAGAAGCTCTCGGCCAAGGCTAAAGGAGAAGAAACAGATTTCTTCCTCCTCCATTTCCCATCACTCATAAATCAAGACATAATTCCTAGGCCCTCACCATCATCTAAGTAAGGTATGTTAAGAGTTTCAAGCCATTTCATCCATCCAATTTCAAGATATTAATTATAATAGATATTGTGAATAGTAACCATGTTTGGTTTTTCTTTTAGATCTTGGATTATAAGGGTTGTAGGAGACCATTCAAGGTGTTATTGAGTTTTGTAGGGCTTATCGAAGGCTCCTAGGTGCTCAAGAAGGTATAAAAATCACAAACCCTTTTGGTCATGTAGTGTTTATAATGTTTGGTGATAGATCCATGTGTTATAGTGTTAATCTTGGTTGTATAAGTAATGGATGACATGGATCTTGAGTTTTGATGTTGTGATTGTGATTTTTATGATTGTGGATAGTATATGTATCTCCATGAATGTTATAAAGCATGAACTAAGTGAATTAGGTATTGGTTGTGTTGTGGAATTGAGAGAATTGGTTGATCTAAGTGATACATGCTTGCTGAGTTTTTCCAGGAACATTGACCTGATTTGTAACATGGTTTTGAACCCTCAAATATTATCCCCTGAGGTCCTACCAAATATTTTTGGAAAGATAATTGAATGTAGTTTCTGGAAATGTAAGGTTCATGACTAGGTGATGTATAGATTTTATGTTATGGCCGGAGAAGTAAATTGTATTTCTGGATTCCGGACTGCACTAAGTGACCCCCTTGTGAACCTTGTTTAAACCCCTAAAAATATATGTGGGATCATGGAAAAATTTTAGAAACTAGGAAATGCAGTGGTGAAGACTACCCAAAAAGAATTGGATTAAAATATGAATTTTTGAATTTTATAAAAATGCTAGAGTAAATTTCGCGCAAGGGAAAAAGTCGTTAGTAGAGCATGATTCTAGGGGTAATGGTTATGATTCGAATGTGGTAACTAAATTAAGTCGAATAAGTGACGAGCGTAATCGAGTGATGACATGAACCTATAGTGGGGCTAGAGTGTCATAAGACGAAGTTGTTAAGTTAATTTCGTGCCCCCTAAAACCCCGTAATTAAAGAGATATTGATTAAGGTACTAACGAGCAGTTATTGCTTATGTATAGATCGTTCCACTCCGCACGCTCGACCACCCCAACCAAACCAAGGCAAGTTTACTTTTCAAAACTTTTACATATACAAGGACTTTCACTGTTGTGTTTGTAGTTTTCAATAATATCAAATTTTATGTTTATCGAAGTATTGATGCAATTGAGATTGTATAAGTACATATATGTTTGTACCCCTTGAACTTAGATTGAATTGTTTTCTTCGGACAACGACTCTAGCAATAGAGGTCGTAGCGGTCCGTATATACTATTGACCGGGGAGTGGTATATTATTATATCGTATCTAGATTGCGAAAACCCGAAGGGTCATTCGGGGAGTATCGTATACTCAAGTAATTATGTTCATATCTTCGTAAATACTCGAAACCCTATCTTGGATTAAAAGTTTATTTTATCGAATAATTATTTTATTAATTATTAATATTAAATCTTAAAATATTATTTATTAATTATTGTTCATTATTTTAAAGACGAAGTCAATCCAAGATACATTTAATACTTTCAAACTCGAACTCTTTCGAACTCCAAACATTTTCGAAAACCCCCGGTCAGGTTCTGCTTCTTGTATGATTTCAAGAATCATCGGTCGAATGATGTCGGACCTCAATTACTCTGTTTTCAATCAAAATCAAGTTTTTAAAAGAAAAAGAAAAAGGGACTCTGGCAGGTGTGGGAACCGTTGACGAACGATTCCCAGGATGTGTAAGCGGCCGTGAGCCAGGCGGTCCATCAATTATTATTCCGGCCCAGGTGTTGCCGAAGGATGATTACGGATGTAGTTTTCATCGAGGGTGATTACGGATGTAGTTTTCACCCGGGGATAGTTACGGATGTAGTTTCTATCCTTCTACCGGTAGAGAAGACCCGCGGATTATTGGACTTGGATGTGGCGACTGATCATCGTCAATCCTTGTCAGGTTTTATGTTTTCTTTAAGTCCCATTCCTCCATTTTGGAAAAATGCTTTGACACTGCTTCTTAGGCTTTTGTGCCAAGTTGCTGATATTGTTCTATTTTGACGAGAAAGATGTTGGCTCAATGCAGTATCTAGAACTGCAAGTTTATTTTGAAAACAATGGCACATATTGTTGCACCTTCGGAATTTATCAACAATGACAAGTGATTTTATATCTGATTGATACAAACAAGTTATAACTGCTAATCATATGAAATGTTATATTGCTTACCTTATACATATATTTCTTGCTGAGCTATAGTTGCTCACTCTTGCTTGTTTTCAAATTTACAAACACAACAGCTAAGCGAAATGGCAAGACCCAGACAGACTGCTGGAAAACAGGTGACTAGACCCGAGCCAGCAGTTGAGATTCCACCGGTAGGCCCCATTAGCCGGATTGGTTGGAAGCTTTTGTTAGTTCGTTTTATTTATAAATATGACCTGTGCAAGGCAGTGTACCGTAACAAACTTTCAAGCCGCCAACTTCGCTTCATATCGAAGTGTTGCTGGTAGCATAAATACTATTTAATTCGGTCTGTAATAACTCTGATAGTTTTATTACTGTTTAATCAATGTTGTGACATTTTTGAGGCTCTAACCTGTGTGTGTGTGTGTGCGGTGTGAGTTTATTGTGGGGTCGATGGCTGTTTCATATATATTATGTGCAAGAACAGGTATGTTATTAATGGAAAATGGACCGTGAGCGCCTAGATCTCCGACCCCGGATCTGGGGGCGTCACACTATGTATTATGAAGGCCTCTTGGCAACCCAATGGGCTGGAATGACTCCGTCATTTACAGTAGCAGCAGCTACTTCTTTTTGAGGAATGAAGGGGTCGTTCTCAAGGATTCCCATATATAGTGGATGGGCAGCTTTGATAAATAACAAGATCTTTCTTTTCCAGAAATTGTAGTTCTCTTTATCAAAGACTGGAATCTTGATACCACTTGACTTCTGAACACTCGTCATGATCTTCAGATTTGTATATCAATCTGTTGCTCTAGTACCAGTTGTTGGTCCCGGAGTATATTGCAGAAGGGGGGGTTGAATGCAATATAGATAATTTCAAATCTTTAACTCAATAACAATGATAAAGATTGTAAACTATCTACACAAGAATTGCAAACACAAGTAGTAATTCAAGATGTTCTCACAAAATAAATATTTTATTTATTTTGTAATGTGTTGCTACAACCTCGAGAAAATGGTTTTCTCAAGCTTCGACTTCTTGAAGGAAAATCACTACAGAAAGAATGAGAGATGTGTCTCTATATAGACTAATCTTTTTCTAGCATCTCAGTCGTATGGGTCGCGGAGTTGTTGTCATTTTCAAGTGGCAGCTCCTCACAAGTTGCCCACCCATGTGACCTTTCCTAAAATGCTATACAAACAGAGTTATCTTTAAGCATAAGGCTGTTGGCTTCGCAAACACGCAAGTATACGTGGTCACAAATAGCAAGTGGTAAATAAAAGTTCGTTCCTCAGGGACAAGATGTACTGTGAATTTATTGCCTAAGCAACAGAGTATGATTACTTTTTACTGCCTGACGATTTACCAAATTCAAGTTTTTATTACTCTAAAATTATCAACTAAGTAAGAAATATCGAAAAGTGAATTAACAAGAAATTAACTATAGCAAGAGAGACATGGGATTCCAATTTCATCGACAATTTCACTAACGGCTGACTCAATACATCGACTCAGGTGATAAATTCAATAATTAATCAGATAACACGATGATAATACGAGCTACCTTTCAGTAAACTCGCATCAAACCCCTTAATTTCTACAACAGATAGAATTTAAGACGACACCAAATTATATTCAGATTATATATGTCTATATAATCTGGAAATACAATTGATTAAAGCTTAGGTTACCAATAAGATTACACAAGGCAACATGAGATGGTTTAAATCATATTACAAATCAAGATTAAGTAATTAAATCAAGAACCCATGCTAAGTTGGCGATATCTGAACCCTAGAATCCGCTTTCGCAATCAACTAGGAGTAAATAAATAAGATGGTAGCTAATCATCTTTAAATTAATTCAACCAAATTAGATTATCAAAAATTAATCACCCAGAATCAATTACGAATCAAGCACAAAAGTTACGTTATAGAATCCATTGGAACCCCATGAAAAAGAATTAGTTCATATTTGAATTAATAACGAACATGGAGTTTATAAGAATCAAAGATTTAAAATTAAACATATTATGATAATGAAGAACAATAATTAATAAGAGAAAAGATTCGAGATAGAATTTTAAACCCAATTTGAGATGAAGAAAATACTGAAAGTTGGAATTAATGTTTGCACTTGGCTCCTGGCTGCCACACAAGAACCCTAGGAAAATTATTGTACGATTACAAGATGAAAAACTGATAATGATCTCAATATTCTCCTACTTGCCCTATTAATAAGTTTTAAAAAAAACTTAAACTAATATACAAGCCCGAAAGAATTAGGCCCAAAACGTTTTTAGTTGACCCGTGTTAAATTAATAAAATCATGGCTACAGCTATAACCGAGCTACACGGCAACTCGGCTACACGGACAGCACATCAACCGCGCTGTAGCTTAACTCCGTGCGCAATAGCGCTTAGCAACAGAACCAAACCAGCGCAGCAACCCTCGAATCCGCGCAACAGCGCTCGCACAACCGGTCGCGCTATAGCGCCATTCAACGCGCAGCTGCGCAACACTCCAGAACAAAATTCGCGCTGTAGCGCTTCCAATCGCGCAACTGCGCGCTCCAACAGAATTAGTCCTGTGCTCCTGCCCGAACAGCCGCGCACCTGCGCTACGCCAACAGGCCTTCCCTCGCGCTCCTGCGCTCTACCAAAGCGCAGCTGCTCACCTCACAGCACATACTCCGCGCAGCTGCACTACCAAGCGCGCTGTAGCGCCCTTACTCTCCTGGAGTGCTGAAATTCACTCCTGGACCATCACACCTTAACTGCTGCACTAGAGAAATGCCAAAGCTCCAAATTACAACCTTGAGCTTAAATTCTTGAATTGCCAATTGACTCCTTATTATACTCCACCATTTATTCTCTTCACTATATCGAGAGATACCACCATAAGCACGAATTAAAATTAGTTAAGCACCACAATGCCTCCGAATTACAACCTACAAAGATTACGCAAAAACACATCAAAAATCTACGAAACTCGAGAACGCGCCAACATTTTAAAGCTCAAATGGAAGATGAATAGTGGATATAAAATCCACTTATCAAACCCCCAAACTTAATCCGTTGCTCGTCCTCGAGCAATGCAACTCAACACTAAAATGATGCATGAATACAACTAACGATTAAATGTCATGATAATGCCAAATGACCTAATGCAATGATTCCGAACACAAGATATCGTAACCAACTCACAAGCCAACACCTCGAATTATGCAACAACGCCAAACAGAGCTCGACTAAGCCCCCGTATACTAACAAAACGTGCGCGGGAACGTGGTGTGTGCAATTCTCACTAGATATACTCTCAACACTAGATCAAAGGCATAACCAATTCTTCGCCAAGACAATCACATGTTTATAAACAGAATAAACTCTAGACACTCCATGACTCAAAGACACCGCCATCATCATTCAAAGTAGACACGAACTCATGCTATACTCTACAAAACACTACAAAACACAAAAACACACATGCTCATTGACCGTGCAATGGGTGAGACCCCTAAAGGCTTATACAATAGCACCCTTTTAGCGAACGTTAGGTCAGCAATCCCAAACCACAAAGGGCTTTAGGTTACTAGGACTAAGTCCCCTCAGACTTACTTGCTCGAGTACTAAAGAGCCCACCCTAGCCAATTCACATACACACACTCTCACCGACGCTCATTTTTTATTCACACGACTCTTTTTTTTGTTCTTTTCTTTGCTTTTTCTAAATTTTTTTCCTCTTTTGTTTTTTTTTTTTTTTTCTTTTTCTCTTTTTCACACATGGGTGCACTATCTCACCCTCCTAGACTACTCATATTAAATATGAGCCGGCTACTAGCCATTTGACGCCTAGCCATTATTACACTACGACACGACACTTAGCATGAAATCCCTGTTTTCCCCCAAACTTATACTTAAGTGCTTCTACGCCATCAAGGGAATAACGAACATTCTAGATATAAATAAGTGATTAAATCCTAACAACCAAACTAGGTATGACTCGATCTAGCCCAAGAGCAAACAGTGAGACCGTGAAAAGATTGTGTTCCCGACACACGCAAGTCAATTTCATAAGTACTTAAATCAACCCTCTATTCATTGTCATCACACTCAAATTAGCATCAACCCAATGAGCCAGAAACAAACACTCGTGTGGAATCATATGATATGCATGAATATGCATGAACGAAATGATATTACAATCCTAAATAATCTATATGGCATGGCATCCTAAATGCAAACTAAATGACATGGCAACACTAAATGCAAAATTACTAATATGAACTATCATGAATATGCAACTATATGCAATGCAATGACTCTAACACCCTAAAATTACCCCCAAACTTATTAAATTCAATGTCCTCATTGAAGGTAAATTAAAGGGTACAAGAAAAACTCCCCTACTCATCGGCATCGTCACCCTCTTCGGGTGGTGTGTCAGGTGGTGGATAGACGTGGTGAGCGCCAAAAGTGGGCCATGTGACCTGGAATCCCTGCTGGCGATATACCCCATCCAACGACTGTGTCAAATCCGTAGCAAACCTGCTCATCATGTCATGTGTAGTGTCATAGCGCCTCAACATGCGCCTATACTGAGCATCACTAAAGACCACGGTGCCCTGACTCGGCTGGCTCGTCTGAGCGTGGGAAGGACCCGCTCTATCAGCCTGACGAGGAACTCTCGACACTAGCGGTGGGGCCTCCTCGCCCTCAACAACAACATACCCAAGCCCCCTAGGATGCGGAGTGCCGCCCGGCCACTCTGCCATCCTTCTAATCACATTATGATTAATAGAACCCATCGGACGAAGTAAAGTCTCATCATTAAACCAAGACACACCCACATGAATACACAACTGACCAATAACCTCAGCATGAGGAATCCCTCCAGTAGTGCCACCACCCAAAAACTTCATGATGTTTCGGTTGATGAGATACCCAAGATCAATGTAATGTCCGTTCAAGATGCCCCATAAAATAATCGCCCGCTCTACAGTGACATCGGTGACATGGGTGGATGGCATGATACGCGCACAAATAAAAAGAAACCAAGCTCGCGCATACCGTGTCAAAGCAGCGGCAGGGAAGGTGCGCTTCTCAAACGTCCCGGGCTTACACTTCCACATTGTGCCCGGAATGCACATCCCCGCTATGATAGCATCCAAATCCACATTATCACGGGTTTTCTGCGTCCAATCCTCGGCACCTCTCGGCCTTGCCGGTTGGAATATAACCCGCCTTATATAACTAGGCTTATACGCCACTGTCTGGCCTCGTACCGTAGCCTCACCATTTGCCTCCTCTTTAGCATTTGCATAGAATTCTCTTACTATGCCCAACGGAACATCCAAGGGTGTTTTACAAAAATCCATCCAACCCCTCTCGCTAATCATTGCAAGCAATTCTCCATCCTCCTCCGAGGGTTCAAAACCCCTCTCCCTACAAACGGCTCTAGACAACAAACTGAAAAACTCATCTTCCGCCTTTTTCGACACAAATTTATCAACATTATAGTCGGGTTCCACCTCCTCCTCCGAACTAGTACTAGCCACAACACGAGTTCTTTTCGGAGCCATTCAACAAGAATAATACAATACTACCACCAATATACCACAACAACTCCAATTCAACAATTAACCAAAAACACCCAAAAATAATATTCCACACAAAATATCCCAATTCCAATAATCAATCTTAATTCAATGACAAGAGTAGTAAAGAATTTTACCCATGAATTGAAGATGATAACCTTGAGATCACTTTCCCCAAGCTTGAATTAGAAAATTCCTTGAAGCTTTAATGGAGGTTGGATGATTTGGAACAAAGAGGGGATTTGTGTGTATAGGTGTATGTATATATGGGTGTATAGATGTGGAAGATGAAGTGGGTGTGTAGGATTTGGGTTTGGTGGGTGTTAGAATTTAGGAGAGATTTGATTTAGGATGGGGAAAAAGGAAGATAAGGGTTTGTGGGGGGATTTTGGTGGCCAAGAAATATGCAGGAGACTTATGGTGGCTGGTGAAACAAGCGGCCCCTTTATTAAATTTTTTTTTTTTTTTTTTTTTTTTTTTTTTAAAAAAAATACTACAACACACTAGAAAACCAACCTAATTCCATACCAATTACGTGGGTTGCCTCCCACGGAGCGCTTCTTTAACGTCACTAGCTTGACTTGAAGCCTGACTTTACGTTGAAGCAAGAACCACCGTTCTTTTCTCGCGATCCACCATTCCACCAAAATAGTGTTTCAATCTCTGACCATTGACCTTAAAAGCTTGATCAGGTGATGACTCGAAAATCTCCACAGCACCATGCGGATACACCGTTTTAATGGTGAAAGGCCCTGACCAACGTGATTTAAGCTTTCCCGGAAAAAGCTTGAGCCGGGAGTTAAAAAGAAGCACCAATTGGCCTGGTTCAAAGGTTTTGGGCACCAATTTCCTGTCGTGCCACCTCTTCACTTTCTCCTTATACAACTTTGAGTTCTCATAAGCTTGCAGACGGAACTCATCAAGTTCATTCAACTGTAACATCCTTTTTTCACCAGCAGCTGTCATATCAAGATTCAACTTTTTCAATGCCCAATACGCCTTGTGCTCAAGTTCTGCAGGTAGATGACACGCTTTTCCATAGACCAGCTGAAACGGAGACATCCCCAAAGGAGTTTTATAGGCAGTCCTGTAAGCCCACACAGCTTCATCCAATTTCGAGGACCAATCCTTCCTCGAAGGATTCACTACCTTCTCCAAGATTCGCTTAATTTCCCGATTCGAGACTTCGGCTTGACCATTAGTCTGAGGATGATAGGCGGTTGCAACGCGGTGAGATACTCGATATTTGGCTAGTAAAGCCGTGAACTGGCGGTTGCAAAAGTGAGTGCCTTCATCACTGATTATAGCACGAGGAGTCCCAAAACGAGTGAAGATCTGTTTATGAAGAAAGTTAAGCACGACCTTAGCATCGTTCGTTGGCAAGGCCTTCACCTCTACCCATTTGGATACATAATCCACTGCCAACAGAATGTACTGATTGTTGAACGACGACACAAAGGGTCCCATGAAGTCAATACCCCACACATCAAAGATCTCCACTTCCAGCATGTTATTCAACGGCATCTCATTCCTCCGAGAAATATTGCCAACTCTTTGGCACCGATCACATCGCAGCACGAACTGATGCGCATCCTTAAATAGAGTAGGCCAGAAGAAACCTGCCTGAAGTACCCGAGCAGCAGTTTTATCACCCCCATAATGACCACCGTAGATGGTGTCATGGCAATCTCGTAGAATCCCCTCCGTCTCACTGTAAGGAATACACCGTCGGAGAAGCTGATCCGGCCCTTGCCTGAAAAGATAGGGCTCATCCCAACGGTACCATTTGACATCGTGGAGGAATTTCTTCTTCTGAGCATAAGAAAACTCAGCTGGGATGATGTTGCTCACCAGATAATTCACAAAATCAGCGAACCACGGAACTTCACCTTGCACCTGAAACAAATGCTCATCCGGGAAGTGCTCATTTATGAGAGTTGCATCCTTACTTCCATCTTCACCCTGCTCCAATCTCGAGAGATGATCAGCTACCTGATTTTCCGTTCCTTTTCTGTCCTTGATCTCAAGTTCAAACTCCTGAAGTAGAAGTACCCAACGAATCAGTCGGGGTTTAGCATCCTTTTTAGCAAGTAGAAATCTGATAGCTGCATGGTCTGTGTAGACCGTGACCTTCGCACCAAGCAAATAAGACCTGAACTTCTCGAATCCATAAACAACTGCAAGAAGCTCTTTTTCAGTGGTGGTGTAATTCAGCTGGGCATCATTGAGGGTCTTACTAGCATAGTAGACCACATGAAAAACATTGCTCTTCCTTTGCCCTAACACCACACCCACAGCAAAGTCACTTGCGTCACACATCATCTCAAAAGGTTCATTCCAGTTGGGAGCTGTAATAACTGGAGTAGTTGTCAATTTCTTTTTCAAGTGCTCGAATGCCTCCAAACATTCCTCAGTGAATTTAAAAGGAGTGTCCTTCTCTAATAGACTGCAAAGTGGCTTTGTGATTTTAGAGAAGTCTTTTATAAAACGCCTATAGAACCCGGCGTGTCCCAGAAAGCTGCGGACTCCTTTGACAGAAATAGGAGGAGGAAGTTTTTCAATTGTCTCCAGCTTGGCCTTGTCCACTTCTAAGCCCTTTCTAGACACCCTGTGACCAAGAATGATGCCTTCCTGTACCATGAAGTGGCACTTCTCCCAGTTGAGCACTAGATTTGTTTCCACACATCGCTTCAACACCATACTCAAATTGTGCAAGCACTCGTCATAAGAAGAGCCAAACACGGAGAAGTCATCCATGAATACTTCCACATTAATGCCAATCATATCGGAAAAAATGGCCATCATGCATCTTTGAAAAGTAGCTGGAGCCCCACAAAGTCCGAAGGAAACACGTCGGAACGCAAAAGTTCCAAATGGACATGTAAAGGTAGTCTTCTCTTGATCTTCAGGAGCTATAGCAATCTGATTGTAGCCCGAGTACCCATCCAGCAAACAATAGTACTCATGTCCAGCTAGTCTGTCCAGCATCTGATCAATGAAGGGTAGAGGGAAGTGATCCTTCCTGGTGGCCTTGTTCAACTTTCTGTAGTCCATACAAACTCTCCAACCTGTGACTGTCCGTGTTGGAATGAGTTCATTCTTTTCGTTGGTCACCACTGTCATACCCCCTTTCTTTGGTACGCACTGAACGGGGCTCACCCACGAACTATCTGAGATTGGATAGATGATGCCTGCGTCCAGCCACTTTAGAATCTCCTTCTTGACAACCTCTTTCATGATGGGATTTAGCCTCCTCTGATGTTCCACTGAAGGTTTGCACCCTTCCTCCATTGGAATTTTGTGCATACAGTAAGAGGGGCTGATGCCCTTGATATCTGCAATCGTCCACCCTATCGCTGACTTGAACTCTCTCAAAATCCGCAAAAGTTTCTCTTCCTCGCTACCTGACAGGTTAGATGCAATAATCACAGGTAATGTAGATGCATCACCAAGAAAAGCATACCTTAGATGGTCCGGCAGTGGCTTGAGTTCAAGTTCAGGAGCTTCCTCAATAGATGGCTTAAGGCGGATTTGTGATTTCTGAAGCTCAGCTAAACCCAGTGATGTGGGTGGAGCAATGATTCTTCTCTGATAAGGGCTAGCATTCAACATTTGCATACATTCAGCATCCTCTTCATCTTCAGAGTCAGCATCCCCCTGTAATGTGCTGACTAAAGCATCCGTTTTCAACATCTGAGTCATCTCCTTGTGTTGCAGCGACTTGACCACATCAAGTCTGAAGCAGTCTTCCTCTTCAGTAGGCAATTGCATGGCTTTAAACACATTGAACGTGATGTTTTGATCATGCACTCTCATAGTCAATTCCCCTTTTTGAACATCAATTAACGTTTTGCCTGTGGCCAAGAATGGCCTTCCCAAGATAATGGGGATGTTCTTGTCCTCCTCGAAATCCAAGATGACAAAGTCAGCCGGAAAGATGAGTTTATCTACCTTGACTAGAACGTCTTCTACTATTCCACGAGGATATGTAACCGACCTGTCCGCAAGCTGCAATGAAATATTTGTTGGCTTAGGGTCTGGAAGTCCAAGTGTCAAGAAGACTGAGAGAGGCATCAGATTGATGCTTGCACCAAGATCACACAAGCATCGGTTGAAAGACACGTTCCCAATAGTGCAGGGAATGGTGAAGCTCCCTGGATCTTTAAGCTTTGGAGGAAGTTTCTGCTGCAGAATCGCGCTACATTCCTCCGTCAGTGCAACTGTCTCATAATCAGCCAGCTTTAATTTCTTTGAGAGAATCCCCTTCATAAATTTGGCGTAGCTAGGCATTTGTTCCAAGGCTTCAGCAAATGGTATGTTGATATGTAGCTTTTTAAACACCTCCAGAAACTTACCAAATTGCTGATCCTTCTTCTCCTTCCGAATTCGCTGAGGAAAAGGCTTCTTCTCCCCGGCAGCGGCGCCAAAAACTTGTTGGCTTCGCAAACACGCAAGTATACGTGGTCACAAATAGCAAGTGGTAAATAAAAGTTCGTTCCTCAGGGACAAGATGTACTGTGAATTTATTGCCTAAGCAACAGAGTATGATTACTTTTTACTGCCTGACGATTTACCAAATTCAAGTTTTTATTACTCTAAAATTATCAACTAAGTAAGAAATATCGAAAAGTGAATTAACAAGAAATTAACTATAGCAAGAGAGACATGGGATTCCAATTTCATCGACAATTTCACTAACGGCTGACTCAATACATCGACTCAGGTGATAAATTCAATAATTAATCAGATAACACGATGATAATACGAGCTACCTTTCAGTAAACTCGCATCAAACCCCTTAATTTCTACAACAGATAGAATTTAAGACGACACCAAATTATATTCAGATTATATATGTCTATATAATCTGGAAATACAATTGATTAAAGCTTAGGTTACCAATAAGATTACACAAGGCAACATGAGATGGTTTAAATCATATTACAAATCAAGATTAAGTAATTAAATCAAGAACCCATGCTAAGTTGGCGATATCTGAACCCTAGAATCCGCTTTCGCAATCAACTAGGAGTAAATAAATAAGATGGTAGCTAATCATCTTTAAATTAATTCAACCAAATTAGATTATCAAAAATTAATCACCCAGAATCAATTACGAATCAAGCACAAAAGTTACGTTATAGAATCCATTGGAACCCCATGAAAAAGAATTAGTTCATATTTGAATTAATAACGAACATGGAGTTTATAAGAATCAAAGATTTAAAATTAAACATATTATGATAATGAAGAACAATAATTAATAAGAGAAAAGATTCGAGATAGAATTTTAAACCCAATTTGAGATGAAGAAAATACTGAAAGTTGGAATTAATGTTTGCACTTGGCTCCTGGCTGCCACACAAGAACCCTAGGAAAATTATTGTACGATTACAAGATGAAAAACTGATAATGATCTCAATATTCTCCTACTTGCCCTATTAATAAGTTTTAAAAAAAACTTAAACTAATATACAAGCCCGAAAGAATTAGGCCCAAAACGTTTTTAGTTGACCCGTGTTAAATTAATAAAATCATGGCTACAGCTATAACCGAGCTACACGGCAACTCGGCTACACGGACAGCACATCAACCGCGCTGTAGCTTAACTCCGTGCGCAATAGCGCTTAGCAACAGAACCAAACCAGCGCAGCAACCCTCGAATCCGCGCAACAGCGCTCGCACAACCGGTCGCGCTATAGCGCCATTCAACGCGCAGCTGCGCAACACTCCAGAACAAAATTCGCGCTGTAGCGCTTCCAATCGCGCAACTGCGCGCTCCAACAGAATTAGTCCTGTGCTCCTGCCCGAACAGCCGCGCACCTGCGCTACGCCAACAGGCCTTCCCTCGCGCTCCTGCGCTCTACCAAAGCGCAGCTGCACTACCAAGCGCGCTGTAGCGCCCTTACTCTCCTGGAGTGCTGAAATTCACTCCTGGACCATCACACCTTAACTGCTGCACTAGAGAAATGCCAAAGCTCCAAATTACAACCTTGAGCTTAAATTCTTGAATTGCCAATTGACTCCTTATTATACTCCACCATTTATTCTCTTCACTATATCGAGAGATACCACCATAAGCACGAATCAAAATTAGTTAAGCACCACAATGCCTCCGAATTACAACCTACAAAGATTACGCAAAAACACATCAAAAATCTACGAAACTCGAGAACGCGCCAACATTTTAAAGCTCAAATGGAAGATGAATAGTGGATATAAAATCCACTTATCAAAGGCATTCTGGGTTCTTTCCAAAATTAGCTATAACAACTCTAGTAGATGCAGACTTATCGTACTCTTGAATTGTCGAGCCTCATCTTGTGATCTCTCAAGCTTCTGTCGTAGTCTTGCAGGTCTGCTACAATCTTTGACGAATTGAAGCAAATCTATTTCTCGAACATCTAAACTGTCACGGGGGTTTGACTGAGATAAAATCCCCAAATCAAATAATTCAGTGAGACAGTAACCCTTTCCCCAAATCAATTACCTCAGCATTCTCCCAAGCTTGTGAAACAGCTACTTGATTAATTTGTGGAGATGCTGTCAAGGCATAACTTAATGGTCCTTTCGCCATAAAGTCCATAATTGGGTGAAAATCAGTTGACACCCCTTCCTTGTTGGTGATAGTTGCAACATGATTGTTCATCATTAAATCAAAGTCACCAAACTTGAAAGCTACTGATTTGGGTAATCTTCTTTGAGTTGCCATTTATTTTGATCTGAAAAGAACTTGAAAAATCTTGAAATCGATTAGTGATTTTGAGAACTCGAGAGTGCTTTGCTTTAGAGAATATGAATTTAGAGAAAGCAATTACACGATTAGAATGTCAAAATAATTATATTTCAAAAATCCTTCAGACCCATTATCCCACGTTGACACGTAGGTTGATAGGTGTCAGTCCCTGAAAAATATAGTTACCCATGACTTTTGGAAAATAAAATCCAAAATTTATTTCAAGTAAATAAATCAAGGTAAAATAAAGACTGATCAGCTTCCTTTTTCTGATGTGATCTTCTCATCAAGATAATCACACGATTCAATGTGATTTCTGAATAGAAAGAATTTCTAATCCTGATGTGAACACACTTGTATTCCTGATCAATATCATCCTGATTCCAGAGACTAAATGTATCTCCACGTGGCATTTTCTTTTACCTGTAAAAGAAATAAATAAAATCTGAACAAAATCAATTGGTTAGATTCGTTCAATATTTCTTGAAAATACAAGAAATACAGTCACACATAATTATGACTGACTGCATTGATATCCACCAAACGACTGTTCAGCTTTCCACGTCTTTCTATAAAAGAAACTAACGTCTTATGCCATTCTCCAAAACCTTTTCATTCTTTTTTCTTTTCACCATGGCTTTCAACCCAAATCTTCATATGAACCCTAGCTTTGGTTCATTACCACTGAGAAGTTCTTTACTCTTGATGATCAGAAGCAAGTAAACTATCTCTTAGAAGAGATGACTTTTCTCATTGAGTCAGATAAGGTTGGTCTTAACTCAGATGATTTCCACGAGTCTCCTTTAACACATCTACCAGTCGGATACAATCCTCCTCTAATCTCTTCACACCTTGAGGATGTAGAATTTGGCGAAGAGTCTGAGGTTGATCTTTATTGAGATGCTATTCATTTTCTTCAATAAGCATGAAGATGAGTCAGCTGCTCTCATTCAAGTCGCCCAGACAAGGAATCCAATCTTGAGATGCTCCTTGTCCTGAAGTCGATCGTTGAGGATTGAAACAGCAACAACTTTAGACAATAATAGAATTATCAGTAGTAGTTAGACAAAAAGAAGAATTGTATTTCATTTCCATGTATGTAATGCTTTTGATTAATGAAAATACAAGTTTTCTTAATATCTACTTGTCTATTTTTGATTATTGACTGATCTGAATAATGATATAAATTATCAGTATGCATGTATTAAAACTTGCTAACATAGACTTAACAAAACTCAGAATTGAACCACTGAATAACATGAACTTCAAAATTTGAAACAGTAAGACACACAAATTTCACAGTCCTGATACTGACGATACAATCCTGATGTTAATACTGATGATGTCAGCATCCTGATAGCAATCCTAATCCCAATGTTTATTAATAAGTCTATCATACTGTAATTTATTAAAGTAAAGTGTTACAGCTTAAGCATTTAACAATCAAGTATAGATCCTGACAAATATATCAAGTCTATAAGCAGAAACAACATACCTTGCTAGTTGTGCAAATGTTAAAGATCTAAAAATTTAACATTCCTAACTCACTAACCAATCTAATGAATGTAGCCTCATCAAGTGGTTTAGTTAGAATATCTGCAAGCTGTTTGTCAGTAGGAACAAAATGAAGTTCCACAGTACCATTTTCAATATGTTCTCTAATAAAATGATACCTGACATCAATGTGCTTAGTCCTTGAGTGTTCAACTGGATTTTCTGCAATTTTGATAGCACTAGTATTGTCACAAAACATAGGAATATTACTAAGTATCATACCATAATCCATCAACTGATTTCTTATCCAAAGGAGTTCAGCACAACAACTGCATGCTGCAATATACTTAGCTTCTGCAGTTGAGGTTGAAACTGATTGTTGCTTCTTGCTTGCCCAAGAAATCAATCTGTTTCCCAAGAATTGACATGTACCTGTAGTGCTTTTCCTGTCTATTTTATACCCTGCATAATCAGAGTCTGAATAGCCAATTAGGGAGAAATAAAATTCTCTTGGATACCACAAACCAAGATTTGGAGTTCCCTTGAGATATCTAAAAATTCTCTTCACAGCAATTAAATGAGATTCCTTAGGATCACTTTGGAATCTAGCACATAAACAGGTAGAGAACATTATATCTGGTCTACTTGCAGTTAGATATAACAGTGAACCTATCATGCCTCTATAGCTAGTGTTATCAACACTCTTTCCCTTAGGATCAGAGTCTAGCTTAGTGGCTGTTGCCATGGGTGTCTTTGCAATTTCACAATTTTGAAAGTCAAACCTTTTTAAAAGATCTTTGATATACTTTGACTGATTAATGAAAATACCAGTCTCAGTCTGTTTGACCTGCAAACCTAAAAAGTAATTTAGTTCACCCATCATGCTCATCTGATACTTAAGACTGCATAAGCTTGCTAAACATAGCACATAACTTTTCATTAGTAGAACCAAATATAATATCATCAACATAAACTTGAACTAAAAGAAAATCACCTTTTATCTTTCTAAAGAATAGAGTTTTGTCAATTGTACCTCTTGTGAAGCCATTTTCAAGAAGAAATTTAGACAAAGTCTTATACCATGCTCTTGGTGCCTGCTTTAGTCCATAGAGTGCCTTGTCAAGTTTGTAGACATGATTTGGAAACTTTGGATCAACAAAACCAGGTGGTTGCTGCACATACACTTCCTCATCAAGCTTGCCATTTAGAAAAGCACTCTTTACATCCATCTGGTATACCTTGAATTTTGAATGAGCTGCAAATGCAAGAAATATTCTGATTACTTCGAATCTTGCTACAGGTGCAAAGGTTTCATCATAGTCAATTCCTTCTTCCTGTGAATAACTCTTGGCCACCAATCTTGCTTTGTTTCTTACAATCATACCAGATTCATCTAACTTGTTTCTGAAAACCCATTTAGCACCAACAATAGATCTATCTTTAGGTCTTGGTACCAGTTTCCAAACTTTGTTCCTCTCAAACTCATTCAATTCTTCCTGCATTGCTATTACCCAATCAGGATCTTGTAAGGCTTCTTCAACCTTCTTAGGTTCATTCTTTGAGAGAAAACAACTGTACAAGCATTCATTTTGAATTGATCTTCTAGTTCGAACACCACTATTTGGATCACCAATTATCAAATCCTCAGTATAATCCCTTGTCCATTTTCTAACAGGTGGTAGATTGCTCCTGCTAGACTCTCCCCCTGAGTTAGTGGTATTTCTTGTAGAAGAACTTTCTCTACCTTCAAAAGCTCCACCTTGATCAGTAGAATCAGTAGATTCCATACTGCTGCTAGTTTCTGATCTTCCTTCATTAGACTCTGAAGGATCAGTTCCTGATGAAGTAGACTCTGAAAGACTAGTCTGATCCTGACCAGTACTGTGTTCTCCTTGATTGAATTGCTCCCCCTTAACAGTAGCATTCCTTTGAGAAGTAATAGAAATATCCTCTAGAGAACCTTCATCATCACTGGAGAGAATCTCAGAATACTTAGATTTCAAATTCCAGATTGTCATGGCTTTCATCAGTTTCCAAAATTCCAAACTTCTTATCATCAAATGCAACATGAATTGATTTCATAACAATGTGAGCTCTGAGATTGTATAATTTGAAGGCCTTTGATGCTGAATATCCTAGAAAGATTCCTTCATCCGATTTGGCTTCAAATTTTCCATGTTGTTCTGGATGAACTTTCAGGACATAGCATTTGCATCCAAAGATGTGAAAGTATTTCACACTTGGCTTCTTTCCTTTGATCATCTCATAGGGAGTCTTTCCATGGCCATTTACCAAGGTACAATTTTGAGTGAAACATGAAGTGTTAATAGCTTCTGCCCAGAAATATGTTGGAAGCTTTGCATCTGCAAGCATGGTTCTTGCTGCCTCTATGAGAGTTCTATTCTTTCTTTCTACTACACCATTCTGCTGAGGTGTTCCAGGTGTAGAGAACTGTTGAGTAATTCCATTGTCTGCACAATACTCCTCCATTGTAGAATTCTTAAATTCTGTAACCTTGTCACTTCTGAGCACTTTGACCTTGTACTCAGAGCTATTTTGAATATTCTTGACAAGTTCAATGATTTTGCAGAGAAGCTTCATCCTTGTTGTGTAGAAAGAATACCCATGTGAACCTTGTGTAATCATCCACTATAACTAGAGCATATCTTTTCTTACTGATTGACATAATGTTTACTGGACCAAATAAATCAAGATGCAGCATGTGAAATGGTTCAGTAATTGAATTTTCTGTCTTGCTCTTGAAAGTGGTTCTTCTTTGTTTTCCAAGCTGACAAGCATCACAAAGTCCATCTTGCACATAATTTTCCTGAGGTTGGCCTCTCACTAGATGGTGCTTAACAAGTTGATTAAACATCTTGAAATTGAGATGTGAGAGCTTCTTGTGCGAGTTCCAGCTTTCATCATTTGATGCCTTGCTGTAAAGACATCTTACGGTTCCTTTAGATGTGTCACTCAAGCTGGCTTCATATATGTTACCATGTCTCTGACCAGTCAAAACAATGTCTCCATTCTTCATATTCAAGATTTTGCATCCTTCACTGTCAAAGATTGATTGGTAACCCTTATCACCCAGTTGACTTATGCTTAAAAGTGTGTGTTTCAAGCCTTCAACCAGTGCTACATTTTTTATGATGACATTCCCCAAAATAATTGAGCCATATCCCAGTGTTTCTCCTTTGTTGCCATCTCCAAAGGATATTACTGGGCCAGCTTTCCTCTCAAACTTTGTAATCAGGGACTTCTTTCCAGTCATATGTCCAGAGCATCCACTGTCCAAGATAATTGAATGCTTCTTTCCAGTGCCCTTAACAAAAGATGAAGAAGTTTTCATTGGAGATCCAGGCTTGTCTGAAGCACTTTCCATCAATGCAATGTTGTCATAATCCAATTCATCTTCAGAATCACTGGAGTCTGCCCAATCCTTTTGTGTGACCATGAGTGCATTACCCTTCCCTGAATTCCTAGGCTTCTTGTACTTACTAGCAAAGTGTCCAAGCTCACTGCAGTTAAAGCACTTGATTTTGGCCTTATCAAGCTTGATAATTGTACTCTTGCCTTTGTCACTCTTCTTCTCCTCTTTCTTCTGAAAAGATCCTTTGCTAAATCTTCTCCTGTTGAATCTTCCTTTCTTGAAAGCTTTATCAAACATAGCAAAGAGTTCTTGCATCTCTAATTCAGAATCATTATCTTCAGAGTCAATATCTGCAGTCTCTGACTCAGAACTTTCTTTGCTCTTCTTCTTCCTCAAGTCTCTTTCAGTAAATTCAGACTTTTCTTTGGAAGCTTCTTTGATTCAGATTGAGCAGTGAGTGCAACAGTTTTCATCTTTCCTTCACTCCTGCTCTTTTTCTGCTACCTGTCAAGTTCATAAGCTCTCAATTTTCAATAAACTGCTTCTAATGATATTTCATCCAGATCATTAGCTTCCTCAATTACAGATATCTTCTCATTGTAGAAATCAGGAAGAGCTTTCATTAACTTAATATTCATATCCTCCAAGTCATAATATTTACCATGCATGGCCATCTCATTGATGAGTTTAGTAAACCTATCAAAGGTGTCAGTAAGTGACTCACCAGACTTGGATTCAAAGTACTCATACTGTTGTATGAGAAGTGTCCTCATATTCTTCCTGACAGGTTTTGTTCCTTCACAGTGAACCTTTAGATTGTCCCATATCTCCTTAGCAGTTTTACAACAGAGAACATAGTTGGTGAGAACAGAATCAAGACTGTTGAATAGTATGTTTCTCACTTTAGCGTCCTTAAGAACGTTCTCCTTTTCCTTATCTGTCCATTCAGATTTAGGCTTCTCTGCTGTATGTTCTGGAACAACTTTTCCTTTGACAGTTGCTTGAGGAACAAGCCTTGTTGGAACAAAAGGCCCATCTCTGATTCTGTCAAGATAATCAGGATCTGTTGCTTCCAGGTGATGCAATATCTTCACTTCCCATAGAGTATATTCGTTTCTCTTGAGCATAGGGATCTTAGTATTACCATCCTTGTAACCAGACATGATTGCAGATCTTTATGATTATTCGAAATCAACCTTCTCTGATACCAATTGTTAACTCGAATAACTTGTAGAAGGGGGGGTTGAATACAAGTTATATAATCGTGCCTGATTTTTGCTTGATTAGATGAACAAGAACAAACGAATGAATCAAACTTTGTTTGTATTAAATAAATCAAATACAAACTCTACCAAAGGTGTACAATACCTTTAGCAGTTGCTGACAATACAATTCTCTCTCTTTGTTTGTTTCGAACTCTCGAATACAAACCTTATGAACTCACTTGCTCCTTTTACAATGATATTGAGAGAGTATTTATAATGCTACCTATCAACTAATAACAGAAAGTAAAGATCTATACATGACAATGTTCTGCCGTCCAGTTGATAGTTTTCATCAATAGAAAATTTTTTCCTTCATGATCTCTTCTTGCTTGTTCTTCAAAACAACGATCCTGTTTTATAGCACTTGCCAGTTTCTGTAGCATCCATAATGACATCATCAGTAACACGACTGATACCAGGATTCCACCTTGCATCAGGATTCGACATCCATCAGTATTTGACTTGGCATATCTTGATTTGATCTCAGTTCCTGACATGTAGTCCTTGATGCACTACTGTTCCTGACTAAACTCTACAGATTATTGTTTAGCACTTATATCCTATACAAAGTGATAAATCCTTTATAAGATCAGGATATACAAGAAGTATTATCAAATTCTATTCTTAACATCACAACTCATGAATTATTCCTAACACAAAAAGCCGAATGGCTTCCTTTGGATAGAAGATGGAGTTGCTTGGTTGATTTTGCTTGGTTGATTGCATAAAGTGATCAATAATGATACATATTTGTTGGTTGAACCATGGTCTAGTTGATGGGTTAAGGCTTGGTTAAGGGTTTGTTGCCATGTGAGCAAGTGTTGGTGTCTTATGGTGCACCTCTTTGCTAACTAGCTTGGTTTCTTTGATATTATCTTGCATAAAGTGATTATGTCACCTTCCACTAGTTCATCATACCTCTTGGCTCTCTACTTGTTTCTTTGTCCGGTTATTGCCCAATTTGATTGATCGCTCGGAGGAATATCTCAATTGTATCTAGTTAGGGTTTTACCGGAAACCGTCTTAATATTTATACTACCATTCTCAATCCTCTTTTATAATTCTTGAACCTATATTCCTTAAATCCTTTCAATAATTCCTTAAGTCTTTCAGTGTCCAGGGAAATGTCGGGAAAAATAAAAGCGCTATTTTTCAGAATCCGATAACTTTTACACATACTCTTTTTCCCCCTGGATCACTAATACGAACTCAGAATTTCGTTCCAGGTACTTCTATATAGTGTCGTCTAATAATATTCCTAAATCCACCAAAATCACTATTCACCATTTATTCTTTACTTATTCTTTTAGGGTTAGATAGATGTCCTGGTTCTCTTTCGATCATTCCTTAACCCTTTTACGGAACCACTGGACTGATAACAGATATCGATTTGGATGACATAAGAATCACCTTCCCCCTTGGAATTATCAAATCTTAATTTCCTAGGAGATATATAATTCTTATCTAGATTGTCAACCAATAGCATTTTTCATGACATATAAGTATTTGAATCCAAATCCATTCCATACATTCATTAGAACAATCGTTACATCGTAGTCGCAACCAATATTCACTATTACATTCATACATAATAAAAAGTTTTAATTCTACCGAAAATCTGGGTTCTTACAGTCTCCCCTCCTTAAAAGGATTCCGTCCCGGAATCAGGTAGGAAGCAAAGAGTCGTTTGTCTGTCGTTTCACTTTTTATCTTCCCGGTCAATTCTTAGTCATTCTACCTTTTCTCAGCACATCTTCTAGTGCTACAACACATGCCTTATCCTTTTTCCATCAACTTTGCCAATTTTTGAACAACACACTATCCAGGTTGTAAGAACCCAGGTTTTTGTAATATTTCTAAAATGATCATAAACGGTGATTGGTGGAGGTTATGTAAAGTTTTAAGATCATATTATATGAATGAAGAAGTATTTATACTTTTATGGATAAAGTATCATTGTACCAAGAAGAAAGGGAATGTAGAAACTGTTAGATTACGTAGATTTTCACTTTTATTAAATATTGGTATAAATATGGGATATTGAGGTTAAGAAAATCTTTAAGCTAAGTTAAATACCAAGGCAAGGAATTATGTAATTTATTAGAAGAATTTCAAAGGCAAATGTTCAAGAACAAGGAAAGAAATTTCTACGCGACGAAACGCTTTTAGAAGAAAATCTCTAAACTTGCATATGGAATTAAATGGTAAGCATTGGTTGATTTAGGTGAGTAATATACCTGAAATTTACCATGTAATATCCATGCAAGGCAAGGAGCATTGGATGCTAATCAAATAAGTCAAGTAGTGATTATTTAAACCAAACATTGTATACCACTTTTGGGACAAATTGCCAATTACCTTTCTTTGGCAAAATTACTTTGGAGATTACTTTGGGTAATTGATAAGTGCTGAAGTATGATTGATATACATCAATTATACATATCATTTTATCAATTACATAAGAAAAGATAGCAAAAGCTCTCCCCCTCCATTTTCTCTATTTTCGGCCAAAAACAGAGCAACCACTTCAAACTGCCATAACTCCCTCATTTCTCAATGAAATTTTGTGTTCTATAACTTTTTGGAAAGGTATTGAGATGCTTTACAACTCCTCTTTAGAATCCTCGTCCAGAAAATCAAGGTAAGACCCTCGTTTTTCCAGTTCTTTCAAGAGTGGTAATGCTGACTACGAAAATTTTTAAACTTGGTTGTTTAGGTTTTGAAGATTAAAGGTTGTTAAAGCTATCTATGGTGTTTTTAAGGAAAGTCAAGCTTGGTTAAGGTTGTTAAGACTCCAAGGAAGGTAAAACACTCACACCCACCTTAAAACTTTATGAGCTATAAGTTGATTTGAAAGGTTGATGCAAGTATGTACATGTTTAAGGGGATTGTGATGTTTTAAGCTTTATAAGTATGGGTAAAGTTTTGGATAGTGATAAATGGATGTTACCACTGGTCTTATAGATTCTTGATGATGTTTATATGATCTTGATGGTGTATGGTTGAATTAAGTGGTTAGATGGAGTTCATGGAATTTGGAAATGTTCGGTTTATAGTCGTTATAATGTCGAAATTTCATTAGATCCTTTGAGCAGCTAATACCGAATTCAACAAATGTTTTCTTGGTAAGTTTTTGGCCATAAACCAGTAGGACTTGTTTTGTAGTTTGTTTTGACACCAAGATCATGTGATTACGATTTACGGTTTTTGAGATATGCTCGTTTTAGTGAAACCGGTTAAAACGGACGAATCGTTAAGATGGACTGACTTTACCAAGTCAAACGAGCCCTTTAAAAATGGTCTGTGATTATGAAATTTTTTACAGGGGGTAACTTAGTCAGTTGTTAAATCCCTGTAAAAATTTGAAGACAAAAGGCTTAATTTTCGATTTTATAGAAATGTTTAAGTCAAGAATGCGTATGAGAAACCACTGCAGAAAGAAGCTATATTTAGAGCAACAATTGAGCTAGCAAAAAGATGTTCTTAATTATGAAATTTGGATGAAAAATCCTCTGGACAGTTAAGAAGAAGTGAGAAAAAGAATTTCATGAAAAAGTTTATTTTTCAATTTTATAGAATTTTTCGAATCATAGTTGCGCAAGTGAAAAACCCTTTTAGGGGACCAATTAAGACGAACTTTAGTTTCGTTGAAAATGACCTTTAACGAAAGTCGTTATGAGACCAATAATTATCCAAAAGTGGTTAAAGGATATCATGGACTTATAATAAGCCAAACGTGTAATAAGGATGTATCATTACGAAGTTGTGTCTTTACGTGAATAGTCGATTTGACGGGATCGTTTAACGAACTAAGCGAACCGTATTGATTATTATAGATCATCACACTAGAGACAGGGCCCAGACTATTCCGACATTATCAGGCAAGTTTTCGAAACTTGTACTTCAAGTAATTTCAAACTGTTGTTGTTGTGGTATAACTGTTATGAACTGTTTTAAATTTATTTTTGCGAATCAGCATGAAATATATGGTTTATTTATGTTGATTTATAAACCTGTTTAGTAAGTACGTATGCATGAATACATATATACATGTATGCGATGATGTGTTAAAAGTTCCAAGTAGGGTACGGTAACACCCTTTCTTAGTAGGGGAGTCGGAGATATTTTGTCCGGATAAGGACATAAAAACCTGGAAGTCTCCGGAGATGATATATGACTTATATTTAGTTTTAAAAATAATCCAATAAATACAAATTGGATATTTTCGAATTAAAAATTCCTTTGATGATATTAATAAATATTATTTGAATATTTATTAATAAGTTGAATATGATTTTCAATTGAGGATTGTGAGTAATTATTTATTTAATAAATATTATTTAAATATTTATTGAATATTCTAAGCTGATTATTTATTTAATAAATATTATTTGAATATTTATTAAATATTCCAGGATGATTTACAAATCATATTATTTATTTCAAAATTATTTAAAACTTTAAAAAAAATTATTTTAAATATTTTCTGATCGTCGAAAAAGTATTTAAAAATGGATCGGGTTCCTATTTCTTCACTGACTATAGCTTCATTCATCGAAAAGTATCGCTACCTCGCTCAAACTTATCAAAACTCGGGAACCCAAGGTTTTGGGAGCTAGTATTAATTATTTTCTCCCTTCGCTACCAATAAGAAATGCACCCTACCTAGTAAGGAGGGGCTCAGGTTTGACTAAACACTCAAAAACTCCAACCAACTCCCAAATTATGTTTGATGATGCGATTCTTAGTAATCAAAATCCGTTGACTAAAGTCAACCCACACATCAGAGTTACTTCCTCAATTACTCATGGAAGTAAAGTTAGTAATGATTATCAAACCAGTTGTCAGGCTTTGTGCTTGGGGGAAACTGAATTAAATTCTGTTCCTACGATGCATAGAATTCTCTCAGGGATTGGAGGAAGAGGGGACATCGCCTTCGGGCGTAGTCCAAATTTTAAGGCCCATATGCGGTCAGGATGCGACTGGATAAGGGAACGTCGTCCTTCTACTAGTAGAGAAGCAGAGGCACGATATATTGGCTGATCACCAGATATCGTGGAAGAAGCTCCAGCATAATCCCATTCTTCCAATTGGAATTGTACTGTAACACTGTAATGAAAGCCTAGATGCTCAATTACCGATAGTGTTAACAGAATGATGAACTATTCAAAGTACCTCAGAAATTCTTCGTTATATTTCTGGATAAAGAAGGAAAAATGTTTAATGATGGTACAATATCAGTATACAGTATGGCATATGGTTTATGTTAACAAAAGTACTTTGAAAACTATTATTATATGGCTGAGCTGTATTGCTCACTCTTGCTTTTCTTTCATATATACCACCACACAACAACAGATACTCATGGCAAGAACAAGGCAGACCCTCCGCAAAAGCGTGCTAACCGATCAGTAGTTTAGGAGACTGTTTACGAGGCAGGTACCAGGGCAGCACCCAGTAGCATTACCACAGGTGAGCAGACTAAGTTGGATAGGTTTATAACTTAGGTTGGTTAGATTTATTTAGAAGCATGACTTGTGTAAGTTTCTAAAAACCAAACCTCTTTTTGGACGCAAGTGCCACCTTAGATGGTAATTCCTTTTTAAGTTGAACTTTTGAGATTATGACGATTTGGGTTTGTAATAACTATTTCAAGATGGTTGTAATAATTTAGTAATATTTTAATTTCGTCTCTGAGCCTATAATCTGTAAATGTTGAGTGTGATTGAGGGATCACAACATACTAAAATGAAGATTAAGAATAATGAATATTAAAATGGGAATTAAGGATAGAGTGACAGCCTGGATCTCCAACCCCGGATCTAGGGGTGTTACACAGGTTATGCCCTTACCCAATCATATACTATTACTCTTATTGGTATCTATAATGACTTTGGTATCACTACCGCGCTGCGAATTTGGAGGTAACCTCGCTCGCACTGTGCATTTCCTGATAGCTTTAATCTTCCCAATCTCGATCAATATAGAGAAGTGGAAAGATTTATTGAGAGATCACTATGATCAATGAACATTTGTTATATTGCATAGTTAGTACAGAAGGGTGCTAGCCTTTAGTACTTGACAAGCAATTAAACAAGTTATGGTATTCCACTTAGACTTCTATCACACAGATAGATAGTCACGTAGTAGTACCTCCCCTCCTTAAAGGGTTGTTCTTCTCAATTCAAAAAGAAGGTGAATAAGAGAGAAGAAAGGAAAATAATTTCAAAGAATTATAGAAAGTTTTCATGATTGTAAAATATCATACTTAGAATTGACCTCTAAACTATGGAGGTACATCAGAGAAGAAAATAATTGTATTCGTATCAAATACTACTTTATCATAATCTCACGCGTCAACATGTCCTCACTGCTCCGTACATCATTCTATGGACCTATTCTCTTGTTTAATTTTAGCAACGTTCACTTTAGAAAATTCCCTCAACCTTTCAGGTTAAATCTTAGGTTTCTCGCTTGACATCATTGTTACTGACATTCCATGCCACGCTACTAGCTTTTTCATATCTATAATACTAACACTATCAGGTTGTCATCCCGAGAATTCATTAGAAAGCCCATTCATAACATTCCTTCCTTCACATTCCATAGTTGTTTTCCCAGTCTTTTCTTTATCAATCACATCCTTCTTATTATCTGATTCTTATTCACTTCTTTTATTTACCTCCACCGTAATCTCTTTATTGAGACATCTTTTGCACTTGGTACCTCCTTATTGGTATCCCATCACCTTTACTCTATAACCATCACATTATTCCAATTTAAACCCTACGAAATGAATCTGGCCGATTCTTTAACTTAGACCCAATATAATCTACTTCTGCCAAACTTGTTTCTCATCACTTGTTTTTTTTCCATCCGTGATTTTCCACAGGTTGTTCTTCGTAAGTTAGACCAGGTCGTATATCTACCTGCTCGTAAACTTATCTTCTGTCGAGCATCTGTGTTTTACTGGTGTAGCCTTGCCACATGAAACACGTTACGACCATGCTATAAGCTTTGGGGGGTAAAGCTGGCTCGAATGCCACTTTCTGAACACTTTTAAACTCTCAGATGGCCCAATAAATCTCGGTTCAACTGCCCTTCTCTCCCAGTCTCATGAATTCTTCCCACGGGAATACCTTTACCGTCATGAATCATCAACCTCATATTCTCTATCTTGGTTGCGCAGAAATACACTAACACAAACTTGCTTATCATTCATCAACATGCCATTTAGCTTATCAATAGTAGCATTATCTTTATCTTTGCGCTGTCATCTACCTTCTTAGAAGAATCACCAATATATTATAGTGGTCCATTGTTGAATCACCATCGTTTGTTGTTTACGTAGTGCTTTAATGGTTAATCAGATGGGTTTCATAATTGTCATATCCAAGATTCTCTAGGAAGACGAACTAATCACTATTTCTTATTCATAAGGAATACTTCCTGAACTTGATGTAGGTATTAATGAAGGAGATAAAATCTCAGAAGAGTTTCAATCACCGCAGCTATGCCAGGTTGATGAAATTATTAATCACATGACTTCATTAGAAGACTGGAAACTTCACGGTTCACTTAATCAATTTTGTATCATGGTCCTGGTTTATCTCAAAATGGGACCTTCTAAGGTATGTAATATGCTTAAGACGCCATCAGGAATCGAATCTTTACTTAAACTATTATTACCATCGATTCTTGCACAATCATCAGAAGGAATGTAAATCCTCCACCACAATACGTCCTTCGAGTCCTTCTTAATATCATTCTGTTTCTTTGGGATGAGCATCTATAATTACTCCTCTATACTTAAAGTGTCGGCCACTTCATTGGCCTTTCCTGATAACAATAACTTCTCACAATCAATGTCTTCTGAATCTATTCCAACTCAAACTTTTCTATCTCATTCCCATCATTATTGGGTGAATGTATTCTCCCTTTAGCTCTGCTGAAGGAGAAAGTATCTATCAGTCTTTTTTTCCATAAGTCATTGTTTTCACCTATCCATGTGAACTTTATCACGGTTACTCCCAGTCATACTAGGATATTTCTTTTCTTAATCCTTCTTGTTTTAGGATAATCTCAACCTTTATTTGGCTCAATCCATACTTCCTCATGGCCTCGCACATGCCTCACCTGGCATTATTATTATTGGGTCATACATTCCCTACCAAACCTCTATCTTGAAACTCAGAATATTATCCTTTTTCCTGTAAGGTTTCTTAGGTCATCCTCGTCGTTCCTCCTGTATTTTCTAGGTACAGGGTATATCAAAATATCCTTAATCGATTCTATAACAATTCTATCTATGTAATTTCCGGAACTCCTTTCAGTAACTCCTTAAAGATTATTGATGCCTTATTTAATCCAACTCATATCACCTGAATTCATCATGTCTTTATTAGGGGTAATGCCATCCTTTGTGCATCCCCAGGGTTCATCTTAATTTATGGATATTCTATCCTCAACTCTATTTTGAAAAATACTTACATCCTTTAGTTAACAATCACTTCATAATTCCTTAATAAGGGTCTCTTTTCAATCATTCACATCTTGATAATCCATAGGTAGCTTCATGCTAACCTTCCCTTTCAACCGGATGTCAGTCTACATGGCTTTCAAAAGACAACATATATTTGGTAATGGCAGCAAGGATGTTCTAGAAGATATTGGTCGTGTTCAACGTGAATCTCTTAGTACTTATCACTCTTCCTAAAGATACTAAGTTTCAGATAACCTTTATGCATCATATTGCACAATTTTTGACAATCTCCATAAGACTTTTATTGATCACTTTCCTCAGTCATATTATGTTCATTGTATTTATAAAATCCCAACATTATGTACCTCAATTCACTATAACTTGGTTTCTAGCTCCTAAGCTGGTCAATCATATACACCTGAAGTACTTCACTTTGTATCAAAAGTTCTCGCGATTGGCGCTCGGTTAGAAGCACCCCGCTTTGTCGTTACATTGCTGGTCTAGTCACTTTATAATGCTTCACCAAATGGCCCCAAATGGCCGCGCTACAGTATGTGAGTTTAGGGTTAGCTAATGGCATTAATTTTCTAGCAATTGCCTGGCATAGTGCCTCCTTCGTCTATAGCAAAGATAATTTATCTAGGGTAGGTTACGCTTACCAATATTTTTTTTCCCGCATACTCTTAAACTTTATCAATAATTTATCTAGGGTAGTTCACTGCTTTCCTCACACAGCAAATTTTGTGTGCCAGAGTGGCATAGTCACTCCTCGTTCATCCTTCTTCCCTTGATACCGTTTCTGATCTTTTCCAAAATTTTACTCCATATATATCTCAATCGACTTCTCGATACCGTCTCCGGGCACCTTCCCTTTGTTTTTATCTTTTCACAATCTCCTATCGATCCCACGTGCTACACACGCTTACACTTTTGGCGTAATAACCTTTTCATTTAAGTCAATCCCGGAACTCCTCAATCCGTTTTGGTCCTTAATTACATTTCCCCTTTACCGTCCAATCTCAACTTCATCATTTTGTTTCTACAATCAATCGAAATAATCAGGGTCGGTCCACCAACCCATATAGCGGCTACCTTACCCAATCCACGGGGTTAGCCCCAGTCTCCACTCTCTTTATTGACGTTCTCTGATAATCAGAAAGACAGGGTTTGCCAAAGTTTGTTGAATTTCTTTCCAGAATCAGGAAAATTTTGGTTAATCTATCCACCCACTGGTAACAATTAAGAAGATCAGTTTCGAAACCTAAAGATCAGTTCTATGAACATCCAAGCAGGTAGAATCGTAAGCAGTTATAATAGGGAAAGTTTAACACAAAGTTGGAAGTTTATCCACTAGAAAGGAATCAAAAATATACATCCCATAGAAGGGAAATCAGAAGTTTCAAACTGAAACATGCCACACCCTCTTGATACATATATACGTCCTAATAGTCAATACTATCAAATGTCAGTCTACCTAACCATTAGTCTCAGAAGGACCACTACCATCGGAGTTTGTCGTTCCACAAAATTAGCACTACCAATGCTATCCGAACCTGATGAATCGTGTTGTCCGAATGCATCCGCAATTACTCTACCATGCGGCATATGCATACCGCCTAAACCTGTATGAGACGCATCATATTATATCACAAAGACTTCCTTTTTCCATTAGGCAACGCCAACGCTGGGTCGTCACCAATTTCTCTTTTAGCTTCAAGAAGATTTTCTCACATTTTCCTGGTAAATCTTATGAAATTTCTCACGTTAGTTGGTGTGGTTAGCCTTTCCCAATTGAAACTGCCTTTAACTCGGCTGGGTCAACCAACACTACTCAAAATTCATACTTCGAGAACTTGGCATGCACTTGCTCTTTCCAGTTTCATCTCAAAACATTCTCCATTACCTCTTAACCACTGATCGTATTACTTGATCCATTTATGATTCAGCGTCGAAGTAAACTTAATGTAATTACTATCATCCATTTAAGGAAAAGAAAGAATTTAATATTCTTCTAAACCACATGCATCTAAAGTTTCTGGTTCATCATTTCACTGAATTGGAATAAACCTATACTTAGTCCCTGATGGTAGTTTTATTATGAGTGTATTATATGGGGTGTTTGGGGGAAATTAATTTCTAGAATAAGTCAACTTATTTTAAGTTGAAAGTTAAGATTCCTAACTTTTCAACTTATTTTTCAACTTATTTTTGCAACTTATTGAATCTCAAACATACATTAAATACTTGTATAAAAAAAATTATTGAAATATAAAATTTTTACCCGAAAATAAGTCAATAAGTCCTTCAAATAAGTTTTGCCAAACAGGCACATAGACTCACTGGTCTTTTCCTCTTGTAGGTTCTGAGATCATCGTCTCGCTTACTATTTCCTTATATAACTTTATCCAATCATGCCATCACTTTCCAATGTCTTTACTTTCTAAGCTGATCCATCTATAAAATGAACATTTCTCTGAATCAAACCACCTCATCAATCTCAATTTGACTTCATAGGTTATAACCTATGAAATCTGCCTTCTCATGGCGAATTACCATTGACAATATTCACACTAATTCATTTATCCAATGATATGGCACTTGCTGCCTCTATCTCAACTGCTCCTGGAGACTCTGCTTCCCGTCCTATATCGGTGTCTTGCATCATTCTAACTCTTTTCTCATTAATCTTGAAGTCTCTAAGGATTCTTATCTATCCCCATATAAGATCTCAAGTTATTTGTCCAATCCGTCTTACTTGCTGGTACTACACCCGGTAGTCTGGCTATGAATTCAATATGCATCTTCAGATCTTTTAATAATATCTCAGTTCTTTATACTCACTTCTCTGAGCACTATACTTTAACTCTTATAGTCACTCTGGCTGAAACCCTCATTTCCTCAAGGGTAAACTCTTTATCCTTAACAGGATTCTCCTTCATAGTTGGAACCTCCTTCGGTTCCTCAGTTGGGTATTCTATCGAGTCTTCAAGCCAATCGTCAACATATAATAAAGCATCCTCGTGATGCTGCTCGTAAGCCTCAAGGTTCGTCGCCTTACTCATTGATACGATATCGAGCTAAGTTACTATCATGATAGTTAAGAGTTCCCATAAGGGTTTTATATGTCAGTACTACATTAAGTAGTCCGACTATGAACTTGGCAAGAGTTCTTATTATCATAGTGAATTTATCGTTTTAACGTCGCGTCATCTATGGGGTTTATAACGTAACGCTCTGATACCATTTCTGTAACAGCCCCAGATCCGGGGTCAGGGATCTAGTCGTTACGACCTCAATATCCATCCATAAAACCCATATAAATATAATTACAACCTTGTGACCCAAAACAACAACACACCCGTTATAGTCCCAGAGATAGAATCAGAGTAACAACCAATTTTATTAATCATAAGTTTGAATTCTTACAACCCAAAGAATTTTCATTAACTATAATGTGCTCTTTGCCATCCATTTACATATGCCAAATAAATAATTACATTAGCTACTTGAAAGCTAGTATCTAGCCTACCAATAGCTTCTTACTCAGCAGTGGCAGCTACAGTCTCAACAGTTAATCCTCTGACTGGCTTGCACCGATTTCACCTTGTGCGGGCCATCCGGTCTAGCTGTTGTTGTGATATAATAGATAAAGCAAGGGTGAGCAATAGCCCACCAAAAAGAATATACTGAACAGTGATAATATACAACAGATCATAATATCTTTGTAACCATATGCCATGCATTTACGAAGATAGTGCCAGTATAAGGTAAACGATGAAGTTACAAGGTAACTCAAAATATATATGCTGCGAAAATATCTGCTAATCAAAAGATAAGCAAGATATTATCATTTATTATAAAAGAGGAACTTGCAGGGAAAAAAATATTTCAATTCCAGTTTTAACACTTTTCAACCCTGCCAACATTGAGAATATTGCAAAAAATAAATAGATTTGGATTATGAACTAATACGGGAGTATTGTCGGGCCAGATGACACCCCCTTACGATGATCAGTCGTAGGTTATGCATCTCAAGATTTATTTCTCTACATGTAGAAGGAAGAACGTACGCCGGATCTCCCTAGCCAACGGTTGGGCATAGTTGGGACCGGTGCCACTCGGACCCTATTTCCAGGATGGACTATCCCACAGCCTCTTATACCAGTTTTACTGATGGACTGTCCCACAGCCTCTTACACAAATTTTTAATGATGGACTATCCCACAGCCTCTTACATAAATACTCCTAGTTCGAATAAATCCATGACTCTGAAACGTAAAGCTCGTCCCCCTTTCCCCAAGTATAATACTTGTTGAAAAGACTCCACAAAGTAGTCGTATCTAGTTGGAAAGGAAAATTCACCAATATTTCCCAAGCTAATGCTTGTTAATGGATATTGACTTGTTCCAATAATCTTACCCCTCGAATGATGAGGAAGTAACAAACAAACTCAATTTGATGGATAGCAACCAAGTTGCGAGTGAAAAGAATAGTTTAACAAGTATATGACCGGGCATTCAACGAAATAACAGCTCTTAAGCAAGGTTCTCTTATATTTTATAAGATAGACTCGAATGAAGAATGAAGTTTTGAGAACCTTCCTTGATAAAATAATAATAATACGACTCAGAGATAATTTACATGGTATTTGAATATCAAGGAAATTTTTGAATAAAATATCTCATTTTAGAGCTAGCTGAAAGAATTAAATAAATATTCACAGAATATTTAATAAACCAAAAAATAGTTCATGAATATTCTTAATATAAATACTGCTCATGATTAACCCTCGAATAAGTGTATACAAAATATTCATTAAATAAATAATTCCTAAAATAAATATTTGAAATAATATCCAATGTTTGGCCGAATACACAATTATAATCAAGATTGTATGAGAGATTAACAATAAAACACACGTTTAAACAATTAAAAACTGTTTGGAATTAATAACTCCTCTCTTAGTGATATAAAATATCACAGAGAGCTGCTTAGGTTACAATGAATAATATTGTGTTGCACGATTTCCCTTCTAGGGTTAACCTAACTGTATTTATAAGATATACAGCTGATATACAATCGATAATTGATACTCCTATAAATTAGCTATACAATTGATATCAATTACGATTGCTACACGTCTCCTTAGTCAACTCAATCTCTTTGACAGCTATCCAATCTTCAAAGATATTGCTTCTATAATTATCTTCAATAATTCTTCAAACACTATTGACCAGTAGACGCTTCCTCCAGACAGAGTTTAACAAACTCTGTCGAGCTTCCATCTGTCAACGTTTAACTAAACTTTTACTGCTTCCAGCTAAACTCTGATAATTCACTGTAACACTTAAACAATGATTATTATTCATATCAATTATATCTAACAATCTCCCCCAACTTGTTCATTAGCAAAAATGCACAATTTTACAATAATTGATGATGTCAAAACAAATAAACAAATACAGTTTTTAATATACAAACAGAGTTTAAACTTCTACTTAACAAAATCTAAAAAAAACAAGAAAATTCTTACAGAGCTTTATTCTTTAATTTCCTCAACATCTGGTGTTGTTCTGAGATAGTCTATAAGTAATCTTCTTTCTGCATTTTCAAGTTTTGTCTGCATAACTTCCTTGATCTCTTTCAGCTTAGGATCATCTTCACCAGTTTGGTAGATAGCAGATCTCAGAGAATAGATTTTGTTTCTTCTCATTTCATTACCTAGTCTGATGAATTGTGCTTTCTCTGACTCTGAGTTAAAATGAAGAACTGTTATACCCAGATCTGTCTTCAGTTTAACACTATTCTTCTTCATCTCAACAATATTCCCATGATAATCTCTATACTTTGGGACATACTGACTATCGTATTTCATACCTCTAACTGCCAAATTATGCAGCATCTTCTTTCTTAGCACATTTGCAGCTAGCTGAGTCCTTCGATTTTTCACTTTGAAGATATATAGAACATATTCTAATTCCTCCCATAGCTTCAAATCAAGATCAAACTCACCAATTTTATATACAGTTCCATCTTCCATGAAATACAGTAGAAAATCTTTGTTCAAACTTCTTTGATGAATGAACTGTACTGATTCCAGTCTGTCTAAACTCTCCTGAGTAACACCTTGACCTGGAACAGCCAGTGATGAAGGATCTCGAGGACCAGTATTCATTCTAACTTCTCTATGTGAGCCCAAGCCAGCTTTATCTCTTCCTAGCTTACCCATTAAGGCTCTACCATGTAGAATATCAGTAGTACCTCCAGTCATCAGAGTTGGATCATGAAGTGTTGGTTTTCCAAAAACCATTTGCATCTGGGTAGATAAAGGTTTCTGTACAACTTGTGTAGCAACAGAGGTTGTATTCACTTTCTTTGAAACCTTTCCTTCTTCAACAATGCCTTTCAGCTTCAATTTAGCTTCTGCTTCTATTGGTTTCTTAGACACTTGTAACCTTGTTAAATATAATTGATGTGGTTAATATCAGTGTTTAAAGTTTTACAGGGAAAAACAGAGTTTAACTTGAAACAGGAAGAAGTCAGAGTTTAGTTAAACTCTGACAGTTGGAAGCTAGACAGAGTTTGCTATACGCTGACAATGGAAGCTCGATAGAGTTTAGTTAAACTCTGTCTGGAGGAAGCGCGTCTCCAGTCAACAGTGATTAAAGATTAAATCAAGATAATTATGGAAGCAATATCTTTATAGATTGGATAGTTGTTAAAGAGATTGAGTTGACTTAGGAGATGTGTAGCAATCATAATTGATAACATTTGTATAGCTGATTTATAGGCGAATCAATTATCGATTGTACGTAGCTGTATATCTTATAAATACAGTTAGGTTAACCCTAGAAGGGTATCAATCGTGTAACACAATATCTTTCATTGTAACCTAAGCAGCTCTCTGTGATATTTTACATCACTGAGAGAGAAGTTAATTCCAAATAGTTTTTAAAGCTTTTAAAGGACTTATTGTTATTCTCTCATACTTAGTTGATTATAAGTGTGTATTCGGCCTAACAATTGGCATCAGAGCTTAATCTGTTAATTTAATACAGTTTAAGATCCACACACACACAACTATAATCAATGGCAGAAATTCCTCCTCCAACATCAGGCTCTAGTGCTGAGAAGGCTCAACCTGCAACTGTGAGTCGATATGAAACAATCAGGGTTCGTATTTGTGACACCCCTAGATCCGGCGTCGGAGACCTAGGCGCTCACGGTCCATTTTCCATTAACGACATCCCTGTTCTTGCACATAATATATAAAACAGCCATCGACCCCACAATAAAACTCACACCGCACACACACACACACAGGTTAGAGTCTCAGAAATGTCACACACTTGATTAAGCAAAAGTAAAAGTTTCAGAGTTATTACAGACCGAATTAAATAGCGTTTATGCTACCAGCAACACTTCGATATGAAGCGGAGTTGGCGGCTTGAATGTTTGTTACGGTACACTGCTTTGCACAGGTCATACTTATAAATAAAGCGTACTAACAAAAGTTGCCAACCAATCCTGATAAGGGGGTCTACCGGTGGAATCTCAACTGCTGCCTCGGGTCTAGTCACCTGCTTTCGGGCAGTCTGTCTGGGTCTTGCCATTTCTCTTAGCTGTTGTGTTTGTAAATTTAAAAACAAGCAAGAGTGAGCAACTATAGCTCAGCAAGAAATATATGTATAAGGTAATCAATATAACATTACATGTGTTTAACAGTTATTAAACTCGTTTATATCAATCAGTTATAAAATCATTTGTCATCGTTGATAAATTTCAAAGGTGCACCAATACGTGCCCTTGTTTTCAAAGTAAACTTGCAGTTCTAGATACTGCATGGAGTCAACATCTTTCTCATCAAAATAGAACACTATCGGCAACTTGGCACATAAGCCTAAGAAGCAGTGTCAGAGCATTTTTCCAAAGTGGAGGAATGGGACTTAAAGAAAACATAAAACCTGACAGGGATTAACGATGATCAGTCGCCACATCCAAGTCCAATAATCCGCGGGTCTTCTCTACCGGTAGAAGGATAGAAACTACATCCGTAACTATCTCCGGGTGAAAACTACATCCGTAATCACCCTCGAAATAACAGCTGACCGGGTGTTTTCGAAAATGTTTTGAGTTCGAAAGAGGTCGAGTTTGAAAGTATTAAAGGTATCTTGGATTAGCTTTGTCTTTAAAATAATGAACAATAATTAATAAATGGTATTTTAAGATTTGATATTAATAATTAATAAAATAATTATTTAAATTAAATAAGCTTTTAATCCAAGATATGTATTTTTTAGTATTTATGATTATATAAAAATAATTACTTAAGTATACGATACTTCCCGAATGACCCTTCGGGTTTACGCAATTTAATTACGATATAATAATATACCGCTCCCCGGTCAATAGTATATATGGACCGCTACGACCTCTACTGCTAGAGTCATTGTCCGAAGAAAACATTTCATTCTAAGTTCAAGGGGTGCAAACATATATGTGCTTATACATCTCAATTACATTATTACCTCAATAATCATAAACATTTGATACGATTGAAAACTACAAACACAACAGTGAAAGTCCTTATATATGTAAGTTTTGAAAAGTAAACTTGCCTTGGTGAGGTTGGGGTGGTCGAGCTTGCGGAGTGGAATGATCTATACATAATCAATAGCTGTTCGTTAGTACCTTAACAATATCTCTTTTAATTGCGAGGTTTTAGGGGGTACAAAATTAACTTAATGACTTCGTATTATGACTCTCTAGCCCCACTATAGGTTCATGTCATCACTCGATGACGCTCGTCACTTATTCAACTTAATTTGGTTACCATACCCGAATCATATTCATTCCCCCCTTAAATCACACTCCACTTACGACTTTTTCCCTTGCGCGAATTTTACTCTAACATTTTTATAAAATTGAAAAATATATATTTTAATCCAATTCTTTTTGGGTAAACTTCACCACTGCATTTACTAGCTCCTCTAATTTTTCCATGATCCTACATAAATTTTTAGGGGTTTAAACAAAGTTCACAAGGGGGTCATTTAGTGCAGTTCGGATTCCAGAAACACATTTCACTTTTCAGGCCATAACTCAAAATCTATACATCACCTAGTCATGAACCTTATATTTATGGAAACTACATTCAAATACCTTTCCAACAATATATATTAGGACTTCAGGGGACAAGATATAGGGGTTCAAAACCCTCCTACAAGATAGTACAAGTTCCTGGAAAATTACTCAGCATGCTTTTACCACTTAACCATTCAAGAATCTTATATAAACATCACAACCATCATCTAAACCACCAAGATCATACTCTATAGCATACATGGAGTTACATACACTAACCACAAGCTTAAAAATCACAACCACAACATTTAAACTCAAGATCTACATCATCCATAACTTATATGTCCAAGATTCACACTAATATCCATGGATCTAACATTAAAAACCACAAATAATTCATGGCCAAGAGGGGTTAGGGTTTTATACCTTCTTGAGTACCTAGGAGCCTTGGGTATGCCTTACAAGTCTCAAGAACACCTTGGATGAGCTCCTACAATCCTTATAACTCAAGATCTAAATGAAAACTAAACATTGTTACTATTCATCAAAACTTCAACAATTTATAACTTAAAAACTAATGTATGAAAGGGGTTGGAATTCATAGCATACCTTCCTTATATGATGTAGAGTACCTAGGATTTTTGTCTTGAATTAAGAGTGATGAGAAGTGGAAGAAAAAAAAAATTTCTTCCCCTCCTAGAGCTTGGCCGAGAGCAATGGTGAGCAAGAGGGAGAGAGAATTGTTTTGTTTCGTTTTTTGGTGTTGGGTGAATAAAGTAAAGTGGGTTGGTTGATATGTATTAGGTGTATGTATATGTATCACATGTTGCAAGTCTAGTGTCTAGGCCATACCTCCTTGTCTCCTTGGACAATGCACCAAACTAGTTACTATTCCTCTAGTTATCTTTGCATTACTAGTTTGCTTTTCTAACTACCTAGTTGCATGGGACTTGCATGCAATATCTTTCCTTGTATCATTATTCTTCCACCAATGCTTGTCAATTAATCTTTAATTCGTATCGTATCTTAATTAATTTCTCGTAATAATATTTTGTCGCGTAGAGATTTCCTTTGTAATTCCCTAAGCACTTAATTGTGTAAATTCCTCGAATATCCATAACTCCTCGTCATAATTCCTAATAAATCTTTTAATACTCCAATAACTCTCAAATCCCAAGTTTTATAAATCTTACTAACAATAAGACTCTTGCCTTCAACAACCTTCCCTTTATCTTACATGGTGAATGTAACAACATAATTTCTTAGACAATCAATTCCATTAAACAACAGGGATGACTAAAAAGGTTCCAAATTCACAATGTCATATGATATTATATAAAAGAAAATATTACAAAAACTAGGGTTCTTACAGCCTCCCCTCCTTAAAAGGATTCCGTCCCGGAATCAGGTTGAAAACAGTTGGGGGTGCTTTTCGCGCATCGCGCTCTCTAGTTCCCATGTCGATTCTTCGACATTCTGGTTCCTCCACAAAACTCTCACTAGTTTGACAACCTTGTTCCTCAGCACCTGTTCTTTTCTATCCATGATTTCTACGGGTTGCTCCACATAGGTTAAGTCTGGCTGCAGATCCACTTGATCATATTCGATCACGTGCCGAAAGTCGATATGGTAAGGTCGTAGCATGGACACATGGAACACATTATGTACTTGCTGCAAGCTTGGGGGTAAAGCCAATTCATAGGCTAACTTTCCAACTCGCTCAAAATCTCAAAAGGTCCAATAAATCGAGGGCTTAGTTTCCCCTTCTTACCAAATCTCATCAATCCCTTCCACGGTGATACCTTTAACATCACAAACTCTCCTACCTCATATTCTTTGTCCTTGCGGGTCTGGTCCGCATACTTCTTCTGTCTGTCTTGGGCCGCTACCAGCCGTCCTCTTATGAGTTCGATGGTTTCTCTTGTCTGTTGGACCAGTTCAGGCCTTAAAATCTTCCGCTCTCCAACTTCTTCCCAACACAAGGGAGATCGACATCTTCGTCCGTATAAAGCTTCATATGGGGGCATTCCTATACTCGCATGGTAACTGTTGTTGTAGGAAAATTCGATCAACGTCAAGTGGTCATCCCAACTTCCAGTAGCGGTGGTTGGACTCTTATTTCCATTAGACTCTCTTGTCCAATTCCTGGTAACCTCACTTCAATTTCCAGTTTCTCAAGGTCCTTGATTAACTCGTCCACTGCCGTTATCATCTTGAGTTTCTCCTTTCGGCTAAGTGCATCGGCCACCACGTTGGCCTTCCCTGGGTGATAATGAATCTCACAATCATAATCCTTGATTAGCTATAGCCATCTCCTCTGCCTCATGTTTAACTCTTTCTGAGTGAATATGTACTTTAAGCTCTTGTGATCCGTGTAGATTTCACACTTTTCTCCGTAAAGATAATGTCTCCAGATCTTCAAAGCGAAAACTATCGCCGCTAATTCCAAATCATGGGTGGGGTATCTTATCTCGTACTCCTTAAGTTGTCTGGACGCATAAGCAATCACTTTACCTGTGCTGCATAAGCACACACCCTAAACCTTTATGGGATGCGTCGCTATAAATCACAAAATCTCCCTTATCATCAGGTAGGGCTAACACTGGTGCTGTCACCAACCTCGTTTTCAACTCGTGGAAGCTCTCTTCGCATTTTTCAGTCCACACAAACTTCTCGGTCTTGCGAGTTAGTCGGGTCAAAGGGGCTGCTATCTTGGCAAAGTCTTGGACAAACCTCCTATAGTAGCCAGCCAATCCTATAAAACTTCTCACCTCTGTCGGAGTGGTTGGTCTCTCCCAATTTGATACAGCCTCTATTTTGGCTGGGTCCACTAGAATGCCTTGATCGTTAATCACATGCCCTAAAAACTGAACTTCCTTCAACCAAAATTCACACTTCGAGAACTTAGCGTACAACTTTTCTTCTCTCAATGCTCCCAATACAATCCTCAAGTGCTCTGCATGTTCCTCCTTCATCTTGGAATAAATCAAGATTTCATCGATGAAGACTATAACACACTTGTCCAAGTACTTCTTGAAGACTCGATTCATTAAGTCCATGAAAGCTGCAGGGGCATTCGTTAACCCAAATGACATCACTAGGAACTCATGGTGTCCGTACCTGGTGTGAAAGGCCGTCTTTGGTATATCTTCTAGCTTAATCCTTAACTGGTGGTACCCGGTCCTCAAATCGATTTTAGAAAAATAAACTGCGTCCTTTAGTTGATCAAACAGGTCATCTATCCTGGGCAAGGGATATTTATTCTTTATAGTCACCTTATTCAACTCCCTGTAGTCTATACATAATCTCATACTACCATCCTTCTTTTTCACGAATAACACCTGGGCTCCCTACGGTGACACACTAGGTCTTATCATCCCTTTATCCAACAACTCTTGTGACTGAGTGGCCAACTCTTTCATCTCCACTGGGGCTAGCCGATATGGGGCTTTCAAAATTGGGGCCGTACCAGGAACTAAGTCTATAGCGAACTCGATGTCTCTATCAGGTGGTAGTCCGGGAAGATCATCCGGAAATACGTCCGCGAACTCATTAACGACAAGGATTTCCTGTAGGTTTGGTGCCTCCTTTTTGGTATTCTTCACATAGGCTAAATAGGCTTCGCATCCTTTACGTAACAGCTTCTTGGTTTGAATCATAGTCAAGAACTTTTGGTTTTGCCGTTTTCCACTAAACACTACTTCCTCGTCTGCTGGCAGTCTCAAACTTACTTTCTTCTTTACACAATCAATCTGGGCTCCGTGGGTTGTTAACCAATCCATACCTACTATTACGTCAATTTCTCCTAGTTTAAAAGGTATTAAATCTACCTGAAAGTGTCGCCCTCCTATTTCTAGGTCACAACCTGGACATACTTGGCTAACAGGGATAATTTCATGATTAGCTATCTCTACTTGCAGTCTGTCTTTCAATGGTTCAGCCTTAAGGCCTAACTGACATACAAAATCTAGAGATATGAAAGAGTTGGTAGCTCCCGAATCAAATAAAACATTTTCCTTAACTGAGTTGAGTAGTAGGGTACCTGCAATCACATCCGTGTTCCTCACGGCATCTTGCACCGTCATGTTAAAAGTTCTCGCATTAGGGGCCTTGTTAGAAGCAGTTCCACTCACTATTGATGCAGCTAGCCCAGAGGACATACATTCCCTCATTCGGTGCCCTGGTTTCCCACACTTGAAGCAATTACCTCCGGCATTGGTGTTGTTACTAGTTCCTCGACAGGCGTTAGCATAATGTCCTGTCAGCCCACACTTGAAACACTTCACATCCTGTAGGTTACACGCGCCCGCATGTTTCCTTCCATATTTATTGCAATCCGGGGGTAGGGCTCGGGATGGGGTAGAGTAAGACGATCCCTGAGGTCGGACGCTCTGGCCCACACTCCAACTTTCAGCTCTCTTGGTTCCAAAGTTTCCGCTGGGTTGGGACATCGCCCCTCGCTTAAATTTGCTCGGGAAGCTCCCACCCGCAGAATTTCCCTTCCGACTATCAAACTTCCTCTTCTTTCCTTCCCTCTCCTTCTGCATCTGTTCACTCCCAGCCTCAACAATTGATGCTTTCTGTACCAGGGTGGCATAGTCTGTCAGCTCAAGAACCGCCACACGATTCTGAATCCATTGTTTTAGCCCCAATTGAAACCTTCGGGCCCTCTTTGCCTCAGAGTTCACATATTCCGGCACAAACCTCGACAGCTCAGTAAATTTGGCCTCATACCCGGCCACCGTCTTGTTACCTTGCTTTAGTTCCAAAAACTTCAACTCCATTTGGGTCTCCATGAACCTAGGGAAGTACTTTTCCAAGAATAGCTCGCTAAACCTCTCCCAGGTCACCACACCTCTTCCTTCCAAATTCCTCTTAGCTTCCCACCAATAGTTTGCCTCACCCTTCAGGAGGTAGGTGGCGAAAACAGTCTTCTGCTCCTCAGCGACACCTAGTATCTCGAAAGATTTTTCCATTTCCTTCAGCTAGGCTCTTGCCTCAACCGGATCTGCAGTTCCTTTAAATTCTGGGGGTTTCAAGGATTTGAAGTTCCGGAAAGCATTTGCATTAGCATTGTTGGGTGGTTGCTGAACTGGGGGACGGTCCAAGTTCTACCTAAGTAGCTCCATGAATTGTTCCATAGGGCCTCCCCTTGGATGTTCTACCTCTCGGGTGTCATCACCAGCTTCTTCTTCGTCATACTCAGAGTCATCAAACAAGTTATGATCGTTGCCCTCCTCCTCACTCAGGTTCACATTCTCCCCTTCATGGTTCTGGTGGCCTCCTGTCCCATGGTGGCTACCCTGGCCTTCAGAACTGACCGGGTGAGCTCGAGTGTTCATTTTTCTGGGTGGCATGATTCTGATAATGAAACAAGAAATGGGTTAGGGTTTTATAATTACCTGACAGCGTTTACACGGGTCAGGAACGTATCGTTCCTCCTCATACGGGTAGAAATTGCAAAAGTTTTAATAACCCGATGCTGGAGATAAAACGTTAAAACATTTTTGGGAAAAATCTCTATGGGGTGCGAAAACATTTGCAGGAGTTTTCAAGATTTCAAAACCTCAAAATTTTTTTTTTTTTTTGAAAAATTTATTTTAAAATTTGTAGGAACATTTTGGGAATTTGTAGGGAACAAATTTGAAATCTCATGTCAAAAATTTGTAACAACATGGTTGCATTTACAGCTTGTAGCAATTGTATATTCACAGTTGTATATCAAAACAGTAAAGCATGGCATCGGAAAGTAAGGCAGTTGAGACAATATCAAGGAACTGAAACTAGATAAGTACGGTACAAGAGTTATCACAAAGTTTGGATGTTAGAGCCTAATACATAGTTCCGATGTCAAAGTCTAGCAAAAGTGGAACAATAACAAGTACATCATCTGAATAGTCAGGGCTACACAAAAGTAGGGCTACATCCGTACATACTATCCGAAGTCACATCTACATATCTGTAGGTCAGTCTACTCATCCACTGGTCAGAAAGGATACCACTGCACAAGTCAACTATCCCGCAAAATCGACACACTAATGTCATCTGAACCTAGAGGACTGAGCTATCCGTAACACATCATGGTGCCGCACCGCGACGGAGCAAGGCCCTCACTCGGGAAAATGCACGACGCACAACACGCCTAGCATCCCTAGCCTGGACCACTCCGCCCCCGCGGATCCCTAAACCAAGAATCCTCACGCGACTCCTCCTCTCAATCCTATGGAGTCGAGCCCTAGTCCTCCTAGCAACAGCAGCCCTCATCTCAGCCTGAATCCTCAATCGCGCCTCGCGCTCCTCTACTAGTACCCGCCTCGCCTCATTAAGTCTGGCCTCTGCAGAAAGTAAGTCTCGGGTCAGGAACTGCACCACGTAGGCGTGCTCAATGCCCGACACTGGGGTAGGTCCATCGGCGGGGGTGGTATGACAGGAACAGGAGCAGGTACAGGAGCAGTAGCAGGAGTAGGGGTAGGGTCAAGCTCATCCTCGCCAGAAGTATCATCCTCGGAGTCACCGTCCGATGAAACAGGGCTCGATGACTGCGGAGAGGGTGGGGGTGACACAACACGGCCCTCACCGGATCTCACACTCTCCTCGTCAGTAGCTACAAGAGAGGGGGTAACAGGCTCAGGCTCAGGCTCAAACGGCTCCTCATCGGGATCCTCATCATCAGTATCTCCTATCAGCGTAATCCAGGGGCCAAGCTCAGGGTCAGCACCCATATCCTCCTCAGGATCCTCGATATCTCGCATCAGTGCCTCATCATTCTCTCTCTCAAAGGCCTCAGGGTCTGGTATCTCCTCCATCTACACAAGGGAAATAAGGTGGGTCACTAACATAAAGAAAGGTTTAAGGAGTAGTTCCCTCACGGGCCTTAAAGTCAGGGATATATCCGATAACCCGACTGCAAACTCGATGAGAGTTCTAAGTATTATTAGGGTTGTTATTAGGGTTATTATTATTGTTATTATTAGGGTTGCTTTCTTAAATTACTATCATTTCTGAGAACTGTAACCTTGCTCTGATACCATTTCTGTGACGCCCCTAGATCCGGGGTCGGAGACCTAGGCGCTCACGGTCCATTTTCCATTAACGACATACCTGTTCTTGCACATAACATATAAAACAGCCATCGACCCCACAATAAAACTCACACCGCACACACACACAGAGGTTAGAGTCTCAGAAACGTCACACACTTGATTAAGCAAAAGTAAAAGTTTCAGAGTTATTACAGACCGAATTAAATAGCGTTTATGCTACCAGCAACACTTCGATATGAAGCGGAGTTGGCGGCTTGAATGTTTGTTACGGTACACTGCTTTGCACAGGTCATACTTATAAATAAAGCGTAATAACAAAAGTTGCCAACCAATCCGGCTAATAGGGCTTACCGGTGGAATCTCAACTGCTGCCTCGGGTCTAGTCACCTGCTTTCGGGCAGTCTGTCTGGGTCTTGCCATTTCTCTTAGCTGTTGTGTTTGTAAATTTGAAAACAAGCAAGAGTGAACAACTATAGCTCAGCAAGAAATATATGTATAAGGAAAGCAATATAACATTACATGTGTTTAACAGTTATTAAACTCGTTTATATCAATCAGTTATAAAATCATTTGTCATCGTTGATAAATTTCAAAGGTGCACCAATACGTGCCCTTGTTTTCAAAGTAAACTTGCAGTTCTAGATACTGCATGGAGTCAACATCTTTCTCATCAAAATAGAACACTATCGGCAACTTGGCACATAAGCCTAAGAAGCAGTGTCAGAGCATTTTTCCAAAGTGGAGGAATGGGACTTAAAGAAAACATAAGACCTGACAGGGATTGACGATGATCAGTCGCCACATCCAAGTCCAATAATCCGCGGGTCTTCTCTACCGGTAGAAGGATAGAAACTACATCCGTAACTATCTCCGGGTGAAAACTACATCCGTAATCACCCTCGATGAAAACTACCTCCGTAATCATCCTTCGGCAACACCTGGGCCGGAATAATAATTGATGGACCGCCTGGCTTACGGCCGCTTACACATCCCCGGAATCGTTCGTCAACGGTTCCCACACCTGCCAGAGTCCCTTTTCTTTTTCTTTTAAAACTGGATTTCGAATGAAAACTGAGTAGTTGAGGTCCGACATCAGTCGACCGATTGATTCTTGAAGTCGTACAAGAAGCAAAACCTGACCGGGGGTTTTCGAAAATGTTTTGAGTTCGAAAGAGTTCGAGTTTGAAAGTATTAAAGGTATCTTGGATTAGCTTTGTCTTTAAAATAATGAACAATAATTAATAAATGGTATTTTAAGATTTGATATTAATAATTAATAAAATAATTATTTAAATTAAATAAGCTTTTAATCCAAGATAGGTATTTTTGAGTATTTATGATTATATAAAAATAATTACTTAAGTATACGATACTTCCCGAATGACCCTTCGGGTTTTCGCAATTTAATTACGATATAATAATATACCGCTCCCCGGTCAATAGTATATATGGACCGCTACGACCTCTATTGCTAGAGTCGTTGTCCGAAGAAAACATTTCATTCTAAGTTCAAGGGTGCAAACATATATGTGCTCATCTCAATTACATCATTACCACAATAAGCATAAACATTTGATACGATTGAAAACTACAAACACAACATTGAAAGTCCTTATATATGTAAGTTTTGAAAAGTAAACTTGCCTTGGTGAGGTTGGGGTGGTCGAGCTTGCGGAGTGGAATGATCTATACATAATCAATAGCCGTTCGTTAGTATCTTAACAATATCTCTTTTAATTGCGAGGTTTTAGGGGGTACAAAATTAACTTAATGACTTCGTCTTATGACTCTCTAGCACCACTATAGGTTCATGTCATCACTCGATGATGCTTGTCACTTATTCAACTTAATTTGGTTACCATACCCGAATCATATTCATTCCCCCCTTAAATCACACTCCACTTACGACTTTTCCCTTGCGCGAATTTTACTCTAACATTTTTATAAAATTGAAAAATACATATTTTAATCCAATTCTTTTTGGGTAGCCTTGACCACTGCATTTACTAGCTCCTCTAATTTTTCCATGATCCTACATAAATTTTTAAGGGTCTAAACAAGGTTCACAAGGGGGCCATTTAGTGCAGTTTGGATTCCAGAAACACATTTCACTTCTCAGGCCATAACTCAAAATCTATACATCACCTAGTCATGAACCTTATATTTCTGGAAACTACATTCAAGTACCTTTCCAACAATATATATTAGGACTTAAGGGGACAAGATTTAGGGGTTCAAAACCCTCCAACAAGACAGTACAAGTTCCTGGAAAATTACTCAGCATGCTTTTACCACTTAACCATTCAAGAATCTTATATAAACATCACAACCATCATCTAAAGCACCAAGATCATACTCTATAGCATACATGGAGTTACATACACTAACCACAAGCTTAAAAATCACAACCACAACATTTAAACTCAAGATCTACATCATCCATAACTTATATGTCCAAGATTCACATTAATATCCATGGATCTAACATTAAACACCACAAATAATTCATGGCCAAGAGGGGTTAGGGTTTTATACCTTCTTGAGTACCTAGGAGCCTTGGGTATGCCTTACAAGTCTCAAGAACATCTTGGATGAGCTCCTACAATCCTTGCAACTCAAGATCTAAATGAAAACTAAACATTGTTACTATTCATCAAAACTTCAACAATTTATAACTTAAAAAGTAATGGATGAAAGGGGTTGGAATTCATAGCATACCTTCCTTATATGATGTAGAGTACCTAGGATTTTTGTCTTGAATTAAGAGTGATGAAAAGTGGAAGAAAGAAAATTTTTCTTCCCCTCCTAGAGCTTGGCCGAGAGCAATGGTGAGCAAGTGGGAGAGAGAATTGTTTTGTTTTGTTTTTTGGTGTTGGGTGAATAAAGTAAATTGGGTTGGTTGATATGTATTAGGTGTATGTATATGTATCACATGTTGCAACTCTAGTGTCTAGGCCATACCTCTTTTTCTCCTTGGACAATGCACCAAACTAGTTACTATTCCTCTAGTTATCTTTGCATTACTAGTTTGCTTTTCTAACTACCTAGTTGCATGGGACTTGCATGCAATATCTTTCCTTGTATCATTATTCTTCCACCAATGCTTGTCACTTAATCTTTAATTCGTATCGTATCTTAATTAACTTCTCGTAATAATATTTTATCGCGTAGAGATTTCCCTTGTAATTCCCTAAGCACTTAATTGTGTAAATTCCTCGAATATCCATAACTCCTCGTCATAATTCCTAATAAATATTTTAATACTCCAATAACTCTCAAATCCCAAGTTTTATAAATTTTACTAACAATAAGACTCTTACCTTTAACAACCTTCCCTTTATCTTACATGGTGAATGTAAAAACATAATTTCTCAGACAATCAATTCCATTAAACAACAGGGATGACTAAAAAGGTTCCAAATTCACAATGTCATATGATATTATATAAAAGAAAATATTACAAAAATTAGGGTTCTTACACTATTCTTAAGCCAGCAGAATACTCAACCTGGAAGGTGAAAATGGCTATGTTTCTAGAGGCTACAGATCCAGAATATCTTGACAGAATTTATGAAGGCCCTCATAAGCCTACAAAATTATCTGTTGTTGCTGCTGGACAGGAAGCTAAATCTATTCCAAAGGAGAAGAAAGATTTGACTCCTGAGGACATTTCATCCATTGGTAAGGATGCAAAGGTTAGACATCTGCTTCATAGTTCATTGGATAATGTTATGTCTAACAAAGTGATCAATTGTAAAACTGGAAAAGAGATCTGGGATGCTCTAGAGGTTAGATGTCAGGGAACTGCAGCAATCAAGAAGAATAGAAGGAACATACTCACACAGGAGTATGAACACTTTGAGCCTAAATCTGAAGAATCAATGACAGAAACCTTTGACAGATTCTGTAAGCTACTTAATGATCTGTCACTAGTTAATAAAGAATATGATCTAGAAGATTCAAATCTCAAGTTTCTTCTTTCTCTACCTGAAAAGTGGGATGTTAAGACAACCACCATTAGAGACAACTATGATCTGGCTGATACTGATATTGATGAGATCTATGGGTTGCTCAAGACTCATGAACTAGAAATGGAACAGAGAAGCAGAAGATCAGGCAGAAAGTCAAAATCTGTTGCTCTAATAGTTGAAGAAAGACCCTCAAAGAAGGAAGCATCAAGGAAGAAGGCAAAAGGAAAAGCTTTGGTCATTCATTCTGAAAGTGAGTCATCAAACTTTGATGTTGACTCAAATACAGATGGATCATCTGATTCTGAAGATGATGAGGAAATGATGCAAATGGCTACCTTGATGGTAAAGACCTTCAAGAAGATGGGATTCAAGAACTTCAAGAAAGGGAAGAGATTCTCCAAGAATGATTCAAAGTTTGACAGGAAGAATTTCAGCAAATCTGAGAGAAAGGATACAAAATCTGGGAAAAGAGACAAGTCTGAGATTCAATGCTACAAGTGTAAGGAGATGGGTCATTATGCTGCTGAGTGCAAGAAGGGTAAAACTGAGAAGGCACTCTTCACTAAAGGCAGAGATTGGGCAGACACCTCTGACTCAGATGAGGATGTGAACTATGCTCTCATGGCTACTACTGTTGATGAAGCTGAAGATTCTGAAAACAAGGTACCTCTAACTACCTATGCTTATAATACTGATGATATAACTGAATTAAAAATATATCTTATGGCTTTGCATATCAGTTATAGGGATCAGACTTTAGAGAATGAGGGAATCAAAACTGAAAATTCTGAACTCAAAGAGAGAAATAAGGTTGTAGAAGAGAAACTTGCTAAAATGCAGCAAGTTCAAAAGGAGAGAGATGATGTTGTTTATCTTGAACAAGAGTTGTTAAGTAATTAAAACTTGGACTCACTCAGGAAAAGACACTCAAGAAGTTTTTCAATCTGACACTGTAGGTCTAGGTTATTCTGAGGAAGATGAACTTAGGTTTCAGAATACAGTCAAGATTAGACCACCTCTTCCACCTAAGAAATTTGGAACATTTGTTAATGGAATAAGTGAACCTAGGTTTGAAGGTGGAAAAGAAGTTGTTAAGAAAGAACCAGTAAAAACTAGTGTTAAACAGGTTAATATTGGTTTAATGATAGATAAACAACTTAAGCATAAGCTTAAGGAGTTAAAATCAGTTAAGAAACAGAAAGTGTCTAGAAAGAACAGAAATGGTAAAGTAGGCATCACTCAAGGTAATTATCCAATGCTTGCTACTTTAGCTCCAAGAAAGACATGTCATAACTGTGGTAGCACTAACCATCTTGCTAGTTTTTGCAGGAAGAACAAAGACATTAATTCTTTACCTTCCAAGTCTGAAGTAAAGAAAGATAATGTTAGAACTAGGCCACAGACTTTATGCAAACACTATGGAAGCACTTGGCATTCTATTTATACTTGCAGAAATTATCATGCTATTTATCATAATTACTATGAACTGAAACCTAATCTGAAATGGGTTAGAGTTAATTCTGCAAGTGTAAACTCTGATAAAGTTAGCTTAAACTCTGATAGTGTAAATTCCGCTGCTAAAGCTAACAAAATTAAGAAAGCCAAAGGATCCAAGCAAGTCTGGATCCTTAAATCAAATCCTCGGTAATTGTTTGTGATTGCAGGGCACAGGGAAAGTATCCTAGTCGTGGACAGTAGATGTTCAGGACACATGACTGGAAATAAAGCCCTGCTATCAGAGTATGTGGAAAAGGCTGGCCCAAAAGTTTCCTGTCGAGATGGCAACATAGGACATACTCTGGGATATGGCAATATTAATCTTGGAAGTGTCATCATCACAAATGTAGCTCTGGTTCTAGGACTCAAGCATGATCTACTATCTGTGAGTCAAATCTGTGACAGAGGTTTTCATGTAGATTTTCAACCTGAATACTGTGAGGTTATCAGCAAAACCACAGGGAAAGTTGTTTTAGTTGGACAAAGGCGCAACAATATCTATGAAGCAAGCTTGTTGACAAACTCTGATGGAAAAACTATGTGCCTGTCAATAAGAATGTCCAATGAAGAGAGTTGGAAGTGGCATAAGAAACTCTCTCATTTGAATTTGAACAACATCAATGAGCTGATAAGAAAGGATCTTGTTAGAGGACTTCCAAAGTCTTTGTTAAATGTTGATGGTCTGTGTGATTCATGTCAAAAGGCCAAACAGAGGAAGACCTCTTTCAAGAGCAAGTCTGAATCTTCAATTGTTGATCCATATCATCTGTTACATGTTGATCTTTTTGGACCAGAAAATGTCTTGTCAATTGGAAGGAAGAAATATGCTCTAGTCATTGTTGATGAATATACCAGATACACTTGGTTGTATTTTCTAGCAAAGAAGGATGAAACTGCATTAACTCTGATGGAGCATGTATAGCTACTGGACAAAGGATCAAAACACAAAGTCAAAATAATCAGAAGTGATAATGGAACTGAATTCAGAAATGCAACAATGGAAGAATTCTGCAAGAACAGAGGGTTGAAGCAAGAGTTTTCTGCACCTGGTACACCACAGTAAAATGGTGTAGTTGAGAGGAAGAACAGAACCTTGATAGAAGCTGCCAGAACTATGCTTGATGAAGCAAAATTGCCAACCTATTTCTGGGCAGAAGCAGTTCAAACTGCTTGTTTTACTCAAAATGCAACACTGATCAACAAGCATGGAAAAACACCATATGAGATGGTGAGGGAAAAGAAGCCAAACCTGAAATATTTTCATATTTTTGGGTGCAAATTGTAACACCCCCAGATCCGGGGTCAGGGATCTGGTGGTTACGGTCTTACATCCATTCATAATACTTGACTTGAGTCCACAATAAATAAATCACATGCTGTGACCCCACAATAATTACCACTCACACACACAACAGTTATAGTCCCAGAGATGAAATTGAAATAAGTCTTACATTAAAGGGTTACGAATAAAAGTTATTACAATCCCAACAGGATAACATCATAGGTTTAAAAGTTTTGCCATTAATTACATTAATTATACATATAGTTAAACAGGAAACAAAAGCTGTCTAACTATGCTACCTCAGCAATGGCGGCTAGCATCTCAGCGGGTAGTCCGGTGGGTCGGGTAACCTGCTTGCGCCGAGTGCGCCTGACGCGTGCCATCTGTCCTAGCTGTTGTTGTGACATAATATAAACAAGGCAAGGGTGAGCGAAAGCCAACCAACAAATATATAACTGAACGATAATTTAAAACAGTTCAAAGCTATCTTTCAAACCATATGCCATGCATTTACGGAAATGATGCCAGTATAATATGAACGATGAAGTTACAAGGTAACTGAAAGTATTTGTTTGAAGAAATATCTGCTACATCAAAGTAAGCGAGATATTCTTATTGTTATTAAGAAGAGGAACTTGTAAGAAAAGGTTGCAATTCCAGTTATGACACTTTTCCAACTCTGCCAACAGTAATCATGTTGCAGGAAATAAATAAATTTGGATGATGAACCAATGATGGAGTATTCACCGCGCCCGCTGTTCCAATCTTGATGATCAGTTGAGATCGTACAGCTCAATTTAGATTTACTTGTATACCGCCTTACTAGCTATAATTGTATACCGCCTTACTAGCTCTCCCCGGCCAACGGTTGGGCCAAAGGGGATGGACCGGCGCTACTCGGCCTCTTACACGACTCCTAGTTCAAATAAAATTCATGATTCTGAATGTAACGTTCGTCCCCCTTTCCCCAAGTATAATACTTGTTGATAAGACTCCACAAAGTAGTCGTATCTAGTTGGAAAGGAAAATTTACCAATAACTCCCAAGCTATTACTTGGTAACGGATATCAACTTGTTCCAGTAATCTTACCCCTCGAAAGATGAGAAGGTAAGCAACGACTTAATAAGTCAACAGCACCCGAGTTGCGAGTGAAGGGAATACTTTATGACCGGGAAGTCGACAAGATAAATAACATTTTCCAAGTAAGGTTCCCTTATTATTAAGGAGATAGACTCAAAGAAGAATGATGTCTGGGAACCTTTCTTGATATAAGATTAATAATAATATGACTTCGAAATATTTTCTGTAATAATCGAAGAAGATAAACCTTCTCGAGATTATTCTAAGTATGGAATAAATATTAAGAGAATATTTATTGAGTTAAAACATTTAAAGAATATTTGGGAATATGAAAGAATATCTTTAATCAGAGTATTTCTCAAAATAATCCCTGAAGAAATATCAGGAGAATATTTATTGAATAAATAAATATTTAAATGAATATTTAAAACAATATTCATTAATTAATAAGACCTGAAAAGAATATTTAAGGTAATATTCATAATTAATTAGGAATTTAAATGAATATTCAAAAGTAATATTCATTTAATGAATAATATCCTAAATGAATATCAAGTAATATTCATTTAGTAATCCAAGCCTTAAGGAATATTCGAGATAATATTCGATAATTAAATCAAGTTTCAGATGAATATTAAAATAATATTCATCAAGTATTTAATATCTTAAATGAATATTCAATAGTAATATTTATTTAATAAAATAATAATCTAAAAGAATATCCAAATAATATTCATTTAACAGTCTCATCTTTAGAAGAATATTCGAAATAATAGTCGATAATCAATTCGACTCTGAATGAATATTGAGAAATATTATTCGCTGAATAGTTACGTTCAAATAATTATTTGAAGTAAGGATCGTTAAAATAATTAGTCTCGAACGAATATTCAAATAATATTCGTCGCCCAAATAATAGAAAATATTTACTTAAATATTTTCCTCCGAGGTAATCTCGATATATCAAGGAATATTGACTCCCGGTCTAAATTTGATTAATAAGATGTATACGCCCTTCTATGAGGGTCTTACAATAACCGGCTTATAACTGATATATAACTATCTAGCTTATAGGCCAACAATAACATTCAGGGAACAAGCATATCAATTCAACTTGAAAGTAGGCATGCATGCAATGGCATATGTATATCAGCAATCATATATATATATTTATTCAATCACAACAACAGCCTAAAGAAGGGAATTGAAACTTGCCTGGTGGTCGAGTACGGTAAGGGGTAGTGGTAGCGGGTCCCGGTTTAGCTTGGTGATCTATAAATAGCCAAGGCATTCGGGATTAATCACTCAACATATTTAAAAGTTAAGTTATACTTAAATCGAAACACGTTCTCGAGTTATCTCGTTATACCCCTTTTAGTGGATTACTTATTATCACTGATCCGACCCGACATTCGTTCGTTAATACGACATGTCACTGCACTTATACTTGGGACATACTTAAGTCATATGAGTTCTAAGGTTGATCGTTACGAACCAATATTTTACTCCGAGTTTTATCGCCCGTTTTCTAAGTGTTTTACCAAAGTTATAAAAGAGTCGTCTTTTAGGGGTTCGTTCGCGTTTAACCTTGACTCGAACATTTTTAATAAATCAAAAAATGCTCTTTTTGACATACGGTTTTCTTTCACACCTTCCTTCTTACCCCTAGTATTTATTTACCAAGATTCGCCATGACGTTACATAGCTTACGAGGGTTCAATTTCAGTTACGAACTTTCGTTTACGGATTCGAACTACTTTTAGTAATTTGGTCATAAATCCTAAACCGTAAGTCCGTTTCACGTGATCTTTATATCAAAACGAAGCTTAGAACATTACCTATCCTATCATGGCAGATAAGGTCTCTGGACAGTAGGGGTTTGACATGGAAAATGGCATACAAAACATGGTATTGTAAAATCGGGCATTATAACGGCTGTAAATCGAATATCTATCAATTTCGAATCTTCCCATAAACATAGCATCCAACCCAAACAACATATATATGAATTATACACATGAACTGAGGCCAAGCAATGCATTTCCGTTCATCTAGCTATTTACATCATTAATCCAAAATCCATACATAATCATGCTTATATCTTTAACATAACCATAACTAAGTTATAACTATCATAAACATGCTTAAATCTTAAACAAGGGCTAGGGTTTCAAGAGCTTTATACCTTCCTTAGATAGTGATATAGCCTTACTAAGCCTTGTATGGTCCTTAGGAGTGATTATGCTTGCTAGATTAACCATGGAAAATCAAGAAAACAAAGTTAGTATATGATGAACACTATTCACCCTCCTCTTGTTTGATTTTTTTGAAAATGGAAATGGATGAGTTTGAAGCTACGATTTTGAGGAGATAAGTTTTATGAAATGTAAGACTCACCTTAATTATTTCAAGAACAAACAATGGTGGGAAGGTTGAGTTTGGATTTTGAATTAAGGGGTATGGCCGAATGCTTTTGTTTGCAAGGGGGGAGAGAGTTGCTTGGTTCTTTGATTTTTTTTGTGTTTTAATCTCCTTCACTCTCATCCACTTACAACATAATATCTTGTAAAAGTCACTTTAATAAAGTGATGAGGTGTTGGATGATCAAATGGCAAGACATGTGTTGGTTTTGTGGTGGTTAATGCTTAACTAGGTAGTTACTTGCTAAGTACTTAGTTCTTCCTCTAAGGTGCTAGTTCCTTGCTTCTAGTTTAGTTACTAGATATTTATACTAGTAGCTTGCACAAGACTCTTGCTTCCTCTGCTTGTTTCTGTGTCCGGTTATTACCCGTTTCGATTGATCGTTCGTGAGAATATTTCACGGATTTCTAATTAGGGTTTACCGGGAATCCTCTTTAATATTAATACTTTCATTCTCCATCTTTCATTATAACTTTCCATTTTATATTCCTTTAATCCATTCGTTAAATACTTAAGGATATCAGTGTCCAGGGAACTCTCGGAGAAAATAAAAGTGCGGTTTTTCAGAATCCGACAGCTTTTACATACACTTATTTTCCCCCTGGATCACTAATACGAACTCGGAAATCCGTTCTGAATACTTCTATATAGTGTCGTCTCATATTATTATATACTCCCACCAAAACACTATTCATTCTGTATTCTTTACTTGTTCTCTTAGGGTTGTATAATTGTCCGTATTCTCTTTCGATCGTTCCTTAACCTTTTTACGGAACTACTGGATTAATCGTTATCGATCTGGATGACATGAGAGTATTCTCTTGCTTGAAGTTGCCATATCTTATTCCTTTAGAAGATAGATTATTCTTACCTATGTTGTCACCCTTTAGCATTCTTCAAGACATAAACATAATAAAGTCGAATTCCATTCATTCTTTCCCAATTATCAATTATTACACTGTAGCCATATCCACTATTCATTCTTACATCATTAAATACATAAAAGTTTTAATTCCACCCAAAATCTGGGTTCTTACAGTCTCCCCTCCTTAAAAGGATTCCGTCCCGGAATCAGTTTGAAAACAAGTGGGGGTACTTTTCTTGCATTGCGCTTTCAAGTTCCCAGGTGGATTCTTCTACATTGTGGTTCTGCCACAAAACTCTGACTAGCTGAATGACCTTGTTTCGGAGCACTTGTTCTTTCCGGTCTATGATTTCCACAGGTTGCTCCACATAGGTCAGGTCTGGTTGCATGTCCACTTGCTCATACTCTACAATATGCTTAGCATCCGGATTATACTTCCTCAGCATCGAAACATGGAACACATTGTGCACCTGTTGTAGATTCGGGGGCAATGCGAGCTCATAAGCTAGTTCCCCAATCCGTCTCAAGATCTCAAATGGTCCAATTTACCTGGGACTCAGCTTCCCTTTCTTCCCAAATCTCATCAAACCTTTCCAAGGTGACACTTTCAAGAACACTAGGTCCCCTACTTCGTATTCCTTGCCTTTCCGAGCTAAGTCGGCATATTTCTTTTGTCGATCCTGGGCTGCTACCAACCGGCCTCGGATTAGATCCACTGCATCTTTAGTTCGTTGGACCACTTCGGGCCCGAGCATCTTTCGTTCTCCAACTTCATCCCAATACAAGGGAGATCGACATTTTCTTCCATAAAGGGCCTCATAAGGTGGCATCCCAATGCTTGAATGATAACTGTTATTATAGGAGAACTCAACCAATGGCAAGTGATCATCCCAACTCCCCTTGAAGTCTATCGCGCAGACTCTCAACATATCCTCTAGCGTTTGGATGGTCCTTTCACTTTGCCCATCTGTCTGGGGGTGGTAGGCTGTGCTCATGTTCAGCCGGGTCCCTACACACTCTTGAAAACTTCTCCAAAACCTGGAGTTAAATCTAGGATCTCGATCGGATACTATTGCGACTGGGACTCCATGTCGCGCCACTATCTCTTTTAAGTAGATGTCCACTAGTCTGTCGACCGTGTACCTTTCGTTGATCGGGAGAAAGTGAGCCGATTTCGTCAGTCGATCTACAATTACCCATATGGTGTCATGATTAGCCTTGGTCCTTGGTAAACCTACTACGAAGTCCATGGCTATATGTTCCCATTTCCATTCTGGAATCTCTAAGGGATGTAGAAGTCCGCTGGGTTTCTGGTGCTCTGCCTTCACTCGTTGGCAGGTCAAGCATCTGCTTACCCATTCTGCTACGTCCTTTTTCATATTGGGCCACCAGTAATACTCCTTCAAATCCCTATACATTTTAGTGCTACCGGGGTGCACTGAGTATCTTGAGTTGTGTGCCTCATTTAAAATCTCATCCTTGAGTTCCTGAATATTTGGGATCCATATCCTGTATGTGTACCTCATGATCCCTTCCTTGTCTCTTTCGCACTTAATTTCCTCCCCGGTCATTAGTTCTTCTGTGGAGTTCTTTTCTTCCTCCATCATCCGTTCCTGGCATAGTCTAATCTTTTCTAGCAATGGAGGTTGGATTCTAATTTCCATCAACTTATTTTGGCCCTCTCCAGGTAACTTAACTTCGATTTCCAACTTCTCAAAATCCTTCACTAGCTCTTTCTCTGAAGTTATCATTTTGAGCTTCTCTTTCCGACTAAGGGCGTCAGCCACCACATTGGCTTTGCCCTGGTGATAGCGAATTTCACAGTCATAATCCTTGATTAACTCTAACCATCTCCTCTGGCGCATGTTAAGCTCTTTCTGAGTGAAAATGTATTTGAGGCTCTTATGGTCTGTGTAAATCTCGCATTTTTCCCCATACAGGTAGTGTCTCCAAATCTTTAAAGCGAAGACTATGGTTGCTAGTTCTAGATCATGCGTGGGATATCTGACTTCATAATCCTTCAATTGCCTAGACGCATACGCTATTACCTTGCCGTGCTGCATAAGCACGCATCCAAGTCCTTTATGCGAAGCATCACTGTAAATCACGAAATCTCCTTTTCCATCAGGTAATGCCAGCACTGGGGCTGTCACCAGCCTCTTCTTTAACTCTTGGAAACTCTTCTCACATTTCTCAGTCCATTCAAATTTCTCGGTTTTACGGGTAAGTCGAGTTAATGGAGCTGCGAGTTTCGCAAAGTCTTGGACAAATCTCCTGTAATATCCGGCCAGTCCAATGAAACTCCTCACCTCGGTTGGAGTAGTTGGCCGTTCCAAGTTTGAAACTGCTTCTATCTTGGAGGGGTCAACCAACACTCCTTCTCTATTGATCACGTGCCCTAAGAATTGTACCTCATTTTTCCAAAACTCACACTTGGAGAACTTGGCATATAACTGCTCTTTCCTGAGTATTTCTAAGGTTATCCTTAAATGTTCAGCGTGTTCTGCCTCTGTCTTTGAGTAGATGAGAATATCATCAATGAAAACTATCACGAATTTGTCCAAATATTCCTTGAACACTCTATTCATTAGGTCCATGAAGGCTGCTGGGGCGTTGGTCAATCCAAATGATATAACTAAAAACTCATAATGTCCATATCTGGTGCGGAATGCAGTCTTCGGGATATCTTCAGGTTTGATCTTCAGTTTGTGATATCCCGTTCTCAAATCAATCTTAGAGAAGTATTCAGCTCCTCTTAGCTGGTCAAACAAATCGTCTATCCTGGGCAATGGATACTTATTCTTTATGGTTAGCTTGTTCAACTCTCTGTAGTCGATGCATAACCTCATACTTCCATCCTTTTTCTTAACAAACAACACTGGTGCGCCCCAAGGCGACACGCTGGGCCTTATCATGCCCTTATCCAACAATTCCTATAATTGTTCAGCTTGCTCCTTCATTTCTACTAGGGCTAATCGGTACGGGGCCTTCGAGACTGGCGCCGTCCCCGGGGCTAACTCGATGGCAAACTCAATTACCCTATCAGGTGGTAGTCCGGGAAGATCTTGTGGGAACACGTCCTCGAACTCATTAACTACCAGAATGTCTTGCAATCTTGGCACTTCCTTCTGAGTATCTATAACGTAGGCTAAATTAACCTCGTTCCCTTTTCGTAACAATCTCTTGGTTTGCGCCATGGTCAGAATTTTCTGGGTCTGTCGCATCCCCTTAAACACTATTTCTTTCTTCCCTGGGGTTTTCAACTTAACCTTTTTCCCTTTACAATCTATCCGCGCATCATTGCGAGACAACCAATCCATACCCAAAATGACATCGAATTCCCCTAGCTTAAAAGGAATTAAATTGACATAGAAGGATCGTCCTCCTATTTCTAGCTTACAATCGGGGTGAATTTGATTAACCGGTACGATTTCCTGATTAGCTATTTCTACTTGTAAGGAATCTCTTAGTTGCTGGGTTTTAAGTTTCAACTTATGCGCAAAATCTCTAGATATAAAAGACTTAGTTGCTCCTGAATCAAATAAGACATTTGCACTGACTGAATTGAGAGAAAAAGTACCTGCTATCACATCTGTGTCCCTCACGGCATCTTGTACTGACATATTGAAAGTCCTAGCAGTTGGTGGCCTATTTGAGGCAACCTTGCTTGCTCCTGATGCTGCTGGTTTGTTCTTTGGGCAATCCTTCCTCATGTGCCCTCGCTGTCCACACTGGAAACAGGTTGTGCTGTTAGGGATGACCGTGGTGCAAGAGGTGGCATAATGCCCAGCTCGCCCACACTTATAACAGTTTATCTGCTTCAGGTTGCACACCCCGGAGTGCCTCTTCCCACAAGTAGCACACAATGGCAATGGAGGTCGAGAAGGGTTGGAACGGGACATTCCTGATTGGTGGCCGCCCTGGCTCACACTCACACTCGCAGATGGTTTAAACCCTACATTCCTCCCTGGTAGGGAAACCGCTCCTCGATTAAACTTGGTTGGGGGTTTTCCTCCAGCGGATCTTCCGCCCATACTAACATGCTTTCTCTTTATCCCCCCTTTCTCTCTCTCTCTCTGCATCTGGTCACTACCAGCCTCCACAATGGTTGCCTTCTGCACCAAGGTGGCATAATCTGCAATCTCTAAAACAGCCACCCTATTCTGGATCCACTGCTTCAGCCCTTGTTGAAACCTGTTAGCTTTCTTCTCTTCTGTGTCTACAAAATCTGGCACAAATCTCGATAGCTCAGTAAATTTAGCCTCATAGTCAGCCACTGACATATTGTTCTGTTTCAGTTCGAAGAACTTAAGTTCCATCTGGGTTTTCATGAACTTCGGGAAGTACTTTTCCAGGAATAATTGTTTGAACCTTTCGCAGGCTATGACAGCATCAGTCTCCATGTTTTTCTTGGCTTCCCACCAATAATTGGCCTCTCCCTTTAGTAGGTAAGTAGCAAAAACAGTCTTCTGAGCCTCACTGATACTCAGAATCTCAAAAGACTTTTCCATTTCTTTGATCCAGGCCCTCGCCTCAACGGGATCAGCCGATCCGTGGAACTCTGGGGGCTTAAGGGACTTAAAGGCCCTAAAGGAATTTGCCACTGAAGTGTTGTTGCTTGGTGGTGGTTGGGGGTATTGGTTCAAATTCTGCCTAAGTAGATCCATAAACTGGCCCATGGGGTTTCCGCCCTGGTTCTCCCCTTCCTGTTCTACTTCAGTTTCTCCACCCTCTATTTCCCTTTCAAATTCTTCAGAGTACAGGGGTTCATCCTCTGCTCCATATTGGGAATCTTCTTGCTCATTATAGTCCTGATCTTGTTCCTCACTACTTTCACGGTTTTCCTCGTGTTGGTTGTGACTCTCTTGGTCAGTAGATTCTCGGGGGTTAGCCCTAGTGCCCATTCGTCTTGGAGGCATTTTACTGAAAATTTGGAAAATTATACATTAGGTTCACTTACCTGTTTCAAAGGATTTTTCCTTGCACATTTCTTTACATGATTGGGTTTAAAATCCCACAGTTTTATAACTCATGACAACTTAATCGAAAAGTAATACATATACTAATAAACTCGTGATCACATCCCAACAAAATTGTAATGACTGAAATGGAAACAAATATATACCAGGTACCGAAAAGGTACAACATCCGAGTTACAACGATAGTTTAAAGTACAGCCATCCTAACAACAACAACAAGTCAAAAGTGAAATACGCTGTCTATCTGTCTAGTCTGCAAAAAGGGAAAACAAGTACAAGAAAACCATCCCTACAAAAGCCGGCACTACTATGTCCGTACATGACTAGACAACTAGACCGCTGCATCACTGCATCTGAAATCAGCCGCCATGACGAAACATCCTCCGAACCCTCCCCATGGCGATGCGGAAAACCTCCTCAGCCTCTGCTCTGTCTACCCTACCATGCCCATCAGTAGGCAACTGTCGCACCCTCACCCGAGCCCTCAGCTCGATGCGGGTCACAGCCCTATACCCAACTCTATCACTGATAGTCCTCCTGCCCTGCACCCTCATCCGGGCGGCTCTCTCTGCTGCTAACTTACTCCTAGACTCTGCCAACCTGGCATCTGCCACAGACAACTCTCTATAAAGCCCGTTCACAATCAAGTTGTGAACACATACTGGGACTCCTCCTATCGGGGCATGAGGTGGGGTGGATGGCTCAGCTGGAGCGGCAGTCTCTGTCTGCTGGGGCTCTGGGGTAAGCTCCTCAAACTCGTCGGGGTACGGGCTCACAGGTAGTGGTGGTGGGGTAGGGGCTCTCTCAACAGGGAGGAGTGGCACAAAAAGTCCAGAACTCCCTACAGCACCAACTACTGGCTCATCTATATCTCCCTCAACACCCTCATCTACCGGCACCACCTGATCCGTGGTCATGTCAGTGTCATCTCCCATAGTCCTGATCTCAGTCACAACCAAATAATCATCATCCTCAACCACTAACTCAGCATCCTGTCCTGTCTGGATCCCCTCTGGGTCCTCCTCCCCCTCAGTCTCAACAACATCTGTGTCAGCATCATCCTGGACCTCCTCAGGGTCCTCCTCCTCAGACTCGATCACATCAGTATCAGCCTCAACCTGGACCTCCTCAGCGTCCTCCTCCTCAGGCTCAATATCCTCCTCAGGCAAGTGCTCATAGTATGGGTCCCTAGTCCGGAACATGTCCTCATCATGCTGTCTCGCAGCTGCCTCCTGGGCCGACAAGTCGCTCGCCTACACAAGACGAACTATGTTACTATCATGATACTTAAAAAGTTCCCGTAAGGGTTTTAGGTGAACCTGGCAAGGGTTCATATTATATTATTGAATTTATTATTATATAACGTCGTATCATCTCTTGGGATATATAACTCTCGCTCTGATACCATCTCTGTAACACCCCCAGATCCGGGGTCAGGGATCTGGTGGTTACGGTCTTACATCCATTCATAATACTTGACTTGAGTCCACAATAAATAAATCACATGCTGTGACCCCACAATAATTACCACTCACACACACAACAGTTATAGTCCCAGAGATGAAATTGAAATAAGTCTTACATTAAATGGTTACGAATAAAAGTTATTACAATCCCAACAGGATAACATCATAGGTTTAAAAGTTTTGCCGTTAATTACATTAATTATACATATAGTTAAACAGGAAACAAAAGCTGTCTAACTATGCTACCTCAGCAATGGCGGCTAGCATCTCAGCGGGTAGTCCGGTGGGTCGGGTAACCTGCTTGCGCCGAGTGCGCCTGACGCGAGCCATCTGTCCTAGCTGTTGTTGTGACATAATATAAACAAGGCAAGGGTGAGCGAAAGCCCACCAACAAATATATAACTGAACGATAATTTAAAACAGTTCAAAGCTATCTTTCAAACCATATGCCATGCATTTACGGAAATGATGCCAGTATAATATGAACGATGAAGTTACAAGGTAACTGAAAGTATTTGTTTGAAGAAATATCTGCTACATCAAAGTAAGCGAGATATTCTTATTGTTATTAAGAAGAGGAACTTGCAAGAAAAGGTTGCAATTCCAGTTATGACACTTTTCCAACTCTGCCAACAGTAATCATGTTGCAGGAAATAAATAAATTTGGATGATGAACCAATGATGGAGTATTCACCGCGCCCGCTGTTCCAATCTTGATGATCAGTCGAGATCGTACAGCTCAATTTAGATTTACTACCGGTAGAAGGAAGAACTGACGGCTTTACTTGTATACCGCCTTACTAGCTCTCCCCGGCCAACGGTTGGGCCAAAGGGGATGGACCGGCGCTACTCGGCCTCTTACACGACTCCTAGTTCAAATAAAATTCATGATTCTGAATGTAACGTTCGTCCCCCTTTCCCCAAGTATAATACATGTTGATAAGACTCCACAAAGTAGTCGTATCTAGTTGGAAAGGAAAATTTACCAATAACTCCCAAGCTATTACTTGGTAACGGATATCAACTTGTTCCAGTAATCTTACCCCTCGAAAGATGAGAAGGTAAGCAACGACTTAATAAGTCAACAGCACCCGAGTTGCGAGTGAAGGGAATACTTTATGACCGGGAAGTCGACAAGATAAATAACATTTTCCAAGTAAGGTTCCCTTATTATTAAGGAGATAGACTCAAAGAAGAATGATGTCTGGGAACCTTTCTTGATATAAGATTAATAATAATATGACTTCGAAATATTTTCTGTAATAATCGAAGAAGATAAACCTTCTCGAGATTATTCTAAGTATGGAATAAATATTAAGAGAATATTTATTGAGTTAAAACATTTAAAGAATATTTGGGAATATGAAAGAATATCTTTAATCAGAGTATTTCTCAAAATAATCCCTGAAGAAATATCAGGAGAATATTTATTGAATAAATAAATATTTAAATGAATATTCAAAACAATATTCATTAATTAATAAGACCTGAAAAGAATATTTAAGGTAATATTCATAATTAATTAGGAATTTAAATGAATATTCAAAAGTAATATTCATTTAATGAATAATATCCTAAATGAATATCAAGTAATATTCATTTAGTAATCCAAGCCTTAAGGAATATTCGAGATAATATTCGATAATTAAATCAAGCTTCAGATGAATATTAAAATAATATTCATCAAGTATTTAATATCTTAAATGAATATTCAATAGTAATATTTATTTAATAAAATAATAATCTAAAAGAATATCCAAATAATATTCATTTAACAGTCTCATCTTTAGAAGAATATTCGAAATAATAGTCGATAATCAATTCGACTCTGAATGAATATTGAGAAATATTATTCGCTGAATAGTTACGTTCAAATAATTATTTGAAGTAAGGATCGTTAAAATAATTAGTCTCGAACGAATATTCAAATAATATTCGTCGCCCAAATAATAGAAAATATTTACTTAAATATTTTCCTCCGAGGTAATCTCGATATATCAAGGAATATTGACTCCCGGTCTAAATTTGATTAATAAGATGTATACGCCCTTCTATGAGGGTCTTACAATAACCGGCTTATAACTGATATATAACTATCTAGCTTATAGGCCAACAATAACATTCAGGGAACAAGTATATCAATTCAACTTGAAAGTAGGCATGCATGCAATGGCATATGTATATCAGCAATCATATATATATATTTATTCAATCACAACAACAGCCTAAAGAAGGGAATTGAAACTTGCCTGGTGGTCGAGTACGGTAAGGGGTAGTGGTAGCGGGTCCCGGTTCAGCTTGGTGATCTATAAATAGCCAAGGCATTCGGGATTAATCACTCAACATATTTAAAAGTTAAGTTATACTTAAATCGAAACACGTTCTCGAGTTATCTCGTTATACCCCTGTTAGTGGATTACTTATTATCACTGATCCGACCCGACATTCGTTCGTTAATACGACATGTCACTGCACTTATACTTGGGACATACTTAAGTCATATGAGTTCTAAGGTTGATCGTTACGAACCAATATTTTACTCCGAGTTTTATCGCCCGTTTTCTAAGTGTTTTACCAAAGTTATAAAAGAGTCGTCTTTTAGGGGTTCGTTCGCGTTTAACCTTGACTCGAACATATTTAATAAATCGAAAAATGCTCTTTTTGACATACGGTTTTCTTTCACACCTTCCTTCTTACCCCTAGTATTTATTTACCAAGATTCGCCATGACGTTACATAGTTTACGAGGGTTCAATTTCAGTTACGAACTTTCGTTTACGGATTCGAACTACTTTTAGTAATTTGGTCATAAATCCTAAACCGTAAGTCCGTTTCACGTGATCTTTATATCAAAACGAAGCTTAGAACATTACCTATCCTATCATGGCAGATAAGGTCTCTGGACAGTAGGGGTTTGACATGGAAAATGGCATACAAAACATGGTATTGTAAAATCGGGCATTATAACGGCTGTAAATCGAATATCTATCAATTTCGAATCTTCCCATAAACATAGCATCCAACCCAAACAACATATATATGACTTATACACATGAACTGAGACCAAGCAATGCCTTTCCGTTCATCTAGCTATTTACATCATTAATCCAAAATCCATACATAATCATGCTTATATCTTTAACATAACCATAACTAAGTTATAACTATCATAAACATGCTTAAATCTTAAACCAGGGTTAGGGTTTCAAGAGCTTTATACCTTCCTTAGATAGTGATATAGCCTTACTAAGCCTTGTATGGTCCTTAGGAGTGATTATGCTTGCTAGATTAACCATGGAAAATCAAGAAAACAAAGTTAGTATATGATGAACACTATTCACCCTCCTCTTGTTTGATTTTTTTGAAAATTGAAATGGATGAGTTTGAAGCTAAGATTTTGTGGAGATAAGTTTTATGAAATGTAAGACTCACCTTAATTATTTCAAGAACAAACAATGGTGGGAAGGTTGAGTTTGGATTTTGAATTAAGGGGTATGGCCGAATGCTTTTGTTTGCAAGGGGGGAGAGAGTTGCTTGGTTCTTTGATTTTTTTTGTGTTTTAATCTCCTTCACTCTCATCCACTTACAACATAATATCTTGTAAAAGTCACTTTAATAAAGTGATGAGGTGTTGGATGATCAAATGGCAAGACATGTGTTGGTTTTGTGGTGGTTAATGCTTAACTAGGTAGTTACTTGCTAAGTACTTAGTTCTTCCTCTAAGGTGCTAGTTCCTTGCTTCTAGTTTAGTTACTAGATATTTATACTAGTAGCTTGCACAAGACTCTTGCTTCCTCTACTTGTTTCTGTGTCCGGTTATTACCCGTTTCGATTGATCGTTCGTGAGAATATTTCACGGATTTCTAATTAGGGTTTACCGGGAATCCTCTTTAATATTAATACTTTCATTCTCCATCTTTCATTATAACTTTCCATTTTATATTCCTTTAATCCATTCGTTAAATACTTAAGGCTATCAGTGTCCAGGGAACTCTCGGAGAAAATAAAAGTGCGGTTTTTCAGAATCCGACAGCTTTTACATACAATTATTTTCCCCCTGGATCACTAATACGAACTCGGAAATCCGTTCCGAATACTTCTATATAGTGTCGTCTCATATTATTATATACTCCCACCAAAACACTATTCATTCTGTATTCTTTACTTGTTCTCTTAGGGTTGTATAATTGTCCGTATTCTCTTTCGATTGTTCCTTAACCTTTTTACGGAACTACTGGATTAATCGTTATCGATCTGGATGACATGAGAGTATTCTCTTGCTTGAAGTTGCCATATCTTATTCCTTTAGAAGATAGATTATTCTTACCTATGTTGTCACCCTTTAGCATTCTTCAAGGCATAAACATAATAAAGTCGAATTCCATTCATTCTTTCCCAATTATCAATTATTACACTGTAGCCATATCCACTATTCATTCTTACATCATTAAATACATTAAAGTTTTAATTCCACCCAAAATCTGGGTTCTTACACAAATGCTTTGTGTTGAAATCTCATCCTGAACAGTTGACCAAATTTGAGTTGAAAGCAGATGAAGGAATTTTTGTTGGCTATCCAGTGTCAACCAAGGCATTCAGAGTTTATAATCTGAGAACAAAGGTGATTATGGAATCTATTCATTTGTCATTTGATGAAAAGAAAATCACTAGACTTGAAGATGTTGATGAACATGATCAGTTGCATTTCGAAAATGAAGATCGAATCTCTGATGAAATAAACTCTGATGAAACCAGTCCAACAAACTCTGCTGATGCAAACTCTGAACCTCTACTGGTACACACAGAAGAAATAGTACAGTAAGAACAAAGAGGAGAACCAGTTAAGGGGGAGCATGATCATAGTGATGACTCAAATTCTGATAATGAGTCAACTGAAAAATCTGGATCAAACTCAAACTCTGATGACTCAAACTCTGAAAGTCCAAAGTCTGACAGTTCAAACTCTGAGCGATCAAATTCAGGGGGAGCCTTAGAGAATGAAGAAAGGCAACAATATGATCAGGAGAACATTGATCAAGGGGGAGGATCAACTGTTGACAGAAGTCATTTACCTTCTGCTAGGAAATGGACAAAATCTCATACACCTGATTTAATAATTGGAGATCCAGATGCAAAAGTTAGGACAAGAAGTGCTACAACAAATGAATATCTGTTTCATGCATTTTTATCCAAATCTGAACCAAAGAAAGTGGAAGAAGCTCTTCAAGATGCTGACTGGATAACAGCAATGCAGTAGGAGTTAAATGAATTTAAGAGAAATGAAGTATGGACCCTTGTACCTAGACCAAAGAATAGATCTGTTGTTGGTACTAGATGGGTTTTCAGAAACAAAACTGACAGTGATGGGGTTGTTACAAGAAACAAGGCCAGACTTGTGGCCAAAGGCTATTCACAGCAAGAAGGCATAGACTATGATAAAACTTTGGCTCCAGTTGCAAGGTTGGAGGCAATAAGAATCTTTCTAGCATATGGTTCTCACAAAAAATTCAAGGTTTTTCAGATGGATGTGAAAAGTGTTCTTCTGATTGGAAAATTTGAAGAAGAAGTGTTTGTTGAACAACCACCAGGATTTGTAGATCCCAAGTATCCAGATTATGTCTACAGGCTTGACAAGGCACTCTATGGACTTAAGCAGGCACCAAGAGCATGGTATGAAACTCTTGCTCAATTTCTTTTAGAAAGTGGGTTCAACAGAGGTACAATTGATAAAACCTTGTTCTACTTCAATCTTGGTAGTGATCTGTTATTAGTTTAAATATATGTAGATGACATAATCTTTGGATCTACTAACGATAAACTCTGTAAGAAGTTTGCCAAGCTCATGCAGTCCAGGTATCAAATGAGCATGATGGGAGAGCTCAGTTATTTTCTAGGGCTATAGGTGAAGCAAACAGATGATGGAATCTTTATCAATCAAGCAAAATATGCCAGAAATCTTCTCAAGAAATTTGGCATGCTTGACTGCTCATCTGCAACAACTCCCATGGCAACAGCAACAAAGTTGGATAGGGACACAGGTTCACCAGTGGATATGACAAACTATAGAGGAATGATTGGGTCTCTTCTTTATCTAACAGCTAGCAGACCTGACATCATGTATGCAACATGTCTTTGTGCAAGATTTCAGGCAGACCCAAGAGAACCACATTTAACAGCTGTAAAGAGAATTTTCAAATATCTTAAGGGCACCATAACTTTAGGTTTGTGGTATCCAAGAGAATCAGATTTCAAGCTTCTTGGTTACTCTGATGCAGACTTTGCAGGCTGTATGATAGACAGAAAAAGTACTAGTGGAAGTTGTCAATTTCTTGGTGATAGACTTGTTTCTTGGTACAGCAAGAAACAGAAATCAATCTTTACATCTACAGCTGAAGCAGAGTATATTGCTGCTGGTAGCTGTTGTGCACAGATTCTGTGGATGAAGAATCAATTACTGGATTATGGATTGAGGTACAGTAAAATACCTATTTACTGTGATAATCAAAGTGCTATTGCTATGATAGGTGATCCAGTACAGCATTCAATGACCAAGCACATCAGCATAAGGTACCATTTTATCAGAGAACATGTAGAGGAAGGGAATATTGAGCTTCATTTTGTGTCTACAGAACAACAGCTTGCAGATATCTTCACCAAGCGATTGAGTGAAGCTGTATTTACAAGGCTGGTAAATGAACTAGGGATGGTCTCTGGCTTTGACTAGAGATATTGGTTAGACTCAAAATTCTACTTATGTACTGTGTTGCTCATATTTCTGTGGTATGTTAAACTCTGCTATGCAAACTCTGCTCAATGTCTGTTAAACTCTGTTAGCATGCTCTATAAGTCATACACTGTTGACATGTTGGATAAACTCTAATAAACTCTGAAAATGTTTTTGTATGAATGTTAATAACAATGAAGAAATCTGTATGAAGAATGATTCTCAGTAATTAATCATGATTCCTTCTAAGTTATTTGTGATCTAATCTTAGATTGTACAGAAAATTAAGACAGCATGATACTGTTCCATATTTATAGCATCTCTTAGTTTATTTATCCTAAACTCTGAGTCTGTAAATACTGTGTGCATTGCCTCTCATAAATAATTTCTGATGTTGATGAGCTCTAAACTCTGTTAGTTATACACTGTTAAATTAGATTCTGTTATTAGAATAACCCCAAAGCTTATATATATAGACTGTTAGAACTCCTTTGAGATCATGTTTGTAACTAGGACGACCCAGGAACTTACTGGTATATAGTAAGGGCTAAAATTCTCTAATTTTTGGTGACTAGTTGAAGACTAGGAAGATCCAAGAACTTATCAAATTGATAAGGGCTAAAATTATAGGATTTTTGGTGACTAGTGTTGGTGTATACTGAAAATATTAATTTGAAGTATATACATTTATTTCTGGCCTATTTTATTGAGAATAATTTAAATGTTTACATGTTGTCTAAATATTATATATTTTGAATAATCTTGTATCAAATGAGATACAGAATATTAGATTATTAAATACGGTTTATATAATATAATAAGGTTCACAGCACAGGTGGAGTTAGACAATCCACTGGAATGGCTGTAATATTATTTAGATTAGTTTATGTTGACTAATAAATAATACTAGTATACTTTGTGTATATTGAACCGGATCAAATTTAGAATTGTTCCCTTATACTGATTAAGAAGGTGAACTAAGATTCTATGTTATTATTAATGCTTAGGTTCTTAATCCAGATATAGTAATTGACACGTGTATATTATTTACATGCTTTGATTTATATATGAAATAATTCTTTTGATTTATTTCATTATATTTTGGGTGATGAAATAATATATATGGTGAATATTATTTATTGAAGGAATCCAAGTCCTGATAATATTCGGGTTAATGATGTCCCCTTGAAAGCTCAAAAAGATTTAATTATGTGAAACCCTGCAGGTGGATTTATTCCGGCATAATTAAATAAAGGTTGAGTGGATGATCAAGGATAAAAGATATTAATTAAATGAATTATCAGTAATTTATTTAATTAATGGACATGCGATATTTTAAACATGGGGAATTTAATAAGCAAATAATATTGGAACCGAATTAATTAATTAAATTACGGTATTAGGAAAGGTAGTGCAAATATTAATTCTTTAGTGGATTGAATTAATATTTAATTACATTGGGCTAGGCTCAAGATGTAATTAGAAGGCCCAACCTAATTGTCCATGATCCCTATTGTAGCCTATATATATTCCTATTCTCTTCTTGCTGGGTGCTGGTCGAAAAAATTTGATAGCCACCCAGGAGCAAGAAGAGAGGTTAACTTGAGAAGACGAAGGCCACACTTCGCTCAAGGGAATTTGGGAATACAATAGAAGAGCGTCGAATCAACCGTTAACAAGGTGACTTTTCTATTCGTACTCGTTAATTTATTGTATCAAAAATCGCAGTGCCAAGATCTGATTGTCCCAACAATTGGTATCAAGAGCCTCGTTCAATGGTTCTGCGATTTTTGATATGATGTCCATGTCGTAATTATATATGCATGTATATAGTGGTAGGCTTGTATATTCTGTTTTGCAGGTTGTTATCCACTATTATGGCCATGTATATTTTAATTATGTGTTTGGATTCCATGTGGTTTAATCGTGGTTAATTTTTGTTTGGTTTCCACGTGGTTTATCGTGGTTGTAAAACACGAGGGTTGATCGTGTTAGAATAGATTTACAAAATTAGTTTTGTATTAGATCTATTTTTTTTGTAATTGTTTGTTGGATTTTGTTAAGATCCGGGTATTTTGTAACAATTACGTGCGACTGAAAATCAAACGGAGACAATATTTATCCGCTGCGAGGCTGGTACAGGTTGCTTTTAATTCCGAGATGATGAAAGCAATTGGACCAAGAAAATATGTTTGTTTGATTAATTAAGTGGCCACATGCTCGTTGACCTCACAGGCACGCCACTTGCATTCTTAGTAACAGGAAAAGAGGATTATGTTAATATGTTAATATTAAAGGCCACACCTGGTGTACACGGGAAAAAAAAAGTGAAGTACTAGCCTCCTGTTCGTTATTGGCGCGTGGGGCTAACGTCCCAGGCTGCGGTAGTTTAATTAAGGGGCCATAATAGTGGATTTTTTTTTAATTCCATTATTTTAATTTTTAATTATTGCTTTAAATATTATTACGTGTGTTGTTAATTATGTGTGTAATTTTTAATTGCATGTTTAACATAATTAGGACGACATGGACATAGATTTTTTATTTATTGCTTTTATTAAATGTTATATGTTGTTAAATTATGTGTGTATTTTGAATGCATGTTAGACATAATTGTAATGACATAGTCCCCATTTAATTTTTAAAATTCCTCAATTTTTAATAAAAATACTAAGTGGGTGAGGGAATTAATTAGGAATTAAATCCCACGGTCTCCATTATTGTTTGTATGTAATTTTAACACTAAGACGAATATAAATTGTATATAGTCCACCCTAACGTGGCGTATGATTTATGGTGTCAGATAGTGTTATGGATGTTACTAGGATAAACTTCTTAAATTAATTACGAATATTGAAAGGTATATATGCCACCCAACGTGTCGTACCAAGTTTCATAGAATTCGATTAATTAGAAGGGTGCCAATGATTGAAGGGTGCCAATGATTGAATATAGATTTTCAATATAGAGAGAAAGGATGATTCTGTCTAGAAAGGGGTCTTAAGTGATGCCTCTTGACAATGCTCCCCCCGATCTGGGAATTATCCTATTATCGATTATTGATTTGAAATATTTAATGGTGGTATCCGGTCTTTTTAGTAATTTAAGATTAAATAATGGTATACACTTAGCTATGAAAAATAATATATAGTCCACCCTAACGTGGCCTATTATTTAGTAATAGGACCGAAGTAATATTTAAACGAATTTAAGTGGTATATATGTCACCCATCGTGGCGTACCAGATACATACGATGTTTAAATATTAGTGCATTAATTTTAATTAATTTAGAGGAAACCAATAGGTTTTAAGATTTATGCAACTATCTGATTATGTGCTACATGTATGATTCTCAAGATTAGATCATTATGGGCTTTAATCCACTATTCACCATACTTAAGGATAACAAACTTACTGGACCTAACTATATTGAATGGAAACGTAATTTGGACATAGTGTTGACTGCTGAGGAGTACAAATTTTGTACTTATGAACCCAAGCCAGATCAGCCTGCTGAAGATGCTCCTGAAAGTGAGAAGGAGTATTATAAGCGGTGGGTTAAGGCTGATGAGATGTCGCGATGTTACATTCTGGCAGCAATGTCGGGTGTTTTGCAGCATCAGCATCAGGCTATGACCACTGCTTCAGATATGCTCTTTAATCTCAAGGAACTTTTTGGAGAACAGAATAGGGCTGCTAGGCAAGTAGCAATGAAGGCTTTAATGAACACTTAGATGGCTGAAGGAACACCTGTAAGGGATCATGTTCTCAGGATGATGTCTCATCTGAATGAGATGGAGATCCTTGGTGCTGATATTAATGGGGAAACCCAGATCGATATCATCCTTATGAGTCTGCCCAAAAGTTTTGAGCAGTTCCGCTTGAATTACACCATGAACAAAAGGATGTATAGTCTCGCGGAACTTCTGACAGAACTTCAGGCAGCTGAAGGACTCTTTAAGCAGAATGTTCAAGTGAATGTGGCTGAGAAAGCTTCTTCCTCTAAGCCGAAAGGCAAGAAGAAGAAAAGGTTCTGACACAGAAAGCTGGAAAAGTTGCTAATGCAGTGGGAGTTCAAGGTGCTGTGAAAAAGCCTAAGGGCAAGTGCTTCAGGTGCAAGCAGTTAGGTCACTGGAAACATGATTATCCTCTTCCTAAGAAGACAAACAATACTGTTATGTCTCTTTCTCTAGTTACAGAAACATATATAGCGGCTATATCTACGAGCACTTGGTGTGTAGATACAGGAGCCACTGACCATGTTTGTAACTCTATGCAGGGGTTCCAACAATCCAGAATGCTTAGAGATGGCGAGATATATGTGTTCATGGGAGATGATACGAAAGTAGCAGTAGTTGCAGTTGGAATAATTACATTATCTTTTGGCGATGATAGGATTTTGGTTTTGAACAATTGTCTTTATATACCTTCGTTTAGAAGGAATTTAATTTCGGTTTCTAAACTTGCCATGGATGGTTATAATGTTTGTTTGGATCGTAATGTTTCTATTATGATGAATAAATGAGTTATATGTTCTGGTACATTGCAAGACAATTTATATATTATTAATCCTATCCAACCAATGCTGCAACATAAGGAAACTAATAACATTCTTTCCAGCTCAAATAAAAGAAAGAAACCTTCTGAATTGAACCAAACATATCTTTGGCATTTAAGATTAGGTCATATTAACTTGAGGAGGATTCAAAGACTGGTAGTAGATGGGCCATTAGGCTCGTTGGCAGTGGAGCCATTTCCAGTTTTCGAATCCTGCTTGGAAGGTAAGATGACTAATAGGCCTTTTAAAGCAAAGGGGAATAGAGCCAAAGAAGTGTTAGAATTGGTTCATACTAATTTATGTGGACCTATGAGTATCCAAGAAAGAGGAGGTTATGAGTATTTTGTCACTTTCATTGACGATTATTCTAGATATGGGTACATTTATTTGTTGCGTCGTAAGTCTGAGTGCTTTGAAAAATTCAAAGAGTACAAAGCAAGTGCGGAGAAGCGACATCTTGGAAAATGTATCAAGTCACTACGATCAGATCGTGGTGGCGAATACTTGCTTGGAGAATTTAGGGAATATTTATCAGAAAATGGGATTGCATCCCAGTTGTCTGCACCTGGCACACCTCAGCAGAATGGTGTAGCAGAGAGAAGGAATCGGACTCTTTTAGAGAGTGTTAGATCGATGATGAGTTATTCAGATTTACCCAAGTCGTTCTGGGGATATGCTATAGAAATAGCGGCTTACCTTCTAAACTTGGTACCTTCTAAGTCGGTTCCCAAGACTCCAATAGAATTGTGGACTGGTAGCAAACCAAGTCTAAGACATATTTGGATTTGGGGTTGTCCAGCACATGTGCTGAACAAGAACGCGACTAAGTTAGAATCTCGTACAGAAGTAAGGCTGTTTGTAGGCTATCCCATGGGAACGAAAGGTTATTCATTTTATAGTCCTAGGGATCGAGATATCATTGTTAGCACCAATGCTAGATTCTTAGAAGAAGACTATATAATGAACCACAAACCCATGAGTAGTATCGTTTTAGAGGAACTAGTGGGAGGGATAGATAATCCCCAATTGCCAATAGTATAAGTAGGTCAACCACAAGAAAATGCACAACCTGTCACTAATACCACACCGGTGCTTCGTCGTAGTGAGAGGGTTGTTCAACAACCTGATAGATTCATGTTTTTGGGAGAGTCCTCGGACTTGGTCTCTGGTGAACATGATGAGGATCCCAGGACATACGAAGATGCAATTCTAGATAAAGATGTAGATCTTTGGCAAAAGGCAATGGAATCTGAGATGGAATCTATGTATTCTAATCAAGTTTGGGAACTCGTGGAACCACCCAAAGGTGTAAAACCCATTAGATGTATGTGGATCTACAAGAAGAAAAGAGGATCTGACAAAAAGGTGAAAGCCTGGAAAGCACGACTTGTTGCGAAAGGGTATACTCAGAAAGAAGGGATCGATTATGAGGAAACCTTTTCGCCAGTTGTTATGCTTAAGTCGATCCAGATTCTTTTATCTATAGCAGCTCATCTCGATTATGAGATTTGGCAAATGGATGTCAAGACAGCATTCCTTAATGGAAGTCTTGAGGAAACCATCTATATGCAACAACCAAAAGGATTCATTAAGGAAGGCCAAGAGCATCTTGTTTGTAAGCTTAAGAGGTCTATTTATGGACTAAAACAAGCTTCTAGGGACTGGAATATTCGTTTTGATCAGGCAGTCCAGTCATATGGATTTGATCAAAGTCCAAGCGAATCATGTGTGTATAAGAGAAGTGAGGGTAATGCAGTGGTTTTTCTAGTACTGTATGTAGATGACATTTTACTCATTGGAAACAATGTGAAGATGTTGTCATCAGTAAAGGCATGGTTGTTCAAACAATTTGAAATGAAGGACTTAGGTGAAGTGGCATACATCCTTGGGATCAAAGTAATAAGGGATCGCAAGAAAAGGATGTTGGCTTTATCTCAAGAGCCCTACATTGATGAAGTATTAGCTCGTTTTAACATGCAGAACTCTAAGAAAGGTTTTCTACCTTTTAAGCATGGAGTGGCTCTATCCAAGGAGCAGTGTCCTTCGACACCTAAGGATATAGAGAGCATGAAAGCAGTTCCTTATTCTTCGGTATGTGGAAGCTTAATGTATGCTATGTTATGTACGAGGCCTGACATCTGCTTTGCTGTAGGCATGGTTAGTAGATATCAGTCGAACCCAGGTCAGGAACATTGGAGTGCAGTAAAAACTATACTCAAGTACCTGAGAAGGACTAAGGAGTATATGTTAATTTACAAGGCCTCAGATCTATTTCCTTTGGGATATACTGATTCAGATTTCCAATCAGATAGGGATAAGAGGGAATCGACCTCGGGATATGTTTTTACTATGGGAGGTGGAGCCGTTATATGGAGGAGTGTAAAGCAGAAATGCATTGCAGACTCTACCATGGAAGCCGAGTACGTGGCGGCCTCTGAGGCTGCAAAGGAGGCTGTATGGTTCAGGAACTTCCTTTTGGATTTGGATGTGGTACCTAATTTGCCCAGGAGCTTGACAGTGTATTGTGATAACACTGGTGCTTTGGCAAATTCGAAAGAACCGCGAGATCACAAAGCAGCTAAACATATTGAACGTAAGTATCATCTCATACGAGGAATCATAAAGCGAGGAGATATAGTTGTGGCTCACATATCATCAGAAGACAACAGGGCAGATCCTTTCACAAAGAGTTTGCCAGCCAAAGTTTTTGACAGGCATGTGGAAGCGATTGGAGTCAGATGGATGAACACATAGTTTTTTGTAACAGTGGATTAAATAAACACTGATATACTCATAGAATATTTTGAGTATAAGTGGGAGATTGTTGGTGTATACTGAAAATATTTATTTGAAGTATATACATTTATTTCTGGCCGATTTTATTGAGAATAATTTAAATGTTTACATGTTGTCTAAATATTATATATTGTGAATAATCTAGTATCAAATGGGATACAGAATATTAGATTATTAAATACGGTTTATATAATATAATAAGGTTCACAGCACAGGTGGAGTTAGACAATCCACTGGAATGGCTGTAATATTATTTAGATTAGTTTATGTTGACTAATAAATAATACTAGTATACTTTGTGTATATTGAACAGGATCAAATTTAGAATTGTTCCCTGATACTGATTAAGAAGGTGAACTAAGATTCTATGTTATTATTAATGCTTAGGTTCTTAATCCAGATATAGTAATTGACACGTGTATATTATTTACATGCTTTGATTTATATATGAAATAATTCTTTTGATTTATTTCATTATATTTTGGGTGATGAAATAATATATATGGTGAATATTATTTATTGAAGGAATCCATGTCCTGATAATATTCGGGTTAATGATGTCCCCTTGAAAGCTCAAAAAGATTTAATTATGTGAAACCCTGCAGTTGGATTTATTCCGGCATAATTAAATAAAGGTTGAGTGGATGATCAAGGATAAAAGATATTAATTAAATGAATTATCAGTAATTTATTTAATTAATGGACATGCGATATTTTAAACATGGGGAATTTAATAAGCAAATAATATTGGAACCGAATTAATTAATTAAATTACGGTATTAGGAAAGGTAGTGCAAATATTAATTCTTTAGTGGATTGAATTAATATTTAATTACATTGGGCTAGGCTCAAGATGTAATTAGAAGGCCCAACCTAATTGTCCATGATCCCTATTGTAGCCTATATATATATTCTTATTCTCTTCTTGCTGGGTGCTGGTCGAAAAAATTTGATAGCCACCCAGGAGCAAGAAGAGAGGTTAACTTGAGAAGACGAAGGTCACACTTCGCTCAAGGGAATTTGGGAATACAATAGAAGAGCGTGGAATCAACCGTTAACAAGGTGACTTTTCTATTCGTACTCGTTAATTTATTGTATCAAAAATCGCAGTGCCAAGATCTGATTGTCCTAACAACTAGTTCCAACCTCTGATTACTGGAGAAATTAAAAAAAAATTTAGGGGTTATAAATTAATTAAATATTCCTGTATATAAACTGTTTACTACAGAGTTTAGCATTCATCATACATTCAGTATTTACTTTGAGAGTTTGTGCATCCAGTGTTTACTGATTTATTTTATGGATTGTATGAAATACTAGATGCTCTAAATACTGATTTAGTAAACTCTGTTACACACACATTCATATTCACAACTGTGCAGTGTTTGAAAGGATAACAGTAATAAAGTTGGAGAATTGATAAACACTGTTGGATTCTGTTGAGTACTCTAAGGTAATATTTTATTTCAGACAAAGCATATACTTGGAGTACAAAAAGAGTTTTTGAAATTTGCATGTGATACGTGCCAATTGTTTAATGGTGTCAGACAGTTAAAGCTTATTGGTAATAGGAGAGAGAATAGCAGTAATAATAGGCATTATTACTGCGCGTGTACATGGATGTTCCACTTGCTATGTGACACGTGTCCCACTCACACACTTAACAAGAAATTGGTTGCATGTTTAATGTCCAAAACGATTGGGTTTTAATTTTCAATTACAGATCTAATCAAACTCATTTCATTATTCACTTTTTCACTTTTACATCCACGAACACACAACATTACACACAATTTCTCTGTTACTTTCACTTAAGCATTTTCACAAACACTTTTCCACACACTCTCTTTTCTAACAATCTGTTCTAATGGCAACCAAGACTTTGTGGCTCAGGGATTATCTTTTGTTCCTAACAACTATGCAGCAATACTAAACACTGATAAAGCCCCAGAATCATTTCATTTGATTCAGAACTTCTTAAGAGATTCTGAAATTGGTCAAGCTCTTGTTCAACCAGAAAAACTCTCTGCCACACAAATCTCTACTTTCTGGAGAAACTCTGTTTATGATGATGGTGGAGAGAATGGGACTCCATCTATTGTGTTTACTCATGAAGATCAAGAGTTTGTAATCACTCCTGCAACTGTTCGAGATGTTATGGATTTTGATACTCACACCTCATACGTTGTGGCTGGTGAGAATGAATTGAAAGAAATGTTACAGCAACTGCGGTTTTCTGGTCCTTTGGATAAGCTTGGGAATGTTAAAAGGCCAGGGCTCAGGAAGGAGTGGAGCTTTTTCTTTGACTGCATCACTCGAGCATTTGGAAAGAAAGTCACCAACTGGGATGCAATTCCCACTGATAGTCTTCAAATCGGGTATTCTCTTCTTAATGGGAGTAACTTTGATTTTGGTAGATTAGTTCTTATGAATTTAGGTGAAAAACTAGCAGAGTCTAATACAACTGTTTATTTCTCACGTTTTTGTCAATGTTTATTCTCTGCTTGTTTGCCTAATTTGGTAATCTCTAATGAGGATGTTATACAACCCTTTCAAGTCCATAAGAGAATGTTCTCTGACTTGACAAATAAAGATGCTAACAAGGAACAAGTTCCAGAGTTCATCTATCCTCTTGCCCTCAGAAATTTTCTCAATCAACCACAGGAACCACAAGCACCAGAACCTGAACCTGTACTTGAACCTCCACAGTCACCTCCTCAACCCACAAACACTGAACCTCACATAACCATAAAAACTGAACCTACCTCTAAACCCACATCTACATCCACTCCACCCACTGTTGCTACTACTTCTCAATCTTCATCACAACCTCAACCACAATCCAAACCAAGAAAGCCAAAGAAAAGTAGGGCTATAAGGCCAGCAAGAAAGCACAGGACTGCTGAAGCTTCTAAGCCAAAGAGAGCTAGGAAGGAAAGAGCAAATAGACCTCAATCACCATCTACTCTAGATGATTCTATCTCAGAAGAAGAGAGAACAGAAGTGAATCCTCCAGTTAAAAGGAGGAGACTAATTATTGAAGAATCTGATGAAGAATTGAATTTTGAAGCTCCAGAGGATATTTCTCAGGAAATACCTACTGTTGAGATAGAAACTGCAAAAGAAGCTGCCAATACACCTCTCAATGTACAAGTGGATGAGGACAACAGAGAAGACTTTACTGCTATGGATGATTTTGTTGAAACATTCATACCATTCTCTGATTCTATTCATGTTCCTTTATCACCTGTTATTGTAAACTCTGCTGAAACTGGTGTTGCAGATCAACCTACTGTGGTGCTAGAAGAAACCGAGGTTGCATCACACACTGAGCTATTCTCTGATGCTCATCAGGTTCCTAACCAAGGTAAAGAGGTTGAACAAGTTCAAGGTGCAAAGTCTATTGATCCTATTGTACAACCTGTAGAGGATGTTATAGAGCCTGTTGCAGAGAATGTTGAACGTACTGCAGACACTGTTGCAGAAACTGTTGATGAGTCTCTTCCGATTCCTGAATCAACTGACCATATTGAAGCTGAAACTGAAATTGAAATTGAAATTGAAACTGAAGGGAGTACTGAGTCAAGCTCTTCTTAGAGTTTACCAGTACAGACCTCTGCTAAAGTTAATGATTTTGATGGCCCTTCAAATCAAGCAGATGTTGAAGAAGACTACTTTGAACAATTTTCAGTTGATTGGTACAAAGAAACTTGCATCTTTCCTGTTGCAAGAGCAGCTGAATTTGTCAAGAGAACATCCAGAACAATCACAAATCCAGAGATTCTATCCTGGCTCAAGGCCATTGTTGTCCAAGTGAAGACTCTCAATTCTAGATTTGATCATTGTCAAAAGGCCATTTCTGATGTTCAAGGTGAAGTTATTAGAGGAGATGATATGCTTAAACTCGATAGCAAGAACAAGTTTCAATATCTTTCCCAGAATCAAGAAACTTTGTCTCACACGCTGAGCAAAGTTGAAGAAAATCAAAATGCCATGTCTTTAGAGATTGATTCTATTGCTACCTCTCTGGAGTTAATCACATCTATTCTCATGCCTGATGATGTCAAAAAGGGGGAGAGAATTTTTAATTCTAAATGCAAGAAATCTCAAACTCTGACTAAAGAGGATGAAGATACTGAAGATGGAGGAGCAGGAGCAAAGGGCAAAGAGAAGAAGATATTAAGAGCTGATCAAAGTCTGAAATTTAGCAAGTCTTCCAACTCAAAGTCAACTTCCAACACCAAGAGTTTATTATTCACTGAAAATTCAATGATTGATGAGGAATTGGCTGCTAAGTTATTTATTGAAGAAAATGAAGAAGGAGCTACTATTGAAGATATTAAAGCTGAAGAAAAAGCTTTAAAGTCTGGAAAGTTTAAAAAGAAAGAAAAAGCTCCTAGGCCTGTTCTTAAAGGCATTGTGATTAAGGAAAATGTTGATACTGATCAAAGATCACATTTATCTAAGAAACCAACAGAAGCTGAAGCTAAACTCAAGCTAAAAGGCATTGCTATGGAAGGAGAAGATTCAAAGAAGAAAGATACAACCTCTGTTTCTACACAAGTTGTACAGAAGAAAGAAAACACAACCTCTGTTGCTACACAAGTTATGTCTAGACCTCTATCTTCTCAGTTGAAATCAGTTTTTGGTAAAGGAACACTTCATGATCCAAATCTAGTATCTGGAGCTCCTATGGATTTTACTGATAGAAGAGCCTTGTCTAGTAAGATTGGAAATAATAAAGCTGGTCTAGGCTCACACAAAGATAAAAGGCAACATACTGGTCCTAGAGATCCTTCTTCACTGGCTGTTCCAGGTCGTGGTGTCACTCAAGAGAGTTTGGACAGACTGGAATCAGTACAGTTAGTTTATCAGAAGAGTTTAAAGAAAGATTTTCTTTTATACTTTATGGCTGATGGGACAGTATTTAAAATTGGTGAGCATGATATTGGTTTGAAATATTGGGAAGAACTAGAACATGTTCTGTATCTTTTCAAGGTGAAAAGTTGAAAACTCAATCAGTTGCAAATGTGCTCAGACAGAAAATGCTCCAAAATTTGGCAATTAGAGGAATGAAGTGTAACAGTAGATATGTTCCTAAGTAAGGAGACTGGAATGGAAATCTCATTGAAATGAAGAAGGGTACTGCAAAGCTGAAGACTGATCTGGGAATCACAGTACTTGACTTCAATTCACAGTCAGAGGAAGTAAAATTTATCAGACTAGGAAATGAGATAAAGAGGAACAAAATCTATGATCTAAGATCTGCTATTTATCAAACTGATGAGAGTGATCCCCAGTTGAGAGAGATTAAGGAAGCTATGAAGATTGAACTTGAGAATGCAGAGAGAAGATTGCTTATAGAATATCTCAGAACAACACCAGATCTTGAGGAGATTAGAGATTAAAGTCTGTAAGAATTTTCTTGTTTTCTGTAGATTTTTGTTAAGTCAAGTTTAAACTCTGCTTATTTGAATAAACACTGTGTTTGTATGAAATTGTTTTGACATCATCAATTATTGTTAACTTGTGCATTTTTACTAATGAACAAGTTGGGGGAGATTGTTAGATATAATTGATATGAATAATAACCATTGTTTATGCAGCATCTTCTTTCTTAGCACATTTGCAGCTAGCTGAGTCCTTAGATTTTTCACTTTGAAGATATATAGAACATATTCTAATTCCTCCCATAGCTTCAAATCAAGATCAAACTCACCAATTTTATACACAGTTCCATCTTCCATGAAATACAGTAGAAAATCTTTGTTCAAACTTCTTAGATGAATCAACTGTACTAATTCCAGTCTGTCTAAACTCTCCTGAGTAACACCTTGACCTGGAATAGCCAGTGATGAAGGATCTCGAGGACCAGTATTCATTCTAACTTCTCTATGTGAGCCCAAGCCAGCTTTATCTCTTCCTAACTTACCCATTAAGGCTCTACCATGTAGAATATCAATAGTACCTCCAGTCATCAGAGTTGGATCATGAAGTGTTGGTTTTCCAAAAACCATTTGCATCTGGGTAGATAAAGGTTTCTTTACAACTTGTGGAGCAACAGAGGTTGTATTCACTTTCTTTGAAACCTTTCCTTCTTCAACAATGCCTTTCAGCTTCAATTTAGCTTCTGCTTCTATTGGTTTCTTAGACACTTGTAACCTTGTTAAATATAATTGATGTTGTTAATATCAGTGATTAAAGATTAATTCAAGATTATTATGGAAGCAATATCTTTACAGATTGGATAGCTGTTAAAGAGATTGAGTTGACTTAGGAGATGTGTAGCAATCATAATTGATAACATTTGTATAGCTGATTTATATGCGAATCAATTATCGATTGTACGTAGCTTTATATCTTATAAATACAGTTAGGTTAACCCTAGAAGGGTATCAATCGTGTAACACAATATCTTTCATTGTAACCTAAGCAGCTCTCTGTGATATTTTACATCACTGAGAGAGAAGTTAATTCCAAATAGTTTTTAAAACTTTTAAAGAACTTATTGTTATTCTCTCATACTTAGTTGATTATAAGTGTGTATTCGGCCTAACAAACCTTTGATCAGCACCAACATTTTCCTTAATAACAATGCCTTTAAGAACAAGCCTAGGAGCTTTTTCTTGCTTCTTGAATTTTCCAGACTTCAAAGCTTTCGGATGTTCTTCTAGTAGATTCTTTTCTTCAGCTTGAATGTCTTCAATGGTAACTCCTTCTTCATTTTCTTCCAAAAACAATCTAGCAGCCAATTCTTCATCAGTCTGTGGATTTTTAGTGAATAACAAACTCCTGATTTTTGAAGTACCCTGAGCATCAATGTTTATTCCATCAGACTTTGATTTAGAAGACTTGCCAGATCTCAGACTTAGATTTTGTTCAGCTCTTAATCTCTTGCCTTTGTCATTTGCTCCTCCATCTTCAATATCATCCTTCTTAGTCAGAGTTTGAGATTGCCAGCATTTAGACTTAGCAACTCTCTCCCCCTTTTTGACATCATCAGGAATCAATATAGAAGTAATCAGCTCCAAAGAGGTAGCAATGGAATCAATCTTACTAGACAAGACAGTCTGATTCTGTTCAACTTGACCTAGCCTTTGAAATAGAGTTTCTTGAGCTTTAGAAAAGGTCTGAAACTTTGTTTGATTAACTCTCTGCATGTTCATGTCTCGAGCAACAACATCAGCTCTCAGATCAGTAATTGCCTTTTGAGACACATCAAACCTTTCATTCAGTGTATTGACTTGAACAATAGTTGCTTCCAGACTTCAGAGAATATCAGGATTTGAAATCTTGTTGGCAGATTGATGCACAAATTTAGCTGCTCTTCCAGTATTAAAAATGCAATCAGACTTATACCAATCCTTCGAATACTTGTCAAAATGTTCTGCTTCAATCTCATGTGCATGTGAAGGTTGAGAAAAAGGTGTGTGCTTTGCATCAGTTTGTACTGGTATACTCTGAGAAAGTTAGACTCTGCACTTCCTTCATCTTCAGCATCAACATCTGCATCTGCAACTGGATCAATATCATCAATATGCACTGTAGCTTCAACAGTTTCAGCAACAGTCTCTACAACATTTTCTGCAGTTTCATCAGCAACATTCTCTGCAGGTTGCTCTCTAGTTTCAACAGTCTTATCAACAGACTTTGCAACTTCAAGAACTGCATCTATAGGCTCAGAAAGTACAGCCTTGGTTGATTTCTCAACTTCTTCACCTTTTTCAGAAACCTGGTGAGCATCAAAAAATAGCTCAATGTGTGATGCTACTGTTTCATCAAGTACTACAGTAGGCTGATCAACTACACCAGTTTCTCCAGAATTAACAGCAAAAGGTGAAGTAGGAATATCATTGTGATCATAGAATGGTATAAATGTTTCAACAAAATCATCCATAGCAGTAAAACCATCTCTGTTTGCCTCATCCATTTGTACATTTTCAATTGTATGAACAGCTTCTTCTGCAGTATGTACCTCAATAGTAGGTATTTCCTTAGAAATCACCTCTGGAGCTTCAACATTCAACTCTTCATCAGATTCATCAAGTATCAACTTTCTCCTCTTAGCTTGAGGCACCTCAACTGCCTCTTCTTCTTCAGTAGACTCATCTTCAACAACAGATGGTGATGGAGGTCTGTTTGCTCTTTCCTTTCTTGCCTTTCTAGGCCTGATAGACTCCTTTTTAGCTTTAGCAGATTCCTTTTTAGCTCTAGCAGATCTATGCTGTGTATTTTCTGCTGTGTGCTTTGTTCTACCTCCACGTTTTGATTTGGTCTGTGTAGGTGGTGGTTGCTGTTCAGGTTGAGGTTGGGCTTGAGATTGAGTTTGTGGTTGAGTTTGAGTGTGAGTGTGTGTAGGTTGTTGTGGTGTAGTGTTTAGATTTTGTTCAGTGTTTACAGGTTTTTGAGGTTCAGTGTTTCTAGGTGGTTGTATGGGTTCAGTGTTTACAGGTTCATGCTGTTGTGGTTCAGGCTGTTGTAGTTCTTGAGGTTGATGTAGGAAATTTTGAAGAGCAAGAGGCAAAACCAAATCAGGTAATTGCTCCTTGTTGATATCCTTATTAGTCAAATCAGTGAATATCCTCTTATTGACTTTAAAAGGCTGAATGACATCATCCTCAGCAATTGCAATACCAGGCACACAAGCAGTAAACAATAATTGACAAAATCTAGCAAAGTAGACAGTAGTAGACTCTGACAATCTATCACCTATGTTCATTAAAACAAGTCTACCAAAATCGAAATTACTTCCATGGAGAAGAGAATACCCAATTTGTAGACTGTCAGTAGGAATAGCATCCCAGTTTGTGACTTTCTTTCCAAAGGCCCTTGTTATACAATCGAAGAAGAAACTCCACTCCTGCCTTAGCTTTGGCCTTTTCACATTACCAAGTTTCTCTAAAGGACATGAACACCCAATTTGCTGCAACATCTCTTTCAGGGTATTGTCAGAAACAACACTGTAGGAAGTGTGTGTATCAAAACCCATGGTTTCTCTGATTATAGTTGGAGTAATCACAAACTCTGTCTCGTCATTTGTAAAAATGATTGAAGGATTCCCATCCTCTCCTCCATCATCATAAGTAGAGTTCTTCCAGAAACTAGCAATCTGCGTGGCAGAAAGCGTTGGTGGTTCGACTAGAGCTTGACCTATCTCTGAATCTCTCAAGAAATTTTGAATCAAATGAAATGCCTCTGGAATGTTTGCATTGTTCAATGGGGCTGCATAATTATTAGGAACAAACAATAACCCTTGAGCAGTAAAAGCTTTGGTGGCCATTAGAATCGATGTGAGAAGAAAATAGCAGTGAAAAAGATATGTAGGAAAGGTGTTTGTGAAAATGTGCAAGTGAAATAACAAGTGATTGTGAGTGGGTTGTGTGCAGAGAAAATAACCGTGTATGTAAAAATGATTAGAGTTGTAATGAAAAAGTAAAACCCAATCGTTTTAAACATTAATACACTCAACAAATTCCTTGTTTAATGTGTAAGTGAGACACATTAGTGGGTGAGTGGGACACGTGGCACACATGCAATAAAACAACTATGCACGCTCAGTAATTATAACAATAATTACCGCTACTTTCTCTCTCCCATTACCAACATAATTTAACACTCCAACACTCATTAACAGTGGGAAAAACTCTTTTTACCCCAAGTATGTAAATTATCTGAGAGAAAATATACCTTAGAGTATTAGACAAAATTCGTCAGCGTTTGTCAATTCTCAAACTTCATTACCATAATCCTTTCAAAAACTACACAGGTGTGAATATATGTGTGTGTATAGCAGAGTTTACCAATTCAATTTTTAGAGCATCTAATTTTTCATAAAATCCATAAAGTAAATCAGTAAACACTGGATGCACAAACTCTCATAGTAAACACTGAATGCATGATGAATGCTAAACTCTGTAGTAAACAATTTATATACAGTAACATTTAATTAATTTATACCCCCCTTCTATTTTTTTTTTGTTTCTCCAGTAATCAGAGGTTGGAACTAGTCACCAAAAATCATATAATTTTAGCCATTACTATATACCAGCAAGTTCCTGGGTCGTCCTAGACACCAACATAATCTCAAAGGAGTTTTAGCAACCTATATACATTTTCTTTGGAGGTAGTCTAATAATAGCATTTAAATTAACAGTGTATAACTAACAGAGTTTAGAGCTCATCAATATCAGAAGTTATTCATGAGAGGCAATGCATACAGTATTTACAGACTCAGAGTTTATGATAAATAAATTAAGAGATGCTATAAATATGAAACAGTATCATGTTGTGTTAATTTTCTGCACAGTCTAAGATTAGATCACAAATAACTTAGAAGGATTCATGATTATTTACTGAGAATCATGCTTCATACATATTTCTTCATCGATGTTTACATTCAGACAATAATAATATCAGAGTTTCTCAGAGTTTATCCAACTTGTCAACAGTGTATGACCTACAGAGCATGCTAATAGAGTTTAACAGTTAACGAACAGAGTTTGCATAGCAGAGTTTAACAACAGAGTTCACATAGTAGTTAACATATCACAGAAATATGAGCAACACATTACATAAGTAAAATTTTGAGTCTAACAAATATCTCTAGTCAAAACCAGAGACCATTCCTAGTTCATTTACCAGCCATGTAAATATAGCTTCACTCAATGGCTTGGTGAAGATATCTGCAAGTTGTTGTTCTGTAGACACAAAATGAAGATCAATATTCCCTTCCTCTACATGTTCTCTGATAAAGTGGTACTTTATACTGATGTGCTTGGTCATTGAATGTTGTACTGGATTACCTGTCATAGCAATAGCACTTTGATTATCACAGTAAATAGGTATTTTACTTTACCTCAATCCATAATCCAGCAATTGATTCTTCATCCACAGAATCTATGCACAACAGCTACCAGCATCAATATACTCTGCTTCAGCTATAGATGTAGAAATTTGATTTCTGTTTCTTGCTGTACCAAGAAACAAGTCTATCACCCAGAAATTGACAACTTCCACTGGTGCTTTTTCTGTCTATCTTACAGCCTGCAAAGTCTGCATCAGAGTAACCAAGTAGCTTGAAATATTATTCTCTAGGATACCACATACCTAAGGTTATGGTCCCCTTGAGATATTTAAAAATTCTCTTCACAACTGTTAGATGTGGTTCTCTGGGGTCTGCCTGAAACCTTGCACAGAGACAAGTTGCATACATGATATCAGGTTTGCTAGCTGTTAGATAAAGAAGAGACCCTATCATGCCTCTGTAGCTTGTTATATCTACTGGAGCTCCTTTGTCTTTGTCCAACTTTGTTGCTGTTGCCATGGGAGTTGATGCAGATGAGCAGTCAAGCATACCAAATTTCTTGAGAAGATTTCTGGTATATTTTGTTTGATTTATGAAAATCCCATCATCTGTTTGCTTCACCTGTAGGCCTATAAAATAACTAAGCTCTCCCATCATGCTCATTTGATACCTGGACTGCATGAGCTTGACAAACTTTTTACAGAGTTTATCATTAGTAGACCCAAAAATTATGTCATCAACATATATCTGAACTAAAAGCAAGTCATCCCCATAGTTAAAGTAGAACAGTGTTTTATCAATTGCACCTCTGTTGAACCCACTTTCTAAAAGAAATTGAGCCAGAGTTTCATACCATGCTCTTGGTGCCTGCTTAAGTCCATAGAGTGCCTTATCCAGCCTGTAGACATAGTCTGGATATTTTGGGTCCACAAAACCTGGTGGTTGTTCAACAAACACTTCTTCTTCAAGCTTCCCATTCAGAAAAGCACTTTTCACATCCATCTGAAATACCTTGAATTTCTTATGAGAGGCATATGCTAGAAAAATTCTTATTGCCTCCAATCTTGCAACTGGAGCAAAAGTTTCATCATAGTCTATTCCTTCCTGCTGTGAATAGCTTTTGCCACAAGTCTTGCCTTGTTCCTTGTAACAACTCCATCACTGTTAGTTTTGTTTCTGAAAACCAATCTAGTACCAACAACAGATCTATTCTTTGGTCTAGGTACAAGGGTCCATACTTTATTTCTTTCGAATTCATTTAACTCCTCCTGCATTTCTGTATTCCAGTCAGCATCTTGAAGAGCTTCTTCTACCTTCTTTGGTTCAGATTTCTACAGGAATGCATGAAACAGACATTCACTTGTTGTAGCACATCTTGTCCTTACTTTTGCATCTGGATCTCCAATAATTAAATTAGGTGTATGAGATTTTGTCCATTTCCTAGCAGAAGGTAAATGGCTTCTATCAGTATGTGATCCTCCCCCTTGATCCATGTTCTCCTGATTTTCTTGTTGTCTTTCTTCATTTTCTGAGACTCCCCCTGAATTTGACTGCTCAGAGTTTGAACTGTCAGATTTTGCACTTTCAGAGTTTGAGTCATCAGAGTTTGATCCAGATTTTTCAGTTGACTCACTATCAGAATTTGAGTCATCATTTTGATCATGCTCCCCCTCAACTGGTTCTCCTCTTTGTTCTGGCTGAGAAGTTTCTTCAGTTTTTACCCGTAGAGGTTCAGAGTATGCTTCAACAGAGTTTGTCAGATCAGTTTCATCAGAGTTTACTTCATCAGAGATTAAGTCTTCATTTTCAAAGTGCAGTTGATCTTGTTCATTTACATCTTCAAGTCCAGTTATTTTTTTATCATCAAATGACACATGAATTGACTCCATGATCACCTTGGTTCTCAGATTATAAACTCTGAATGCCTCAGTTGACAGCGGATAGCCAACAAAAATTCCTTCATCAGCTTTTAACTCAAATTTGGTCAACTGTTCAGGATGAGTTTTCAACACAAAGCATTTGCACCCAAAAATACGAAAATATTTCAGGTTTGGTTTTTTTTCCCTCACCATCTCATATGGTGTTTTTCCATGCTTGTTGATCAGTGTGGCATTTTGAGTAAAACAGGCTGTTTGAACTGCTTCTGCCCAGAAATAGGTTAGCAATTTTGCTTCATCAAGCATAGTTCTGGCAGCTTCTATCAAGGTTCTGTTCTTCCTCTCAACTACACCATTTTGCTGTGGTGTACCTGGTGCAGAAAACTCTTGCTTCATTCCTCTGTTCTTGCAGAATTCTTCCATTGTTGCATTCCTAAATTCAGTTCCATTATCACTCCTAATTATTTTGACTTTGTGTTTTGATCCTTTATCCAGCAGCTTTACATGCACCATCAGAGTTAATGCAGTTTCTGTTAGGCCGAATACACAATTAATAATCAACTTTGTATGAGAGATTAACAAGTAAAAGCGTTTATGCACTTAAAAACTTCTTGTATTTCAAACCCTCTTCGTGATGTAAAATATCACAAAGAGCTGCTAGGTTACAATAATGATAATTCGTTATCGATACCCTTCTAGGGTTAACCTATCTGTATTTATATAACATACAGCTACGATACAATCTCTAATTGATATTCCTAATAATCAGCTATACAATGATATCAGTTACAGATTGTCACACGTCTCCTATGTCAACTCGATCTCTTTGATAGCTATCCAATCTTCAAAGATATCGCTTCCATAATTAATCTTTAATCACTGTTGAACAGTAGACGCGCTTCCTCCAGACAGAATTTAACAAACTCTGTCGAGCTTCCAACTGTCAGTGTTTACACAAACTCTGACTGCTTCCAGCTAAACTCTGATAACTCCCTGTAACACTTAAACACTGATTAAAACACATCAATTATATTTAACAATCTCCCCCAACTTGTTCATTAGCAAAAATGTACAAGTTAATGACAGTAATTGATGATGTCAAAACAAATAGACAAATACAGTGTTTATACAGATTCAGAGTTTAAGCTTAAAAACTATAGAGAATAAGAAAATTCTTACAGAACTTAATCTCTAATCATTTCAAGATCTGGCATGGTTCTGAGATAATCAATCAGCAATCTTCTTTCTGCATTTTCAAGTTCAATCTTCATTGCTTCTTTGATTTCTCTGAGTTGAGGATCATTTTCATCTGTTTGGTAAATAGCAGCCCTAAGATCATAAATCTTGTTCCTTCTCATTTCATTACCCAGTCTGATAAATCTGACTTTTTCTGCCTGTGTATTGAAATCAAGTACTGTGATTCCCAAATCAGTTTTTAACTTTGCAGTACCTTTCTTCATTTCAATGAGATTGCCTTGGTAATCCCTGTACTTAGGAATATATCTGCTATTGTATTTCTGTCCTCTAATTGCCAGATTCTGAGTCATTTTCTGTCTGAGTACATTAGCAACTGATTGAGTCCTTCGACTATTCACCTTGAGAAGATATAGAACATACTCTAGTTCTTCCCAACATTTCAAGCCAATATCATCCTCACCAACTTTGAATACTGTCCCATCAGCCATGAAGTATAAAAGAAAATCCTTGTCTAAACTCTTCTGATGAACCAACTGCACTGATTCCAGTCTATCCAAACTCTCTTGAGGAACACCACGACCTGGAACAGCCAGTGAAGAAGGATCTCTAGGACCAGTATATTGCCTTCTGTCTCTATGTGAACCTAATCCAGCCTTATTATTTCCAATCTTGCCAGATAAAGCTTTTCCATCAGAAACATTCATTGAGACTCGAGATAACACATTTGGATCAGAAATTGTTCCTTTGCCAAAAACAGATTTCAACTGTGAAGAGTGTAAAGGTGTGATCATTGCTTGAGATGCAACAGAAGTTGTAACTTTCTTCTGTGAACTTTCACCTTCAATGCCTTTTAGCTTGAGTTTAGCCTCTGCTGCAATTTCTTCCTTTGAGAACCGAGAACTTTGACTAACATCAGTCCTCTCTCTGATCACAACACCTTTAACAACAGGTCTAGGAGCTTTTCCTCTTTGTACCTTATCAGACTTTAAAGCTTTAAGATGTTCTTCTTGTAAACTCTTTTCCTCAGCTTCAATGTCCTCAATCGTTACTCCTTCCTCATTCTCTTCAATGAACAGCTTAGCATCCAATTCTTCATCAGTTTGTGGATTTGAAGATAACAGTAAACTCTTGGTCCTTGAAGTACCTTGAGTATCAGTATTTCTCCCAACAGACTGTGATTTTGATGACTTGCTAGTTCTCAGAGTTTGAACGTCTTCAGCCTTTTTCTTTCCTTTGTTACTTGCCCCTCCATCTCCAGCACTATCCCTTCTGACAACTCTCTCCCCGTTTTTGACATCATCAGGCATAAGGATAGAAGTAATTAACTCCAGGGAGGTAGCAATAGAATCAATTTTAGCAGATAAATCAGACTGATTCTCTTCAACTTTAGCCATCCTGGCAAAGAGATTATCCTGAGATTTAGAGAATTTTGTAGTCACTAGTTTCGAATCTCTTTCCATCTTCATCTCTCTAGCTACAACTTCAGTTCGCAAAGCAGTAATTGCCAAATTAGTATCATCAAATCGTCTATCCAGAGTTTTAACTTGAACTATAGTTGCTTTCAAGCAAGAAAGAATCTCTGGATTTGAGATAGTATCAGCACTTTGCTTAACAAACTTAGCTGCTCTTCCTGGTGGAAAGATACAATCTTCTTTGTACCATTCAGCAGCATGCTTATCAAATTGTGCTCTCTCAACTTCATGAGAAGTACAAGGTTGAGTAAAAGGTGTATGTTTATCATCAGTTTGTACTGGTGCACTCAGAGAAGTATCAGAGTTTGCACTACTGTCACCTTCAGCTTCAACACTTGTAGCTTTAACTGGTTCATCTTCAGCCATAGGTTTAGCAATATCTTCTGTAGGCTTTTCAGGATTTTCTCCATGTTGCTCAGGCTCAGCAACAGGCATTGAATGAGAAGTTACTTTGGTTCTCTGATCAATTTCTTCACCTTCTTCAACAGTTTGGTGAGCATCAGATATTAATTCAGTATGAGATGCCACAGCTTTAGAAGGAACAGCCGTAGGTTGATCAGCTACACCAATATCAGAGATAGGATCAGAGAATGGCATAAATGAATCAGGAACATCATTTATTGGAGAAACACCATCTCTTGCATCCTCTTCTGCAGGCATTTTATCCTCTGCAGGCATTACATCCTCTGCAGGTATTACATCCTCTGCAGGTATTGCATCTTTCTCAACCTCAACAGGAGGTATTTGCTGTGAAGCAACCTCTGGAGCTTCAATATCTTCATCCACAGAATCAGAGAATATCACTTTTCTTCGTTTTGCTAGAGGTACATTATCTGAATCCTCTTCACTAGTTGGTGGAGTTTGTTCTACCACTGAGAGTGACTTAGATATGTTTTCCCGAGCTTTCATTCTTTTCCCCCTTCTAGTGTAGACAGCTTCAGGAGATTTCCATTTTGATTTGCTTTGTGTCTCTTCTGCCTGCTTTAGACTTGCACGTCGTTTAGTAACTGCCTTCTTAACTCTTTGCATTCTAGACTGTGATGCTGGTGGAGATTGTGACGAATCAGAGTTTGTGTTTGAAGTGGGTGAAGGTTGCTTTGCAGGTGATTCAGTGTTTGGTTCTGGTTGAGGTTTAGGGTGTGGTTCAGGTTGTTGTTGTTGTTGTTGTTGTTGTTCAGGTTCATTTTGTTGTGGTTCTTGTTGATCTTGTTGCGGTTCAGGTTGTTGTGGTTCTTGTGGTTGATTGAGAAAATTTCGTAGAGCAAGAGGCATGACAAAAGCAGGGAGATTTGCTTTACCTACATCCTTGTTAGTCATATCAGAGAATATTCGTTTATTGACTCTAAAAGGATCAATTTCATCAGTTTCATCAATTTCGAGACCAGGTACACATGCATTGAACAGCATTTGACAAAAACGAGCATAATAGACAGTGGTAGACTCTGACAATTTATCACCTAAGCTCATCAAAACATGTCGACCAAAATCAAAATTAGTACCATAGAGCAGAGAATACCCGATTTGAAGACTGTCTATTGGAATGGCATCCCAGTTTGTGACTTTCTTCTGGAACGTCCTCGTTATGCAATCAAAGAAGAAATTCCATTCTTTTCTGAGATTTGGCCTTTTTATACTGCCGAGCTTGTCAAGAGATTCCATGTAACCTATCTCTTGTAGCATCTCTCTCAGATAAGTTTCATTAACGAGAGTATAAGAAGTATGTGTATCAAACCCCAATGTATCTCGTACAGTCTGTGGAGTAATCACATGATCTTGGTCTTCGTAAGTGAAGATAATGGTAGGAGTTCCACTTTCTCCTCCATCCACATAAACTGAATTCTGCCAGAATGAAGCAATTTGAGACGCAGAAAGAGTAGCAGGTCCAGTCAGAGCTTGTCCAATCTCTGAATCCCTCAAAAAGTCCTGCATGAGATGAAACGATTCTGGAACGCGTTGATGATAGAGTGGAGCTTCATAGTTATTAGGAACAAACCGTAAGCCAAGAGCAGTGAATGCTTTAGATGCCATTGAGTTAAGAATTTCCAAGAATTTCCAAAAGATATGTATGTAGAAAAGGTGTTTGCGTGAGTGCCCAAGAGAAAAATAAGAAAACTGTGAGAGTAAGAATAAAGCAAACTCGTTTGGACACAAAAGTGATTAAATTAATGAAAAACTCAATCTCTTATGTAACAAACACTCAATCAGTTCCTTGATTAATGTGTAGTGGGACACGATAATAGGTAAGTGGGACACATTAAGGGCGAGTGGGTCATGTGCGCCTATTTTTAAAAAGAGTATATTAAAAATTAAAACATTAAAATATTTGATTTTAACAAAAATCAAATAATACTCTTTTAAAAATATCTGGACCCAAGTAAAATCAGAATTTGAATCGTTTACCTGTTGCCTTTAATAACCAGAATACGAAGCGATTAAGGACTTCGTTCTTACCCATCTCTATTTAAGGCCTAGAGACTTGCTCAGATTATTTCATTAAACCTTTAACTTTTCAGTCTCCCCTGTAAAATCACAAACCCTTCAAACCAAATACTCTTGAAAAACAATGGCTAACCTTACCATCAAAGAAAAGAACCTTCATCTTGTCGAAAATAGAGACATCTTCAGCTATACGCGTGAAGAGTTTGAAGCATTTGAGTGGGAAAGGCAGCTTGAGACGTTGTGGCTGCAAATGGATGCTGGTCTGGAAGAGCTCGAGAGAGAGAAACCTGCAAGGGTGATCGACATCGATGCTGCCCTCCAAGCAACATTGGCATGGCTCTCCTCGAAGGCATCCTCATCCACCACCACCAACCATTGTTAATGAATATGTCAGCAAAAATAACCTTATCCCTTCAACTTCCACCCAAACAAAGTGGCAAAGATGGGATCTGGGAATTTTTGCTAACAATGGAGTGGTGTGGACGGACCTTTTACATTCCTGTTGAATAGATTAGTAGATAGAGAAAACAAAAAAGATGTAATACTTGCTTGTAATCTCTTTCTTATTATCAATGAAAATTTTGTTTCTCTAATCATATTCATTGTGTTCTGCAACTGTTATGTTATATGAGCTGTTCTTTATAAAAATGAATCAAGAAGAGAATATGAAAACTAATTAAAGTAATCATATAAAGAACACATTCATCAACTATCCACTGATTAACAGTTGTCAAAAACCCTACTTACTCCAAGACTTTCAAGTTGTCCAAGTGAAAAGTTACCTTAGAGTACAAATCACGAATCAACAGCGTTTGTCAATTCTCCAACTTTATCACCGAAACCCTTTCATAAATTGCACAGTTGTGAATATTTGTGTGTGTGAAGCAGAGTTTACTAAGTCAATTTTTAGAGCATCTAATTTTTCATAAAATCCATATAAAGTAAATCAATAAATACTGGATGCACAAACTGTCATAGTAAACACTGACTGTATGATGAAAGCTAAACTCTGAAGTAATCGAACTTTATACAGTAATTTTTATTTTATACCCCCTTTATATACACATTTTTTTTTTCATCATTTTTTTTTTCATTTTTTTTTATTTTATTATTATTATTTTTTTTTCATTCCAGTAATCAGAGGTTGGAACCAGTCACCAAAAATCCAAAAATTTTAGCCCTTATCATTTTGATAAGTTCCTGGGTCATCCTAGTATTTGACTAGTCACCAAAAATCAGAGAATTTTAGCACATATTATATACCAATAGGTTCCTGGGTCATCCTAGTATCCAACATAATCTCAAAGGAGTATAACAAACTATATACATTTTCTTTGGGGTATTGCAGTAAACATTTTATTTTATCAGAGTATAACTAACAGAGTTTAGAGTTCATCAACATCAGTAGTTTTTCATGAAAGGTAATGCACACAGTATTTATAGACTCAGAGTTTAGGACAAAATAAACTAAGAGATGCTATAAATATGAGCCAGTATCAAGCTGTGTTAACTTTCTGCACAATCTAAGATTAGATCACAATGACTCAGAAAGATTCATGATTAATTGCTGAGAATCATGCTTCATACATATTTCTTCATTGGTGTTTTCATTCAGACAAAAATCAACTCAAAGTTCACAGAGTTTATCAAACTTATTAACAGTGTATGACATACAGACATACTGACAGAGTTTAACAGAGTATGCATAACAGAGTTTAATCAACAGAGTTCACTTAGCATTTAACCAATCAGGAAATATGATTAATACATCACATAAGTAAAGTTTGAATCTAACCAACATTTCTAGTCAGAACCAGAGACCATTCCTAGTTCATTGACCAGTCTTGTAAATGTAGCTTCACTCAATGGTTTAGTGAAGATATCTGCAAGCTGTTGTTCTGTAGATACAAAATGTAGTTCAATATTTCCTTCTTCCACATGTTCTCTGATGAAGTGGTACCTTATGCTGATGTGCTTGGTCATTGAATGCTGTACTGGATTACCTGTCATAGCAATAGCACTTTGATTATCACAGTAAATAGGGATATTACTGTACCTCAATCCATAATCCAGCAATTGATTCTTCATCCATAAGATCTGTGCACAACAGCTACCAGCTGCAATATACTCTACTTCAGCTGTAGATGTGGAGATTGATTTCTGTTTCTTGCTGTACCAGGAAACAAGTCTGTCACCAAGAAATTGACAACTTCCACTAGTGCTCTTTCTGTCTACCTTACAGCCTGCAAAGTCTGCATCAGAATACCCAAGTAGCTTAAAATCTGATTCTCTGGGGTACCACAGACCTAATGATATGGTGCCCTTGAGATACTTGAAGATTCTTTTCACAGCTGTCAGATGTGGCTCTCTAGGATCTGCCTGAAACCTTGCACAAAGACAGGTTGCATACATGATGTCAGGCCTACTAGCTGTCAAGTATAGAAGAGATCCTATCATGCCCTTGTAGTTTGTCATATCCACTGAAACTCCTGTGTCTTTGTCCAGTTTAGTTGCTGTTGCCATGGGAGTTGATGCAGATGAACAGTCAAGCATACCAAATTTCTTGAGAAGATTTCTGGTCTATTTTTCTTGATTAATGAAAATTCCATCTTCTGTTTGTTTCACCTGTAGGCCTAGAAAGTAACTAAGCTCTCCCATCATGCTCATTTGATATCTGGACTGCATGAGCTTGGCAAACTTCTTACAGAGTTTATCATTAGTAGACCCAAAGATGATGTCATCAACATAAATTTGAACTAAAAGGAGGTCACTTCCTTGATTGAAATAAAACAGAGTTTTGTCAATTGTTCCTCTGTTGAATCCACTTTCTAGAAGAAATTGAGCAAGTGTCTCATACCATGCTCTTGGTGCCTGCTTAAGTCCATATAGTGCCTTATCTAGCCTGTAGACATAATCTGGATATTTGGGGTCCACAAATCCTGGTGGTTGTTCAACAAACACTTCTTCTTCAAGCTTTCCATTCAGAAAAGCACTTTTCACATCCATCTGGAACACTTTGAATTTCTTGTGAGAGGCATATGCTAGAAAAATTCTGATTGCCTCCAATCTTGCTACTGGAGCAAATGTTTCATCATAATCTATTCCTTCCTGCTGTGAATAACCTTTTGTTACCAGTCTAGCCTTGTTCCTTGTGATAACACCTTCACTGTCAGTCTTGTTTCTGAAAACCCATTTAGTACCCACAATAGATCTGTTCTTTGGCCTTGGTACAAGGGTCCAAACTTCATTCCTTTCAAATTCATTTAACTCTTCCTGCATTGCTGTTATCCAGTCTGCATCTTGAAGAGCTTCTTCCACTTTCTTTGGTTCATTTTTAGACAAGAATGCATGAAACAGACATTCACTTGCAGTAGCACTTCTTGTCTTTACTTTTGCATCTGGATCACCAATTATCAAATCAGGTGTATGTGATTTAGTCCATTTCCTAGCAGAAGGCAAATGACTTCTATCAGCATGTGATCCTCCCCCTTGATCCATGCTCTCCTGATTTTGTTGTGATCTATCTTCGTTTTCTGAGACTCCCCCTGAACTTGACTGCCCAGAGTCTGAATTTGAATTTTCAGAGTTTGAAGCATCAGAGTTTGATCCAGATTTTTCAGTTGACTCAGTATCAGTGTTTGAGTCTTCATCTTGATCATGCTCCCCCTCAACTGGTTCTCCCCTTTGTTGTGACTGAGAAGTTTCTCCAGAATTTACCAGTAGAGGTTCAGAGTTTGTTTCAACAGAGTCTGTCAGAATTGTTTCATCAAAGTTTCCTTCATCAGAGTTTAAAACTTCATTTTCAAAGTTCAGTTGATCATATTCGTCTTTGTCTTCAAGTCCAGTTATCTTCTTATCATCAAAAGAAACATGTATAGATTCCATGATCACTTTAGTTCTCAGATTGTAAACTCTGAATGCCTTTGTTGACAGTGGATAGCCAACAAAAATTTCTTCATCTGCCTTTAACTCAAACTTGGTCAACTGTTCTGGATGAGTCTTCAAAACGAAACATTTGCACCCGAAAATATGAAAGTATTTCAGGTTAGGCTTCTTTTTCTTCACCATCTCATATGGTGTCTTTCCATGCTTATTGATCAGTGTTGCATTTTGAGTAAAACAAGCAGTTTGAACAGCTTCTGCCCAGAAATAAGTTGGCAATTTTGCTTCATCAAGCATAGTTCTGGCAGCTTCAATTAAGGTTCTATTTTTCCTTTCAACTACACCATTTTGTAGTGGTGTACCAGGTGCTGAAAATTCTTGTTTCACTCCATTGTCCTTGCAGAATTCTTCCATTGTTGCATTTCTGAACTCAGTTCCATTATCACTTCTGATGATTCTGACTTTGTTGCTTGATCCTTTGTCCAGAAGCTTCACATGCTCCATCAGAGTTGATGCAGTTTCATCCTTCTTTGCTAGAAAATACACCCAAGTGAATCTAGTGTATTCATCAACAATGACTAAAGCATATTTCTTCCTTGCAATAGACATAACATTTACTGGACCAAATAGATCAACATGCAGAAGATGATGGGGATCAGTGATAGAAAATTCTATTTTGCTCTTGAAAGATGACTTCCTTTGTTTAGCCTTCTGACATGAGTCACATAGGCCATCAACATTTAACAGGGTCTTTGGGAGTCCTCTTACAAGATCCTTTCTGATCAGTTCATTGATGTTGTTCAAGTTCAAATATGAGAGTTTCTTGTGCCACTTCCAACTCTCTTCACTAGACATTCTTGTAGACAGGCAAACAGCTTTTCCAACAGAGTCTATCAAAAGCTTGATTTCATAAATGTTGTTTTGCCTGTGACCAACTAGAACAACCTTTCCTGTAGATTTGCTGATAACTTCACAATATTCAGGTTGGAAATCTACATGATATCCCTTGTCACAGATTTGACTCACAGATAGCAAGTCATGCTTGAGTCCTGGGACATGAGCTACATTGTTGATGATGACATTTCCAAGATTGATATTGCCATATCCCAATGTTCTTCCTATATTGCCATCACCATAGGAAACTTTTGGGCCAGCCTTCTCCTCATATTCTGATAGCAGGGCTTTATTTCCAGTCATGTGTCCTGAACATCCACTGTCCACGACTAGGGTTGCCTCCCTGTTACCCTGCAATCACAAACAATTACTGAGGATTAGTTTTAAGGATCCAGACTTGCTTGGATCCTTTGGCATTCTTAACTTTGTTAGCTTTTGCAGCGGAATTAACATTATCAGAGTTTGAGCTAACAGTATCAGTGTTTACACTTGCAGTATCAACTTTAACCCATTTCAGATTGGGTTTCAGTTCATAGTAATTATGATAGATAGCATGATATTTTATGCAAGTATAGATGGAATGCCAAGTGCTTCCACAGTGTGTGCATAGAGTCTGTGGCTTAGTTCTAGCAAAATCCTTCTTTACCTCAGACTTTGTAGGTAAAGAATTTATATTTTTATTTTTCTTGCAAAAATTTGCAAGATGCTTAGTACTACCACAGTTATGACATGTGTTTCTTGGAGCATAACTAGCAAGCATTGGTTTATTTCCTGAAGTAATGCCTACTTTTCCATTTCTGTTCTTGTTTGACACTTTCTTTTTCTCAACAGATTTTAACTCCTTCAGTTTATGTTTGAGTTGTTTATCTGTCATTGAACCAATATTAACCTGTTTAACACTAGTTTTTACTGGTTTTCTTTGGACAGCTTCTTTTTCATTCTCAGACAAAAATTTACTGGTTCCATGAACAAATTTAGTTCTGACTTTAACTTGATTTTGAAATCTAAGTTCATCTCCCTCATTATAACCTAGACCAACAGTGTCTGTTTGAAAAATCTGTTGAGTGTCCTTTCCAGAATTAGTCCAAGTCCTAATTTTATTATTTGCTTCCTTCAAATCTGACTCTAGTTGTTTATACTTCTGAAGCAAAATCTGTTCTTTACAAACAGCATCATCTCTCTCTTTCTGAACTTGTTGCATGTTTTCAAGTTTCTCTTCAACAAGTTTATTTCTCTCTTTAAGTTCATAATTTTCAGCTTTTATCCTCTCATTTTCTAAAGTCTGATCCCTATAACTTATATGCAATGACTTAAGAAAAATTCTTAATTGAGCAATGTCATCAATATTATAAGCATAGGTAGTTGGAGGTACCTGATTTTCAGAGGATTCTGATTCAGTAGTAGCCATGAGAGCATAGTTTACTTCTTCATCAGAATCTGAAGTATCTGCCCAATCTCTGCCTTTAGTGTAGAGTACCTTTCCAGTTTTACCCTTCTTGCACTCAGGAGCATAGTGACCCATCTCCTTACACTTGTAGCATTGAATTTCAGACTTATCCTTCTTCCCTTTAGAATCTCTCTTATCAGACTTCCTGTAGCTTTTCCTGTCTTCATTTGAATCCCTAGAAAACCTTTTTCCTTTCTTGAAATTCTTGAAACCCATTTTCTTGAAAGTCTTCACCATCAGCACAGCCATTTTTCTCATTTCTTCTTCATCATCCTCAGAGTCAGATGATTCAGAAGAGTTTGAATCATAATCAGAGTTTGGTGAATCACTTTCTGAATGTATGACCAAAGCTTTTCCCTTCATTTTCCTTCTTGTTGCCTCTTTCTTCTGAGGCTTCTCTTCAACATTAAGAGCAACAGACTTTCCTTTTCTGCTTGATCTCCTGTTTCTCTGCTCCATTTCCAATTCATAAGTTTTGAGCAGTCCATAAATTTCATCAATCTCTGTTTCAGCAAGATCATAGTTGTCTCTAATAGTGGTTGTTTTCACATCCCACTTTTCAGGTAGAGAAAGAAGAAACTTGAGATTCGAGTCTTCTAGATCATACTCTTTGTTGACCAATGACAGATCATTAATCAGTTTACAGAATCTATCAAATGTTTCTGTCATGGTCTCTTCAGGTTTAGCCTCAAAATGCTCATACTCTTGTGTGAGTATGTTTCTCCTATTCTTCTTAATAGCTGCAGTTCCTTGACACCTGACTTCAAGAGCATCCCATATCTCTTTTGCAGTGGTGCAGTTAATGACTTTGTTAGACATAACATTGTCTAAAGCACTATGCAGTAAATGCCTAACTTTTGCATCCTTAGCAATTGATGATAGATCTTCAAGAGTCATGTCCTTCTTTTCCTTTGGAACCATTTTTGCTGCTTCACCAGCAACTGCAACAGATAGCTTTGTAGGATTGTGAGGGCCTTCATAAATCCTGTCAAGATATTCTGGATCTGTAGCCTCCAGAAACATAGTCATCTTGACCTTCCACATAGCATACTCTAATGGCCTCAGAATAGGAACCCTGATTGGTTCATAACGACTTATAGTAGTAGGAGCCTTTTCAGAAACAGTAGGTGTTGGTGGAGGAATTTCTATCATGATTATTGTTGTGTTTGGATCTTAACCTGTAATAAAGTAACAGATTGGCTCTGATACCACTTGTTAGGCCGAATACACAATTAATAATCAACTTTGTATGAGAGATTAACAAGTAAAAGCGTTTATGCACTTAAAAACTTCTTGTATTTCAAACCCTCTTCGTGATGTAAAATATCACAAAGAGCTGCTAGGTTACAATAATGATAATTCGTTATCGATACCCTTCTAGGGTTAACCTATCTGTATTTATATAACATACAGCTACGATACAATCTCTAATTGATATTCCTAATAATCAGCTATACAATGATATCAATTACAGATTGTCACACGTCTCCTATGTCAACTCGATCTCTTTGATAGCTATCCAATCTTCAAAGATATCGCTTCCATAATTAATCTTTAATCACTATTGAACAGTAGACGCGCTTCCTCCAGACAGAATTTAACAAACTCTGTCGAGCTTCCAACTGTTAGAGTTTACACAAACTCTGACTGCTTCCAGCTAAACTCTGATAACTCCCTGTAACACTTAAACACTGATTAAAACACATCAATTATATTTAACAGTTTCATCCTTCTTTGCTAGAAAATACATCCAAGTGTATCTGGTGTGTTCATCAATATTGACTAGAGCATATTTTTTTCTTCCAATTGACAAGACATTCACTGGTCCAAAGAGATCAACATGTAGAAGATGATAAGGATCAACAATTGAAGATTCAGACTTGCTCTTGAAAGATGACTTCCTTTGTTTGGCCTTTTGACAGGAATCACACAGGCCATCAACATTTAATAAAGACTTTGGAAGTCCTCTTACAAGATCCTTTCTTATCAACTCATTAATGTTGTTCAGATTCAGATGAGAGAGTTTCTCATGCCACTTCCAACTCTCTTCACTAGACATTCTTGTGGAAAGGCACATAGCTTTTCCATCAGAGTTTGTCAATAAACTTGATTCATAGATATTATTGTGCCTGTGTCCAACTAGAACAACTTTCCTTGTAGATTTACTGATGATTTCACAGTATTCAGGCTGAAAATCTACATGATATCCTCTATCACAGATTTGACTCACAAATAGCAAATCATGCTTGAGTCCTGGAACCAGAGCTACATTTGTGATGATGACACTTCCAAGATTGATATTGCCATATCCCAAAGTACGTCCTATGTTGCCATCTCCATAGGAAACTTTTGGGCCAGCCTTTTCCACATACTCTGATACCAGGGCTTTATTTCCAGTCATGTGTCCTGAACATCCACTGTCCACGACTAGGGTACAAACATTCACTAAAGGTCAGATTTAAGGATCCAGACTTGCTTGGATCTTTTGGCTTTCTTAACTTTGTTAGCTTTAGTAGCGAAATTCACATTATCAGAGTTTAAGCTAACATTTTTAGAGTTTACACTTGCAGAATTAACCTTAACCCATTTCAAATTGGGCTTAAGTTCATAGTAATTATGATAAATAGCATGATAATCCCTGCAAGTATAAATAGAATGCCAAGTACTTCCACAATGTTTGCATAAAGTCTGTGGTCTAGTTCTAACATAATCTTTCTTTACTTCGGACTTGGAAGGTAAAGAATTAATGTTTTTATTCTTCCTGCAGAAACTAGGAAGATGGTTAGTGCTACCACAGTTATGACATGTCTTTCTTGGAGCGAAAGTAGCAAGCATTGGATAATTACCTTGAGTAATGCCTACTTTACCATTTCTATTCTTCCTAGACACTTTCTGTTTCTTAACAGATTTTAACTCCTTAAGCTTATGCTTGAGTTGTTTATCTGTCATTGAACCAATATTAACCTGTTTAACACTAGTTTTTACTGGTTCTTTCTTAACAGCTCCTTTTTCAGCTTCAGACTTAGGTTCATTTATTCCATGAACAAATTTTGTAGATGGAAGATGTGTTCTAACTTTGACATTATTTTGAAACCTAAGTTCATCTTCCACACAGTAACCTAAACCAACTGTGTCTGACTGAAAAACCTCTTGAGTGTCTTTTCCAGAATGAGTCCAAGTTTTAATTATGTGATTTACCTTCTCCAATTCAGATTCTAGTTGCTTATATCTTCCTAGCAAATCCTGTTCTAAATAAACAACATCATCTCTTTCTTTCTGAACTTGTTGCATGTTTTCAAGTTTCTCTTCAACAATTTTATTTCTCTCTTTAAGTTCAGAATTCTCAGATTTGATTCTCTCATTTTCTAAAGTCTGATCCCTATAACTGATATGCAAAGACTTAAGATAAATTCTCAATTCAAATATATTATCAGTATTATAAACATAGGTAGTTAGGGGTACTTATTTTCAGAATCTTCAGATTCATTCTCATTAGTGGCCATGAGAGCATAGTTAAAATCCTCATCTGAATCTGAAGTGTCTACCCAGTCTCTGCCTTTTGTGAAGAGTGCTTTTTCAGTTTTACCCTTCTTGCACTCAAGAGCATAGTGACCCATCTCCTTACACTTGTAGCATTGAATCTCATACTTGTCTTTCTTCCCAGATTTGGTATCCTTTCTCTCAGACTTTCTAAAACTCTTTCTGTCAGAATTTGAATCTTTCTTAGAGAACCTTTTTCCCTTCTTGAAGTTCTTGAAACCCATTTTCTTGAAAGTCTTCACCATCAAAGCAGCCATTTGCATCATTTCTTCTTCATCATCTTCAGAGTCAGATGATTCATCAGTGTTTGAGTCAATATCAGAATTTGATGACACACTTTCAGAATGTATGACCAAAGCTTTTCCCTTAGATTTCTTCCTTGATGCTTCATTCTTCAAGGGTTTTTCTTCAACCTTAAGAGCAACAGACTTTGTCTTCTTGCTTGATCTCCTGTTTCTCTGTTCCAGTTCCAGTTCATGAGTTTTTGAGCAACCCATAAATTTCATCAATCTCAGTATCAGCAAGATCATAGTTATCTCTTATGGTGGTTGTCTTCGCATCCCACTTTTCAGGTAAGGCAAGAAGAAATTTGAGATTTGAGTCTTCTAGATCATACTCTTTATTAACCAGTGACAAATCATTGAGCAGTTTACAGAATCTGTCAAATGTTTCCGTCATGGTTTCTTCAGATTTAGCCTCAAAGTTCTCATACTCCTGTGTGAGTATGTTCCTTCTATTTTTCTTGATAGCAGCAGTTCCTTGACATCTAACCTCAAGAGCATCCCAGATTTCTTTGGCAGTAGTGCAGTTAATCACTTTATTAGACATAACATTGTCTAAGGCACTATGAAGTAGATGCCTAACTTTTGCATCCTTAGCAATGGATGAAAGATCTTCAGGAGTCAGATCTTTCTTCTCCTTTGGAACTATTTTAGCTTCTTGACCAGCAGTAGCAACAGATAGCTTTGTAGGTTTATGAGGACCTTCAAAAATTCTGTCAAGATATTCTGGATCTGTAGCCTCCAAAAACATGGTCATCTACACCTTCTAGATTGAATACTCTGTCGGCCTGAGAATAGGAACCCTAATTGTCTCATAATGACTCACTGTGGTAGGAGTCTTCTCAGAACTTGAACCTGTTGGAGGAGGTATCTCTGCCATTGATTATAGCTTTGTGTGTGGATCTTAAACTGTATAGAGTAACAGATTGGCACTGATACCAATTGTTTGGCCGAATACACAATTATAATCAAGATTGTATGAGAGATTAACAATAAAACACACGTTTAAAAAATTAAAAACTGTTTGGAATTAATAGCACCTCTCTCAGTGATGTAAAATATCACAGAGAGCTGCTTAGGTTACAATGAATAATATTGTGTTGCACGATTACCCTTCTAGGGTTAACCTAACTGTATTTATAAGATATACAGCTGCTATACAATCTATAACGCCTTAGAAAAATTTATATTTATAAGTGTTTATTTAAATATTAAATGTGAATTATATGATGTGAATATTGGCTGAGAAGGTGAAATATATGAAATATTATATTCGTGGGTTTATTTGATGATTTATATGTGTCGTGTAAGTCTGTGTATTTTAATTGTATTTTTGGTGAATAAATTATATTTAAATCATGAGTTATTTATCTTTTGAGAATTTTATAAAATCATTGGGATTAGTAAATATCCTGAAATCTTTTGCATTATTTATTTAATTAGTCAATTTGAGTTTTAAAAATATTAGATGGATTTATTTTGATTTTTAAGGATTTTAAAATGATTTTATGAATTGTTTTGTATTTCATTGATGTAATTTTATAAAATTCATATTTATTTCATTTTTGATCCTAAAAATACTTTAAAAATATGGGGAGATAGATAATTTTATTTTCTACATTTTAAAAATAAAATCATGATTTTTCTCAAATGTTATTCGTTAAATTTCTATTTCACAAAGGGAATTCAGATTGTATTTTTTTTAGAAATTAGAATATTACACTACTTTTCCCCTTTTATTCTCTTAAATCCATAATTTCCCCAAATTAAGAAACCCAGTTGCTGAATTAGTCTCTTGACACTTCTATCAATCTCTCGAGCTCTCCAGCCCACACTCTCTCCCAAAATCTCTTTCAAATCCGCTTCTCTCTCTCAATTTCTTTCTTTCTTTGATTTTCGTTTTCCCACCAGTTCTGGTAAGCTATGGCTGCGATAAACATTAGCAAGTGTTGTCCTTGTTGAGTCTCTACTCTGTTTTCCTACATCGAGATGGGTGTGTGCATATGGGTACGAGTGGTGTGTGTGGAATTGCTGCGTGTACTGCCGTGTCTCTCCCTGTCTTGTGCGTGTATGAATTGTTAGATGTGGGTGTTGGTTGGCCGTATGTGTTAATGGCTGGGCTAAGTAGTGTCTCCGTTCTGAGTTGTGTATTGTTGCGTTATGTGTAGTATCGGTGTGGGACTGTGAAGAACCGAGAGGGCAGGAGACGGATGGTGTGGGGCGACTGGGAGGTAGTGTAAAGGCTACGGGTATGCTTAGTTTAGGTGCTATTTTCCTCTGTTTTTTTCCCTGCAAACAGCGAATGGAGTGTGTGTTTGAGGTAATGCGTGTGTGTGATACAAGAGTGATTGTGTGAGTATGTAAACTGGGTGGGTGAGTTAAATGGCTGTGTAGTATATGTTACCGTGTGGATCGTGTGTGTGGAAAGAAAATGGTGTCAAGTAATGTACCTATATATGTATTCAGCTGTGGTTCAAAATTTATGGTTATGTGAAAGTTTCAATTCCTAAATTCTCAACCTACTGAGATGCAGTGATTAGAAGCTGCAAGTTACTAAATTTTGTGATTAATTTAGTGATGTAAGTGGTTAATTATTCGTATAATATTTATTTAGTTTGTGTTTTAATTTTTGAAATATATATCCGGTGGGTATGATTTAACTAATTTAAGGATTATTTATATTGACGTAATTTTAGCTCGAATTGTTAATATATGTTAGTTGTAAATTTCATTTGGAATATGAAGATTTTTGGTTGGTTGTGTCGGTTATGTTCCGACTGGCAGTTAACCGTATAAAGGGGATGCCGTCAAATTTTCTTTCTAAAAAAAAAACTAAATATATATTTTTGGATCTGTATTTATATATATATACATGTACTTCTAATTTGGAGTAGTATTTGAATTATACTGTATTTATTTGATTTCTTGTTAATGCTTATAGGTTATAATTATATGTTTATGTCAGTAGTCAGTGGTTGATATTAAATGATTACAGTAAATAAATTTAGGGATTATCGCAAGGGTAGATTAAGGTTAGTTGTTCGAAGACGAACGCCGAATATTGAATAGAATTCTGAAATAGTGTTTTTATATGTGTAGATTCGAAGGACGTAGACTTAAGGGATAATGGAAAGGCAAAGACTGAGGGCTTTTGAGCTAAGTGAATAGTGTAAAAGCACCTTGTTAAGGCAAGTGATTTGAACCTTGTATTTAAATTCGGATTCATTCAACTGCTTATAAATTGTTGTTTAAATTCTTATAACCCACTGCTTTTCCTTTTAAATTATTGTTGAATCTCCCGTACCTTGTTATTTATTACTTAGTATTCATTGTTGAAACTCGTGTACCTTGCTTATCCTTTTTAATAATTGCTTAGCTTTTGTACCTTAGTACTTGCTCTTATGATTGATGTTTAAAACCGGGTACCTTCCTGTTTGTACCTTTGAATTATTAATTAAACTACTGTACCCTAATGTTGCTCTAATTCTAATTGAACTATAAACCTTGATTTATAATTTATACCTTGCTCCAACTTAAACCCTTCCTTATGCCTATTTCCCTAAACCATACAAATAGAAATACTACTTACAATCCCTGGAACCCTAATTCTATAACCTTAATCTTTACTTGATTCCTTATTAGCTCATGACCCCTTTTTATTTGATTTAACTCTGTTCTTCTGAAACCCACCAGATATAACCAAATAGCTCTTTCACATAACCTCCTTATATGATTTTGTGCTTGACAAAACCTTAGTCGTAAATACTCTTAAATCATACTTGAATCCCTGCTTTATATACCTGTTGTTATTATATTTTAAATGCTTCCCTAACTCTCAATCTCTATTTATTGATTATTAAAAAGGCTTAATTATTTAAAATGTTTTAAGATTCCTTAAGCTGGGTTGATCTGTTATCAGTGAGTTTGTGGATTGCAAAGTGAAATGTTTTAATTTATTAATAATAAATTTGTTTATAAACTGGAAAAGCGTAAGAGGCTAAGGTGGTCCTAGTCCAGCACTTTTATTTAGCGTAAGAGGCTAGGGTGGTCCTAGTCCAGCATTAAAGGCCAATGTGTTGCTTAATTGGGAACCCAATTTCAAAGGAATGGGGACTTTACGTGGCTGATCACCCGTATTGTCCAGAGTCGGGGAAAAACCTCCAATAAAATTTAAATGTTTTAAAAATGAATGTCTATTCAAAAAGAGAATTGATGATTTTCTGCCTTCAATGAAAAAAATGGTTAGAAAATTTCAAAGGATGATTTTGAAATGTCATAAACACAATACTGTACTTCCAGACAGACCCATTGTGAGATTGTGAATTAAAATCAGAACATCCTGAGTATTCTTTGGCACCTGTATATTGTTGTATTCAGTATACAGTTGTGGAATCTTTATTTCCATTTTTATCACTTGCTGAGCATTTGGCTCACTCCTTCCTATTGTTTCTAACCCTTTTTCAGTTAAAGAAGAAAAGGATACGACTTAAAAGCTATATCAGGAGAGGAACTTGTGGTGGACTGTAGACATACTAGTTTTGCTCTGGTAAAAGGTTAGACTTTTGGATAGCAATCAAGATTTGTATAATAGAGCCAGTTAGTTGTATTTATAATGGTGGAGTGTATGTATCTTTTAATTAAGGATTTAGTATTGTAACGAAATAACTTAGTTATTAGTTGCTTGTTTCATACCACTACCTGCTAGAGATCCGGGTTAGTAGTGGGGTGTTGTATTATGTCTTAATGTCTGATTATCGGTGTTATGTATTTAGTTTTGAATTGTGGTGCCCCGATCTTGTTCCTTGATCTGGAGGTCATAGTAGTATGGTTCACCTGATCGGTTAGGACAGGTTGAACATGTGTTGGTTTTTCTTAAATAGTTGGAATTGTCATTTTTTTATGAATTTGGTTGGTTTAAAATACAGGTGGATAGTCCGTATTACGAATACTTCATGCCGAAATTTTCAAAAATTTCCATGTATCAAAGTTTATTTATTTATATTTCAATAAAAGAGAGCAAGCTTAATTGATAAGAGTGGTGTGTGCTTTGAGTTATATTTTCTAAAATTCTTAGACTGTTTTTTTAAATAAAAAAAAAAATAAATTATGTGGTTAAATCATGGTTTTATTATATATCTAAAAAAATGTTTTGAGGTTGTCATATCAATATTTATATAATTATTCAGGTGTTTGTGAGTATTTTATTATATAAAGTATATGTTTATTAGTGGGTAGTCGGGGCGTTACAGGTTGGTATCAGAGCTGTCAGGTTTTGGTCACTGAAACAAGCTAGGATTAGGTGTAGGATAGGATTAGAACTTTTATAGACATAGGATAGGAGCGATAGGTGTAGGTTATCATTAGGATAGTAGGTGATAGGTTTAGGATATTCTTTTATCGCTTTAGTACTTTCTTTTGCGCTACATCGTTATCACAGGTGGTGGATGTTTCTGTAGACTCACCCATTTCCCGATGCGTACTTACTTGAGTTTGACCTAGAGTAAGATCCGAGGAGTTAGTGAGCGACACTATCCGGTTTATTGCGCCTTACCAGTATTTGTACCAGTCCACGCAGAGACGTTCTTATATGTTGTTGATGACAGGGATTAATTTCAGCATTTACTTTTTGTAGTTGGATTGTTATCAGTGTACCTTAAACTCTAAAACTGTTGTGTATTTTATTCACTCTGTTGGTACCATGACCTTTGTTTTCTTATTAATTACTCATTTTTCATTATATTTTTTAGTTGTCTAAATATCTCCTTTTAAAATTACTTGTTTAAGATAATACCTCTGTTTCCCTGTTCCTTTACACCGTTATAACTTTTGTGATCACAGACAACTCCAAATTTCAGGATTTGTAAACCCTATTTCTGTACATATTAGCCTGTTGTATAATAAGCTACTTGTTTTCTTATCAGAACCATGCCTCCAAAGAAGAAAACACATGCTGCAAGCCCTGAAAACCAGAAACCTGACAATCCGAATCCAGTCGACCCAACCATGACCCAAATCCTCCAACTTCTTCAACAACAAACAGCTGCACTAGCTCAACAACCACCAGCTCAACCACACGTGACAATCAAATCTTTTCAAATCATACACCCTCCAGAGTTTAAAGGTGCCGTGAATCCAATAGAAGCTAGGGCGTGGCTAAATGAAATGGAGAAAGCTTTTGCGTTGGTAAGGGTAGGAGAAGATCAGAAGACGGAATATGCTAGCTATTACTTGAAAGCTGAAGCAAACTATTGGTGGGAGTCAACGAAGTTGCTGGAAGGTGAAGGAGTGATCACATGGCAGATATTCCCAGAGCTATTTCTCGAGAAGTATCTTCCAAGGTATATGCAAGATCAGTTGGAGATTCAGTTTCTAGAGTTCAAGCAAGAAATATGAGTGTGGCGAAATATGAGGCAAAATTCACCGAGTTAGGTTTGTTCCTGAATATGTCAGTACTGAAGCAAAGAAGACCAAGAGATTTCAACAAGGTCTAAAGCCATGGATACGTAGTAAGGTGGCAGTATTTCAGCTAGAGAATTACGCAATGGTGGTGGAGAAAGCTATGATTGTTGAAGGTGAAAGCGAATTGTATCAGAAGGAGAGAGCGGGAAAGAAAAGAAAGATAGAAAGTACCGAAAGAAGTCAGAACCCAAGGAATGAGGGTCAGTTTGATAGGAATAGAGGTTTTCAGAAGCTAAAGATTGGAAATGGTGGTCAAGGCACACGTTTTCATAATACCAAGTCTTTCTGTTTCTTCTTATTTTTTTGATAATACCCCATCACCTTTGATAATCAATTATAATTCAATTGATGATGAATTTTTCAGATTCATTTAAATACATTCCTACTTTTCAGAGATACCTCTATTTTCCAGGGGATCACTTGATTCAACATGATGCATATAAATTATTGAAACCCTTGAACTCTTTCTATTTTCCTCGAATATTTGCTATTCCTTATTCAACATTGTATATATCTAAACTTTTGAAACTTTTGAAATCTTATTGTTTCTCTCTGAATACTTAACCTTCTTTATTCAAACTGGGATGAACAACCCTATGTATGTAGGGGATTCAAGGACATCTTATCTATGTGATAGAAGTCTGGTGGGACGCTACTGATTGTGTTTGTCATGAAAGTACTGAAGGCTGGCCACCTTTTGTACTATGGCGATTGACCTAAGTGACAAATGCAACCTGAAAATAGTTCGGTGATCATATTGATCTCTCAGTTAAATCCTTTTATAAAATTCTCATCAAACAAAAACTCATCTTGTAGTAATACATGTTGATACCTGTCTATTCTATTGATCCCTTTTGTTATAAACCCTTGTGTCTTCTAAAAGTTATCAATGATTGAGAGTAGTAAGGATGGAGACAATGAAATTTTGAGTGGTTTAAGCTACGGTTACGTTGAATGAAAATTTGATGAGTTGATTGAATCAAAACGTGAAGGAATTGATCGTGGAGAATGGAATAATTCAAGGAAATGAGTGATAGACGTGTACTTTAATTTATTTATTCAGCTATCGGTAAATGATTATTAGTTTTGAAAAAGGTTACTCAATAAAACAATGGGGTTAAGGATGGATGGAAGTTTCTCAGTTATTCCCTCCTCGAGTAACATTGTACGTTGAAAGGGGAGTAAGAATGATTGGGGAATTTCTTGATATTCTTTTTCTCAAAGTTTTATCTGGGGCAACCTGAATTATGAGTAGGAGCGTGGAAGTGGAAGTGGTATCAGTTGTTTTAGTCGCGTGTTCGTTTTAAAGATTTAATTATTTACCCGTTTACTTCAAGTCAAGTCAAGGCAGATTTCTTCGCTTATATGGTTGCTGTAAGCCAAGGCAAGTGTTGTTTTAGTATTTGAGGCGTTGTGTACAGGTATAGTCCATTATATGAATAGATCATGTTCGATTTTTGGTAGAAAGGGATCGTTACGTGCGACTGATAAGTATTTAGAATTAACGAGATATGCAAACAAAAGTTTTGAGTTTATATTTGAAATTCGAAGGCCTACAGGATGAGGCTGTCGATATGTGAAATGATATAAAGAAATATCATCCAGATTTAAGTCATGTGATCGAGTACGAGCCTATTGAGTTACAGCCAGATCTGTCTTACATAGTAGAGCCTGTAGCAATTCAGGATAGAATGGATAGGAAGCTAAGGAATAAGACAGTTAAGTTGGTAAAGGTTTTGTGGAGGAACCCAAGAGTTGAAGAGTCAACTTGGGAACTTGAGAGCGAGATGCTAGAGAAATATCCTCATCTATTTACTTAGGTAAGATTCTGGGGACAGAATCCTATTAAGGGGGGAAGGATATAACGCCTTAGAAAATTTTATATTTATAAGTGTTTATTTAAATATTAAATGTGAATTATATGATGTGAATATTGGTTGAGAAGGTGAAATATGTGAAATATTATATTCGTGGGTTTATTTGATGATTTATATGTGTCGTGTAAGTCTGTGTATTTTAATTGTATTTTTGGTGAATAAATTATATTTAAATCATGAGTTATTTATCTTTTGAGAATTTTATAAAATCATTTGGATTAGTAAAAATCCCGAAATCTTTTGCATTATTTATTTAATTAGTCAATTTGAGTTTTAAAAATATTAGATGGATTTATTTTGATTTTTAAGGATTTTAAAATGATTTTATGAATTGTTTTGTATTTCATTGATGTAATTTTATAAAATTCATATTTATTTCATTTTTTATCCAAAAAATACTTTAAAAATATGGGGAGATAGATAATTTTATTTTCTACATTTTACAAATAAAATCATGATTTTTCTCAAATGTTATTCGTTAAATTTCTATTTCACAAAGGGAATTCAGATTGTATTTTTTTTAGAAATTAGAATATTACACTACTTTTCCCCTTTTATTCTCTTAAATCCCTAATTTCCCCAAATTAAGAAACCCAGTTGCTAAATTAGTCTCTTGACACTTCTATCAATCTCTCGAGCTCTCCAGCCCACACTCTCTCCCAAAATCTCTTTCAAATCCGGTTCTCTCTCTCAATTTCTTTCTTTGATTTTCGTTTTCCCACCAGTTCTGGTAAGCTATGGCTGCGATAAACATTAGCAAGTGTTGTCCTTATTGAGTCTCTACTCTGTTTTCCTACATCGAGATGGGTGTGTGCATATGGGTACGAGTGGTGTGTGTGGAATTGCTGCGTGTACTGCCGTGTCTCTCCCTGTCTTGTGCGTGTATGAATTGTTAGATGTGGGTGTTGGTTGGCCGTATGTGTTAATGGCTGGGCTAAGTAGTGTCTCCATTCTGAGTTGTGTATTGCTGCGTTATGTGTAGTATCGGTGTAGGACTGTGAAAAACCGAGAGGGCGGGAGACGGATGGTGTGGGGCGACTGGGAGGTAGTGTAAAGGCTACGGGTATACTTAGTTTAGGTGCTATTTTCCTCTGTTTTTTTTTCCCCTGCAAACAGCGAATGGAGTGTGTGTTTGAGGTAATGCGTGTGTATGATACAAGAGTGATTGTGTGAGTATGTAAACTGGGTGGGTGAGTTAAATGGCTGTGTAGTATATGTTACCGTGTGGATCGTGTGTGTGGAAAGAAAATGGTGTCAAGTAATGTACCTATATATGTATTCAACTGTGGTTCAAAATTTATGGTTATGTGAAAGTTTCAATTCCTAAATTCTCAACCTACTGAATTGCAGTGATTAGAAGCTGCAAGTTACTAAATTTTGTGATTAATTTAGTGATGTAAGTGGTTAATTATTCGTATAATTTTATTTAGTTTGTGTTTTAATTTTTGAATTATATATCCGGTGGGTATGATTTAACTAATTTAAGGATTATTTAGATTGACGTAATTTTAGCTGAAATTGTTAATATATGTTAGTTGTAAATTTCATTTGGAATATGAAGATTTTTGGTTGGTTGTGTCGGTTATGTTCCGACTGGCAGTTAACCGTATAAAGGGGATGCCGTCAAATTTTCTTTCTAAAAAAAAAAAAACTAAGTATATATTTTTGGATCTGTATTTATATATATATATGCATGTACTTCTAATTTGGAGTAGTATTTGAATTATACTTTATTTATTTGATTTCTTGTTAATGCTTATAGGTTATAATTATATGTTTATGTCTATAGTCAGTGGTTGATATTAAATGATTACAGTAAATAAATTTAGGGATTATCGCAAGGGTAGATTAAGGTTAGTTGTTCGAAGACGAACGCCGAATATTGAATAGAATTCTGAAATAGTGTTTTTATATGTGTAGATTCGAAGGACGTAGACTTAAGGGATAAAGGAAAGGCAAAGACTGAGGGCTTTTGAGCTAAGTGAATAGTGTGAAAGCACCTTGTTAAGGCAAGTGATTTGAACTTTGTATTTAAATTCGGATTCATTCAACTGCTTATAAATTGTTGTTTAAATTCTTATAACCCACTGCTTTTCCTTTTAAATTATTGTTGAATCTCCCGTACCTTGTTATTTATTACTTAATATTCATTGTTGAAACTCGTGTACCTTGCTTATCCTTTTTAATAATTGCTTAGCTTTTGTACCTTAGTACTTGCTCTTATGATTGATGTTTAAAACCGTGTACCTTCCTGTTTGTACCTTTGAATTATTAATTAAACTGTTGTACCCTAATGTTGCTCTAATTCTAATTGAACTATAAACCTTGATTTATAATTTATACCTTGCTCCAACTTAAACCCTTCCTTATACCTATTTCCCTAAACCATACAGATAGAAATACTACTTACAATCCCTGGAACCCTAATTCTATAGCCCTAATCTTTACTTGATTCCTTATAAGGTCATGACCCCTTTTTATTTGATTTAACTCTGTCATTCTGAAACCCACCAGATATAACCAAATAGTTCTTTCACATAACCTCCTTATATGATTTTGGGCTTGACAAAACCTTAGTCGTAAATACTCTTAAATCATACTTGAATCCCTGCTTTATATACCTGTTGTTATTATATTTTAAATGCTTCCCTAACTCTCAATCTCTATTTATTGATTATTAAAAAGGTTAATTATTTAAAATGTTTTAAGATTCCTTAAGCTGGGCTGATCTGTTATCAGTGAGTTTAAGGATTGCAAAGTGAAATGTTTTAATTTATTAATAATAAATTTGTTTATAAACTGGAAAAGCGTAAGAGGCTAGGGTGGTCCTAGTCCAGCACTTTTATTTAGCGTAAGAGGCTAGGGTGGTCCTAGTCCAGCATTAAAGGCCAATGTGTTGCCTAATTGGGAACCCAATTTCAAAGGAATGGGGACTTTACGTGGCTGATCACCCGTATTGTCCAGAGTCGGGGAAAAACCTCCAATAAAATTTAAATGTTTTAAAAATGAATGTCTATTCAAAAAGAGAATTGATGATTTTCTGCCTTCAATGAAAAAAATGGTTAAAAAATTTCAAAGGATGATTTTGAAATGTCATAAACAGAATACTGTACTTCCAGACAGACCCATTGTGAGATTGTGAATAAAATCAGAACATCCTGAGTATTCTTTGGCACCTGTATATTGTTGTATTCAGTATACAGTTGTGGATTCTTTATTTCCATTTTTATCACTTGCTGAGCATTTGGCTCACTCCTTGCTATTGTTTCTAACCCTTTTTCAGTTAAAGAAGAAAAGGATACGACTTAGGAGCTATATCAGGAGAGGAACTTGTGGTGGACTGTGGACATACTAGTTTTGCTCTGGTAAAAGGTTGGACTTTTGGATAGCAATCAAGATTTGTATAATAGAGACAGTTAGTTGTATTTATAATGGTGGAGTGTATGTATCTTTTAATTAAGGATTTAGTATTGTAACGAAATAACTTAGTTAATAGTTTCTTGTTTCATACCACTACCTGCTAGAGATCCGGGTTAGTAGTGGGGTGTTGTATTATGTCTTAATGTCTGATTATCGGTGTTATGTATTTAGTTTTGAATTGTGGTGCCCAGATCTTGTTCCTTGATCTGGAGGTCATAGTAGTATGGTTCACCTGATCGGTTAGGACAGGTTGAAAATGTGCTGGTTTTTCTTAAATAGTTGGAATTGTCATTTTTTTATGAATTTGGTTGGTTTGAAATACAGGTGGATAGTCCGTATTACGAATACTTCATGCCGAAATTTTCAAAAATTTCCCTGTATCAAAATTTATTTATTTATATTTCAATAAAAGAGAGCAAACTTAATTGATAAGAGTGGTGTGTGCTTTGAGTTCTATTTTCTAAAATTCTCAGACTGTTTTTAAAAAAAAAAAAAAAAATTATGTGGTTAAATCATGGTTTTATTATATATCTAAAAAAAGGTTTTGAGGTTGTCATATCAATATGTATATAATTATTCAGGTGTTTGTGAGTATTTTATTATATAAAGTATATGTTTATTAGTGGGTAGTCGGGGCGTTACACAATCGATAATTGATACTCCTATAAATTAGCTATACAATTGATATCAATTACGATTGCTACACGTCTCCTTAGTCAACTCAATCTCTTTGACAGCTATCCAATCTTTAAAGATATTTCTTCTATAATTATCTTCAATAATTCATCAAACACTGTTGACCAGTAGACGCTTCCTCCAGACAGAGTTTAACAAACCCTGTCGAGCTTCCATCTGTTAGCGTTTAACTAAACTCTGACTGCTTCCAGCTAAACTCTGATAATTCACTGTAACACTTAAACACTGATTATTATTCACATCAATTATATCTAACATCCAAGAAAATAATAAAATCTTGAATGAATATCCAGGATAATATTCGTTAAGTAAATAAGCTCAAACGAATATTCGAAATAATATTCATTTAAATAAATAAAGCTCGAATAAATATTACAATAATATTCACTAAATAAATAACTTCGAATGAATATTCCAAAATAATATTCATCTTGCTAGAAATGATTGATGAAAACTGTGTTTAGGAGCTACAGCGACAAATCAGAGTTTAGCTGGAAGCAGTCAGAGTTTAGTTAAACACTGACTACAGAAGCTGGACAGAGTTTAGTAAAGTCTGTCTAGAAGCAGCGCGTACGAAGTCAACAGAAGATATTAGAGATCAATTGAAGATTGATATGGAAGCGAGATCTTTGGAGATTGGATAGCTATCAAAGAGATCGAGTTGACTTAGGAGACGTGTGACAATCTGTAATTGATATCATTGTATAGCTGATTATTAGGAATATCAATTATAGATTGTATCGAAGCTGTATGTTTTATAAATACAGTTAGGTTAACCCTAGAAGGGTATCGTGCATCGAACTATCTTTACTGTAACCTAGCAGCTCTTTGTGATAAGTTACATCACGAAGAGGGTTTTTAATACCAGAAGATTTAAAGTGCATAATCATCTTAATTGTTATTCTCTCATCTAATATTGGTTATTAGTGTGTATTCGGCCTAACAAGTGGTATCAGAGCAAATCTGTTACTTTATTACAGTTTAAGATCCAAACACAACAATAATCATGTCAGCAATTCCTCCACCAACATCTACTAGTTCTGAAAAGGCTCCTACTACTGTGAGTCGTTATGAACCAATCAAGATTCCTATTCTCAGGCCATCAGAGTATGCCATGTGGAAGGTCAAGATGACTATGTTTCTGGAGGCTATAGATCCAGAATATCTTGACAGGATTAATGAAGGCCCTCACAATCCTACAAAGCTATCTACTGTAACTGCTGGTGAAGAAGCTAAAATAGTTCCAAAGGAAAAGAAGGACATGACTCCTGAAGATCTATCATCAATTGCTAAGGATGCGAAGGTTAGGCATTTACTGCATAGTGCTTTAGACAATGTTATGTCTAACAAAGTGATTAACTGCACCACTGCAAAAGAGATCTGGGATGCTCTTGAAGTCAGATGTCAAGGAACTGCTGCTATTAAGAAGAATAGGAGAAACATACTCACACAAGAGTATGAGCATTTTGAGGATAAACCTGAAGAGACCATGACAGAAACATTTGATAGATTCTGTAAACTGCTCAATGATCTGTCATTGGTCAACAAAGAGTATGATCTAGAAGACTCAAATCTCAAGTTTCTTCTTTCTCTACCTGAAAAGTGGGATGTGAAAACAACCACTATTAGAGACAACTATGAACTTGCTGAAACAGAGATTGATGAAATCTATGGGCTGCTCAAAACTCATGAATTGGAAATGGAGCAAAGAAATAGGAGATCAAGCAGGAAGGCAAAGTCTGTTGCTCTTAAGGTTGAAGAGAAGCCTCAGAAGAAAGAGGCATCAAGAAGGAAAATGAAGGGAAAAGCTTTGGTCATACACTCAGAAAGTGAATCATCAAACTCTGATTGTGATTCAAACTCTTCTGAATCATCTGACTCTGAGGATGATGAAGAAGAAATGAGAAAAATGGCCGTGTTGATGGTGAAGACCTTCAAGAAAATGGGTTTCAAGAATTTCAAGAAAGGGAAAAGGTTTTCTAGAGATTCAAATGAAGACAGAAAAAGTTTCAGGAGGTCTGAAAGAAAAGAGACCAAGTCTGGGAAGAAGGATAAGTCTGAAATTCAATGCTATAAGTGCAAGGAGATGGGTCAATATGCTCCTGAGTGCAAGAAGGGTAAAACTGGAAAAGTACTCATCACAAAAGGCAGAGATTGGGCAGACACTTCAGATTCTGATGAAGAAATTAACTATGCTCTCATGGCTACTACTGAATCAGAAACTTCTGAAAATCAGGTACCTCTAACTACCTATGCTTATAATATTGATGACATTTCTCAATTAAGAATTTATCTTAAGTCATTGCATATAAGTTATAGGGATCAGACTTTAGAGAATGAGAGGATTAAATCTGAGAATTCTGAACTCAAAGAGAGAAATAAAATTGTTGAAGAAAAGCTAAAAAATATGCAACAAGTTCAGAAAGAGAGAGATGATGCTGTTTCTATAGAACAGGATTTGCTTCAGAAATATAAACAACTAGAATCTGTTGGTCTAGGTTATAATGAGGGAGATGAACTAAGATTTCAAAGTCAAGTTAAAATCAGACCTCACTTTGTACATGGAGCTAGTAAATTTTTGTCTGATAATGAAAAAGAAACTGTTAAGGTCAAATCATTAAAAACTTGTGCTAAACAGGTTAATATTGGTTTGATGACAGATAAATAACTCAAACATAAACTGAAGGAGTTAAAATCTGTTAAGAAACAGGGAGTGTCAAATAAGAATAGAAATGGAAAAGTAGGCATCACTTCAGGAAATAAACCAATGCTTGCTAGTTATGCTCCAAGAAAGACATGTAATAACTGTGGTAGTACTAAGCATCTTGCAAATTTCTGCAAGAAAAACAAAAATATAAATTCTTTACCCTCCAAGTCTGAGGTAAAGAAGGATTTTGCTAGAACTAAGCCACAGACTTTATGCACACACTATGGAAGCACTTGGCATTCCATTTATACTTGCAGAGAGTATCATTCTATCTATCATAATTACTATGAACTGAAACCCAATCTGAAATGGGTTAAAGTTAATACTGCAAGTGTAAACTCTGATACTGTTAGCTCAAACTCTGATAATGTTAATTCCGCTGCTAAAGCTAACAAAGTTAAGAATGTCAAAGGATCCAAGCAAGTCTGGATCCTTAAATCTAACTCTCAGTAATTGCTTGTGATTGTAGGGCAACAGGGAGGCAATCCTAGTCGTGGACAGTGGATGCTCAGGACACATGACTGGAAATAAAGCCCTGCTATCAGACTATGAGGAGAAGGCTGGCCCAAAAGTTTCCTATGGTGATGGCAATGTAGGAAGAACATTGGGATATAGCAATATTAATCTTGGAAATGTCATCATCAACAATGTAGCTCATGTCCCAGGACTCAAGCATGACTTGCTATCTGTGAGTCAAATCTGTGACAAGGGATATCATGTAGATTTTCAACCTGAATATTGTGAAGTTATCAGCAAATCTACAGGAAAGGTTGTTCTAGTTGGTCATAGGCAAAACAACATTTATGAAATCAAGCTCTTAATAGACTCTGTTGGAAAAGCTGTTTGCCTGTCTACAAGAATGTCTAGTGAAGAAAGTTGGAAGTGGCACAAGAAACTCTCACATTTGAACTTGAACAACATCAATGAATTGATCAGAAAGGATCTTGTAAGAGGACTCCCAAAGGCCCTGTTAAATGTTGATGGCCTATGTGATTCATGTCAAAAGGCCAAGCAAAGGAAGTCATCTTTCAAGAGCAAGTCAGAATTTTCAATCACTGATCCTTATCATCTTCTGCATGTTGATCTCTTTGGTCCAGTAAATGTTATGTCTATAGCAAGGAAGAAATATGCTTTAGTCATTGAAAGGCAGAGTGTGTAAACTTGTAACACTATAACTAATGTAACTCAACTAAAGGAAAAGATACTTAACCAGAAGACAATCAAGAACAAGAAGTCACAAGAAATCAACACTAAATAAAGACAAGGTAATTGATACAATTTAACATGTTAACTATGATCAAGCAAAGAAGAAATCATTGAGAGAAGTTCAAGTCAAAGTTGTTCATGCCTCAGTGATTTGAAAAGCCAAGAATCAAGATCATAACTATCAGTATCAATAAGACCAATTGATTTCAAGTGAACAAGAAGGAAAGCAAATATTGGAAAGCCACATTACAAATTGGATATGGTAATTTATTCAAGAAGCAAAAGCACTATCAAGACTAGTCACTTATGAACCAGACCAGTGCATCAAGTGTCAGGACATTGATAGCAAGTTTATGTCAGTAATAAAGATCCATATTCAAGAGCTTGGTGAAGAATAAAGAAGACATGAAGATATCACAAGTTCAAGATGTGCATTGAAGTTTCAAGTTGAAGACCAGAATATTTTCTAAGTACTAAATATTCTAGATGACCAAGTAGAAGTTTCTAAGTAGAAGTTCTACTTAGAAATTCGAGATGGCTAAGTAGAAATTCTCAAGTAGAAGTTCTACTTAGAGTGCAGCTTCAACATGACACATGGCATCTTCTGATTGGCAGATTTTCAAGCTTTCAAGATAAGGCAAGATTTATGTGGACATCATTGGGCCACGTATATCTTAGTCTTTGAAGACTACAGGACATAGATTACATGTAGTATAAATAGAAGTACTTGTGTAATGTTTTAGTTAGTGAGCAATTCTTGAAGAGAAACACAAGAAAAAGAGAGAGAGTGCATTCACAGAGCTTAGTATCATTCACTTCTCTCTGAACTTCTGTTATACTTTGTAATGAATGTTGTAGCAACCATTTCTAGTAATATATAAGACATATATTCTTTGAATCTGTGTGTTCATTTATTGCATCGTATTTATTGCTTCTCATATTCGAAAAGTTGTATTCACCCCCCTCTACAACACATTTGGACCTAACAATTGGTATCAGAGCTATATGTTTAACATACAAAACATAGATCCTTGTGTTTAGTAGAAGAATCGTGAGTTTTCATTTTCTAGATCTACTTTTCATTTTCTCGAAAAGTGTGCTTTAATTCGTTTGTAGTGAAAACTCATCCGAAAAATTATTTGAATACTCCAGGTGTGATTATTTAGCTTGGGTGTATTTTAATTAATTTTTGTGAACTAATCTGGGTACGTTCATATTTGGTGTTCTTGAGTGTTCATCATCTGTTCTTATCAAAGAAGACAACCCAACAACTTTTTGATCTCCTTTTCAAACAGATAAATAGTAAAAGAATAAAAAGGTGTTTTTGGACTTTGTGATTTGCATTATTCACGACCGAAAGTGAAACAAGACATACTCAGTACCTAGCAAGTGGGTTAGGTGGGTTAGGTGAGTAAAGCATCAAAAGTCAAAAGGTGTTAAAGAGATAATATTGTTTATTCAATATTAAAGTAATCTGCAGAAAATTTATTCTAAGGACAAAAGTTCTACATAGAATTTCTACTTGAGATTTTCTACATAGAATTTCGACTTGGACAATTTCTACTTGGTGAATTTCGACTTGAGCAAAATTTCTACTTAGAGAAATTTCGACTTAGGCAAAAGTTCTACATATACATTCTACATAGCCTAGTCTTGGGTACTTAGAAACTTTTAGTGACTAGAATTGAAATGGCTCCTAAAAATGCATTCAAGATCCCAATGTTCAACCGAGATCACTATGAAGAATGGGTTTTCAGAATGAGACTATATTTAGAGACTGTTAACCCTGAATATCTGGAAGTCCTTGACAAGGGTAAATTTGTTCCAATGGTGGTTATTCCTGCACATACGGAAGGAGGGGTGGTTATAGCACCTCGGTCTGAGCCCAAAAAGGTAGCGGACTTTTCGGATGCTGACAAGGAACAAATACCTTGTGATACTGCCGTACGACAAACCTTAATGGAATCTCTTGATCATGAAATGTTCAACATAGTCAAAGGTCTGACTACAACAAAGAAGATTTGGGACAAGATAGAAGTTGTCATGGAAGGATCTGCAGAGGTTAGAAGCAACAAGACACTCATACTCAAGATGGAGTATGACACCTTTAGAATACGAAAAGGAGAAGGCATAACAGACGTCTATCTACGATTCAGTCAGTTGGTATTAGATTTGAATCTGAGAGGTGTAACTCTCCCCATGGTTGAGACTAATACGAGATATCTGAGGAACCAGCCAAAGAGCATTGAACATAGGGTCTACGCAATAAGAGAAACCATAGATTTGCATACAACTTCTCTGGAAGAGTATTATGGAATATTAAAGACCTATGAGCTGGAAACACTTCAAGATCAAGCATGGGACAATGATTTAAAAGGAAAAGAAACTGCATCAGGATTAGTTGCTGATGAGGAAGAGTCTAAGAAGGCAATGGTTGCAGCAAAGCCTAAATCATCACTTGCATCACATCAAGTTGATAATGATGACGAGTGCACATCTAACAGTGATGATGACTACTACACCCAAGAAGAGCTGGACAACATGGATGATAGTGTCGTGGCATACATGGCAAGGAAGTTCAGCAACATGAGATTCAGAAAAAGCAACCGACCACAGAGAAATTCTTCATCTTACTATCGGGCTGCTAAGGGTGGTGGTAGTTCGTCAGGCTACAAAGGAAAAGGCAAGAATACCAGCTACAAATCTCCTTTGGATTTCAAAATGAAGTTCAAATGCTATAATTGTGGTGAAGCTGGACATTTTGCCTCGGACTGCAAAAAGCCTAAACAGACTTATCCAAAAGAGACATATGAAGCCCTCAAAAGCAAGTATGAATCGCTGGTGAAGGAAATACATGGAAAACGAGCTTTATTGGTGACAGAAGGAAGAGCTTGGGATGATTCAGATGAGGAAGATGTTACTCATGTAGCAAACTTTGCCCTCATGGCTGAGACATCAGAGGAACCAGAGGTACCAGTTCTAACACTTAAAGTAGAAATGTCCATTGATGATTATAAGGAATAGAACGGGGCTCTTAGTGAAGAGATCTATATGTTGTGCAAAAGTCTAGACTCTTCTCAAAAGGAACAGAAAACACTTTTTGCCAAAAGCAGAATGCTTGAGGCAAAAGTGGAAGAGTTAGAGGCTGCTTGCACTGTAGATACTTCCCTAAAAGACTTTATTAAATCTCTGGAACACAAGCTCGTCCTTAAGGAAGAAGTAGAAGCATGTCTTAGGGACAAACTAGCTGAGTTAGAAACTAAATGCAAAGCTTACAAACTAGCTGCTAGTAAAGTGTATGTAGATAATGACACATTTAAGAAGATAACTGGAGTAGGTATAGGACTTGATTATTCTGACCTTCCTAAGAAAGAAGGAAAGAGACCTATTGACCCTAGTTCCAGTGACCTTAAAAAGGAAACACCTAGAATTCTTAAATCAGCTGTCAAACCTATCTACAAACATCTTGTTCTTAGAATAGAAGAAGAAGAGACTGAATTGATAGCTAGATATGAGATTGAGATGGAAGATCGCCAGAAAGAACAACCTATAACTCCTATCAAACAAGTTAAAATCAATTTCCCTAGAGATAAATCTAGACTAGGATTAGGAGCTAAGGCTGTTAAACAACAAGGAAAGAGAGAGAAAGGCATAAAAGAGGTTAAGGCTGAACGAATAAAGAAAACATGTTATCATTGTAAATCTACTGAACATCTTTCTTATGCATGCAAAGCTAACATGAATGTTCCTGCTGCACATGCCATGCCTACCACACATACAATGAATAATCTGCATCAGAATCATGCACAGTGTGGTCAACCTAATTGTATGCCATGCACTTTTAACATCATGCAAACTTTTGTGCATTTAATGAATGCATCTAGCTAGTCATGCTCAAATACTGCTGCTAGTTCAAACATCAAGAAAAAGCATGTGAGAGCCAAGACTGTCAGTCCTCCTAAAGTTAGGAGTGACAAACCTTCTTCTAAGACTGACAAAGCTGTCAAGTCTGAGAAAGGAAAGGAGAAAGTCGAAAGCTCTAGTAATGTTAAGAAAAGTGCCTCTCCTGTTGTTAAATCTGTTGATTCTCGATCTTATCGAAAAGCCGGGCCCAATCAAAGTTGGGTTCCGAAGAATGTCTAACCAATCTGTCATTGCAGGGCATTAAGCAGAATAGAAATAAAGTTATATGGGTGCTAGACAATGGAGCATCGAGGCATATGACTGGAAACAAGTCCCTGCTTACAGAGTTGGTTATGAAGGCTGGCCCTTATGTTACCTTTGGAGATGACAGCATAGGTGTGACTGAGGGATATGGCAAACTGAAGACTGGTAATGTCATCATTGAAGATATTTCCTATGTTGAGGGACTGAAGCACAATCTGTTGAGTATCAGTCAATTCTGTGACAAAGGTTACGAAATTGTCTTCAACAAGAAAGGTGTATCAATCACTCACATTAAGGAAGGCTCATTAGCTTTGAGAGGAGTTCGAAAGGCAGATCTTTTTGTTGCAGATATGGATTCAGCAAATCAGAATGAGGTCACCTGTTTCTACAGCAAAGCCTCGGATGATGAAAGCTGGTTATGGCACAAAAAGCTATCTCACTTAAACTTCAAAACGATGAATGCTCTCGCGAGGCGAGAATTGGTGAGAGATCTACCTCAAATGGAGTTTGCTCCGAAAGGACTCTGTGAAGCTTGTGAAATTGGAAAGTCGAAGCGAGCATCGCATAAAAGCAAAGAAATTTCTAGTATTACTGAGCCTCTGCAACTTCTTCATATGGATTTGTTTGGCCCAGTGAATGTCCTATCTTTGTCTAGGAAAAGATATGCTTTGGTAATCGTGGATGACTTCTCCAAGTATACATGGGTATTGTTCGCAATGACGAAAGACGAAGTACCTTTCTTAATCATTGATCACATCACTCAAATTGAGAATGTTTCAACACTTACTGTGAAGACGATTAGATCAGACAATGGCACTGAATTCAAAAACGCAGTGCTAAATGACTTCTGTGTATCTAAGGGAATACGTCGTCAGTATTCAGCCCCGAGAACTCCACAGCAAAATGGAGTAGTTGAAAGGAAGAATAGAACATTGGTTGAAGCAGCAAGAACTTTGTTGTATGATTCGAAACTTCCTCTGTACTTCTGGGCCGAAGCAGTGAGTACCGCTTGTTACACTCAAACTAGAACCTTGATCATAAAAGATAAAGAAAAGACACCATGTGAGCTAATGAACAACAGAAGACCAACAATCAAATACTTTCATGTCTTTGGAGCAAAATGCTATGTACTTATAGATGATGAAAATCTAGGGAAGTTTGCAGCGAAAGCTCGTGAAGAATCTTTGTTGGTTACTCTACAGATGTGGTGGCAGCTTATAGAGTGTTCTTAGTGAATGATCGAAAAGTGACTGAAAGTTACAACGTCAGATTTGACGATATCAAACTCTCATCAATTTCAAGAGACTCTAGTGAACCTGAGTCCCTAAAATTTCAGAATCTGGACTTAGAAGATCTTGAAGATGAACCTGAGTTGGTTGTTCCATTAAATGTTCCAAGTGTACATGAAGAACCTGAGTCTAGTGAACAAGCTAATTCTACAAGATCAGGAGAGACTTCTTCAGTACGAACCGGCAACAACTCAGGGGGAGTAAATAGCAGCTCAAGGACTACTGTTCAAGGCTCGAGTCGAGTTGACTCTAGTTCTGTAGGAGCTGGCACTAACTCAGGGGGAGTTAGTGAGAATAATCAAAGTAGTCAGCACCACAACTCAGAAAGTCAAGCTGAATCATCAAGACAATTTCCAGGTGAACGGGTATGGAATAGAGACCATCTGTTTGAGTTAATTATTGGTGATCCAGATGCTGGTGTGACTACTAGAAGAACTGGAAGAGCTGACCTGGCTAATATTTCCTTATATTCTGGGTTCTTATCCAAGCTTGAACCTAAAGAAATAGAAGAAGCTCTTGGTGATGCTGATTGGGTGATTGCAATGCAAGAGGAACTCAATCAGTTTGAAAGGCAGAAAGTTTGGAAACTGGTACCCCGACCAAAGAACATATCAGTAATTGGAGCTAGGTGGGTATTCAGAAATAAACTGGATGAAAACGGACTTGTAACACGAAACAAGGCTCGTTTGGTTGCAAAAGGTTATTCTTAGCGAGAAGGAATTGATTATGATGAAACCTATGCACCGGTTGCAAGACTTGAGGCAGTCAGGATGTTCTTGGCATTTGCAGCACATAAGAACTTCAAGGTTTTCCAGATGGATGTGAAAAGTGCCTTCCTGAACGGAGAGTTAGAAGAAGAAGTGTATCTGGAACAGCCGCCTGGCTTCATTGATCCAGAACATGTAGATTTTGTGTATCTTCTCTTCCAATCTATCTATGGCCTCAAGCAATCCCCAAGATGATGGTATGAAACCCTATCCTTGTTCTTAATTGAAAATGGTTTTACTAGGGGAGTAATTGATAAAACATTGTTCTACAAAAATGTAAGAAATGACTTAATACTTGTTCAAGTCTATGTGGACGATATTATTTTTGGGTCATCAAATGAGTGCTTGTGCGAGAAATTTGCCAAGCTAATGCAGGAAAAATATGAGATGAGCATGATGGGAGAGCTGTCCTTCTTCCTTGGATTACAGATCAGTTAGAGAAAAGATGGTATCTTTATCTATCAATCCAAGTACGCCAGAGATTTACTCAAGAAGTACAATCTAGAAGATGCATCAGCAGCTAAGACTCCCATGGCAACAGCCACGAAGCTTGATGAAGACAAATCAGGTAAATCAGTTGACATCACAAGCTATCGAGGTATGATTGGCTCACTCCTCTATTTAACTGCAAGTAGACCCGATATAATGTTCGCAACTTGTTTATGTGCAAGGTTCCAAGCGGATCCTAGAGAATCACATCTCGTAGCCGTCAAAAGAATTTTTAGGTATCTCAAGGGCACACCAAATCTAGGGATTTGGTACCCAAGAGATACAGGTTTTAATCTTATTGGCTATTCGGATTCAGACTATGCAGGTTGCAGGATTGATAGGAAAAGCACATCTGGTGCTTGCCAATTTCTTGGCAGAAGATTGGTGTCCTGGCAAAGTAAAAAGTAACATACAGTATCTACTTCTACTGCTGAAGCTGAGTACATTGCTGCTGGAAGCTGTGTAGCTCAAATACTTTGGATGAGGAACCAATTGAAGGATTATGGCATAGAGCACAAGAAAATTCCAATCATGTGTGACAATACAAGTGTTATTGCCATAACCAACAATCTTGTAGATCACTCAAGAACCAAGCACATCGACATCAGGTATCACTTCATAAGAGAACATGTCGAGGAGGGGACTGTGGAGCTACATTTTGTGCCCACAATGCAACAAATTGCAGATATATTCACCAAACCTCTTGATGAAGTAACATTCAATAGATTGGTTGGTGAATTGGGAATGCTTAACACAAGTTAGTAAAGCCTTCTATCACTACTAGAAAAACGTCAATAGACATCGGTTAAAAACCAATGTCTATGTAAATCCAGAACCGATGTCTTCGCATGTGTAGAGAAAGGTAGGGGTAACTGATGTCTGTAGTAGTTTTAGACATCGTTTCTAATAAAGAACTGATGTCTGTAGTAATTTTAGACATCGTTTTTGCAGTAATATGTCATGCCTATCATGTGAATTTTACGTTTATACAAGATTTATATCATCTTAAACATATGACATGTAATATAAATCAAGACATAAACATCGGTTGTTTAATTATCAACCGATGTCTATGAGTATAATATACATCGTTATTTATTAAACAACCGATGTCTATTATATATTATTACATCGTTTTCTGTTTTTAAACCGATGTCTATTGTATGTTATTACATCGGTTTCTTTTATGAAGCTGATGTGTTTCTATTCTTTTTACATCGTTGCATATAGCTGTGCTGTTGTTACTTTGTCATATTTAACATCAGTTTTTTTTTGCAAAAGTGATGTCTGATTTTTTGAAACCAAACCAAACACTAAAAGTAAACATCACAAAAACTAAATTAATCATTAAAGAAGCTATCATTATCAATTACTAGAGATCAACAACAACATTATCCACAAATTGTACACCAACTTATAGCATAAAATCTCCAACTACAACGATCAAACAAACTAAGCAACTACAACTAACCAAACTAACTACAACTGCCAGCCAAGTTGCTGAAATATTTATCGGTGGCATCAAGTCCCCGAACCACAACAATAAGATCTGACTGCACAGCAAGATTTCAAGAAGATTCTCAGTAGTAATTGTTGGTGTTCACCCACTTAGAAAGCTGCATAAAACAAGTTTATACCATGATCATTATCCAGAGAGTAGAAATCTTAATCTTGTCGAAAGACATTGTTACAAAATATAATAGCAAGAGTTTACACTAATCAGCACCACTTGTTATATGGCTACTAATTAATTAAGCTTGTTTTTAAGATTAATGTATAAATTATCATTCACAACCAGAGAACTAGGTAAATAAATGTCACCATCCACTACTGAGCATGTAAATATATATACTCATCACTTACCTTCACTACAAAATGACACCAATGTTAAGAAATCAAGTTTCAATCCAATAGCTTAAAAGTTAAAACCCATGTGATGTACATCTTTGTTTTCTGTTTAATTCATTTAATATTACAGTTACATAATTATAGATAGTGGATGTGGAGCAAGAATTTATAGATTACCTTTTTTTATTTTACATGATTCATTAAGAACAAAATTGATTGAAATTTATTTTAAAGTTTAATTATATCAGATAAGTGAATCACATGAAACTGAATATCATTGCATGATAGTACCTGCCGCACAAGCACCATGCAATGGTATTTCACCATCTTCGTCCTTAGCCTCCAGAGAAGCCCCTCTCTCTAACAAAATCTGAATGAACAATCTAAACTTTGGTTACCAAATAACATTACTAACTAGCAACATCAAACTTGAAGCTATACTGCGTACTGAGCTTTAAATATGAAAGGCTTGTGTGATGATCATTACTGGAAAACCCCGGGAAAAGTTAAAAGAGGTAGAGAGTAAAAGGGACCTGGACACAAGTGAGATGGCCGTAGACACAGGCAAGATGGAGGGCAGTATCTCCATTTTCAATTGGTTCATCAATGCTGCCTGCCAAGTTATCTGTACTTATCCATGAATTAAGGGAAGAACTCAGTAAACTGCACAAGCATGACCTGGCTAACAAGGTTCACAACTAAAAAAAAAAGTGGAAGACAATGAGATATTCTACCGAGAATATGAAACATGCAGTTCTTGGAATACCCAAAATTAACTTGAAGATAAAAAAAGAATTGTGCACAGTGCATGTATAATCTACACCATTCTATGGCTATCTGTTGCATCTAAAGCATATTTCGATAAAATTGTATTGGGTCAACTATGCTTGTCCATGTAGAACACACTACTAATTAATTGACCCTGACAACCACACATGCAAACTAAACAATCACAACCAGGCCTAAGGCTGAAAGTTGTGGATTCTGATGAAATCAGAAGACGCAACTCACGACTTAAATTAGTTACTACAAATCTCTAGACTAAACATATACGAGACAAAGTAAGAAGCGGACATAAGTACATGTACTTTCCGGAAATGTTATGATGCTTGCTATGCAAAATACGAGGAAAAAGGAAAACAAATTATCATTCAATTTTGAAACAGCTATATAGAAAGAGACTACATAGTCAGTAGTATTACCTAGGGCGTGACGGAGGGCGTCGGCGTCCCCATTCCCGAGGGCGGCGTCGAGATGACGGAGATGAGGAGGTGCATTAGAATCAGGTTCTTGTTGTTCCTGAATTATGGCGTTGCGTCGTCGTCGTGGTACAGCCATTGATTAGCAAGAGGCAGTGCCAGCTCTTCAGGTGGGGGTTAGTTTGGGAACAACCTGGTACTTGTTAGCTAGCTAGTTACTAATACATTATCCTAACGAGCTACTATACAATATCACACACACCACACATTCAACTTGTGCACGAAAGAGTCGTCAGATATAACTCCACAACCACTAGCTTGTGTTTGTATTAAAATTGACAGTCACCCACTAGCTTCAATTATACCATTGACAGATCAGAAAAGAAAAGGACATTTCTTTACCACAATTCATTTATCTTTTAAAGATATAAAAACATAAACTTAGAAACAGAACAATCTTTAATGGAACCAGTTTTTTTTTTTGTCAAGACCTTTAAAGCACGGAGCCTATATAAACTAATTGGTTAATACGAAAAACAATAATGCAATAAACTAATGGTTAATACGAAAAACAAATTGGTTAATACGAAAAACAATAATGCAATAAACTAATGGCTATGAAAAAAAGCAAAACAAACCTGCATATCTGAAGTCCATAAAGTCAGGTTATCACGGAGAAGCTGCATTATCAATGTGCTGTCCTTGTAAGACTCCTCTCCTAGAGTATCCAACTCCGCAATTGCTTCATCAAAAGCCTTTCCATAGTGGTAACAAACATAAATCATTCAGGGATCATTAGCCACAAGGACCATAACAGTTTTGTTTTACCATAAAGAGGATTGAGTACTAATAATATAACACCACTATTTAACTTCCAAATCAATTTCAGATTCAAACCTCGCAAAATCATGTGATTCTTATAGAGCACAGTCACAGGCTAATGCAATTTTAAACATCATGGCCTACCGCATAACCATAAAACCATAATAAAACACTAAAACTACATAATCTTAGTAATAATTTACATATAACTACTATAGTGCTAGAGTTAACCATAAAACTCTAAAGACTTATAAAGAAAGTAGATGCAGACATTATGAAGGCCATCATTACCTGTTTTGCAAGATTACAAGCACGGTCCGGAGAACTCAGAATTTCATAGTAAAACACAGAGAAGTTGAGTGCCAACCCTAGACGGATTGGATGTGTAGGAGCTAACTCCGCATTTGCAATATCCTACATTCACAGAATCATCATATTAGCAAGTACATATGTATGCAACTAGCACAACATATTCATTGTATTAATGCTAATCTTGAATACCAGAAGTAGACTCCATCTAATATGTACCAACAAAGCTTGCAAGTCAAAAAAAAAACATAGATACGTGATACATTACCATAACAAGTAACATTATACTCCATAGACTGCAAAACATAAATGTGTCACACAATTTCCTTAAAATTAGCAAAAACAAAATAAAATTTAAAGCAGAATCTACACCGACTTAAAAACATCATTAAGTTGAATCTTCTATCCGAAACACTATCACAACATTTATTGTACAGGACAAACTAAATAGTTAGAAAGAGAAATTTCAATTCAGCCCTTAACTAATCGAAGAACAGCAAGTATGAGAAACTGTTCGATATACAACAAGCTCGTAATAGTGACAAGACTTCCAATTATCTGGCATCAGGGAGATTGCATACATATTTAAACACACATGGCACATAAATAACAGATTTAATCCATTATAACATAATATTTATGCTAAATTATCATAACACAGTTATAACAAATGACCCAAAATTGAGAAAACATCAAAATCGACTTACTAAATGGAAGAAGGCATAACTAACGAGATAATTCGATCCAAACCCCTCTAATAGTTTCTCCTGCACAAAAATGGAGAATAAACAAGTAACAAAACACTTACTAATTCGAAAATAAATGAGAAGAAAAAAAATCGAGATTAACATATGTATTACAAAAAATCGATCTAATTGGAAACTAAATCGAAACAATATATACAATTAAAGCTTGTCCACTTACTAAATTGTGATTTCGAGTTGTAGGTTCGAGCTTTTAAGTTGAACAATTAATCAAATCGAGTTGAATAAATCGATTAACAGTTGAGATATGAGCTAATAGAGGTTAGATTCGAGTGGAATGAATCGATTGAAGCTAATACCCGAGCCAATTAAAGCTAGGGTTCTTGAGAGAGTGAAGAAAAATGGGGAGTTGTAACTACGCCCATTAATTTCATGGATTCGATTGACTGCAAATTAACCTTTTTTTGAAAAGGGTTGAATGCTAGGGTTCTTAGTTGAGAGGGCGTAGGTTTGAGGGGGAGGTCTGAATGTTTTTTATTTTTATTGAAAATTGAGTTTTGATTTAGTTTTTTAAGTTTTTAGAGTTCAGTGTTTATAAGTTGAAGGGGGAAATTTTGGTTAAGGGGGGAATGATATTTGATATAAGGTTGGAAATTTTGGTTAGGGGGGAATATTTTGCTAAGGGGGGAAATAAAAAGGGGGAAGCACGGATTTAATTTTTTTAAAAATGGATCTGTAGACATTGTTTTTATGATGAAGTGATGTATTTATTACAATCAGACATCGGTTTAGTTATTTGTGATGTTATGGAGACTTTTAACATCATTGGCTTTTCTAACCGATGTCTAATGTGTGATGTCTATTAACAGATTTCTAGTAGTGTATCTGTAAAATCCATGTTTATGTTTGTATGTGCAACCTACTTAATCATTATGTGCTTAGACTTTAAAATGCCTAATTAATGATTGTTATAGTTTGCATATAGTGTGATTTTGCATGAATTCATTGTGTTTTAAGTGTCTTTTATAGCACAAATCTGTGAATTTATGCTTGTTAGATTGCATGATCATAGGGGGAGTTAAATTCATAATATTCTAAATATTGCATGATTTTTAGATGAATTTACCTATGATTTTCATGAAATTAGAGGCCTTAGAATTAAAAAAACTTCAAAATTTCGAGTTAGTTTCTATCTCGAAACTCATCTAGAAATTCGACTTGAATTTCGACTTAAGCTGTCAGAGTGAAGTTTTGAAAATTCTAAGTCTGGGAAGAATTTCGAGTCGGCTATCTCGAAATTCATCTCGAAATTCGACTTTGTGTTCGAGTTCGAGTTACCAGTGTGCCTAGTTCTATCTTCAAAATATTCGAGATAAAGTCTATCTCGAATTTTATCTCAAAGATTGAGATGAGGTTTCCATTAAGGGAATAGTTTGAAAAGAACTGAGAATTAACTTCGAGTTAGTCTATCTCGAAACTCAACTCGAATTTCGACTTGATGTTCGAGATAGAGTTCTTAGTCTATCTCGAAACTCAACTCGAATTTCGACTTGATGTTCGAGATAGAGTTCTCAGTTAAGCTAAAGGGAATTTTTCGAGTTACACTCCTAACTCGAAACATATCTTGAATTACCATGTAGTTTTTGCTTCAAGGGGGTATTTTGGAAAGAATTGAGAATAACTTCGAGTTAGTCTCTATCTCGAAACTCAACTCGAATTTCGACTTGATGTTTGAGATAGAGTTAAACTTCTAACTCGAAACGTATCTCTAATTTCCCTATTTCCTTTACTGGAGGGGAATTTTCCAAGTTTACTAGAAGTTAATAAAGTTCGAGATAGGATTTCCCTGTAGTCTTTGCTGAAAAATTGGTTAAAGTGATTGTTTATGCTTATTTGTTCGAGTTAACCTCTATCTCGAACTTCATCTCGAAGTTCGACTTGATGTTCGAGAAAGAGTTCGACTTAAGTCCTCCCTGTATGTACTTAGACTTTAACACTCTTTTTAACAGGGATACTTTTGTCATTTCACAATCATCTATATATACATCTCTAACTCGATGCATCATTCACTTTACCTAATTTCATTTTCACAGCAGCCGCTTCACAAAAATAGGGCGATTTCACAAATTACATACCTTTAATCCGTGTTTTTGTGATTAAACTCATACTAATGACGAATTACTGCCAATTTTTTGACTTCTATTCACTGTGTTATCATTAATCTTTGTGTTGGTGTGTTTTGTAACCGCATATACACGCGCATATACATACACACAAACATCAAGTGTTTGTGTAACTGTTCAAAACACGATTTCCACATTCTTCATCCATATACACACACGAGTTCACTGGTATACACACGAATATTCATCTTCTTTGAATATTCAGATTTAGTAATTGGAAACTGTTCATATTCCGTAGTTTAACTTTTCAGATTGTCTTTTGATATTCTCGAAAAATTAAAAGGGATAAAACTGTTAATTCGTAAATTATTTGTTTTTCAAAATTAAAAAAAAAATTCACATCTTTTAAAGAAAAACATTTAATTAAAATGGCTCACCAATTTTCACTTGCTAAAAACAATTTTTATAATATTTCTACGGAAATTGGTGATCAACTCCCGCGGTTTAAGTTTTGGATACGATTTCTTAATTTGTACTCCAAGGCTAGCCATGCTTTTACTGCTAAACCTACACTAGTACATGATGCTTTACAGCAATTATGGACTAGTGCGGTTACTTTTGGGAGCAAAACAACCCCCTTTGGTTTCAGGTTTACCTTAGCGGGTCAGGAATATGAGGTGACTGAAGAAATTGTCAACAGGGTTCTGGGATTCCCAATCAAAGATGCTTATGATGCAGAACCTACAGCGGAACAACGCCTCACATTCTTTGAAGAAATAGGATGTTATCCTCCGACTGGCCGGATCACTGGAAACATCCAAAAACAATTCTTCCATGTGGAATGGAATTACTTTTTAGAGGCCATCACAAGATGTTTTCGGGCACGCAAAAAAGATTTTCATCAAATTCCAATTCCAATGCAAACCTTTGCAGTTGCCCTAGCAAGAGAACTGGATATAAATTATGGACGCATAGTTCTCTCTGAGATAGTGGCTTCAATGGGATCTCCTGCAAGCAGAGATCTCTCTACAACTGATGTTGTCTGCTGGTTTCCTCGGTTCCTACAAATGCTGATTAATGATTTAATACCGAAGGATGCTCTTGCTGTTAGACAGGGATTTTCCAGAAGCCCAACATCTGCATCGCTAGGGATGGGCACTAAGTCACTTTCAACCATTGCTAATCAGGATAAACATCAAGGTAAACCTATGTCAGTTCCTGAAAATATTCAAATGTGGCTTAGATATGATGCAGGAGTTACCAATTTGGAGGAATCATCGCAAGTTTCTTCATATGCTCAGAATCCATCTGCTCATGCTGAGGCATTTGATGGGATTCCTGATGAGCAAAGCGATGAGGCACAAGGTAATGAATCAGGTAATCTCTCCCTGCATACTATTCATTCCTCCTCCTATGTATCTGATTCCGAGACCCAAGAGACTGCTAACCCGCAGGATCTATCCCAGGGTGAGAGCTATATTTCTGAGCCTGATACACATTCTTATTCTCTTTCACCCCTGTTAACGGAAGTCAGAAAGCCAGCACATGTATATGTAGGAGATGATGAGGAGAGTGAACCCGAAGAGCAGCAACTTATTCGAAAGAAAGCCAAACTTTTTCATGCTGCTACTTCAAACGTCCAGTCAAACCCTAATGTGTCACACGCAACCACTCCACCTCATGAGAGTGGTTCTCCCCTTAAACAATCTGCACATAGGGATTTTGATGACAATTATGTACCTTTTGAAGATCCTGTTGCTTCAAAAGGACATGGAGTTTTAACAACTTCAGCCGTACCTTCACCGGTACGTACTGATGCTGCAAAGAGGATCGGTTCTGATGTCGTACAAGGACACTTTGCAGCCCCTCAGCCTGAGATTCCAACTCAGGACAGAACAGACATAGATCCCATAACTGCCAATTATTTTGCTTATCCAATTTCTGCAGGTACTGCTTCATACTTTGGATCAATCATTGAAGACATACACGAGCGTGAGACAGGGAGTGTGTGTGAGAGGTTAGGGAGAGAGGGACCTTCATTTTTAAGGCCCGAAACCGAGCGCCAAATACCAACAGAACGAGTATTAGAGGGAGGTCACCTAAACCAAACACCGTCCCTTAACATTGAAAATCTTGATACGCGTATGACTTCTATGGAAAATCAGATGAGGCAGTTCGGACAGACGATGGGGCAGTTCAGGATGAACATTGAAAACAATCAAAGGGCTCTAGACGACTACGCAGCAAGAATGGCAAGTCAAGCTACAGCTTTTGATGCTTTGACAAATAAGGTCAATGACTTGGGCCATGCTGGTGGTGTCTTGGGAAGCACTCTTAATGAAAGGATGGGGGCAATGGAGTCTACAATGCATACAATGGCTGTCAAGATCAGTAGAATGATGTTCGCAGTCAGGAGTTTTGTGCCCCCGGAGTGTTTCGAGTCGCAACAACCTCCCCCCGATGCTGGTGCAGGTGGTGCTAGTGGAGCGGGAGCCTCTGGTTCTGGTTTTGGAGGTTCTTATGCAGCTGGTGGATCTGAAGACCAAGGTGGAGCTCAGGATAACTCACCTAAGGGGGAGAGTGGAAAGGAGACGAGACAGCAGGCAGTTCACATCGAAGAAATTGAAGAACCCGCTGATCTTGTCAAGGAACCAGAAATTGAGTCGTCTGTTGATGAAGAGGCTCTGAGGAGGAGAAAGGGTAAGGCAATGATGGTTGATGAACCATTCGTTGACCTGAGTCATCAGGAAACAGTACGGGAGGTACTTGACTCAGATTCTGATATGGAAGACGCACCTTTGGCACATGCTATAAAGAGATCTTTGAAGGAACAAGGTGGAGGTGCTGGGATGTCTTCCGGAATGCCTGAAGAAATTCCTGTTGATGAGGAAACCATTAAAGCTCAACAGTTAGCCTTGGAACAAGCTCAGTTCCATAAAATGAAGATTATGCAAGAACGTGCTGCATTCCTAGAGAAGAAAGTGGAGCTCCAAGGGAAGCAGTATGATCATGAGCTTGCAAGGCTAGCTGATCCTCAAGTTGATCTGGACAAACGAAGGATAGGGCAGAAGTGGGATGAAGCAAGGAAGATATTGATGGGATCCTGTGCGAAAGGAGTTCATAACAAGGAGGCAGATGATCTGTTCTACAACTTGAATTTGCAGAATCCAATGACTGTGGACTATATAAATGCTTTGAAGAGATTAATTTCTAAAGTCAGGGTTGGATACAATGCAACACTTAAGGAGTGGCAGGTTATTTTGTCTTTGGTAGAAGGAGTCCCAACATCTTTCCTATATGTGGATGACCAATTCATAACGAGAAGATCTGCGTCAGAGTTGTTCTTGCTAGCGACAAAAATTCAATACTCTGAATCTGAGGAGCTAAGCATTCTGTACAGGGATCAGTTAATGCAGCTAGCAGAGGACAAGGGTCCAGAATTCTCAGCATATCAAAATTTTGTCCAGATGGTAGTTGACGGGAAGATGAAGAGGGTTAGCATGGAGGAAAATGACTTAACGGAACTTTCAGTGGAATCTCTCAAAGCTGTCTGTAGACAAATGATGAGTAAGGGATTCGCTTCTGAGCTTAAAGAAAAATCCGTGAAGATCATTGAAAGAGTCATATTCAAGAAGAGCAATGAGGTGTGGAAGTGTGATATCATTGCTCCAAACCCTCTAGATAACGTGAAGATTGAGCCGGAGCTGATGGAGAAGAAATGGAATATTCTTCAAGCCATGAAGAATGTAGATGAAGCTCTGACTCTTCCTTCTGGAGCACTGGAACAAGGAGAGATAATGGAGGCAATTGGTGTTCCAGGAAGTGATAGTGTATACTGGATACACGCTTATGTTGAAGATACAGCTGATGCCTTAGTATTCATAGATGCAGACCAGAATTAAACATTCTTGCATATGAGTAGAAAATGGCTGCTACAGACTCACGATGCTGCATTTCTGGAGAGAGTATTACATGTATTCAAATGGGGCGAAGTGGAAGATATGTATGTGGAAGAAAAGCAGAGACTCATGAGTTACCTGTCTGAGGTAGTGGTGGAAAAGAAGCGAATGGAGCGAGATGCGGCCAGTGTCCACAATACTGACCGTGTCAAGGGCTACCCCAAGATGATCTATTGTCAGTTTAAAGCTGATAAATCACATTGGAAACCTCAGCTCATAATGAAGAACTTTGAGGACATTCCAAAGATCAGAACTACTCAGGAGGTGGACAAACTCAGAAGGCTTTTCAAACATCCTTATCCAGAGCCCAAGAATCCTCTAGAAATGGAAGCTGTAAGTCTGTTGAATGCTAGGTGGAAGCAGCTTCGAGATCCAGTGTACAAGAAAGAACAACAGCAGAAGGAGAAGCGCAAAAAGCAGAAAGAAGAGAAAGACCAAGCTGCTGAAGCTAGAAAGAGGAAACGAAATTAGGGTTAAAGGTCAGAGTGGTGTGAACTTGAAGTTGGAAAAACTTCATGTCTTTCGGTTGCTTTAACTCACTTGAGGAAAATTCACCTTAGAGTGAATCCAATAAGGTGATACAAGTTTGACTAAAAGGTATGAAATAATCCAGGTGATAGGAATCACTCAAATGATCTTTAATTCGAAGTTCGAATTCTGTTTCTAATTTAAGTTCTTTGTATTTTTTTCAAGTACTTTTCAATTGTATATTATTCAAGACTGTAATGTTAATTATCTTTTCTCGTCTCATTGTTTAGTTGAGTTATCCTTCATTAATTTGAATGTCATTGTTAGACAGTCAAATAGGGGGAGATTGAAAGGCAGAGTGTGTAAACTTGTAACACTATAACTAATGTAACTCAACTAAAGGAAAAGATACTTAACCAGAAGACAATCAAGAACAAGAAGTCACAAGAAATCAACACTAAATGAAGACAAGGTAATTGATACAATTTAACATGTTAACTATGATCAAGCCAAGAAGAAATCATTGAGAGAAGTTCAAGTCAAAGTTGTTCATGCCTCAGTGATTTGAAAAGCCAAGAATTAAGATCATAACTATCAGTATCAATAAGACCAATTGATTTCAAGTGAACAAGAAGGAAAGCAAATATTGGAAAGCCACATTACAAATTGGATATGGTAATTTATTCAAGAAGCAAAAGCACTATCAAGACTAGTCACTTATGAACCAGACCAGTGCATCAAGTTTCAGGACATTGATAGCAAGTTTATGTCAGTAATAAAGATCCATATTCAAGAGCTTGGTGAAGAATAAAGAAGACATGAAGATATCACAAGTTCAAGATGTGCATTGAAGTTTCAAGTTGAAGACCAGAATATTTTCTAAGTACTAAATATTCTAGATGACCAAGTAGAAGTTTCTAAGTAGAAGTTCTACTTAGAAATTCGAGATGGCTAAGTAGAAATTCTCAAGTAGAAGTTCTACTTAGAGTGCAGCTTCAACATGACACATGGCATCTTCTGATTGGCAGATTTCCAAGCTTTCAAGATAAGGCAAGATTTATGTGGACATCATTGGGCCACGTATATCTTAGTCTTTGAAGACTACAGGACATAGATTACATGTAGTATAAATAGAAGTACTTGTGTAATGTTTTAGTTAGTGAGCAATTCTTGAAGAGAAACATAAGAAAAAGAGAGAGGGTGCATTCACAGAGCTTAGTATCATTCACTTCTCTCTGAACTTCTGTTATACTTTGTAATGAATGTTGTAGCAACCATTTCAAGTAATATATAAGACATATAATCCTTGAATCTGTGTGTTCATTTATTGCATCGTATTTATTGCTTCTCATATTCGAAAAGTTGTATTCACCCCCCCCTCTACAACACATTTGGACCTAACAGTCATTGTTGATGAATACACTAGATTCACTTGGGTGTATTTTCTAGCAAAGAAGGATGAAACTACATTAACTCTGATGGAGCATGTGAAGCTTCTGGACAAAGGATCAAGTAACAAAGTCAGAATCATCAGAAGTGATAATGGAACTGAGTTCAGGAATGCAACAATGGAAGAATTCTGCAAGGACAATGGAGTGAAGCAAGAATTTTCAGCACCTGGTACACCACAACAAAATGGTGTAGTTGAAAGGAAAAATAGAACCTTGATAGAAGCTGCCAGAACTATGCTTGATGAAGCAAAATTGCCAACTTATTTCTGGGCAGAAGCTGTTCAAACTGCTTGTTTTACTCAAAATGCTACACTGATCAATAAGCATGGAAAGACACCATATGAGATGGTGAAGAAAAAGAAGCCTAACATGAAATACTTTCATATTTTCGGGTGCAAATGCTTTGTTTTGAAGACTCATCCTGAACAGTTGACAAAGTTTGAGCTAAAGGCAGATGAAGGAATTTTTGTTGGCTATCCACTGTCAACAAAGGCATTCAGAGTTTACAATCTGAGAACTAAAGTGATCATGGAATCTATACATGTGTCTTTTGATGACAAGAAAATAACTGGACTTGAAGACATAGATGAATATGATCAACTGAACTTTGAAAATGAAGATTTAAACTCTGTCGAAGTAAACTCTGATCAAACTATTCTGACAGACTCTGTTGAAACAGACTCTGAACCTCTACTGGTAAACACTAGAGAAACTTTTCAGCCACAAAAAGGGAAGAACCAGTTGAGGGGGAGCATGATCAAGATGAAGACTCAAACATTGATACTGAGTCAACTGAAAAATCTGGATCAAACTCTGATGATTCAAACTCTGAAAATTCAAATTCTGACTCTGAGCAGTCAAGTTCAGGGGGAGTTGTTAGGTCCAATAAGATTGTAGAAGGGGGGGTTGAATACAATCTATGTAATTTTCTCGAAATTTGTTCTTTGAATAAAATTTATTTTAAACAAATTTTGTGCGGAATAATATAACACAGAATTCAAGTTGAATATATCAATATATTAACTTGAGGGGTGTTACAAATTAATACCAAGAGATTAATAACTAGTTAGAAAATTCGACATGAACTTTTCTAATTTTGCTAATTAAAATCAAGATATCAAGATATAAACTAGGAAACTTAATTCGCTAGTAGTACAAGAGTAATCAATAAACAAGTTCCAGCGGATCAGATATTACAATAGGCTTGAACTGAATTTATTGTGTGAATTAAAGCTTGAGCACTTGGGTGTAGAAGATGAGAGTGTTTTATGTTCTTGGTTCTCTTTTTTTCTTCTTGTTTCTTCCTTCTGTTCTTCTGTCCAAGTGTTTGTTTTTATACAAAAACAAAACATTTCCTTCTGTCCAACTGCTACACATTGACACGGTGATAGTATAGATGCCACGCTGATAGTATAACTGACACGGTGATAGTATAGCAGCCTAGGGATAGTAGAACTCATTCCCTTAAAATAGTATGGATTTACTTAGAAATAATATACATTTACCTAGAAATAGTTTACTTAAAAACTTAGGTAATAGTATAAATATTTCGGTAATAGTATAACTGGCACGGTGATAGTATAGTTTAAATATTTCGGTAATAGTATAGTATATTATTACTTGATCAGTAATAATATCTATAATACTTCAGAAATAATATACTACTAATTCCAGAAATAATATAACCTCGGTAATAGTATAAATTCGGGGATAGTATAGTATACTATTACTGATGCAGTAATAGTATCTATATTATTCCAGAAATAGTATACCACTTATTTCAGAAATAGTATAACTGAATTTCCAGAAATAGTTCAACTGAAATTCAGAAATAGTATAACCAAAATTCTCCGAAATAGTATAATCCATATATTATTACTGATTGAATAAATCAGAGATTAATTAACTTAATTAATTAATTAAATAAATTAATTCTAATTGAATTAATTTGTTTAATTAAATTAATAATATAGTTAATTAATAATTGACTTACTCCTTGTGAATCACTGTAAATTTTGAGAAACTTCCACTGGATAATTGTTGACGTTCGATGTACTGTCTGGTTCATGAACGACTAACTCCAATATCTGTTCTTCAATTTGACTCTCAGTTGTGATCCACATACTTTCTTAGCACTCTTTAATAACTCCTGTACTGATGCTGTCTTCACGGTAATCTCTGTCACTTTAAACGAATCCAATTTCTTCAATGCTGAACTGGGGCATGATCAGTAAACTGACTCTTCTTCCAGTGTAAAACATCAAAACTATAGATTGACTTTCTTCTTTCTTCTGGCATATAGTACTTTGTGAGATTCCTGAGACAGTGAGCATTAATTACTTATTACAATCTAATTTAAGTTGAGTCGAATCCTCGAACTACAAATAGGCTATGTCATATGCCTTTCAATCTCCCCCTATTTGTTTGTTAAAAATTAACAAGCAAATTCATAGAGGATAACTCAACTAACTCAACTTAAACTAGTAAAAGGTAAAACTGTAATTGCAAAGTAAATAATGAAAATGGTTCTGGTTTATATTTAACATTTCCAGATTCAAACATAAAAGATAAATACAAGATAGATGATCCTCTAGACTGATCATATTTCACATTAACCTATCTTGTTCTATCTATGCTCTAAAAATATAACATGTAGAGCGATTCTTCACTTCGGGCTGTCTTCTCTCCTTATCTCTCCTTCTTCAGGTTCATCCAAGTTTGAAAGCATCTCGTGCAATTCTGCATCAGTAATTAATTCTCTTCTAGATGATGACACTGGATGAACTAGAGGTGTTCCAACTAGTGGTTTTTCAAGAGGTATTCCCAGCTTCTTTCTTAACTCACCTTGATAAAACTTGTACTTCTTCATGTTGTCTTGAGCATAAGACTTAATATGATCTGCAGCTTCACTTTTCAATGTAGTTGCAAAACCATGATTTCGTAGAGCATATTCAACATACACCAAGTGTCTGGCATGATGTTCACGGAGTTCCTTGGTCTGAAGATTAACAGTGTGAATGACATCTCCTATAAGAATTTTAACTTGAGGAGGATTACTAATTACTTCAGGACCTGCCTTTTCAGCGAAATCTAGGAATTTTTCATGAAGTAGTACACCAAGTTCATAAGAAGTTCTGACTTTTGGTCTCATTACCCAAAGTTCTGAAAGTGATCTATCATAGAAGAACTGAAGAGATACCTTTTGAGTTCCAAGTTTATGACAATGAACAAAGATTAGTAACTCTTCCATCCGATCACTTGCACAAGTTATGCTTAAAATTTCAGACTTCAAAGCTCTTAAATAATCATCTTGGAAAGGGTTCTTCTCTTTAAACCTTTGAAACATATCACCTAACCGACGATCATCACAGCCAGAAGTTTGTGGTGAATCTATGATTCTTTGAGCACGCTCCCACTTATCACCACTCTTGTACTTAATGTACATCCTTCTTGCTTGAAGCTTTTGAGAATGTTGCCGTTGAAGTGCTTCATGTTCAGCCTTTTGAAGCCTTTCATTATGAGCCATCTGTTCCATTGTTTTTCTAAGTCTTTCTTCTCTCATTGTCAGATTAGCTTCATTTTGTTCAAGTTCTTGATTGGCTTCAAAATTCATTCTTTGGAGTTCAGCAGGATCAGGAACTACAACTTCTTCATCCTCATCCCAGAAATTGAGATCTGGTTCTCCAAATGCTTCACCTTTATCTGAAAAGTCTAAATCAGCAAAAACATCAAGGTTATCAGGTTCACCTGAGTAGTAATAACCTTCTACAGTGTCATCCTTCGGTGCTGATTGAGCTTTCTTTCCCTTGTCACCTTTATCAAATTCTCCCCCTGTTGATTTGTCTTTGTCTCCCCCTTTAGTACCAGCTCCCCCTGTTGACTTCTCCCCCTTAGTTGAGGAATCCTCTACAGATTTATCAAATGCACCATCTTCAGGGTCTTGCTCATCACCATCTCCACCTTTTCCTTGAAAGAATTCTACCTCTTCTGTTGTGGGGATGATAGTGCGGCTAATCATGTTATATAAGTGTTTTAGCCCTTGACTTTGATGTGCATTTTGGCTTTCAATCCGATTAAGACGACTTTCAGTAGATAACTGATTTTCATGTACTTCTGTTTGAATGGCTTCAACCTTATTTGAAAGAGCCGTAATAATTCTGTCTTGAGTAACTGTTATGTCCGAGGAGTCTGAGATTATCTGTTGTTGAGAGAGTTCAAGAGTATTGATCTTGGTGTTAAATGCAGTCTTCATTATCTGAATGTCATGTTTCACTCCCATAAGCTGACTATTGACAGAGGTAGATGACGAAGATGGTCCATCCACTTGTGCTCGAAGTAAATTTGCTTCAGCTTTAGTTGCCTCAAGTTCCTTTTCTAGAGCTTTAATCTTTTCTTCCAATGAACGAGTGTATGTGTCAGTGTGTGCACTCACCTGATTATCACTCTGAGTTTCACTCATCTGACGTGCATGTGTTTCACTCAATTTAGTGGTGATCCTCACATCACTCCTCACTAATGAAAGTGCTTGTCCTAAATCCAATCATGTATGATGAGTTAGGAAGAACTTTCATGTATTCTTGTTTGATTTCATTAATAATAATAAAAGACTTGTTTTGATTTTATTACGGGCATTATCTGTTTAAAGTGTTTTAAATAAGATGTTCCATAGTTTAGAGTAAAGCTTCTATAATTATAATGAGATTATAATAGTGAGATCTAGAAGATGATAACTCTAGACTTAAACAGTTCCTGATCATAGGATAACTAATCGGAAGTTAGTGAATCCGCAAAGATCGGTACATATTATGCTTGCTCCCGTCAGGAGGATGTCTGTTCTCATAGGCATTTGTGTGGTGACACTATAGCTAGTATGTAGGTGTTTATTAGGGAATAAGTTCACTGAACATGACTCGATAAGTTGGACAACTAATGGAGTTTACTCACGTGTCAATAGTTATTCACTGAGTGATAGTTGTACAAGTGTCCTTAGACTTGAGATCGTTAAAGTTATCTTATATATAATGAACTGTGCTTTGGTTTAGTCCTTAGTCTCAAGGACATCCATTAGGTCTATTCTGGGTACAGGGATTTATGTATGGAGATAGTTAACGATCAATAAAGAATCTACCCCTTCCAGTAAGGAAGTGAATATCCTATGTTATTCTTAGTATGCGAGTTCTGGAATCTCTGGCCAGAGTGTATGAAATTAGAAAGGAGTTTCTAATTTGCATTAATATGAACTTTGCGTTATGAATAAGAAATCATATGATTAAATTTGATAGGCCTGACACGAGATCCATGCCTTGTATTTAATCAGGATATTGTAGGGTAGAAGGAATTTATTGTACGGTAACTAGTCACTGACAGGTTCTTGGTATTCTAAGCAGTGAATTCATATTATCCGGATAGTCGCGATATGTTGAGAAGCATCACTCACGATGTAGAATAAATATAATTAATCAGTTAATTATATATAATGAATTTTAGAATTCATATAAATAATAAATAAAAGGTTTATTATTATTTATTTCTACTACCGGCTTAATATTGAACCTACAGGGTCACACCATAAAAAGATTAATTTATTGATGAAGGTATTTTGAGAGAGCAAGTTGTTTTAATAATGATTAAAATTGTTTTAATTATTATTTAACATTTTATAAGGTAAAGTGTAGGATTTATATATTAATATATAATGATATATTAATTATGTTAAAAACCTACTTGTGCCCTATAAATAGAATGAGATGAGAAGGGTATGACACACTTTTGGTTTTTGTGAAAAACCTAGTAGCCTTCATCTTCTTCCTTTCTCTCTCTCTCTCTCTCTCTCAAAAGAAGAAGTTCCATTTTTATAAAAGCTCGGTTTTATAAAAGCTTCGTCGAAGAATTAATCTTGGTGGATACCGGTAGAGTGCTTCACACTCTGAGGAGCAACTGCTAAAACACCATTTTTGTAAAGCTTCGATTTCAAGGTATGGTTACGAATCCCTCGTATTTCATTTTTACATGATTTTCTATATGTGCGATATATGGTTTTTACGGAAATAATTGTTATTTGCGCTTCCGCTCATTCGTAAATTCCTTCAACTAATTCCTTAGCTGCTCCAGAAAGTGTACCTGCAGGTAAAATCACCCTAGCCTCCTCTTGGAAGGTCAGTGGTGGTGCAATGGGAGTTCGCAAATCCCTATCCACAGTCATTTCTGTCATGTCAGTTGGAATTGAAGTCTGAATTGCTTCAGTGACAGAAAGACTGAGTTGCCTTCCACTTTCTCCAGTTGAAACTGCGAGTGGAAAATCCCTTGAGGGAGCCAGGAATGTTCCTCCTGAGAGGGGAGATGATGACTCTATTAATTTTGGCGGAGAGTCAAGATTTCCCTCATTAGCCTGTGAAGGCTCCTCTACCGTGACTATGGTAGGCACTGTTTCAGTTCCTAAGTGCTCTCCTCTCAATGTGTCTCTATTTTCATCCAGTTCTACATGTTCTCCCATTGTTAGTAATAACAGTGGGGTTGTGCTTGACACATTACAAGATGCCATGGCCGACTGGCGAAATTCAATGGACTCATCCTGTTGAGAGAATGGTTTCAGAAGCTGTTCATTTGCCATTTCAAAGTCCATATCCTTTTGGGAGGGTATGGATGAGCTTACAGTTGCCTCGGGTTCATTTCTACTCTTCTTTAGTAGAGGCAGAGCTGTGGGTTCACTCACTTCTTCACTACTTCTTTCAGTTCTTTTAAGCTGTGATCTCTTCTTTCTGACTTGATAGACTTTATCTGTTTTTGACTTTGTGTTTGGCTCTTTGACCTGGGATAGAGATTGTGGTTCTACAATCCCTTGGTCAGTCCTAACAACCACTTGGGTTCCAGAAGAAGATTGAGAGATAGAAGTAGTTAAGGGATCAGAATGTAATACCTGGTCAGCAGATGAAGTGACATGAGCCTCTTGTGATTGAAATTCCGGCTCAGCTTGTTCAAGAGCAGGTGCATTTTGTTCTGGATGCACAACAGCAAGTGCTTGTTGTTCTACGATTGGTTCTGGTTGCTCAAGTACAGGTCCAGGAATAATTGGAAGATGTATGAATGTGGACATGTACTGAGTAACAAGCACTGGTACGTTGTTGTATTCATTCTGTTGCGAGGCAGCTCTTGTATGAAATTTCTTATGAAAAGACTTTGAATCTTGAGCTTCCTCATCAACAAATGTATTCTGTAACTCCTCAGAAACCAAGTGATTAAAAATAAGAGTGAAAAATCTAGGATATTAGATTAACACCTTTTCACCCTGTCTAAAATTCTTTTTAGCATTTATTATTCTTCTGAACATGTTCTTCCAAAGAATTTTACCTATATCAATTCTTCGATTGTGGACAACCGAATAACCAATATACTGAATCAGAGAAGGAATATTTGAAAAAGAAGTGTTAGCACAGTTAGCAAACACTCGAATTAAAGTATCAAACAACAAGTACCATTCAGCTACCAAACCATTTTTCGGCAAGTTGCTCAATTTCAACTGTCCCTGATAATTAATATCAGTGAAAAACTGAGTCAATTCAGTGTTGGACGGATTATCAACAAAATCAGCAGTAGGAAGATTCAACACTGTCTTGAGTACTGATTCATTGACTCTGAACTGTGAGTTCCCAACCTTGAATGTAAAGGCATTGGTAGATATAATAGCTGTAGAACACATCAGTCGTAGAGGTTCCAATTTTATTGGAGCGTCAAGAGATAAAGCACTACTGACGATTGGTTGTTCATTCAAGAAACGAATCCAGGGCTTGAATCTTTCAACCATACATTCCTCCGGATCATAAAATCCAACCATGTTGTGCTTAACTAGTTCGAATTCAACAGCCATTTTAATACAGATTTTAAGCTTTTGAAATTTTTAAATTTTAGCACAAAATTCAATTAAACTTAATTAATTCGAATTAATAATAAATTAATAATTCGAAAAATAAAAAAGTTCTTGAAAAATTCTCAAAATCTCAGTATATGATCTAGATACAATCACAAACAACCAGGTAATTTTAGTTTTCTGAAAATCAAACCCAAACTCCTTGAAAAACAGATCGAAAAATTCAATTTTTCAAAACAAAAACTCGAAAAAATCGAGTTAAAGAACAGTTTAATCAATGATTTTGATCAAGGAATCAATATGAGATCTTGGATTGTTGATACAATGATGATTTCAGTCTAAAATCCGGCAGCAATTCGTTATCCCGATGTGTGTATATTGTGTGTATCTATATCGAGTTCTCTGTGACTAAACACGAGAGATAGTATAGTAATGATAGTATAGTAGAGATAGTATAGTAGAGATAGTATGGAAATTATATATGCAGCTGTTTATACTATCACCGACACGCTTATACTATCACCGACACTCTTATACTATCACCGCAGCCTATACTATTTCTAAGGTTATATCTATACTATTTCTAGTGCCTTAGACTATTACCGAACACTTATATTATTTATAAATTAACTCTGTTATTACTAACAAGAATTCTATATTATTTATAGACACTTATATTATTACCGACACTGTATTGGAAATTCTATACTATTACTTAGATACTAAATAATTTATAGAATTAACAACTATTTACAGATATAATCAATTATTGCTAATAATCTATATTATTACTGAAAAATACATTAACAGATTTACTAGATTAAATTTAAACAAGTTATGTACAGGTTATACACTTAGTAATTTACAGAAGTTCGAAATCTTAATAAAATAATAATTTATAACAAATTATTTATTTACAACACAAAAATCAACATAGGTTAGCCCTTTTACGAAATCAAACAATAATAACAAAAGGACAAACATTACAAAACAAATAAAATTAAAATATTCACATAATTATATTATTTCTAATTTCATAATTGACCAAATAAAATATTAACATGATTGACAAGTGTTCGAAAATAAGCAAGTGGAATTAATTAATGATAAAATAATTACACAAGTGATTTTAAACAACAAATATTCACAAAATAATCACTTGTTAAATTATTAAAGAACAGACCTCAGATATTAACCAGATTAATTACTAGGACTATTTAACATACCCAATTCACCAACAATTCTGGTGAATGTGGATTCGTCAAGAGACTTAGTAAAAATATCTGCTGTTTGTTCTTCCGTGGGAACAAAATGTAACTCCACGGTACCATTCATGACATGCTCTCGAATAAAATGATACCTGATGTCAATGTGCTTTGTTCTTGTGTGCTGCACAGGATTGTTGGAGATTGCTATGGCACTTGTATTGTCACACAAGATAGGAATCTTGTCAAGTACAAATCCATAATCCCGTAGCTGATTTCTGATCCACAAGATCTGAGCGCAACAGCTTCCAGCAGCTATGTATTCAGCTTCGGCTGTAGAGTTGGAAACTGTTTGCTGTTTCTTACTGTACCAAGAAACCAATGTAAGAACCCCAAATTTTGGATATAATTAAAACTTTTATTAAGTAATGATAAAATGAGGAACAATGATTCCAACAACAAGGTCACCAGCTCTAATGAATGGTGGTTTCAAAGAACAATGATTGTAATGAATGGATATTGCTTTGGACAATGATCCTGATGCATTGGTATATTGTCAGAATAGAGTAATTCGATGGTTGAGGACCTAGATAAGAATAATCTACCATCCAGGAAGGAGCTAATGGATCCTTGAAGAGAAATGAATACGTGCATAGTATTTCCCATACGTGCATAGTATTTCCCGTACGTGCATAGTATTTCCCGTACGTGCATAGTGTTTCCTGTACGTGCATAGTAATTTGGTGGATGAATAGTGATTTTGTAAGTTGGAAAACTTTTCACGCCACCCTATGTACGGGACGTGTTATGGATGTTTCGAAGTCATATTAGTAATACGCGGAGGAAATAAGTGAATGCAGAGACGATCGGAATTCAGAAATTCCAAATTCTTTTTCGGTACAATATTTGACCGAACCGTAAAGAGCCTATCAATACGATCAAGACAAGAGTATTATAATGTTAAGGATTCAAGGATTTTATTTATTAAGTATGATTTGAGGATTTAGAATGAAAACCTTTGAGTTAGAATAACAAGTGTTCTAGAAATCGCTAGAACTTTATAACAAGATTAAGCGATCAAGCAAACGCGAAAGAAATTACGGATTAAATACGTAACGAGATAAAAAAAAACCCTACTTGATCAGCTGGGGTTATATATAAGAATATTTGGTGGAAATGAAATGAAGAAAAGAAATGAGAAAGGAAGTAATGAGGTGGATGGACAAGAAGAAAACAACAAGGCTTCACATCATCAATTTTTCTAACACACCATAAACCTTTGACACTTGTATTAAGAGGAGTATTAGCAGCTATACCCACTTATACATATCACAAATATCATTTGACAACTAGCCAAGCAAACACCACCTCTCCCCCATTTTTCCAGCAGTTGCATTTTCCAGGGCAGGGGTCTTTGCCATTATTTTCACCTATATCTACTCATCTAAAAATCATGAAAAACTTCATGGAGCTTCTACACATCAAGGTGAAGTTGGGGATTTAATTTCATAATTTTTGAAGATCGTTTGGATGGGTAAATAAATTCGAGAAGTTCACTGTTTTTCCCCCAAAACCAAGGCACTTCGAATTTTGGAGTTTTAAGATTTCAAAATCCACCTTCCAACCATTGTTTGATCTCCAAATTTTTATGGTGAGTCCTATATTTCATAAAAATGATCTCCTAGAAATCTTAGCTTCAAACTCCATGTTTTCCATTTTCAAATAAATCCTCAAAGATGAGGGTGAATAGTGTTTTCAAGAAACTAACTTTGATTTCTTGGTTTCTTTGGATGATTTAAGCTTTGTTAAAGCCATACAAGGACTATATAAGGGTTATTATAGCTTGTACACTCTCCAAGGAAGGTATAATTCTTAAGAACCCAAGATCTTACTTTGAGTTTTATATATGTTCTTGATGGTTTTAGATTAGTTAAGATTATGGTGTTGTTATATGCATAAAAGCATGATTATGTAGTTAGTAGTGATGATTTAAGAGTTTTGATGATTATGATGGTTAATTGAAACCTTCTTTGACTGGTTAAGATGAAAACCATGTATAGTATGCCCGGTGTGGCTTGGATTGATTGTTATGAATTTTAGAACGTTCGATTTATAGCCGTCGTAATGCCGAATTTTCGTTCGACTATTAAACACCGAGCATCACAGTAGCTATAACTCACTGTACAGCTTCATTTTCTGCCATGATAGGATAGATTATGTTTCAAGCTTCGTTTTGATATAAAGATCGCATGAAACGGACTTACGGTTTAGGATTTATGACCAAATTACTAAAAGTAGTTCGAATCCGTAAACGAAAGTTCGTAACTGTAATTGAACCCTCGTAAACTATGTAACGTCATGGCGAATCTTGGTAAATAAATACTAGAGGTAAAAAGGAAGGCGTGAAAGAAAACCGTATGTCAAAAAGATCATTTTTTCGATTTATTAAAAATGTTCGAGTCGAGGTTAAACGCGAACGAACCCCTAAAAGACGACTCTTTTATAACTTCGGTAAAACACTTAGAAAACGGGCGATAAAACTCGGAGTATAATATTGGTTCGTAACGATCAACCTTAGAACTCATATGACTTAAGTATGTCCCAAGTATAAATGCAATGACATGTCGTATTAACGAACGAATGTCGGGTCGGATCAGTGATAAAAGTAATCCACAAAAAGGGGTATAACGAGATAACTCGAGAACGTGTTTCGAATTAAGTATAACTTAACTTTTAATATGTTAAGTGATTAATCCCGAATGCCTTGGCTATTTATAGATCACCAAGCTGAACCGGGACCCGCTACCACTACCCCTTACCGTACTCGACTACCAGGCAAGTTTCAATTCCCTTCTTTTAGGCTGTTGTTGTGATTGAATAAATATATATATATATGCTGATATACATATGCCATTGCATGCATGCCTACTTTCAAGTTGAAGTGATATACTTGTTCCCTGAATGTTATTGTTGGCGTATAAGCTAGATAGTTATATATCAGTTATAAGCCGATTATTGTAAGACCCTCATAGAAGGGCGTATACATCTTATTAATCAAAAATAGACCGGGAGTCAATATTCCTTGATATATCGAGATTACCTCGGAGGAAAATATTTAAGTAAATATTTTCTATTATTTGGGCGACGAATATTATTTGAATATTCGTTCGAGACTAATTATTTTAACGATCCTTACTTCAAATAATTATTTGAACGTAATCATTCGACGAATAATATTCGTCAATATTCATTCGGAGTCGAATTGATTATCGATTATTATTTTGAATACTCTTCTAAAGATGAGACTACTAAATGAATATTATGTGGACATTCATTTAGAATATTATTTCATTAAATAAATATTACTTTTGAAAATTCATTTAAGGTATTAAGTACTTGATGAATATTATCTTCAATATTCATCTGAAGCTTGATTTACTTATCGAATATTATATCGAATATTCCTTTAAAGCTTGGATTACTAAATGAATATTACTTGATATTCATTTAGGATATTATTTATTAAATGAATATTACTTTATTGATATTCATTTAAATTCCTAATTAATTATGAATATTATTTTGAATATTCATCCAGGGTTCTATTTAATCATCGAATATTATTTTAAATATTTTAAATATTCCTTTCAGGTCTTATTGATTAATGAATATTATTTGGAATATTCATTTGAATATTTAATTATGCGATAAATATTCTCTCGATATTTCTTCAAGAATTATTTGAAAAATACTCTGATTAAAGATATTCTTTCATATTCCTGAATATTCTTTAAATATTTTTAATTCAATAAATATTCTCTGAATATTTATTCCATACTTAGAATAACCTCAATAAGGTTTATCTTCTTCGATTATTACGAAAAATATTTCGGAGTCATATTATTATTAATCCTATATCAAGGAAGGTTCTCAGACATCATTCTTATTTGAGTCTACCTCCTTAATAATAAGGGAACCTTACTTGGAAAATGTTATTTATCTTGTCGACTTCCCGGTCATAAAGTATTCCCTTCACTCGCAACTCGGGTGCTGTTGACTTATTAAGTCGTTGCTTACTTTCTCATCTTTCGAGGGGTAAGATCACTGGAACAAGTTGATATCCGTTACCAAGTAATAGCTTGGGAGTTATTGGTAAATTTTCCTTTCCAACTAGATACGACTACTTTGTGGAGTCTTATCAACAAGTATTATACTTGGGGAAAGGGGGACGAACGTTACATTCAGAATCATGAATTCTATTTGAACTAGGAGTCGTGTAAGAGGCCGAGTAGCGCCGGTCCATCCCCTTTGGCCCAACCGTTGGCCGGGGAGAGCTAGTAAAGCGGTACACAAGTAAAGCCGTCAGTTCTTCCTTCTACCGGTAGTAAATCTAAATTGAGCTGTACGATCTCGACTGATCATCAAGATTGGAACAGCGGGCGCGGTGAATACTCCATCATTGGTTCATCATCCAAATTTATTTATTTCCTGCAACATGATTACTGTTGGCAGAGTTGGAAAAGGGTCATAACTGGAATTGCAACCTTTTCTTGCAAGTTCCTCTTCTTAATAACAATAAGAATATCTCGCTTACTTTGATGTAGCAGATATTTCTACAAACAAATACTTTAAGTTACCTTGTAACTTCATCGTTCATATTATACTGGCATCATTTCCGTAAAGGCATGGCATATGGTTTGAAAGATACTTTTGAACTGTTATACATTATCGTTCAGTCATATATTATTGTTGGTGGGCTATTGCTCACCCTTGCTTTATTATTATATCACAACAACAGCTAGACCAGATGACTCGCACAAGGCGCACTCGACGCGGGCGAGGACGATGAGACTACCAGAGCTGAAGAAGAAGCTATTGGTAGGGTATATTTATTCTTTCAGTACCAAGAATATGGTCTAGTATGCCTTATGTAAATGGATGGCAAAGAGTATGTATTTATATTGAAATTCTTTTGGATTGTAAGAACTCATAATGTGATTAATAAAAATTTGAGTGTTACTCTGATTTCATCTCTGGGACTATAACGGGTGTGTTTTATATTATTGTGTTGGGTTATAGAGACGTAATTTATTTTATGTTAAGGAAAGTTCAAGTGTTGTGGACAGAATTGGAAACCGTAACCACCGGATCCCGGACCCCGGATCTGGGGGTGTTACAGAAGTGGTATCAGAGCGTACGTTATAAACCCCAGAGATGAGGTGACGTTAAAACAATAAATTCAATAAGATAATAAGAACTCTTGCCAAGTTCATAGTCGGACTACTTAATGTAGTGATGACATATAAAACCCTTATGGGAACTCGTAAGTATAATGATAGTAACTTAGCTCGATATCGTATCGACGAGTAAGGTGACTGACCTTGAGGCATACGAGCAACAGCGCGATGATGCTTTATATGCTGAAGATCAGCGGGTAATTCGATGGAGTACCCTACTGGAGACCCGGAAGAGGTTCCAGCAGATAAGGAAAATCCTGTTAGGATGAGGAGCTTACCCATGGGTAATGAGGGTCGCAGCCAGAATGACTGTGATGATTAAGATATGGTGCTCAGAAAAGTGAGTATAAAGAACTGATATATTATTAAGAGATCTGAAGATGCATGTTGAATTCATAGCCGGACTACCAGACGTAGTAACAGCGAGAAAGAAGGATTGGAAGAATTACTTGAGATCTTATACGGAAATAGATGAGAATCCTTAGAGATTTTCATCTTAACAAAGAAAGAGCTAGAGGGATGTATGATTATCAAAGACAGTGATATAGGGCGAGGAGCAGAGTCCCTAGGAATAGTTGAGAAGGAGGCAGTAAGTGCCATATCATTTGATAAATGAATTAGTATGAATATGGTCAGTAATAATTCGCCATGAGAAGGCAGGTGTCGTAGGTTGTAAATTATGGAACCAAATTGAGGTTAATAAGGTGGTTTTATTAAGGAAAATGTTCATTTTATGAATGAATCATTTAGAAAGTAAAGACATTGGGAAGTAATAGAATGATTGGGTAAAAGTTATATAAGGAAGTAGTAAGCAAGACAATGATCTCAGAACCTACCGGAAGATAAGACCAGTGAGTCAAGATGAACTCGTAATGAGACTACTGCCAGAGACTGAGTATAGAGTTAATTCAACTCAGTTAAATGATGAACCAGAAACGTTATATGCATGTGATTCAGAGGAATATTAAATTCCTTCTTCTCTTTGAATGGATTATAGTAGTTACCTTAAGTTTACTCCGACACGGAATTATAATAGATCAAGTAATACGATCAGCAGTTAAAGAGAAAAATGTGAGAAAATCTTCCTGGAGCTAAAAGGTGAAATTGGTAATGACCAAGAGCTGGCATTGCTTAATGGAAAAAGGAGACTTTGTGCTTCCAATGACGCTTCGCATAAAGGGTTAGGTAGACCGACATTTGGTAGTATTGAATATCAGGACGTTGTGACAGGTTTCAGTTTGAAATTATTGATTCCCTTCTAAGGGATGGATATAATTGATTCCTCTCCAGTGGGTAAACTTCCAATCCGATGATGATTATTTCGTTAACTATGACTGCTTATGATTCCACCTGCTTGGAGGTTCATAGAACTATTCTTCAGGTTTCGAAACTGGTCTCCTTGATGTTACCAGTAGGTGGGTAGATTGATCAAAATTTCCCTGAGTCTGGAAAGGAATTCGGTGAATTTTGGCAAACCTTGTCTTTCTGATAATCAGAGAATGTCATGGAAGAGAGTAGAAACTGGAGCAAACCCTGTGATTTGGGTAAGGTTGCTATAAAATGGGTTAGTAAACGGACCCTGAGCATTACAATCGACGGTAGTGATAATATGATGAAGTGAGATTGGACGAAAACAGGAAATGTAAGTAAGAAACTAGCCGGACGGAGAAACTCCGGGATTGACTTAAGTGAAAAGGCTGTTATGCCAGGAATGGTAAGCTTGCGTGGCACGCGGGATTGATAAGAATAGTTGAAAAGATAAAAGTGGAGGAAAGGTGACCGGAGACGGTGCCGAGTAGTCGATTAAGACTTATATGGAGTAAAGTTTTGGAAAGGTAGAAAGGTATCAAAGAAGAAGGCACTATGCCGGCAATTGCTAGAAAAGTAATGCTATTAGCCAACCCCTAAAATCATATATTTTTATTTTAGTGTGGCCAGTTGAGGCCAAGTCACAACGGACTATAAAGTGACTAGACCAGCAATGAAAAGACAAAGCAGGGTTGCTTCTAAGTAAGCACCGACTGCAAGGGCTTCTGATATAAAGGAAATATTAATGAGATTGTAGGAGTCTTCTACTAAACCCTTTGCAACCCATGTTTTGATGGGGAATTTACTAGACCTTTTTGGGATGGGGTAACCCGTACTAAAGTGACTCATGTGTATATGGTTGTCCAAGATTTTGAGTAAAATGGGAGTATAGTGACTTGAGATGCATGATGTTAGGGTATCATGAATACCATGAACATATTACGACTAAGGGAAGTAAACAACGAAGGTTTATGAAGAGAGTATAGAAATGGTCAGAGATGGATCAGTATGCTGTAGAAATTTTGTCTAAGGCAAGTACATTTGAGAAGAACGACAAGTACTAATAGATTCACGTTGAACTCGACCAATATTTTCCAAAACATCCTTGCTGCCATTACCAAGTTCTGTAAGAGAGGAGATAGGCATACGTTGCCTTTTTGGAAGGCCAAATAGGCTGACAACTATCTGAAAGAAGAGGGTGGCATTAAGCCACCGATCGATTATCAAATGAGAATGATTGAAAAGAGACCTTTATTAAGGATACATGATCTGATTGCCAATTATAAGATGCAAGAATTCATTGACAGTTGAATTAAGGATAGGATATCAATGAATTAAGACAAACCCTGGGGAATGCACAAGGGGTGGCATTAACCCTAATAACGACATTATGACTTCAGATGATATGAGCTGGACTTGCTAAGGCAACAATGACCGGTAAGGATTATTAGGAAAAAAAAAAAAAAGAGTTCTGGAAAGAACATAGATAGAATTATTATAGTATTGATCAATGACATTTTGATATACCCTGTACCCAGAAAATACAGGAGGAAGGATGAGGATGACCTATGAAACCTTACAAGGAAAAAGGTAATATTCCGAACTTCAAAATGGAAGTTTGGTAAGGAATGTATGACATAGTAACAGTAATGCCAGATGAGGCATGTATGAGACCATGAGGAAGTATGGATTGAACCTATAAAGGTTGAGATTATCCTAAGATAAGGAAAGAACTAAGAAGAGAAGTATCCTAAGTAGGATGGGGAATAAACGTGATAAAGTTCCCACGAGTAGGTGGAAGCAATGACTTATGGAGAAAGACTGTTAAATATATTTTTCTTCATCAGCAGAGCTTAAGGGAGAATGCTTTCACCCAAAAATGATGGGAATGAGGTAGAAATGTTTGAATTGGAATATATCCAAGGAACAAGGATTACCAGAAATTATTATTATCAGGAAAGGCCAATGAGGTGGCCGACAGTTTAAGTATAAAGGAATAATTATAAATGTTCATACCGAAGAAACAAAATGATATTTGGAAAGACCTTGAAGGTCATATTGGAGTGGAGGAAGTTACATTCCTTTTGATGATTGTGCAAGAATCGAAGGTAATAATAGTTTAAGTAAAGATTCGATTCCTGATGGAGTCTTAAGCATATTACGTACCTTAGAAGGTCCCGTTTTGAGGCAAACCAGGACCATGGTACAAAATTGATGAAGTAAACCGTTAAGTTTCCAGTCTTTTATGGAAGATGCATAAGTGATAGTTTCATCAACCGGACCTAGCTGCGATACTTGAAACTCTTCTGCAATTCTATCTACTTCATGTTATATCTACATCAAGTTCAGGAAGTGTTTCGTATGGATAAGGAATAGTGATCACTTTGTCTCCCTAAGGGATTTGAAACCCGTAGGGTTAGCTATTAATGCACTACGTAAACAACAAGCGATGGTGATTCTTCTAAGAAAGTAGATGACAATGTAAAGATAAAGACAGTGCTGCCATTGATTAACTAAATGGCATGTTGATGAATGACAAACAAGTTTATGTTAGTGTACTTCTGCGCAAACAAGATAGAGAATATGAGGTTGATGATTCATGATGTTAAAGATATTCCCATGGAAAGAATTAATGAGATTTGGAGGGAAGGGCGGTTGAGCCCGAGACTTATTGGGCCACCTGAGAGTTTAAAATGTTCGGACGGTGGTATTCGAGCCAACCTTACCACCAAAATTATAGCACGGTAATAACGGGTTTTCATGTGGCCAGGCTACGCCAGTAAAATGCAAATGTTCAACAGATGATAGGAGTACAAGAATGTAGATATACGACCTGGTCCGACTTACGAAAGACAACCTGTGGAAAACCATGGATAGAAAAGAACAAGTAATGAGAAACAAGGTTGGCAGAAGTAGATTATATGAATCTAAGTTAAAGGAATCGGGCCAGATTCATTTCGGAAAGTTTAAATTGAAATAACGTGATGATTATAGAGTAAATGAGACGGAATACCGATAAGGAGGTACCAAGTGCAAAAAGGTGTCTCAATAAAGAGGTGAAGGTGAAAGTAAATAATAGAAGTAAATAAGAATCAGATAATAAGAAGGATGTGATTGATAAAGAAAAGGCTGGGGAAGCAACTATGGAATGAGAAGCAAGGAGTGTTATGAATGGGTTTTCTAATGAATTCTCAGGATGACAACCTGATAGTGTCAATACTATAGTTATGAAAAAGCTAGTAACATGATATGGGATGTCAGTAATAATGATGCCAAGTGAGAAACCTAAGATTTAACCTGAAAGGTTGAAGGATTTCCCGAATGTGAGTATCGCTAAGATTGAACAAGAGTATTTGTCCATAGAATAATGGACAAAGCAGCAAGATATGTTGACACGTGAGATTGCGATCAAATAGTATTGGATATAATTATGATTAATTTCTTCTTTGATAAACCTCTATAGTTCAGAGGTAAATTCTGAGTATGATATTCTACAATCAAGAAAGCTTTCTATAATCCTTTAGAACTCTTTTCTCTTCTTCTCTCTTATTCATCTTCTTTATGAATTGAGAAGAACAACCATTTTTGGAGGGGAGGTACTGCTACGTGACTATCTGTCTATGTGATAGAAGTCTAAGTGGAATGCTATGACTTGTTTAATTGCTTGTCAAGTACTAAAGGCTGGCCCCCTTCTGTACTAACTATGCAATATAACAAATGTTCAATTGATCATAGTGATCTCTCAACAAATCTTTCCACTTCTCTATATTGATCTAGATTGCGAAGATTAAAGCGATCAGGAAATGCACAGTACGAGCGAGGTTACCTCCGAATCGTAGGGTGATAGTGATACCAATGTTACTGCAGGTATCAATAAGGATAAGACTGAGTAAAAGTATAACCCGGATAGTGAGTTGTACGAAAAGTAGCAACGTTGATGGAAAAAGGATAAAGTATGAATTGTAGCACTAGAAGATGTGCTGAGGAAGGGTAGAACGAATAAGAATTGACCGGGAAGCTAAAGAGTGAACGACAGGCAAACGACTCTTTGCTTCCTACCTGATTCCGGGACGGAATCCTTTTAAGGAGGGGAGACTGTAAGAACCCCAAATTTTGGATATAATTAAAACTTTTATTAAGTAATGATAAAATGAGGAACAATGATTCCAACAACAAGGTCACCAGCTCTAATGAATGGTGGTTTCAAAGAACAATGATTGTAATGAATGGATATTGCTTTGGACAATGATCCTGATGCATTGGTATATTGTCAGAATAGAGTAATTCGATGGTTGAGGACCTAGATAAGAATAATCTACCATCCAGGAAGGAGCTAATGGATCCTTGAAGAGAAATGAATACGTGCATAGTATTTCCCGTACGTGCATAGTATTTCCCGTACGTGCATAGTGTTTCCTGTACGTGCATAGTAATTTGGTGGATGAATAGTGACTTTGTAAGTTGGAAAACTTTTCACGCCACCCTATGTACGGGACGTGTTATGGATGTTTCGAAGTCATATTAGTAATACGCGGAGGAAATAAGTGAATGCAGAGACGATCGGAATTCAGAAATTCCAAATTCTTTTTCGGTACAATATTTGACCGAACCGTAAAGAGCCTATCAATACGATCAAGACAAGAGTATTATAATGTTAAGGATTCAAGGATTTTATTTATTAAGTATGATTTGAGGATTTAGAATGAAAACCTTTGAGTTAGAATAACAAGTGTTCTAGAAATCGCTAGAACTTTATAACAAGATTAAGCGATCAAGCAAACGCGAAAGAAATTACGGATTAAATACGTAACGAGATAAAAAAAAACCCTACTTGATCAGCTGGGGTTATATATAAGAATATTTGGTGGAAATGAAATGAAGAAAAGAAATGAGAAAGGAAGTAATGAGGTGGATGGACAAGAAGAAAACAACAAGGCTTCACATCATCAATTTTTCTAACACACCATAAACCTTTGACACTTGTATTAAGAGGAGTATTAGCAGCTATACCCACTTATACATATCACAAATATCATTTGACAACTAGCCAAGCAAACACCACCTCTCCCCCATTTTTCCAGCAGTTGCATTTTCCAGGGCAGGGGTCTTTGCCATTTTTTTTCACCTAGATCTACTCATCTAAAAATCATGAAAAAATTCATGGAGCTTCTACACATCAAGGTGAAGTTGGGGATTTAATTTCATAATTTTTGAAGATCGTTTGGATGGGTAAATAAATTCGAGAAGTTCACTGTTTTTCCCCCAAAACCAAGGCACTTCGAATTTTGGAGTTTTAAGATTTCAAAATCCACCTTCCAACCATTGTTTGATCTCCAAATTTTTATGGTGAGTCCTATATTTCATAAAAATGATCTCCTAGAAATCTTAGCTTCAAACTCCATGTTTTCCATTTTCAAATAAATCCTCAAAGATGAGGGTGAATAGTGTTTTCAAGAAACTAACTTTGATTTCTTGGTTTCTTTGGATGATTTAAGCTTTGTTAAAGCCATACAAGGACTATATAAGGGTTATTATAGCTTGTACACTCTCCAAGGAAGGTATAATTCTTAAGAACCCAAGATCTTACTTTGAGTTTTATATATGTTCTTGATGGTTTTAGATTAGTTAAGATTATGGTGTTGTTATATGCATAAAAGCATGATTATGTAGTTAGTAGTGATGATTTAAGAGTTTTGATGATTATGATGGTTAATTGAAACCTTCTTGGACTGGTTAAGATGAAAACCATGTATAGTATGCCCGGTGTGGCTTGGATTGATTGTTATGAATTTTAGAACGTTCGATTTATAGCCGTCGTAATGCCGAATTTTCGTTAGACTATTAAACACCGAGCATCACAGTAGCTATAACTCCCTGTACAGCTTCATTTTCTGCCATGATAGGATAGATTATGTTTCAAGCTTCGTTTTGATATAAAGATCGCATGAAACGGACTTACGGTTTAGGATTTATGACCAAATTACTAAAAGTAGTTCGAATCCGTAAACGAAAGTTCGTAACTGTAATTGAACCCTCGTAAACTATGTAACGTCATGGCGAATCTTGGTAAATAAATACTAGAGGTAAAAAGGAAGGCGTGAAAGAAAACCGTATGTCAAAAAGATCATTTTTTTGATTTATTAAAAATGTTCGAGTCGAGGTTAAACGCGAACGAACCCCTAAAAGACGACTCTTTTATAACTTCGGTAAAACACTTAGAAAACGGGCGATAAAACTCGGAGTATAATATTGGTTCGTAACGATCAACCTTAGAACTCATATGACTTAAGTATGTCCCAAGTATAAATGCAATGACATGTCGTATTAACGAACGAATGTCGGGTCGGATCAGTGATAAAAGTAATCCACAAAAAGGGGTATAACGAGATAACTCGAGAACGTGTTTCGAATTAAGTATAACTTAACTTTTAATATGTTAAGTGATTAATCCCGAATGCCTTGGCTATTTATAGATCACCAAGCTGAACCGGGACCCGCTACCACTACCCCTTACCGTACTCGACTACCAGGCAAGTTTCAATTCCCTTCTTTTAGGCTGTTGTTGTGATTGAATAAATATATATATATATGCTGATATACATATGCCATTGCATGCATGCCTACTTTCAAGTTGAAGTGATATACTTGTTCCCTGAATGTTATTGTTGGCGTATAAGCTAGATAGTTATATATCAGTTATAAGCCGATTATTGTAAGACCCTCATAGAAGGGCGTATACATCTTATTAATCAAAAATAGACCGGGAGTCAATATTCCTTGATATATCGAGATTACCTCGGAGGAAAATATTTAAGTAAATATTTTCTATTATTTGGGCGACGAATATTATTTGAATATTCGTTCGAGACTAATTATTTTAACGATCCTTACTTCAAATAATTATTTGAACGTAATCATTCGACGAATAATATTCGTCAATATTCATTCGGAGTCGAATTGATTATCGATTATTATTTCGAATACTCTTCTAAAGATGAGACTACTAAATGAATATTATGTGGACATTCATTTAGAATATTATTTCATTAAATAAATATTACTTTTGAAAATTCATTTAAGGTATTAAGTACTTGATGAATATTATCTTCAATATTCATCTGAAGCTTGATTTACTTATCGAATATTATATCGAATATTCCTTTAAAGCTTGGATTACTAAATGAATATTACTTGATATTCATTTAGGATATTATTTATTAAATGAATATTACTTTATTGATATTCATTTAAATTCCTAATTAATTATGAATATTATTTTGAATATTCATCCAGGGTTCTATTTAATCATCGAATATTATTTTAAATATTTTAAATATTCCTTTCAGGTCTTATTGATTAATGAATATTATTTGGAATATTCATTTGAATATTTAATTATGCGATAAATATTCTCTCGATATTTCTTCAAGAATTATTTGAAAAATACTCTGATTAAAGATATTCTTTCATATTCCTGAATATTCTTTAAATATTTTTAATTCAATAAATATTCTCTGAATATTTATTCCATACTTAGAATAACCTCAATAAGGTTTATCTTCTTCGATTATTACGAAAAATATTTCGGAGTCATATTATTATTAATCCTATATCAAGGAAGGTTCTCAGACATCATTCTTATTTGAGTCTACCTCCTTAATAATAAGGGAACCTTACTTGGAAAATGTTATTTATCTTGTCGACTTCCCGGTCATAAAGTATTCCCTTCACTCGCAACTCGGGTGCTGTTGACTTATTAAGTCGTTGCTTACTTTCTCATCTTTCGAGGGGTAAGATCACTGGAACAAGTTGATATCCGTTACCAAGTAATAGCTTGGGAGTTATTGGTAAATTTTCCTTTCCAACTAGATACGACTACTTTGTGGAGTCTTATCAACAAGTATTATACTTGGGGAAAGGGGGACGAACGTTACATTCAGAATCATGAATTCTATTTGAACTAGGAGTCGTGTAAGAGGCCGAGTAGCGCCGGTCCATCCCCTTTGGCCCAATCGTTGGCCGGGGAGAGCTAGTAAGGCGGTACACAAGTAAAGCCGTCAGTTCTTCCTTCTACCGGTAGTAAATCTAAATTGAGCTGTACGATCTCGACTGATCATCAAGATTGGAACAGCGGGCGCGGTGAATACTCCATCATTGGTTCATCATCCAAATTTATTTATTTCCTGCAACATGATTACTGTTGGCAGAGTTGGAAAAGGGTCATAACTGGAATTGCAACCTTTTCTTGCAAGTTCCTCTTCTTAATAACAATAAGAATATCTCGCTTACTTTGATGTAGCAGATATTTCTACAAACAAATACTTTAAGTTACCTTGTAACTTCATCGTTCATATTATACTGGCATCATTTCCGTAAAGGCATGGCATATGGTTTGAAAGATACTTTTGAACTGTTATACATTATCGTTCAGTCATATATTATTGTTGGTGGGCTATTGCTCACCCTTGCTTTATTATTATATCACAACAACAGCTAGACCAGATGACTCGCACAAGGCGCACTCGACGCGGGCGAGGACGATGAGACTACCAGAGCTGAAGAAGAAGCTATTGGTAGGGTATATTTATTCTTTCAGTACCAAGAATATGGTCTAGTATGCCTTATGTAAATGGATGGCAAAGAGTATGTATTTATATTGAAATTCTTTTGGATTGTAAGAACTCATAATGTGATTAATAAAAATTTGAGTGTTACTCTGATTTCATCTCTGGGACTATAACGGGTGTGTTTTATATTATTGTGTTGGGTTATAGAGACGTAATTTATTTTATGTTAAGGAAAGTTCAAGTGTTGTGGACAGAATTGGAAACCGTAACCACCGGATCCCGGACCCCGGATCTGGGGGTGTTACAACCAAGCTGCCACCTAGGAATTGACAACTCCCAGAGGTGCTTTTTCTATCTACAACACTTCCTGCATAATCTGAATCTGTATATCCAACAAGATTAAAACCAGAATCTTTAGGGTACCAAATTCCCAAGTTAGGAGTACCCTTAAGATATCTCAAGATTCGTTTTACAGCAATGAGATGCACATCTCTAGGATCCGCTTGGAACCTTGCACACAAGCATGTAGCATGCATAATATCAGGTCTACTTGCAGTGAGGTAAAGTAATGAGCCTATCATACCTCTGTAGCTTGTGATATCTACCTTGGCAGAATTTTCACATGCTCCAAACTTAACAGCTGTAGATGATGGTGTTCTTGCTGAAGAAGAGTCCTCCATCTGATACTTCTTGAGGAGCTCTTTGACATACTTGGATTGACAGATAAATATTCCATCTGTCCTTTGACTGATTTGCAATCCAAGAAAGAACTTCAGCTCACCCATCATGCTCATTTCAAATTTACCCTGCATTAACTTAGCAAATTTCTTGCACAAAAGATCGTTAGTAGACCCAAATATTATATCATCCACATAGACTTGGACTAATATAGTATCATTCTTATGTTTCTTAGTGAAGAGAGTTTTGTCTATGACACCTCTAACAAAATCATTTTCAAGTAAAAATTCAGAGAGAGTGTCATACCATTTCCTTGGTGCTTGCTTAAGACCATAGACAGCTTTGAAAAGGAAGTAGACATAGTCAATTAGATCTGGATCTTCAAAGCCAGGGGGCTGTTCTACATAGACCTCTCATCTAGCTTGCCATTTAAGAAAGCACTCTTGACATCCATTTGATAAACTTTAAAGTTTGAGAATGCAGCAAATGCCAAGAATATTCTTATGGCCTCAAGTCTAGCCACTGGAGCATAGGTCTCATCATAGTCGATGCCTTCAGATTGTAAGTAACCTTTTGCTACCAGTCTTGCTTTATTTCTCGTCACTGTACCATCTTCATCAAGTTTGTTCCTGAATACCCACCTGGTGCCAACTACTGGTCTGTCTGTAGGTCTGGGTACCAGCTTCCAAACTTCTTGTTGTTTAAATTGATTGAGTTCATCTTGCATTGCAATCACCCAATCAGGATCAGAGATAGCTTCTTCAGTTTTCTTAGGTTCCATTTCAGATAGGAACCCTGAGTAATTACATTGATTCTGAAAAGCTCTTCTAGTCTTCACACCAACAACTGGATCACCAATGATTAGCTCAAAAGGATGAGCTCTATTCCAAACAGTCTGTCTGGGAAGATTAGATCTTGATGATTCGCCTTGATTTTCATTGTGATGTTGTGTGTGACCAGTTGACCCTTGATTATCTCCCCCTGAGTTGTTGCTGGGTTGACTAGATGATTGTTTAGAGGAGTCAGGGGTATTTTGACTACTATCATTGCTTTCATCACCATCACCCTGATCATCATCATTGTTGTCATTAGCATCAGCAAAAATCTCAGGTGCATTGTCATCATCTGAATCTGTATCTGTCATGTCATCGAAAGATAGCTTTTCAGATGGATCCTTAGTTTGGATACTAGGGAGTTTAGTGTCATCAAATGTTACATTGACACTTTCCATCATCTTCTGTTCATCAATCACATACACCCTGTATGATCTCATTGAGTAGCCAATAAAAATTGCTTCAAATGCTTTGGTTTCGAATTTGCCACCTTGATCATCACCTTCTTTAAGCACAAAGCACTTTACCCCAAATACATGAAAGTATTTGAGTGAAGGTTTCTTATCAGCCATGATTTCATAGGGTGTCTTCATTTGATCTTTATTGATTAGAGTTCGATTCTGGGTATAGCACGCAGTATTGATGGCTTCAGCCCAAAAGTACAATGGAAGCCTTGATTCACTTAGCATAGTACGTGCAGCTTCAATCAAGGTTCTATTCTTTCTTTCCACTACCCCATTTTGCTGAGGAGTTCTTGGAGCTGAATATTGTCTGGTTATACCCTTCTCAATGCAAAAGTCATTTAGAACTGCATTCTTGAATTCAGTTCCATTGTCTGATCTTATAGCTCTCACTGGATACGTAGAATCTCGATCAATTAACTTGATGTGATCAATCACCAGTTGTGGAGTCTCATCTTTAGAATTCAAGAACAGGACCCAAGTGTATTTTGAGAAATCATCAACTATCACAAGAGCATATCTCTTTCTTGACATGGACATCACATTAACTGGACCAAACAAATCCATATGAAGTAATTGTAATGGTTCAGTTATTGAAGATGTGTCAGTGCTCCTGTGACTTGCTCTCTTTAGCTTGCCCTTTTGACATGCATCACACAGTCCTTCTTGAGTGAATTCCATTGAAGGCAAACCTCTCACCAATTCTCTTTTGACTAGAGAATTCATTGTTTTGAAATTGAGGTGAGTAAGTTTCTTGTGCCATAGCCAACTCTCGTCATTAGATGCTTTAGTGTAGAAGCAAGTGACTTCTTCAGTGCTTCCTGAGTTCATATTGGCTACGTACAGATTTCCTTTTCTAACTCCTGTCAGTTGTGGCTTTTCATGTCTCTTGTGTGAAATCAGGCAATTCTTCTTGTTGAAATGAACTTCATAACCTTTATCACAGAATTGACTAACACTGAGCAAATTGTGCTCAAGTCCTTTCACAAAAGAAACTTCATCAATGATAACATTTCCAGCTTCAAGTCTGCCATATCCATCAGTTCTACCTTTTCTGTTATCTCCAAAGGTCACTCGTTCAACCTGCTCAACACCCTGCAATGACAAACGGATTAAACTTTCTTCGGAACCCAAATTTGATTGGGTCCAGAGTACTTAAAAAATTGGCCTTTGTTGGGCAAAACAACATTCTTTATTTTAACAACAGCTTTATCATTATTCAACAAACATTTCACTTTATAAACAGATTTGACAGTCTTTTGTTTCAGTTTAGATATCCATGTTTGTTTAGTAACAATATCATTGACTGGACATTTGACTTTGTAAACAGCCTTCATAAAACTTTGTTTAGACTTTGGTACAAATGTCTCTCTCCTACCATAAGGAGGACTAGCAGTCTTTGATCTAACATTATTCCTGTTCATATGTTGTCGAGGAGCAGTCTTATTATCACATGCATGATTACCATTAAAGTAAGCAGACATCACATTAAAGGCACAAGACATACAGTTGACAACACCACATGCTTTATGATTAGAATCAATGATTGACATGTTATTTATGTTAGACATGTTATTGTTCTGCTTCAACTTGTTACTACCTAATCCAGTCTTAGAAAAGCTAGCTGATTCAACAACTTTGACTGGAACTTTAGGTACATCTTTCTTGGATGAAACATTCGTTGTGTTAACGTCCTCAACTGATTTAGCCTTAACAAATACTGTGACATTTTTCTTGGATGACACATTCTTTGTATTATAGTTCTTAGCAGTTTTACAATTTCTCACATGGCTATACATTACAGCATCTAGGGAATCCAATAGAATGAGTCTCAAATTTTTATCCAATCCAGCTTCCTCCTTATCTTCAGAGGTATAGTTCTTAGGGTCCTTTGGATAGGATTTGGCAGGGACTGTTACAGTTCCATTTACAACTGTTTCAGTATCATGTTGCATGGGAGTTACTGGTCCATTTTCCAAAACCCACAAAAATCTTGGGTTTGCTACATCAAGAAATAACTCCATTTTATTTTTCCACATATCATAATTATCTTTATTAAAGATAGGAATTTTAACATTGTCTTTGGCTGACATGATGAATTTTTAAGAGAGTTAAAAATTCGAGGTTGATTTTTGATTGAGTAAAAATAGGATCTTGATTTGTATATCAATCAAATGGCTCTGATACCAATTGTTAGGTCCAATAAGATTGTAGAAGGGGGGGTTGAATACAATCTATGTAATTTTCTCGAAATTTGTTCTTTGAATAAAATTTATTTTAAACAAATTTTGTGCGGAATAATATAACACAGAATTCAAGTTGAATATATCAATATATTAACTTGAGGGGTGTTACAAATTAATACCAAGAGATTAATAACTAGTTAGAAAATTCGACATGAACTTTTCTAATTTTGCTAATTAAAATCAAGATATCAAGATATAAACTAGGAAACTTAATTCGCTAGTAGTACAAGAGTAATCAATAAACAAGTTCCAGCGGATCAGATATTACAATAGGCTTGAACTGAATTTATTGTGTGAATTAAAGCTTGAGCACTTGTGTGTAGATGATGAGAGTGTTTTATGTTCTTGGTTCTCTTTTTTTCTTCTTGTTTCTTCCTTCTGTTCTTCTGTCCAAGTGTTTGTTTTTATACAAAAACAAAACATTTCCTTCTGTCCAACTGCTACACATTGACACGGTGATAGTATAGATGCCACGCTGATAGTATAACTGACACGGTGATAGTATAGCAGCCTAGGGATAGTAGAACTCATTCCCTTAAAATAGTATGGATTTACTTAGAAATAATATACATTTACCTAGAAATAGTTTACTTAAAAACTTAGGTAATAGTATAAATATTTCGGTAATAGTATAACTGGCACGGTGATAGTATAGTTTAAATATTTCGGTAATAGTATAGTATATTATTACTTGATCAGTAATAATATCTATAATACTTCAGAAATAATATACTACTAATTCCAGAAATAATATAACCTCGGTAATAGTATAAATTTGGGGATAGTATAGTATACTATTACTGATGCAGTAATAGTATCTATATTATTCCAGAAATAGTATACCACTTATTTCAGAAATAGTATAACTGAATTTCCAGAAATAGTTCAACTGAAATTCAGAAATAGTATAACCAAAATTCTCCGAAATAGTATAATCCATATATTATTACTGATTGAATAAATCAGAGATTAATTAACTTAATTAATTAATTAAATAAATTAATTCGAATTGAATTAATTTGTTTAATTAAATTAATAATATAGTTAATTAATAATTGACTTACTCCTTGTGAATCACTGTAAATTTTGAGAAACTTCCACTGGATAATTGTTGACGTTCGATGTACTGTCTGGTTCATGAACGACTAACTCCAATATCTGTTCTTCAATTTGACTCTCAGTTGTGATCCACATACTTTCTTAGCACTCTTTAATAACTCCTGTACTGATGCTGTCTTCACGGTAATCTCTGTCACTTTAAACGAATCCAATTTCTTCAATGCTGAACTGGGGCATGATCAGTAAACTGACTCTTCTTCCAGTGTAAAACATCAAAACTATAGATTGACTTTCTTCTTTCTTCTGGCATATAGTACTTTGTGAGATTCCTGAGACAGTGAGCATTAATTACTTATTACAATCTAATTTAAGTTGAGTCGAATCCTCGAACTACAAATAGGCTGTGTCATATGCCTTTCAGGAGTCTCAGAAAATGAAGAAAGCCCACAACAAAATCAGGAGAGCATGGATCAAGGGGGAGGATCACATGCTGACAGAAGTCATTTGCCTTCTGCTAGGCAATGGACTAAATCACATACACTTGATTTGATAATTGGTGATCCAGATGCAAAAGTGAGAACAAGAAGTGCCACTGCAAGTGAATGTTTGTTTCATGCATTCTTGTCTAAGAATGAACCAAAGAAAGTGGAAGAAGCTCTTCATGATGCTGACTGGATAACAGCAATGCAGGAAGAGTTGAATGAATTTGAAATGAATGAAGTTTGGACCATTGTACCAAGGCCAAAGAACAGATCTATTGTTGGTACTAAATGGGTTTTCAGAAATAAGACTGACAGTGAAGATGTTATCACAAGGAACAAGGCTAGACTGGTAGCAAAAGGCTATTCACAGCAGGAAGGAATAGACTATGATGAAACATTTGTCCCAGTTGCAAGATTGGAGGCATTCAGAATTTTTCTAGCATATGCCTCTCACAAGAAATTCAAAGTGTTCCAGATGGATGTGGAAAAGTGCTTTTCTGAATGGGAAGCTTGAAGAAGAAGTGTTTGTTGAACAACCACCAGGATTTGTGGACCCAAAATATCCAGACCATGTCTATAGGCTGGATAAAGCACTCTACGGACTTAAGCAAGCACCAAGGGCATGGTATGAAACTCTGGCTCAATTTCTCTTAGAAAGTGGATTCAACGGAGGTACTATTGACAAAACTCTGTTTTATTTCAAATCTGGGAGTGACTTGCTTTTAGTTCAGATATATGTTGATGACATTATCTTTGGGTCTACTAATGATAAACTCTGTAAGAAGTTTGCCAAGCTCATGCAGTCTAGATATCAAATGAGCATGATGGGAGAGCTTAGTTATTTTCTAGGCCTACAGGTGAGACAAACAGATGATGGTATCTTCATTAATCAAGCAAAATATACCAGAAATCTTCTCAAGAAATTTGGTATGCTTGACTGTTCATCTGCATCAACTCCCATGGCAACAACAACTAAATTGGACAAAGACACGGGAGTTTCAGTGGATATGACAAACTACAGGGGCATGATAGGATCTCTTCTTTACTTGATAGCTAGTAGGCCTGACATCATGTATGCAACCTGTCTTTGTGCAAGATTTCAGGCAGATCCTAGAGAGCCACATCTGACAGCTATGAAAAGAATCTTCAAGTATCTCAAGGGCACCATATCATTAGGTCTGTGGTACCCCAGAGAATCAGATTTCAAGCTACTTGGGTATTCTGATGCAGACTTTGCAGGCTGCAAGATAGACAGAAAGAGCACTAGTGGATGTTGTCAATTTCTTGGTGACAGACTTGTCTCTTGGTACAGCAAGAAACAGAAATCAATTTCTATATCTACAGCTGAAGCAGAGTATATTGCAGCTGGTAGCTGTTGTGCACATATCTTGTGGATGAAGAATCAATTGCTGGATTATGGATTGAGGTACAGTAAGATTCCTATTTACTGTGATAATCAAAGTGCTATTGTTATGACAAATAATCCAGTACAACATTCAAAGACCAAGCACATCAGCATAAGGTACCATTTCATCAGAGAACATGGGAAGAAGGGAATATTGAACTACATTTTGTGTCTACAGAACAACAGCTTGCAGATATCTTCACCAAACCATTGAGTGAAGCTACATTTACAAGACTGGTCAATGAACTAGGAATGGTCTCTGGTTTTGACTAGGAATGTTGGTTAGATTCAAACTTTACTTATGTAATGTGTTGCTCATATTTCCTTGATTTGTTAAGTGCTAAGTGATCTCTGTTGATTAAACTCTGTTATGCATACTCTGTTAACATGTTTTTCTTTAAACACTGTCAAACTCTGTCAAACTCTGTTAAATTCTGTCAGCATGCCTGTATGTCATACACTGTTAATAAGTTTGATAAACTCTATGAATTCTGAGTTGATTATTGTCTGAATGGAAACACCAATGAAGAAATATGTATGAAGCATGATTCTTAGCAATTAATCATGAATCTTTCTGAGTTATTGTGATTTAATCTTAGATTGTGCAGAAAGTTAACACAGCATGATACTGGTTCATATTTATAGCATCTCTTAGTTTATTTTGTCCTAAACTCTGAGTCTATAAATACTGTATGCATTGCCTCTCATGAATAACTATTGATGTTGATGAACTCTAAACTCTGTTAGTTATACTCTGGTAGATTAAAATGCTTACTGCAATACCCCCAAAGAAAATGTATATAGGTTGCTATACTCCTTTGAGATTATGTTGGTGACTAGGATGACCCAGGAACCTATTGGTATATAATATGGGCTAAAATTCTCTGATTTTTGGTGACTAGTCAAAGACTAGGATGACCCAGGAACTTATCAAAATGATAAGGGCTAAAATTTTTGAATTTTTGGTGACTGGCTCCAACCTCCAATTACTGGAATGAATAGAATAAAAATAATATATATATATATATATATATATATATATATTAGCAATAGAGGGGGTATAAAATAAATTAAATGTTATTGTATATAGATTGATTACTACAGAGTTTAGCTTTCATCATACAGTCAGTGTTTACTATTAGAGTTTGTGCATCCAGTATTTATTGATTTACTTTATGGATTTTATGAAAAATTAGATGTTCTAAAAATTGATTTGGAAAACTCGGCTACACACACACACATATTTTCACAACTGTGCAATTTTTGAAAGGGTTTCAGTGATAAAGTTGGAGAATTGACAAACGCTGTTGAATTGTGGTTAGTAAAGGTAAATTTTCATTTGGATGATTTGAAAATTTTGGAGTAAATAGTGCTTTTGACAAATGTTAATAAGTGTATTGTGTTAAAGTGTCTTGAAAATAGGAAAGAGAATACAGCGGTGATAATTGCTATTTTTACTGCGCAAGATTAATTGATCCACTGCATGTATGACACGTGTCCCACTCACTCATTATTGTGTCCCACTCACACATTAATCTAGAAACTGTTGAGTGTTTGAATACACAAACGATTGAGTTTTAATTTTTAATTACAACTCTAATTACTTTTATGTACAACGTTTCATCTTTACTTTCACCCACTCACTTTTACATCTCACAGTTCTCTCAGTTTTCACTTGCGCATTTTCGCAAACACTTTTCCTACATACACTTTTCATTGTGATTTCTTGCCCGTTTCTTGATTTAATGGCTTCTAAATCATTCACTGTTCTTGGTCTACGTTTTGTCCCTAACAATTATGCAGCCCCACTCAATAATGAACGTATTCCAGAAGCGTTTCATCTTATGCAGAATTTCTTAAGAGACTCAGAGATTGGACAAGCTCTGGTTGAACCTAGTACTCTCGCTGCATCTCAAATTGCCACTTTTTGGCGAAACTTAATCTATGTGGATGGAGAAGAGAATGGGACTCCAAACATCATCTTCACTCATGATGAACAAGAGTTTGTGATTACTCCACAAACTATCAGAGAAACGATGGGTTTTGATACACATACCTCTTATGCTTATGTTGGTGAGCCTCAATTGAGACAAATGCTACAGGAGATAGGCTACATGGATTCTCTTGAAAAGCTTGGCAGTGTAAAGAGGCCTAATCTCAGGAAGGAATGGAATTTTTTCTTCGATTGCATCACAAGAACATTCCAGAAAAAGGTCACTAACTGGGATGCTATTCCAATGGACAGTCTACAAATCGGGTATTCTCTACTTTATGGTAGTAATTTTGATTTTGGTAGATATGTTCTAATGAATCTAGGTGATAAACTATCAGAGTCTACTACAGTTTATTTTGCTCGATTTTGTCAAATGTTATTCACTACTAGTGTATCTGGTTTAGAGATTGTTGAAGCTGATGTGATTCAACCTTTTAGAGTCAACAAGAGAATATTCTCTGATATGACTAATAAAGATGCTGGTAAAGAAAATCTATCTGTCTTTGTTCTGCCACTTGCTTTGCAGAATTTTCTCAACCAACCTCAAGACCAACCACAACCAGAACCACAACCTGAACCACTAAACACTGATCATACTCAAACCTTAAACACTGAACCACCTACATCACCTACCCACACTGTACTTACTCAACAACCTGCAACCTCAAAACAAACCACAATCCCTGAACCACAACCTGCATCCACTCACAACACTCCATCACCAATCACAAACACTGCTCCAACCCAAAACCCTCAATCTCCAATCACAAAACAATCTTCACACACTCAACAACTAAACACTGAACCATCACAATCTCAACCACAACCACAGCCTAAAGCAAAAAGAGGCAGAGTAAAGCAATCAGCAGCAACTACTGAAAGACATGCAAGAGCTAAGAAGACAATAGAGAAACACACCAAAGCAAAACAGACATCTCGTGGAGCTGTTTATGCTAGAAGAAAGATTCAAAGAGCAAAAAGACCTAAATCACCCTCTGTGGTGGCAGAATCTAGTAAAGAGGATTCAGATGAAGTGCCTCTAGCTAAGAGGAGAAAACTAGTAATCTCTGATTCTGATGGTGAAAATGTTGAAGCTCCAGAGGTGGTTTCACAGCAAATACCTACTGTTGAGGCTGAAAAAGATATACATGCAGAGGTTGATATGCCTGCAGAGGTTGAAATACCTGCAGAGGTTGAAATGCCTGCAGAGGATAAAATGCCTGCAGATGCAGAGGTTGAAATGCCTGCAGAAGAGGATAATAGAGATGGCTTTTCTCCAATGGATGATACTCTTGATTCATTCATGCCATTCTCTGATCCTATCTCATCTATTTTTGCTCAATCTGAAGCAACTGGTGTAGCTGATCAACCTACAGTTGTCATTTCTGAAACTGTAGCATCACATACAGAGTTAATCTCAGATGCTCACCAGATTGTTGAAGGAGGTGATGAGGTTGATCAAGCAACCAAGGCCACTTCTCAGCCTATGCCTGTTGATGACACAAATGCAAACTCTGTTGCTGAGCCTGAGCAACATGAAGAAAATCTTGACAAGGCTGCAGAAGAAATTGCAGAAACTATGGCTGACAACGCTAAGCACAGTGTTTCACTTGAAGATGATGTAGAACATGCTAAAGCTGCAAGTGTTGAACTTGAAGGTGAAAGCAGTGCAAACTCTGATTCTTTTCTGAGTGCACCAGTGCAAACAGACAATAAACATACCTCTTTCGATCACCCTCGTAAGTCTCATGAAATTGAAAAAGCACAACTTGCAAAATTTGCTGCTGACTGGTACAAAGAGGATTGCATTTTTCCAAGAGGGAGAGCAGCTAATTTTGTTAAAAAAACTGCCAACACTATCTCCAATCCAGAGATTCTTTCTTGCTTAAAAGCAACTGTAGTTCAAGTTGTAACACCCCCAGATCCGGGGTCAAGGATCTGGTGGTTACGATCTTACATCCATTCATAATACTTGACTTGAGTCCACAATAAATAAATCACATGCTGTGACCCCACAATAATATCCACTCACACGCATAACAGTTATAGTCCCAGAGATGAAATTGAAATAAGTCTTACATTAAAGGGTTACGAATAAAAGTTATTACAATCCCAAAAGGATAACATCATAAGTTTAATAGTTTTGCCGTTGATTACATTAATTATACATATAGTTAAACAGGAAACAAAAGCTGTCTAACTAAGCTACCTCAGCAATGGCGTCTAGCATCTCAGCGGGGAGTCCGGTGGGTCGGGTAACCTGCTTGCGCCGAGTGCGCCTGACGCGAGCCATCTGTCCTAGCTGTTGTTGTGACATAATGTGAACAAAGCAAGGGTGAGCGAAAGCCCACCAACAATAATATATAATTGAACAAAAATATATAACAGTTCAAAAGTATCTTTCAAACCATATGCCATGCATTTACGGAAATGATGCCAGTATAATATGAACGATGAAGTTACAAGGTAACTTAAAGTATTTGTTTGTAGAAATCTGCTACATCAAAAGTAAGCGAGATATTCTCATTGTTATTAAGAAGAGGAACTTGCATGAAAAGGTTGCAATTCCAGTTATGAACACTTATCCAGCTCTGCCAACAGTAATCATGTTGCAGGAAATAAATAAGTTTGGATGATGAACCAATGATGGAGTATTCACCGCGCCCGCTGTTCCAATCTTGATGATCAGTCAAGATCGTACAGCTCAAATTAGATTTACTACCGGTAGAAGGAAGAACTGACGGCTTTACTTGTCTACCGCCTTACTAGCTCTCCCCGGCCAACGGTTGGGCCAAAGGGGATGGACCAGCGCTACTCGGCCTCTTACACGACTCCTAGTTCAAATAGAATTCATGATTCTGAATGTAACGTTCGTCCCCCTTTCCCCAAGTATAATACTTGTTGATAAGACTCTACAAGGTAGTCGTATCAAGTTGGAAAGGAAAATTCACCAATAACTTCCAAGCTGTGGCTTGGTATCGAATATCAACTTGTTCCAACAATCTTACCCCTCGAAAGATGAGAAGGTAAACAACGACTTAATATATCAACAGCACCCGAGTTGCGAGTGAATAGAATACTTTATGACCGGGAAGTCGACAAGATAAATAACATTTTCCAAGTAAGGTTCCATTATTATTATAGAGGTAGACTCAAAGAAGAATGATGTCTGAGAACCTTTCTTGATATAAGATTAATAATAATATGACTCCGAGATATTTTCAGTAATAATCAAAGAAGATAAACCTTATTGAGGTTATTCTAAGTATGAAATAAATATTCAGAGAATATTTATTGAATTAAAAATATTTAAAGAATATTTAAGCATATGAAAGGATATCTTTAATCAGAGTATTTTTCAAAATAATCCCTGGTGAAACCTCAGGAGAATATTTATTGAATAAATAAATATTTAAATGAATATTCAAAATAATATTCATTAATTAATAAGGCCTGAAAGGAATACTTAAGATAATATTCATAATTAATTAGGAATTTAAATGAATATTCGAAAAGTAATATTCATTTAATGAATAATATTCTAAATGAATATCAAGTAATATTCATTTAGTAATCCAAGCCCTAAAGGAATATTCGAGATAATATTCGATAAATAAATCAGGCTTCAGATGAATATTTAAAATAATATTCATCAAGTAATTAATATCTTAAATGAATTTTCAAAAGTAATATTTATTTAATAAAATAATATTCTAAATGAATATCCAAATAATATTCATTTAGTAGTCTCATCTTGAAAAGAATATTCGAAATAATAATCGATAATCAATTCGACTCTGAATGAATATTGAGAAATATTATTCGTCGAATGGTTACGTTCAAATAATTATTTGAAGTAAGGATCGTTAAATAAATAATCTGGAACGAATGTTCAAATAATATTCGTCGCCCAAATAATAGAAAATATTTACTTAAATATTTTCCTCCGAGGTAATCTCGATATGTCAAAAAATATTGACTCCCGGTCTATATTTGATGAATAAGATGTATACACCCTTCTCTGAGGGTCTTACAATAACCGGCTTATAATTGATACGATAGCTATCTAATTTATAAGCCAATAACAATCAGGGAACAAGCATAATGATATAACTTGAAAGTAGGCATGCATGCTATGGCATATGTATAACAGAAAACATATATATATATATTCAATCACAACAACAGCCTAAAAGAAGGGAATTGAAACTTGCCTTGTAGTCGAGTGCGGTAAGGGGTAGTGGTAGCGGGTCCCGGTTCAGCTTGGTGATCTATAAATAGCCAAGGCATTCGGAATTAATCACTTAACATCTTAAAAGTTAAGTTATACTTAAATCGAAACACGTTCTCGAGTTATCTCGTTATATCCCTTTTAGTGGATTCCTTTTTATCACTGATCCGACCCGACATTCGTTCGTTAATACGACATGTCACTGTACTTATACTTGGGACATACTTAAGTCATACGAGTTCTAAGGTCGATCGTTACAAACCAATATTATACTCCGAGTTTTATCGCCCGTTTTCTAAGTGTTTTACCGAAGTTATAAAAGAGTCGTCTTTTAGGGGTTCGTTCGCGTTTAACCTCGACTCGAACATTTTTAATAAATCGAAAAATGATCCTTTTGACATACGGTTTTCTTTCACACCTGCCTTTTTACCTCTAGTATTTATTTACTAAGATTCGCCATGACGTTACATAGTTTACGAGGGTTCAATTTCAGTTACGAACTTTCGTTTACGGATTCGAACTACTTTTAGTAATTTGGTCATAAATCCTAAACCGTAAGTCTGTTTCACGTGATCTTTATATCAAAACGAAGCTTAGAACATTACCTATCCTATCATGGCAGATAAAGTTTCTGGACAGTAGGTTTTTGACATGGAAAATGGCATACAAAACATGGTATTGTAAAATTGGACATTATAACGACTATAATACGAACGTTCCAAAAATCACAATCAACAACCCAAGCCACACCGGGCATCTAAACAACTTATACACATATTAAGCACCTCAACAAGTCCAGAATCCACTGATATTAGTATCAAAATCATCATGTTAAATCAAATCACTAAATCACTAACTAAGCATGCTTATAACATGAACATAATCATAACTACGCTAGATCCATCAAGAACATGCTTAAAACTCAAAGTAGATCTAGGGTTTTCAAGTCTTATACCTTCCTTGTAGTATGTACTAGCCTCACAAAGCTTGGTATTGCCCTTGGATAGCCTTAACTTAGTTAGGATTAACCATGAATACAAGAAAAACACGGATTAGTTCTTGAAAACACTATTCATCATCACCTTTGATGATTTATTTGAAAATGAAAGAAAGTGAATTTGAGGCTGAAATTTCTAGGGGATCTAAATTATGATATGTAGTACTTACCCTAAAAATTTGATGATCAAACAATGGTGGGAACCTCCTTTTCTAGCTCCTTGGCCGAAAGTTTGAAGAAAAAAAAGGAATGGAGAGTGTTTGCTTGGTTTCTTGCTTTTCTTTGGTCAATTATGCATAAAGTGAATTTGGATAGATAATATCTCATCCTAGTTGTGTTAGTGGAGTGTGATGTCATGGATGAGGCAATTTGGAGGGACAAGTGTTATGTTTTGGATGGTGGAAGGCTAAGTATTGGTTGGTTTTTCTAAGTACTACTTCCATCTCCAAGTATGCTAGTTACTTTATGCCACTTGGTTGCTAGATATTTATTCTAGTAGCTTGCACAAGACTCTTGCTTCCTCTGCTTGTTTCTGTGTCCGGTTATTGCCCGTTTCGATTGATCGTTCGTAGGAATATTTCCCGGATTTCTAATTAGGGTTTACCGGGAATCCTTTTTAATAATAATACTATCATTCTCCATCTTTCATTCTAACTTTCCAATTTATATTCCTTAAATCCATTCGTTAAATACTTAAGACTATCAGTGTCCAGGGAACTCTCGGAGAAAATAAAAGTGCGGTTTTTCAGAATCCGACAGCTTTTACATACACTTATTTTCCCCCTGGATCACTAATACGAACTCGGAAATCCGTTCCGAATACTTCTATATAGTGTCGTCTCATATTATTCTATACTCCCACCAAAACACTATTCATTCTTTATTCTTTACTTATTCTCTTAGGGTTGTACAATTGTCCGTATTCTCTTTCGATCGTTCCTTAACCTTTTTACGGAACTACTGGATTAATCGTTATCGATCTGGATGACATGAGAATATTCTCCTGCTTGAAATTGCCATATCTTATTCCCTTAGAAGATAGATTATTCTTACCTATGTTGTCACCCTTTAGCATTCTTCAAGACATAGAAATAATAAAGTCGAATTCCATTCATTCTTTCCAAATATCAATTATTACATTGTAGCCATAACCACTATTCATACTTACATCATTAAATACATAAAAGTTTTAATTCCACCCAAAATCTGGGTTCTTACAGTCTCCCCTCCTTAAAAGGATTCCGTCCCGGAATCAGTTTGAAAACAAGTGGGGGTACTTCTCTTGCATTGCGCTTTCAAGTTCCCAGGTTGATTCTTCTACATTGTGGTTCTGCCACAAGACTCTGACTAGCTGAATGACCTTGTTTCGGAGCACTTGTTCTTTCCGGTCTATGATTTCCACAGGTTGCTCTACATAGGTCAAGTCTAGTTGCATGTCCACTTGCTCATACTCTACAATATGCTTGGCATCCGGATTATACTTCCTCAGCATCGAAACATGGAACACATTGTGCACCTGCTGTAGATTCGGGGGCAATGCGAGCTCATAAGCTAGTTCCCCAATCCGTCTCAAGATCTCAAATGGTCCAATGTATCTGGGACTCAGCTTTCCTTTCTTCCCAAATCTCATTAAACCTTTCCAAGGTGACACTTTCAAGAACACTAGGTCCCCTACTTCGTATTCCTTGCCTTTCCGAGCTAAGTCGGCATATTTCTTTTGTCGATCCTGGGCTGCTACCAACCGTCCTCTGATTAGATCTACTGCATCTTTAGTTCGTTGGACCACTTCGGGCCCGAGCATCTTTCGCTCTCCAACTTCATCCCAATACAAGGGAGATCGAGATTTTCTTCCATAAAGGGCCTCATAAGGTGGCATCCCAATGCTTGAATGATAACTGTTATTGTAGGAGAACTCAATCAATGGCAAGTGATCATCCCAATTTCCCTTGAAGTCTATCGCGCAGACTCTCAACATATCCTCTAGCGTTTGGATGGTCCTCTTGCTTTGCCCATCTGTCTGGGGGTGGTAGGCTGTGCTCATGTTCAGCCGGGTCCCTACACATTCTTGAAAACTTCTCCAAAACCTGGAGTTAAATCTCGGATCTCGATCGGATACTATTGCGACTGGGACTCCATGTCGCGCCACTATCTCTTTTAAGTAGATGTCCACTAGTCTGTCGACCGTGTACCTTTCGTTGATCGGGAGAAAGTGAGCTGACTTCGTCAGTCGATCTACAATTACCCATATGGCGTCATGATTAGCCTTGGTCCTTGGTAAACCTACTACGAAATCCATGGCTATGTGTTCCCATTTCCATTCTGGAATCTCTAAGGGATGTAGAAGTCCGTTGGGCTTCTGGTGCTCTGCTTTCACTCGTTGGCAGGTCAAGCATCTGCTTACCCATTCTGCTACGTCCTTTTTCATGTTGGGCCACCAATAATACTCCTTCAAATCCCTATACATTTTGGTGCTACCGTGGTGCACTGAGTATCTTGAGTTGTGTGCCTCATTTAAAATCTCATCCTTGAGTTCCTGAACGTTTGGGATCCATATCCTGTATGTGTACCTCATGATCCCTTCCTTGTCTCTTTCACACTTAATTTCTTCCCCGGTCATTAGCTCTTCTGTGGAGTTCTCTTCTTCCTCCATCATCCGTTCCTGGCACAGTCTAATCTTGTCTAACAATGGAGGTTGGATTCTAATTTCCATCAACTTTTCTTGGCCCTCTCCAGGTAACTTAACCTCAATTTCCAACTTCTCAAAATCTTTCACTAGTTCTTCCTCTGAAGTTATCATTTTGAGCTTTTCTTTCCTACTAAGGGCGTCAGCCACCACATTGGCTTTGCCCGGGTGATAGCGAATTTCACAGTCGTAATCCTTGATTAACTCTAACCATCTCCTCTAGCGCATGTTAAGCTCTTTCTGAGTGAAAATGTACTTGAGGCTCTTATGGTCAGTGTAAATCTCGCACTTTTCCCCATACAGGTAGTGTCTCCAAATCTTTAAAGCGAAGACTATGGCTGCTAGTTCTAGATCATGCGTGGGATATCTGACCTCATAATCCTTCAATTGCCTAGACGCATACGCTATTACCTTGCCGTGCTGCATAAGCACGCATCCCAGTCCTTTATGCGAAGCGTCACTGTAAATCACGAAATCTCCTTTTCCATCAGGTAATGCCAGCACTGGGGCTGTCACCAGCCTCTTCTTTAACTCTTGGAAACTCTTCTCGCATTTCTCAGTCCATTCAAATTTCTCGGTTTTACGGGTAAGTCGAGTTAATAGAGCTGCGATTTTCGCAAAGTCTTGGACAAATCTCCTGTAATATCCGGCCAGTCCAATGAAACTCCTCACCTCGGTTGGAGTAGTTGGCTGTTCCCAGTTTGAAACTGCTTCTATCTTGGAGGGGTCAACCAACACTCCTTCTCTATTGATTACGTGCCCTAAGAATTGTACCTCATTTTTCCAAAACTCACACTTGGAGAACTTGGCATATAACTGCTCCTTCCTGAGTATTTCTAAGGTTATCCTTAAATGTTCAGCGTGTTCTGCCTCTGTCTTTGAGTAGATGAGAATATCATCAATGAAGACTATCACGAATTTGTCCAAATATTCCTTGAACACTCTATTCATTAGGTCCATGAAGGCTGCTGGGGCGTTGGTCAATCCAAATGACATAACTAAGAACTCATAATGTCCATATCTGGTACGGAATGCAGTCTTCGGGATATCTTCAGGTTTGATCTTCAGTTGGTGATATCCCGTTCTCAGATCAATCTTTGAGAAGTATTCGGCGCCTCTTAGCTGGTCAAACAAATCGTCTATCCTGGGCAATGGATACTTATTCTTTATGGTTAGCTTGTTCAATTCTCTGTAGTCGATGCATAACCTCATACTCCAATCCTTTTTCTTAACAAACAACACTGGTGCGCCCCAAGGCGACACACTGGGCCTTATCATGCCCTTATCCAACAATTCCTATAATTGTTTAGCTAGCTCCTTCATTTCTACTGGGGCTAGTCGGTACGGGGCCTTCGAAACCGGCACCGTACCCGGGGCTAACTCGATGGCAAACTCAATTACCCTATCAGGTGGTACTCCGGGAAGATCTTGTGGGAACACGTCCTCGAACTCATTAACTACCAGAATGTCTTGCAATCTTGGCACTTCCTTCTGAGTGTCTATAACGTAGGCTAAATAAGCCACGTTCCCTTTTCATAACAATCTCTTGGTTTGCGCCATGGTCAGAATTTTCTGGGTCTGTCGCATCCCCTTAAACACTATTTCTTTCTTCCCTGGGGTTTTCAACTTAACCTTTTTCCCTTTACAATCTATCGGCGCATCATTGCGAGACAACCAATCCATACCCAAAATGACATCGAATTCCCCTAGCTTAAAAGGAATTAAATCGACATAGAAGGATCGTCCTCCTATTTCTAGCTTACAATCGGGGTGAATTTGATTAGCCGGTACGATTTCCTGATTAGCTATTTCTACTAGTAAGGAATCTCTTAGTTGCTGGGTTTTAAGTTTCAACTTATGCGCAAAATCTCTAGATATAAAAGACTTAGTTGCTCCTGAATCAAATAAGACATTTGCACTGACTGAATTGAGAGAAAATGTACCTGCTATCACATCTGTGTCCCTCACGGCATCTTGTACTGACATATTAAAAGTCCTAGCAGTTGGTGGCCTATTTGAGGCAACCTTGCTTGCTCCTGATGCTGCTGGTTTGCTCCTTGGGCAATCCTTCCTCATGTGCCCTCGCTGTCCACACTGGAAACAGGTTGTGCTGTTAGGGATGACCGTGGTGTAAGAGGTAGCATAGTGCCCAGCTCGCCCACACTTATAACAATTTATCTGCTTCAGATTGCACACCCCGGAGTGCCTCTTCCCACAAGTAGCACACAATGGCAATGGAGGTCGAGAAGGGTTAGAACGGGACATTCCTGATTAATGGCCGCCCTGGCTCACACTTACACTCGCAGATGGTTTAAACCCTACATTCCTCCCAGGTAGGGAAACCGCACCTCGATTAAACTTGGTTGGGGGTTTTCCTCCAGCGGATCTTCCGCCCATACTAACATGCTTTCTCTTTATCCCCCCTTTCTCTCTCTCTCTCTCTGCATCTGATCACTACCAGCCTCCACAATGGTTGCCTTCTGCACCAAGGTGGCATAATCTGTAATCTCTAAAACCGCCACCCTATTCTGGATCCACTGCTTCAGCCCTTGTTGAAACCTGTTAGCTTTCTTTTCTTCTGTGTCTACAAACTCTGGCACAAATCTCGACAGCTCAGTAAATTTGGCCTCATAGTCAGCCACTGACATATTGTTCTGTTTCAGTTCCAAAAACTTAAGTTCCATCTGGGTTTTCATGAACTTCGGGAAGTACTTCTCCAGGAATAATTGTTTGAACCTTTCCCAGGCTATGACAGCATCAGTCCCCATGTTCTTCTTGGCTTCCCACCAATAATTGACCTCTCCCTTTAGTAGGTAAGTAGCAAAAACAGTCTTCTGAGCCTCATTGATACTCAGAATCTCGAAAGATTTTTCCATTTCCTTGATCCAGGCCCTCGCCTCAACGGGATCAGCCGATCCGTGGAACTCGGGGGGCTTAAGGGACTTAAAGGCCCTAAAGGAATTTGCCACTGAAGTGTTGTTGCCTGGTGGTGGTTGGGGGTATTGGTTCAAATTCTGCCTAAGTAGATCCATAAACTGGCCCGTGGGGTTTCCGCCCTGGTTCTCCCCTTCCTGTTCTACTTCAGTTTCTCCACCCTCGATTTCCCCCTCAAATTCTTCAGAGTACAGGGGTTCATCCTCTGCTCCATACTGGGAATCTTCTTGCTCATTATAATCCTGATCTTGTTCTTCACTACTTTCATGGTTTTCCTCGTGTTGGTTGTGACTCTCTTGGTCAGTAGATTCTCGGGGGTTAGCCCTAGTGCCCATTCGTCTTGGAGGCATTTTACTGAAAATTTGGAAAATTATACATTAGGTTCACTTACCTGTTTTAAAGGATTTTTTTTTCCTTGCATAATTCTTTATATGATTGGGTTTAAGATCCCACAGTTTTATATCTCATGGCAACTTAATCAAAAAAATAGTACATATGCTAATAAACTCGTGATCACATCCCAACAAAATTGTAATGACTGAAAGGGAAACAAATATATACCAGGTACCGAAAAGGTACAACATCCGAGTTACAACAATAGTTTAAAGTACAGCCATCCTAACAACAACAACAAGTCAAAAGTGAAATACGCTGTCTATCTGTCTAGTCTGCAAAAAGGGAAAACGAGTACAAGAAAACCATCCCTACAAAAGCCAGCACTACTACGTCCGTACATGACTAGACAACTAGACCACTGCATCACTACATCTGAAATCAGCCGCCACGACGAAACATCCTCCGAACCCTCCCCATGGTGATGCGGAAAATCTCCTCAGCCTCTGCTCTGTCTACCCTACCATGCCCATCAGTAGGCAACTGTCGCACCCTCACCCGAGCCCTCAGCTCGATGTGGGTCACAACCCTATACCCAACCCTGTCACTGATAGTCCTCCTGCCCTGCAACCTCATCCGGGCGGCTCTCTCTGCTGCTAACTCCGTCCTAGACTCTACCAACCTGGCATCTGCCATAGACAACTCTCTATAAAGCCCGTTCACAATCAAGTTGTGAACACATATTGGGACCCCTCCTATCGGGGCATGAGGTGGGGTGGATGGCTCAGCTGGAGCAGCAGTCTCTGTCTGCTGGGGCTTTGGGGTAAGCTCCTCAAACTCATCGGGGTATGGGCTCACAGGTAGTGGTGGTGGGGTAGGAGCTCTCTCAACAGGGAGGGGTGGCACTCGTAGTCCGGAACTCCCTACTGCATCCTCCACTAGCTCAACCTCATCCACAACCTGTCCAACAACAGCAGCCATGACCTGCTCAGTGGTCATATCAGTATCCTCCTCCATGGTCCTAATCTCAGATACAACCCAATAATCCTCATCCTCAGCAACTAACTCAGCATCCTGTCCTGTCTGGATCCCCTCCGGGTCCTCCTCCCCCTCAGTCTCAACAACATCTGTGTCAACATCAACCTGGACCTCCTCAGGGTCCTCCTCCTCAGACTCGATCAAATCAGTATCAGCATCAACCTGGACCTCCTCAGCGTCCTCCTCCTCAGGCTCAGTATCCTCCTCTGGCAAGTGCTCATAGTATGGGTCCCTAGTCCGGAACATGTCCTCATCATGCTGTCTCGCAGCTGCCTCCTGGGCCGACATGTCGCTCGCCTACACATGACGAACTATGTTACTATCATGATACTTAAAAAGTTCCCGTAAGGGTTTTAGGTGAACCTGGCAAGGGTTCTTATTATATTATTGAATTTATTATTATATAACGTCGTATCATTTCTTGGGATATACAACTCTCGCTCTGATACCATCTCTGTAACACCCCCAGATCCGGGGTCAGGGATCTGGTGGTTACGATCTTACATCCATTCATAATACTTGACTTGAGTCCACAATAAATAAATCACATGCTGTGACCCCACAATAATATCCACTCACACACATAACAGTTATAGTCCCAGAGATGAAATTGAAATAAGTCTTACATTAAAGGGTTACGAATAAAAGTTATTACAATCCCAAAAGGATAACATCATAAGTTTAACAGTTTTGCCGTTGATTACATTAATTATATAAATAGTTAAACAGGAAACAAAAGCTGTCTAACTAAGCTACCTCAGCAATGGCGGCTAGCATCTCAGTGGGGAGTCCGGTGGGTCGGGTAACCTTCTTGCGCCGAGTGCGCCTGACGCGAGCCATCTGTCCTAGCTGTTGTTGTGACATAATGTGAACAAAGCAAGGGTGAGCGAAAGCCCACCAACAATAATATATAATTGAACGATAATATATAACAGTTCAAAAGTATCTTTCAAACCATATGCCATGCATTTACGGAAATGATGCCAGTATAATATGAACGATGAAGTTACAAGGTAACTTAAAGTATTTGTTTGTAGAAATATCTGCTACATCAAAAGTAAGAGGAACTTGCATGAAAAGGTTGCAATTCCAGTTATGAACACTTATCCAGCTCTGCCAACAGTAATCATGTTGCAGGAAATAAATAAGTTTGGATGATGAACCAATGATGGAGTATTCACCGCGCCCGCTGTTCCAATCTTAATGATTAGTCGAGATCGTACATCTCAAATTAGATTTACTACCGGTAGAAGGAAGAACTGACGGCTTTACTTGTCTACCGCCTTACTAGCTCTCCCCGGCCAACGGTTGGGCCAAAGGGGATGGACCGGCGCTACTCGGCCTCTTACACGACTCCTAGTTCAAATAGAATTCATGATTCTGAATGTAACGTTCGTCCCCCTTTCCCCAAGTATAATACTTGTTGATAAGACTCTACAAGGTAGTCGTATCTAGTTGGAAAGGAAAATTCACCAATAACTTTCAAGCTGTGGCTTGGTATCGAATATCAACTTGTTCCAACAATCTTACCCCTCGAAAGATGAGAAGGTAAACAACGACTTAATAAGTCAACAGCACCCGAGTTGCGAGTGAATAGAATACTTTATGACCGGGAAGTCGACAAGATAAATAACATTTTCCAAGTAAGGTTCCCTTATTATTAGAGAGGTAGACTCAAAGAAGAATGATGTCTGAGAACCTTTCTTGATATAAGATTAATAATAATATGACTCCGAGAGATTTTCTGTAATAATCGAAGAAGATAAACCTTATTGAGGTTATTCTAAGTATGAAATAAATATTCAGAGAATATTTATTGAATTAAAAATATTTAAAGAATATTTAAGCATATGAAAGGATATCTTTAATCAGAGTATTTTTCAAAATAATCCCTGGTGAAACCTCAGGAGAATATTTATTGAATAAATAAATATTTAAATGAATATTCAAAATAATATTCATTAATTAATAAGGCCTGAAAGGAATACTTAAGATAATATTCATAATTAATTAGGAATTTAAATGAATATTCGAAAAGTAATATTCATTTAATGAATAATATTCTAAATGAATATCAAGTAATATTCATTTAGTAATCCAAGCCCTAAAGGAATATTCGAGATAATATTCAATAAATAAATCAGGCTTCAGATGAATATTTAAAATAATATTCATCAAGTAATTAATATCTTAAATGAATTTTCAAAAGTAATATTTATTTAATAAAATAATATTCTAAATGAATATCCAAATAATATTCATTTAGTAGTCACATCTTTAGAAGAATATTCGAAATAATAATCGATAATCAATTCGACTCTGAATGAATATTGAGAAATATTATTCGTCGAATGGTTACGTTCAAATAATTATTTGAAGTAAGGATCGTTAAATAAATAATCTGGAACGAATGTTCAAATAATATTCGTCGCCCAAATAAATATTTTCCTCCGAGGTAATCTCGATATGTCAAGAAATATTGACTCCCGGTCTATATTTGATGAATAAGATGTATACACCCTTCTCTGAGGGTCTTACAATAACCGGCTTATAATTGATACGATAGCTATCTAATTTATAAGCCAATAACAATCAGGGAACAAGCATAATGATATAACTTGAAAGTAGGCATGCATGCTATGGCATATGTATAACAGAAAACATATATATATATATTCAATCACAACAACAGCCTAAAAGAAGGGAATTGAAACTTGCCTGGTAGTCGAGTGCGGTAAGGGGTAGTGGTAGCGGGTCCCGGTTCAGCTTGGTGATCTATAAATAGCCAAGGCATTCGGGATTAATCACTTAACATCTTAAAAGTTAAGTTATACTTAAATCGAAACACGTTCTCGAGTTATCTCGTTATATCCCTTTTAGTGGATTCCTTTTTATCACTGATCCGACCCGACATTCGTTCGTTAATACGACATGTCACTGTACTTATACTTGGGACAAACTTAAGTCATACGAGTTCTAAGGTCGATCGTTACAAACCAATATTATACTCCGAGTTTTATCGCCCGTTTTCTAAGTGTTTTACCGAAGTTATAAAAGAGTCGTCTTTTAGGGGTTCGTTCGCGTTTAACCTCGACTCGAACATTTTTAATAAATCGAAAAATGATCCTTTTGACATACGCTTTTCTTTCACACCTTCCTTTTTATCTCTAGTATTTATTTACCAAGATTCGCCATGACGTTACTGTTAGGTCCGATACGATTGTAGAAGGGGGGGTTGAATACAATCTATGCCATTTTATCGAAATTTGTTCTTTAAATAAAATTTAACTTAAACAAATTTGAGCGGAATAATACAACACAAATTTCAAGTTGAATATAACAATATATTAACTTGATGGGTGTTACAAAATCAATCCAAATGATTATCAAGTAATTAATAACTAATTAGAAAATTCGACATGAACTTTTCTAATTTAGTTAATTAAAATCAAGATATCAAGTTGTGAACTAGGAAACTTAATTCGCTAGTATTACAAGAACCACACATAAACAAGTTCCAACGGATAGAATATTACAAAAGAGATGAACTTGAATTTCCAGAATTATGTTTGTAAGTGTTCTTGAGCTTGAGAGAGAGAGATATGAGCTGCTGGGATTTTTTAAGAAGTTGTAAGTGAATTGTCTTCTGCCTCTTTGCTGCTTCTGATCTTTATATTCCGTCCATAGTCATATTGTGTTGTTTTAATTGATATAACAATCAATTAACACATATATAACATTCGGTATGACTATCCATTGAAAGAAATATGACTGTCCCATTAAATATAACTTTCGGTATGACTATCCACTGAACTGAATATGACTGTCCAATAGCCACTTGACTTGAATATAACTTTCGGTATAACTATCTCCTTTTAAACTGAATATGACTGTCCAATAATCATTTCCTTTGTATATGACTTTCGGTATGACTATTATTTGAACTTAATATGACTGTCCAAACCATTCCCTTTGTATGACTATCCTTTTGAACTATATATAACAATCGGTATAACTATCCTTAGATAGTTATATTGTTATATATTTTCAGATTATAATTAACTAAATGATTTATATAAATCACTTAATTAATTATTTCTTTTTCAGATTAATTCTTATTTAATTAATCTAATAATTACTTTAACAAATATATTAATTCTGATAGAATTAATTTATTTAATTAAATTAACTATTTGATTTAATTAATTAAAATAGAATTAATACAACTCCTTTTAATAGTCAAAACTTCACTGTGGACCACGTAATTATAATAACGAACATACACTGGATTTTTGTTGACGCTCGATGTACTGTCGGGTTCATGAACGACTAACTCCAATCTCTGTTCTTCATCTTGACATTAAACTGTGGTCTTTTTCTTTTCTTCACTCTCTCCGATCATTCTGAACTGATATTGTTTCTTATCACTTATAGAAACCTCTGTCCTTGAAATAAATCCATGTATTTCAATGCTACACTGATGCTTGATCAGGCAACTGAATCTTCTTCAGTGTAAAACATCAAAACTATAGATTGACTTGTTGATTTTTCTTCTGACAGTTGTCACCTTATGAGATTCCTGTGACAGTTGATATTATTTACTTATTACAAACTACTTTAATTGGATTAGGATCCTCTAACTACAAATAGGCTGAGTCATATGCCTTTCAATCTCCCCCTATTTGTTTGTTAGACAGTAACAAGCAAATACCTAGAGGATTCTTCAACTAATCCCAATTAAATAAGTAAAGAATAAAACTTTAAATGCTAAGTAAATAATGAAAAAGTTCTGGTTCATATATAACATTATCCAGATTCAAACAGAAAAGATAAATACAAGATAGATGATCCTCTAGACTGATCACATAGTATAATTATGCTATCTTGTTCTATCTAAGCTCTAAAAATATCACAAGTAGAGCGGTTCTTCAGTTTTCACTTCCTCCAGGTCTGAACTCTCCTTCTTCTTCTTCTTCTTCATTCAGGACTGGTAGGCTTTTATGTAGCTCAACATCAACCAACATTTCTTTCCTTGATGATAGCCTTGTAGGAAGTACCAATGGAATTCCAAGTGATTTCCTCAACTCACCTTTGAATTTTTCATAGTCTTTCACATTGGTTTGAGCATAAGATTTGATATGATCTGCAGTTTCCCGTTTAAGTTGAGAAGTAAATCCATGATTTCTAAGAATGTACTCCACAAATACCAAGTGTTTAGCAGAGTGCTCATACAAATCTTTCGTCTGAAGTTTGACTGTATGTATCACTTCACCCTTAAGAAACTTCACTTGCTTAGGCTCTTCTATCACTTCCGGTCCAGCTCTTTCAGCAAACTCTTTGAACTTTTCATGAAGTAGTATTCCCAACTCAGAGGATGTTCTTACCTTTGGTCTAAGAGCCTAGAGTTCTGTCAAAGATCTGTCATAAAAGAATTGAAGGGACACTCTGAATGTTCCAACATTATGACATTCAACGAAAATTACTAACTCATCGGTTCTTGGTTCAAAAGCAGAAGATATCCTGACGACTTCTGTTTGTAAGGCTTTCACATACCCTTCATGTATTGGATTTGAATTCTTAAACTCATCAAGAATAGCACTTAGCCGACGATCATCATATTCAGACATTTGTGGTGAGTCTATAGCTTTTTGAGCTCGTTCCCACTTGTCACCACTTTTTAATCTGATGTATGTTCTCCTAGCTTGTACCTTAAGTGCATGTTGACGTTGCATTGCTGCAGCTTCCTCTTTTTGAAGTTTTTCTTTATGAGCAATCAAGTCCAATGTCTTTTTAAGCCTATCATCTCTCAATTTTAGTTGAGCTTCTTGTCTGTCAATTTCTGCTTCAGCTTCAAAATCTAGACGTATCTGTTCAGCTTCAGCTTCTGAGTCTATGGGCATTTCATCTTCCCAGTCCCTGAGATCTGGTTCAGGTAATACTTCTCCCATATCTGTGAACTTTAAATCAGCAAACATGTCAATACTATCTGGTTCACCTGTGTAGTAGTAACCTTCAATAGCTTCAGGTTCTTCATGCATGTCAGAACTTCCAATTTCTTTCCTCTTCCCCTTATCTCTCCTATCACCTTGATCAGCTCCTTGATCAGATTTAGATTTACTTGAACTTCCTCCATGTCTTGACTTCTCCCCCTTAGTTGATGAATCCTCTACAGAGGGAACAAAATCAGCAGGCTTCGGGTCACGTTCATCACCATCACCTCCTCCATCTTGACCTTCAAAGAACTTTCTTTCTTCTTCTGTTGGAGTGATAGTTCTAGTAATGATGTTATACAAGTGAGTCAACCCTTTTGCTTGAAGTGCATTCTGCCTTTCAATCTGACTAAGTCGATGTTTCGTGGACAAGTGATGTTCATTCATGTTATTCTGAATATCTTCAATCTGATTTGACATTGAAGATATAATGAGATCTTGAGCCACTGTGACATCTCCAGAGTCTTCAATTGCTTGTTGTTGAGTTAGCTTGAGTGCACTGATCTTGTTGTTGAGGATAGTTCTCATGTTATCCATATCAAATCTTAAGTTCTTGTTATCCTCTTCAGCTTGAGCAAGATTTTCTTTCATTTGAGCAAGTTGTTCCATAAGAGACAGAGTGTTTGTGTCAGTGTGTGCTCTCACTTCAATAGCTCTCTGAGTATCACTCACCTCACATGCTAGTGTTTCACTCAGATTTGAAGTAATTCTCACATCACTCCTCTCATAATCCATAGCTGCATCCATTGTACCTGCAGGAGAAATCACCCTAGCCTTCTCTTGGAAGGTCAGTGGTGGTGCAATGGGAGTTCGCAAATCCCTATCAACCTGTGAGAACTCAGAATATCACTACTCGGATTGTATCGTTTGACTGACAATTTCTTTCTTTGATAGTATTTGGAGAATTTGGATTTAGTATTTGGTGTATTGACCTGGGTTAGAGGTTGTGGTTGTACAGCCCCTTGGTCATTTCTCGCACTTGTTTGACTATCAGAAAGATATTGAGATTGAGTAGAAGTTGAGTCAAATACCTGATCATTTACATTTCCAACATCTTCAGTCTGAATGGGTTGATCCACTTGATAGTGAGGTTCAGGATCAATTAACGGTTCAGGTTCTGGTTGATGTTCAGTAGCTGTGAGTTCTGCTTCAGGTTCTGGAGCTTGTTCAATTGCAAGTAGCTGAGCAACTGGTTGAGCCACAACATTTGGCAAATTTATGAATGTAGACATATATGGTGTTATGACTACTGGAACATGCGCCAGAGTACCAGAAGTATCCAACCTTGTGTAGAACTTCTTATTTGGTTTACCAGACCATTGAACTCGGTCATTTTGAAAAGGAGTAGGCTGATCCGTAGGCATAAGATGATTAAAAATTAATGTCAAAAATCGAGGATAATGACATTTAACCAGTTTACCTTTCTCAAAGTTCTTCCTAGCTTTCTTCACACGATTTATCAAAATAGGCCATAGCAAGTTACCAAAATTGATTCCTCTGTTGTAAGCAATTGAGTAACCAATAGACTGCAACATTCCCGTGATAACAGTGTTGTTACTCTTGGTAGAATTAGCAAAGACCTTTGCAATGATTTCGAAGAATATGTTCCATTCTTGAACCATGTTACTTTTCAGGGGACGCTTAAGATCCAATTGACCTTGATAATTCAGATGTGTGAAGAAATGTGTCAACTCATCAATTGAAGGAGGCTCATTAAATTGTTCAGTAGGCAGTCTCAGAGCAGCATTGAAGACAGATTCATCCACTATATATGTCTTATCGCTGAAGTTGAAAGAAAATGATCTATTGTCTGAGGCCACCATAGCTGTAGTACACATTAATTTAAGCGGACCAAATTTCATGGGAACATTTGCAGTTATAGCATGACTACAGATATTATGATCGTTCAGAAAAGATATCCACGGTTTGAAACGATCCACCGAGCAATCCTCGGGATTAAAATATCCAATAAAGTTGTGATTAACAATCTCAAAATTATTATAAGTGTCAGCCATTCCAAATCAAATTTTAACCTTAGAGAATCTGCAAAATTCAGCAATTAAACTTATTAATACACAAAATTCGAATAAATAAATAAATAAAAATTCGAATAATCGAATTCTTCACCAAAAATTTTGAAAATTTGAGGCAATGATCTCCATAACATCACAAACACACGTCTATTTTTAGTTTTTACAAAATCACAGTCTTTGTTCTTGAATTACAAATCGAATTTTCGAAATTTTCAAACTCAAAATCTCAAGAACTCGTATAATCCTTACATTTAAACCGTCGTTTTGATGATTATCGACTGGGTAATCGATTAATGTTCTTAGACAGGTGATTACAGCGTGAATCATGAAGAAAATTGGCCAGAAATTCGACTGTAAACTGTGTGTATCGTGTAAGTATCGATTGTTATATTGGGTGACTTAACACGCCAATGAGAAAAATAATCTAAATATGACTATCTGATATAACTCTCGACTTATAAACAAAACAAGTCTAATATGACTATCGGTTGATAGTCATACCGATAGTTATATTACGTATAAACGTAATATGACTATCCTGTACTTAGTCATATAACAGCTTATGGTATTAAAAGACACTAATATGACTATCGAAAAACAAAGAATATTACAATGTAACATTACTATTTTGACAGTCATATTTCGTACAAAACCAACAATATAACTATACACTAATTAGAGTTATATTTACAGAATACAGCAATATAACTATTTAATTACTAATATATATATATATATCTAAAGTTATAACACATTAAACTAAACTAATATAACTATCACAAAATTCGAATATAACAATCAGATGAATTGTTATACCGAGAGTAATATTAACAAAACAACAATTATAACTATCCTAAAATTTAAATATTAACAGGATATTTAGAACTAGCAAATTCTAAAAATGAAACAATTTAATTTCTATCAAAAACCAAGCCAAAAATTAGTAAAATAATTTACACTAAAATTAGCAAACCTAATAAAAATTAAACAAACGATCATATGTAGTCCTTTTTACGAGATCAAACATTAATAACAAAAGGACAAACATTACAAATTAAAATAAATAAAATATTGAATATATACAAAATTATTTCTGGTGAATTAATAAATATCAATTTTCTAATAAAATAAATTCCATATAGAAAATTATTCAAGAAAAAAATATAATTTATTAAACACAAAAAAATAATGAAACTGATTTTAAAATAAAAACATTTTCAGGAAAAATAGATTTCTCATAAACTACAGCTAGTAAAATTCGAGAAAAATATTTTTAAGGAAAATGAATCACTCTAAAATTACAAGAAGTATTTAGAGATGTATAACGAAGATAGTGATAAAACCTTAAGAAGAAACAAACAACATTATAAGTTGATAAAATAATTATACAAGTGATTTCAAATAACAAATATTGTACACAATAATCACTTGAAAATTATTAAAGATCAAACCTCAGATATTAACTAGTTTAATTACTAGGACTATTTAACATACCCAATTCACCAACAAGTCTGGTGAATGTGGATTCGTCAAGAGACTTAGTAAAAATATCTGCTGTTTGTTCTTCCGTAGGTACAAAAAGTAACTCCACGGTACCATTCATGACATGCTCTCTAATAAAATGATACCTGATGTCAATATGCTTTGTCCTTGTGTGCTGCACAGGATTGTTAGAGATAGCTATGGCACTTGTATTGTCACATAAAATAGGAATTTTATCTAGTACAAAACCATAGTCTCTCAGCTGATTCCTGATCCACAAAATCTGTGCGCAACAACTTCCAGCAGCTATATATTCAGCTTCAGCTGTTGAGTTGGAAACTGTTTGTTGTTTCTTGCTGTACCAGGAAACCAGTCTACCACCTAGGAATTGACAACTCCCAGAGGTGCTTTTTCTATCCACAACACTTCCTGCATAATCTGAATCTGTATATCCAACTAGATTAAAACCAGAATCTTTAGGGTACCAGATGCCTAAATTAGGCGTACCCTTAAGATATCTCAGGATTCGTTTTACAGCAATGAGATGAACATCTCTAGGATCCGATTGGAACCTTGCACACAAGCACGTAGCATGCATAATATCAGGTCTACTTGCAGTAAGGTAAAGTAATGAGCCTATCATACCTCTGTAGCTTGTGATATCTACCTTGATAGAATTTTCACATGCTCCAAATTTGACCGCTGTCGATGATGGTGTTCTTGCTGAAGATGAGTCCTCCATTTGATATTTCTTGAGAAGCTCTTTGACATACTTGGATTGACAGATAAATATTCCATCTGTCCTTTGACTTACTTGCAATCCAAGAAAGAACTTCAGCTCACCCATCATGCTCATTTCAAACTTACCCTGCATTAACTTAGCAAATTTCTTGCAAAGAATATCATTAGTAGACCCGAATATTATATCATCCACATAGATTTGGACTAATATCGTATCCTTTTTATGTTTCTTTGTGAAGAGAGTTTTGTCTATGACACCTCTTGTAAATTCATTTTCAAGTAGAAATTCAGAGAGTGTGTCATACCATTTTCTTGGTGCTTGCTTAAGACCATATATTGCTTTAAAGAGAAAGTAAACATACCCCAATAAATCTGGATCTTCAAAACCAGGTGGCTGTTCTACATATACCTCTTCATCCAGTTTTCCATTCAGAAAGGCACTCTTGACATCCATTTGATAAACATTAAAGTTTGAAAATGCTGCAAATGCCAAGAATATCCTTATGGCCTCAAGTCTAGCCACTGGAGCATAGGTTTCATCATAGTCAATGCCTTCAGATTGTGAGTAACCTTTTGCTACCAGTCTTGCTTTATTTCTTGTTACTGTACCATCTTCATCAAGTTTGTTTCTGAATACCCACCTTATACCAACCACTGTTTTATTTGTCGGTCTGGGCACCAGCTTCCACACTTCTTGTTGTTTAAATTGATTGAGTTCATCTTGCATAGCAATCACCCAATCAGGATCTGAAAGAGCTTCTTCAGTTTTCTTAGGTTCCATTTCAGATAGAAACCCTGAATAATTACATTGATTTTGAAAAGCTCTTCTAGTCTTTACACCAACATCTGGATCACCAACGATTAGTTCAAAAGGATGAGCTCTATTCCAGACAGTCTGTCTTGGAAGATTTAATCTTGATGATTCGCCTTGATCTTCATTATGATGTTGAATATGACTAGTAGATCCTTCATTAACTCCCCCTGAGTTGTTGCCAGGCTGATTAGATGATTGTTCAGAATCATTAGAGACACTTTCAACATTATCATGAATTTCATCACCATTATTCTGAGTAGTCTCATCATTGACATTGTTGTCATTAGCATCAGCAAACACTTCAGGTGGACTATCATCATCTGATTCTAGATCTGTCATATCTTCAAAAGACAGCTTTTCAGATGAATCTTCAGTTTGGATATTAGGAAGTTTTGTGTCATCAAATGTAACATTGACACTTTCCATTGTTTTCTGTTGATCAATTAGATACACCTTATATGCTCTTCTAGTATAACCCACAAAAATTGCTTCATGTGCTTTTTCTTCAAATTTACCACCTTGATCGTCTCCTTCTTTTAGCACAAAGCATTTTGTTCCAAATACATGAAAGTACTTGAGTGTTGGTTTCTTTTCTGTTAACGCTTCATAAGGTGTCTTCATTAAGTCTTTGTTGATCAGCGTTCGATTCTGGGTATAGCATGCAGTATTGACAGCTTCAGCCCAAAAGCTTAATGGAAGCCTTGATTCACTTAGCATAGTACGAGCAGCTTCAACCAAGGTCCTATTCTTTCTTTCAACTACCCCATTTTGCTGAGGAGTTCTTGGAGCCGAGAACTGTCTTGTTATACCTTTCTCAGTACAGAATTCATTTAGAACTGCATTCCTGAATTCAGTTCCATTATCTGACCTTATCGCTCTTACTGGATACATTGAATCAAGCTCAATCAACTTGATATGATCAATCACTAACTGTGGAGTTTCATCTTTGGAATGTTAGAACAAAACCCATGTGAATTTAGAGAAATCGTCAACAATCACTAGAGCATATCTTTTCTTTGACATTGACATCACATTAACTGGACCAAACAAATCCATATGAAGTAATTGTAATGGTTCAGTTATTGATGATGTATTAGTGCTCCTGTGAGTTGCCCTTTTTATCTTCCCTTTTTGGCATGCGTCACATAGTCCTTCTTGTGTAAATTCCATAGAAGGCAAACCTCTCACTAATTCTCTTTTAACAAGAGAGTTCATTGTTTTGAAATTCAGGTGAGAGAGCTTCTTGTGCCATAGCCAACTTTCATCTGTGGACGCTTTAGAATAGAAGCAATTGAATTCCTCAGTGCTTCCCGTATTCAAGTTAGCTACATACAAGTTTCCTTTTCTGACTCCAGTTAGCGATGGTTGTTCACTTCTTTTGTGAGAAATCAGACAATTCTTTTTATTAAAATGAACATCAAATCCTTTGTCACAAAATTGACTGATACTGAGCAGATTATGCTCAAGTCCTTTTACAAAGGATACTTCTTCTATGATAACATTTCCAGCTTCAAGTCTGCCATATCCATCAGTTCTACCTTTGCTGTTATCTCCAAAGGTAACTACTGGGCCGGCCTTTTCCACCACGTTTGTTAGCAGGGTTCTATTTCCAGTCATATGCCTTGAACATCCACTATCCAAGATCCAGGTTACACGTTCAACCTGCTCAACACCCTGCAATGACAAACGGATTAAACCTTCTTCGGAACCCAAATTTGATTGGGTCCTGCGGTTTTAAAATATTGGCCTTTATCAGGCAAAGCAACACTTTTAATTTTAACATCTTTAACCAATAAACATTTAACCTTATAAACAGATTTGAAAATATTTTGTTTTATTTTAGGTATCCATGTTTCTTTAACAGCACGGACACTTGTGTCATTGACTGGACACTTGACCTGGTAAACATTCTTCGTAACCCTTTGTTTGTTCTTAGGTTCAAATGTCTCTCTCCTAACTTGAAAAGGAATAACAGTCTTTGACCGAACATTACTGTTCCTGTTCATATGCTGTCGCGGAGCAGTCTGTTTATCACATGCATAGCTACCATTAAAATATGCTCGCATACTATTAAAAGCACAAGTTATACAATTAATAATACCACATGATTTATGAGATGGATCATTAATAGGCATGGTGTGCATATCAGACATGGTATTTTTCTTTTTCAACTGCTCGTTACTTAAACTACTTTTAGACGAACTAGTTAACTCAACATTCTTAACTGGTTTCTTAGTAGTTTTGACATTTCCAAGAACAATGCCATTAGCACTGTCCTCATTTCTTATTTCTTCCTGGATGACCATAGAAAGAATATCTGGTGGTCCAGCATCAGATTTCTTAAAGAGGGGATCTTTAACTTTCTTAAGAACATGCGGTATCCCTCTTTCTTCAGCACTAACAAGGTTAGGGGTATTTATGCCCAACAATCCAACAGCTTCGTTGTAGCCATACCCTATCCCTACTGTTTGTTCAACAGCTTGTTTGTTAAAGAACTCCTTGGAAATTTTAACAGAATTATAACAAGCCCTGACCTGCGTTTCAAGTTCAGTAATTCTAGCCATTTGTTTGCCAACAACTTCTAGAATAGATTTCTCCTTGGTGAGAAGCATTGTTATTTCATCTCTTTGTTGATCTTGATTAATGTGAATCTTTTTCAATTCTGACACTTCATTTCCAAGTTTAGTGCTTAGTAGATCTAGTCTATTATATCCAGTTTGTGCATTACCTAAGGAATTATATAGACTACGAATTAATTCAGTGTCAGTAAGAGTTACCTGTCCGTTCTGATGATCAGATGATTCACCAATTGCCATTAGCGCAAGATTTCCATATTCTTCATCTTCGCTATCCGTGTCATCCCAACTCTTACCGGCTGCAACATAAGCTTTCCCAGGTTTCTTCTTCTCAGCAGCAAAGTCTCTTCTTTGAGTTTGCTTGGGTTTCTGGCATTCAGTGGCAAAGTGCCCCAATTCATTACAGTTGAAGCAACGAAATTTGCTTCTGTCAACAGATCCAGTTTTGTATCCTCCCCTGTTACTAGAGGAAGAAGAGCCTCCTCTCTGGAATCTGTTATTTGACTTGAACCTGTACTTTGGATTTCTTCTGAATCTAAAATTGCCAAATTGCCTTACCATTAATGCCATGGATTCATCTTCAAGTTGATCTAGCTCTTCAAGTGAGTAAAAGTCTCCACCATCCTGAATAGGTGGTGTTTGACCCTGTTCAACTTCAGTTTGTTCCTTGTCTGAGCTGTAAGGTAGAACAACCTTAGCTTCCACTTCCTTTGATGCTTCAACTACAAGAGCTGTAGATGAACTTAGCACCCTTCCTTTTCCAGTGACCTCCCTCTGCTGTACTTGTTCCAGTTCATAGGTTTTCAGAACACCAAACAACCTTTCAAGAGAAATCTTATTCAGATCTCTCGATTCTCTGATGGCCGTTATCCTGTGTTCAAGATGAGTGGGCATTGTCAACAAAAACTTCATATTAATCTCCTTCTGTGTATATTGCTTGCCATGAACTTGCAAGTTGTTGATTATTTTGTTATACCTTTCGAACACTTCCTGAATGCCCTCATTAGGACCAGCTCTAAAATGTTCATATTCAGAAGTCAAAATTTGAAGTCTGTTCTCCCTAACCTCATCTGTTCCTTCATTAATAGTCTCAATGGTTTCCCACATGTGCTTTGCAGTTTTACAATTTATGACATGACTGTACATAACAACATCTAGGGAATCTATCAGAATAAGTCTCAAATTCTTATCTAGTCCAGCATCCTCCTTTTCATCCGGAGTAAAAGAAGAAGCAGGCTTTGGACTAGTTGATGCAGGTGTTACAACAACTCCTCCAACTATTGATTCAGTTGTATGTTGAATTGGAATTATGGGTCCATTCTGTAGAACACCCAAATATTTGGAATTTGCGACATCAAGGAACAACTCCATCTTATTTTTCCACATTGAATAATTGTCCTTATTAAACATAGGAATCTTAACAATACTTTTTGAAGACATGACGAATTTTTAAGAGAGTTAAAAATTCAAGATTGATTTTTGGCGGAGTAAAATTAGGATCTTGATTTGTATATCAATCAATAATCTCTGATACCAATTGTTAGGTCCGATACGATTGTAGAAGGGGGGGTTGAATACAATCTATACCATTTTATCGAAATTTGTTCTTTAAATAAAATTTAACTTAAACAAATTTGAGCGGAATAATACAACACAAATTTCAAGTTGAATATAACAATATATTAACTTGATGGGTGTTACAAAATCAATCCAAATGATTATCAAGTAATTAATAACTAATTAGAAAATTCGACATGAACTTTTCTAATTTAGTTAATTAAAATCAAGATATCAAGTTGTGAACTAGGAAACTTAATTCGCTAGTATTACAAGAACCACACATAAACAAGTTCCAACGGATAGAATATTACAAAAGAGATGAACTTGAATTTCCAGAATTATGTTTGTAAGTGTTCTTGAGCTTGAGAGAGAGAGATATGAGCTGCTGGGATTTTTTAAGAAGTTGTAAGTGAATTGTCTTCTGCCTCTTTGCTGCTTCTGATCTTTATATTCCGTCCATAGTCATATTGTGTTGTTTTAATTGATATAACAATCAATTAACACATATATAACATTCGGTATGACTATCCATTGAAAGAAATATGACTGTCCCATTAAATATAACTTTCGGTATGACTATCCACTGAACTGAATATGACTGTCCAATAGCCACTTGACTTGAATATAACTTTCGGTATAACTATCTCCTTTTAAACTGAATATGACTGTCCAATAATCATTTCCTTTGTATATGACTTTCGGTATGACTATTATTTGAACTTAATATGACTGTCCAAACCATTCCCTTTGTATGACTATCCTTTTGAACTATATATAACAATCGGTATAACTATCCTTAGATAGTTATATTGTTATATATTTTCAGATTATAATTAACTAAATGATTTATATAAATCACTTAATTAATTATTTCTTTTTCAGATTAATTCTTATTTAATTAATCTAATAATTACTTTAACAAATATATTAATTCTGATAGAATTAATTTATTTAATTAAATTAACTATTTGATTTAATTAATTAAAATAGAATTAATACAACTCCTTTTAATAGTCAAAACTTCACTGTGGACCACGTAATTATAATAACGAACATACACTGGATTTTTGTTGACGCTCGATGTACTGTCTGGTTCATGAACGACTAACTCCAATCTCTGTTCTTCATCTTGACATTAAACTGTGGTCTTTTTCTTTTCTTCACTCTCTCCGATCATTCTGAACTGATATTGTTTCTTATCACTTATAGAAACCTCTGTCCTTGAAATAAATCCATGTATTTGAATGCTACACTGATGCTTGATCAGGCAACTGAATCTTCTTCAGTGTAAAACATCAAAACTATAGATTGACTTGTTGATTTTTCTTCTGACAGTTGTCACCTTATGAGATTCCTGTGACAGTTGATATTATTTACTTATTACAAACTACTTTAATTGGATTAGGATCCTCTAACTACAAATAGGCTGAGTCATATGCCTTTCAGTTACATAGTTTACGAGGGTTCAATTTCAGTTACGAACTTTCGTTTACGGATTCGAACTACTTTTAGTAATTTGGTCATAAATCCTAAACCGTAAGTCTGTTTCACGTGATCTTTATATCAAAACAAAGCTTAGAACATTACCTATCCTATCATGGCAGATAAAGTTTCTGGACAGTAGGTTTTTGACATGGAAAATGGCATACAAAACATGGTATTGTAAAATCGGACATTATAACGGCTATAATACGAACGTTCCAAAAATCACAATCAACAACCCAAGCCACACCGGGCATCTAAACAACTTATACACATATTAAGCACCTCAACAAGTCCAGAATCCACTGATCTTAGTATCAAAATCATCATGTTAAATCAAATCACTAAATCACTAACTAAGCATGCTTATAACATGAACATAATCATAACTAAGCTAGATCCATCAAGAACATGCTTAAAACTCAAAGTAGATCTAGGGTTTTCAAGTATTATACCTTCCTTGTAGTATGTACTAGCCTCACAAAGCTTGGTATTGCCCTTGGATAGCCTTAACTTAGCTAGGATCAACCATGAAAACAAGAAAAACAAGGATTAGTTCTTGAAAACACTATTCATCATCACCTTTGATGATTTATTTGAAAATGAAAGAAAGTGAATTGGAGGCTGAAATTTCTAGGGGATCTAAGTTATGATATGTAGTACTTACCCTAAAAATTTGAAAATCAAACAATGGTGGGAACCTCCTTTTCTAGCTCCTTGGCCGAAAGTTTGAAGAAAAAAAATAGGAATGGAGAGTGTTTGCTTGGTTTCTTGCTTTTCTTTGGTCAATTATGCATAAAGTGAATTTGGATAGATAATATCTCATCCTAGTTGTGTTAGTGGAGTGTGATGTCATGGATGAGGCAATTTGGAGGGACAAGTGTTATGTTTTGGATGGTGGAAGGCTAAGTATTGGTTGGTTTTTCTAAGTACTACTTCCATCTCCAAGTATGCTAGTTACTTTAAGCCACTTGGTTGCTAGATATTTATTCTAGTATCTTGCACAAGACTCTTGCTTCCTCTGCTTGTTTTTGTGTCCGGTTATTGCCCGTTTCGATTGATCGTTCGTAGGAATATTTCCCGGATTTCTAATTATGGTTTACCGGGAATCCTTTTTAATAATAATACTATCATTCTCCATCTTTCATTCTAACTTTCCAATTTATATTCCTTAAATCCATTCGTCAAATACTTAAGGCTATCAGTGTCCAGGGAACTCTCGAAGAAAATAAAAGTGCGGTTTTTCAGAATCCGACAGCTTTTACATACATTTATTTTCCCCCTGGATCACTAATACGAACTCGGAAATCCGTTCCGAATACTTCTATATAGTGTCGTCTCATATTATTCTATACTCCCACCAAAACACTATTCATTCTTTATTCTTTACTTATTCTCTTAGGGTTGTACAATTGTCCGTATTCTCTTTCGATCGTTCCTTAACCTTTTTACGGAACTACTGGATTAATCGTTATCGATCTGGATGACATGAGAATATTCTCCTGCTTGAAATTGCAATATCTTATTCCCTTAGAAGATAGATTATTCTTACCTATGTTGTCACCCTTTAGCATTCTTCAAGACATAGAAATAATAAAGTCGAATTCCATTCATTCTTTCCAAATATCAATTATTACATTGTAGCCATAACCACTATTCATACTTACATCATTAAATACATAAAAGTTTTAATTCCACCCAAAATCTGGGTTCTTACACAAGTCAAGACTCTGGATGGTAGATTTGATGAAACTAAGAAGGCAATCACTGACTTGAGGACTGAGATCCAAACTAGAGAAATAAACATGGAAAGAGAGTCTAAACTCATGACTACAAAATTTTCTAAAGCTCAAGACAATCTCTTTGCCAGGTTGGATAAAGTTGAAGAGAATCAGTCTGCCTTGTCTGTTAAAATTGATTCTATTGCTACCTCTTTGGAGTTGATCACATCTATACTCATGCCTGATGATGTCAAAAAGGGGGAGAAAGTTGCAAAGTCAAAATGCAAGCAATTTCAAACTCTGACTCAGAAGGATAATGCTGGAGATGGAGGAACAAATAATAAAAGCAAGGGCAAGGCTGTAGAAACTCAAACTCTGAAAACTAGCAGCAAGTCTCTTAAATCACAGTCTGCTGGGTTAAACACTGATACTCGAGGTTCTTCAAAGACTAAGAGTTTGATACTATCCTCTGATCCTCAGACTGATGAGGAATTGGCTGCTAAGTTATTCTTAGAAGAAAATGAAGAGGGAGTTACAATTGCAGATGTTCAAGCTCAAGAAAAGATATTTCTAGCAGAACATAAGAAAGCTGTGAAATCTGGCAATTCTAAGAGGAATGTGAAAGCTGCAGAGCCTGTTCTTAAAGGCATTCAAATCAAAGAAAAAGTTGGTACTGAACAATGGATGCAAGTATCCAGAAAACCAACAGATGCAGACTTTAAGCAAAAGCTGAAAGGCATTGCTGGAGAAAATACAACCTCTGTTTCTACACAAGTTGTAAAGAAGAATGAAAACACAACCTCTGTTGCTACACAAGTTGTGACCACACCTTTACAATCTTCTCAGTTGAAATCAATTTTTGGAAAATGAACTCTTCATGATCCAAATCAAGCACTTAAAGGTTCTATGGATTTCACTGATGGAAGAGCATTTTCTGGGAAAATTGGAAACAACAAGGGTGGTATAGGATCACACAGGGATAAAAGGCAGAATGTTAGTCCTAGAGATCCATCTTCACTGGCTGTTCCAGGTCAATGTGTTGTCACTCAAGAGAGTTTAGACAGACTGGAATCAGTACAGTTGGTCTATCAGAAGAGCCTAAAGAAAGATTTTCTATTATACTTCATGGCAGATGGAACAGTTTTTAAAATTGGGGAGAATGATATTGGTTTGAAATATTTGGAAGAACTAGAACATGTTCTGTATCTTTTCAAGGTAACAAATCAAAGGACTCAATCTGTTGCCAATGTGCTTAGACAGAAGATGCTTCATAATCTGGCAAGAAGAGGCATGAAGTATAACATTAAATATGTTCCTAAGTACAGAGACTGGAATGGAAAGCTGATAGAGATGGAAAAGGGAACTACAAAGCTAAAGACTGATCTTGGAATCACTGTTCTTGATTTTAATGTGAAGTCTGAAGAGGTGAAATATATCAGATTGGGAAATGAAATGAGAAGAAACAAAATCTACGATCTCAGAGCTGCTATCTATCAGACTGATGAGAATGATCCTCAGTTGAGAGAGATCAAGGAAGCTATGGAGAATGAACTTGAAAATGCTGAAAGAAGATTGCTTATAGACTATCTCAGAGCTACACCAGATCTTGAAGAGATCAGAGGTTAAAGTCTGTATGAATTTTCTTATTTCTGTAGATTTTTGTTAAGTAGAAGCTTAAACTCTGTTTGTATATTAATCACTGTAATTTTGTATTTGTTTTGACATCATCATTTACTATAAACTTGTACATTCTTGCTAATGAACAAGTTGGGGGAGATTGTTAGAAATGATTGATGAAAACAGTGTTTAGGAGCTACAGCGACAAATCAGAGTTTAGCTGGAAGCAGTCAGAGTTTAGTTAAACACTGACTACAGAAGCTGGACAGAGTTTAGTAAAGTCTGTCTAGAAGCAGCGCGTACGAAGTCAACAGAAGATATTAGAGATCAATTGAAGATTGATATGGAAGCGAGATCTTTGGAGATTGGATAGCTATCAAAGAGATCGAGTTGACTTAGGAGACGTGTGACAATCTGTAATTGATATCATTGTATAGCTGATTATTAGGAATATCAATTAGAGATTGTATCGAAGCTGTATGTTTTATAAATACAGTTAGGTTAACCCTAGAAGGGTATCGTGCATCGAACTATCTTTATTGTAACCTAGCAGCTCTTTGTGATAAGTTACATCACGAAGAGGGTTTTTAATACCAGAAGATTTAAAGTGCATAATCATCTTAATTGTTATTCTCTCATCTAATATTGGTTATTAGTGTGTATTCGGCCTAACACATCTAATTCAAATAGCCTCAAATGAATATTCAAAATAATATTCATTAAATAAATACTCCCGAATGAGTATTCAAATAACAATCCTCGAATAATTTCCAAGTAGTTAATACTTATGGAAATATAGATAATGTTTATAAATAACTTTCCTCAAGCATTCTGTCACTGGAATCCCTCCGGGTTTCCGTGACTATCTCTATAATACAAAATATCGACTCCCGGTCTATATTTAATGAAGGAAGATCATACGCCCTTCACTAAAAGTCTTAACACAATCCGGCTTACAACTAATATATCGTATCTAGCATATAAGCCCACTCAGAATCAGGGAACAAGTATCACAATATACTTCGAAAACAGGCATGCATGCTATGGCATATGTAAAACAGCAATCACATATATATATTATCATAACAACAGGTTCAAAGGTTTGAACACTTGCCTGGTAATCGGGTGTGGGTAGAGGTAGCGTGTCCCGGTTCAGCTTGGTGATCTATAAACAATCAGAATATTCGAGATTAATCACCTAACACTTCGTTATTAAGACATGTCATTACACTTACACTTGACATATACTTAAGCCGGGTAAGTTCTAAGGTCGGTTATTTACGAACTGATAAATGGATTTTATATCCATTTAGAGCATTCTAAATCGGCTTAAATTGATTGCTTTGGCCTCAAGTTTGTGGTAGTTTTGATGTGTTTTGTTTAATTGTGCAGGGTTGAAGAAATGTCGATTAAAGGTGTAGTTTCCGTCATTTTTGGAGTTGATTTATGATATGGAATGAAGAATGGAGGCTAATGTCAGCTACCAAGAAGTATACAAGTCAATAGGGATTAAAGATGGAAGCTCATGCAAAAGAAACGGGAAGAAAAAGCTGAAAAACGAAGAAAAATTAATTCCCACAGATTGAGGCCGAGCAGGGTGCGCCATTTGAGCACCCTGCACCATTTTTATGCAGATTGAAGCCGTGCACCCTGCGCCGTTTGAGCAGTATGCGCCAGAAGTCGCTGAAAAAATTACAGTTTTGCCATTTTTACGATTTTGGCCATATCTTGAGTTCTACAAGTCCGTTTTGGACGATCTTACAGTCCACGCGAAGCTAACGAGATTCTCTATCATTCTAAAGTGGTCCAGATGTCAGAACACAGCTGGAATGGTCCAGAAATACTGAAGAAAAGTCAGCTACGAATTTTCCTTCAAAACAGAATCAGTTTAGGAAACGTATTTTGCAGAATTCTATTTTCACAAGGAAATTGCTATAATTCCTACTTCAAATCAGTATGGTAATTGTCCTGAATGGCTAGAACATTCTAGAATCAGTCTTGAGCATGGAATTTACAAATCCCATCCCGTTTAGAGATGGAAATTGCTGGTCTTCTATTCCAACTCTAATATGGTAATTGCTTGATGGAGAGGCAACTTAGGGCTCTAAATACACATCTTGAGGGACAGAAAAAAACACATCATTACATATCAATTACTTAGTTTTATTTTTATCTTTTCATACTTTGTTTTTATCATGGTTTCATCAGATCTCATGATGACGAGAGGTTCGATTATGAACTAATCGTTGTCATGGGATTCTAACGGATTTATTTATGGAGCTTTAGTATCTTGATTGCTTTAAAGATCTGTGTGTGATGTATATCTGATATCCTCGTATGGTTGTGATTAATTGCTAGATGCGTAGCTAACATCTAATTTGTTAATCTCTTGTGAAGTGAAAGTGGATCTTGAGATTTAGAACTTGCCATGCTAGCATAGGTTCATGATTGTTTATCAACATGATTCGTAGTATGAGATGAAAACACTTATATTGCCCTGTGTGATCTTTATGGATAACTTGTTCTTCAACCGTTATGTTTTCAAATTCTATAGACATATAGGGTCTAAGCATGATTGGTGTCTATTCATCTTCTATCTCTTTTGTGGATGTATGTTTAGTTTGGTATACGTATGCTGACAGGTAGCGTGTACTTGTTTCGTGTTATCCGATCAGATATCATAACCATTGCATATAGTGATTAAAGACATCAGATCTAAGCGAAGTATTTAATGAAGTTAGGATTCCATGTTTCAATTTCAATTCTTGTTAGTTAGTTAATTCTTTGTTGTTAATTTACTTTCTAGTTAATTTAGATAATTGAAAACCCAATATTGTTATTTGTCTTAGCAGTGAATAATAATCATACATTGTTGCACAGGTGCATTAGCTGATTTAAAACCATAACCAGATCTCTGTGGGAACGAACTCGACTTATTCATATATTACTTGTGACCATGTACGCTTGCGTGATTTAGTGCAAACAAGTTTTTGGCGTCGCTGCCGGGGATCATCGATGTTTTATTTTTGGTTTATGTGCTTGTCAATAGTGGTCGTTAGAGTTCACTGACTCAGATTTTTTCTTACCTATCTTGTTTAGTTTGGTGTGTTCAGGTACTTGAGTGTTGAAGATGGCATGCGAGGAGTTGCCATGGTGGGCATATTCAAGGACATCCATACCTTATCAATGTGAGCAATGTTTGGGCGTTCATGATCCCTCACAATATTGTTAATACGAAGGAGTTGATCCATATGTCACTTATGAGGAACAACCATATTTTCAATACCATCCTCAACAGTACCAGCAAGATGTTCCAGATATGTCATATTTCTTTGAAAGTGAAGAGTTTCAACATCAGCAACCTACTCCTACTTTTCAGTTAGATGAGGTTGATGTTATGGAGGAGATTAGGATGCTTGCAAAGAGTTATGAGGAGTCTACCAAATCTTTGGAGACACTAGTTGCTCAAGTTTTGAGTTCCTTGGAACAAGAGAAACAACAATGCATACTAGAGGCAATTCCAGAAAATGACGGTGACTTGGAGCAAGGTACTGCATGCATAAGTGAGGAAGACAAATTCCAAGGTGAGGTGAGCATTCGCAAGCCATGTGAGGAATTTGATCATGTTAGGATGGTGGATGATTTGGAAAGGGCGCTATTTGGGACAGACACTGATGAGCTGCACAAATTTCAAGAATTGGTATGTGCGTACCAAGAGGCTGAAGAACATGGGAAAAATGCAGGTCTTCTACTTGACTCAGAGTTTAAAGATGGAGGTAGTGCATTGGAGCCAATGGAGGAAGTTCTCTTTGAGGAACCAAAGGCTTCAGCAACTTACATTTACCCTCCTCCATTATATTCAAGCGAAGCCCGCGAGTGTGTGTTATTCTACAAATTGACAGATTTTGGGTCAACCGATGAAGGCATTGGAATAGGACATAGTTGTTATATGAATAGGCCAAGCGAGGAGAAGGGGCAGAAAGTGTGCCGCCGTGATGATGATGAAGTCTCACGAAGAGAGGACCAGGAAAACTATTATCATCCTTAATGGAGGTTTGGAAGTAACGTCAAGCTATTGACGTTAAAGAAGCGCTTCTTGGGAGGCAACCCAAGCATTGTTGTATACTGGTATGTTTTCTACTTTCCCTTGTATTTACTTCCATTCAATGAGGACATTGAATATTTTAAGTTTGGGGGTGGTTTGAGGGATAAGTAGTTTATATATATGTGATTGTTAGTTATTATGTTCAAGTAGGATTTCATGCTTTGCATATTAGTATTAGTAAATTATGCATTTATGTTCGTGATATCTACGTTTGTTTCATATAGGACATTCTGTTTTTATATATCATGTGAGTTCATAATAGTTTGCATTTGCATCCATGCTTGATAGGAATTTTGTGTTGTTGACGCTTTTTGATTGAGAAGTGATATACTTTGTTCTTGTGCACACACATACACTAGTAAGTTGAAGCTAGTAGACTTATTGAATGTTGTAAGTAATTAGAAGGACATGAATATGTGCAAGTTGATTTAGTTTGCATGCTTTGAAAACAAGTAGGGGCATTAGAGAGGTTTTTTCTTGGGATTGAGTATGTTTTCCTACCAAGTGAGATTTTGAGCCTTATTGCATATTTGTTGCAAATTATTCGTTTGCTTGAGTGTCCACGGATTGTTTACATTGCTAGCAGTTGTTTGAGATCTTTCTTGAAATGCATGACATTAATTGACGATTAAAATGATAAAGGCATTTAGGATTAACCGCATATTTTCCCATATTACCACACCATGTTTACATGATCAATTAGTTAACCCGTTGAGCTTAATACTATTTTTTCGGTGACATACCACATTACTTGCCTAGACCTTTTTCTTGTATTGGCCTTACATTAATTTGAACCTACATTGTCAAAGGCTAGTAGAGTGCTTAAGGGAGTAATAAGGTGTGCAAGAAAGGGTTTATTGTTGGTCATAAGTTTGGGGGGGAAATATTGGAATTTGGGTTTGGTTATTTGCTTAATAGTCGACATGTGTAATAAAATCGTGGGATCATTGTTATTGTTTATATTATTGTTGCTTTAGCTCTCGAAAAAAAATGGCAAAAAATGGAAAAAAAATGGAAAAAAATATATATATTATGTTATCAGAGCATGTTTGTGTTTATTGTGATCCTACTTTAGTCGACTAGTCGAGTGTTTTTGTTGAGAAAAGTATGGGAGGGAAATAGGTGGTTGTGTATGATTTATTATAAGCTCCTACTAGCTTTTGACACTTCACCTGTTTTGGCTTATTTGACATACCTTGTCCCTAGCCCCGTTACAACCCAAATAAAGACCTTTTGATTATCATCATTGATGTATGTTGTGTTAAGAGTTAGATTGATACGAAATGTCAAGCATGCTTATGATTTTGTTGGAATTGAGTGATACACTTAGCCTTGTTCTTGAGTGAATATTCTTTTGTGAGTGGATTGCGAGTGTTTGCTTGTTTTTGCGTATGAGATCCCGAGTTTTGTCTCAAAGATGTACTCTTGTAGGCTTAGCATGTTTACTAACTTATTCTTACACTTGACATGGACTTGTGAGAACTTATGCATGTTCATTGAGTAGACTATGTGAATACTTGCACTTTCGACACCAAGACATTGCGTATTTACTTTGATTCTTAAGTTGAAATGGCATGAGAGGATTTGAAGGTATGGTAGGATATTAGTACTAGATTAATTGCATTTTCATAATTAGTTGCATTCATGCATTGCATTAGGTTAAATGGATTTTGTGGGTACATTCGCTATAGGCCCTCACGAGACCTTACTCGTCCACTAGGGCTGCCTAGGGGTTTAAAGGGCTTGTTGCATATGCCAAATGCAACCGTGATCACCTAAGGAAGTGGTACTAGTTAGTTAGATAGTTTGTAATTCTTTATGCTTGAGGACAAGCATCGGTTTAATTTTGGGGGTGTGATAAATGGATTTTATATCCATTTAGAGCATTCTAAATCGGCTTAATTTGATTGCTTTGGCCTCAAGTTTGTGGTAGTTTTGATGTGTTTTGTTTAATTGTGCAGGGTTGAAGAAATGTTGATTAAAGGTGTAGTTTCCATCGTTTATGAAGTTGATTTATGATATGGAATGAAGAATGGAGGCTAATGTCAGCTACCAAGAAGTATACAAGTCAATAGGGATTAAAGATGGAAGCTCATGCAAAAGAAACGGGAAGAAAAAGCTGAAAAACGAAGAAAAATTAATTCCCGCAGATTGAGGGCGAGCAGGGTACGCCATTTGAGCACCCTGTGCCATTTTTATGCAGATTGAAGCCGTGAACCCTGCGCCGTTTGAGCAGTCTGCGCCAGAAGTTGCTGAAAAAATTACAGTTTTGCCCTTTTTACGATTTTGGTCATATCTTGAGTTCTAGAAGTCCGTTTTGGACGATCTTACAGTCCACGCGAAGCTAACGAGATTCTCTATCATTCTAAAGTGGTCCAGATGTCAAAACACAGCTGGAACGGTCCAGAAATACTGAAGAAAAGTCAGCTACGAATTTTCCTTCAAAACAGAATCAGTTTAGGAAACGTATTTTGCAGAATTCTATTTTCACAAGGAAATTGCTATAATTCCTACTTCAAATCAGTATGGTAATTGTCCTGAATGGCTAGAACATTCTAGAATCAGTCTTGAGCATGGAATTTGCAAATCCTATCCCGTTTAAAGATGGAAATTGCTGGTCTTCTATTCCAACTATAATATGGTAATTGCTTGATGGAGAGGCAACTTAGGGCTATAAATACACATCTTGGGGGACAGAAAAAACACATCATTACATATCAATTACTTAGTTTTATTTGTATCTTTTCATACTTTGTTTTTATCATGGTTTCATCAGATCCCATGATGACGAGAGGTTCGATTATGAACTAATCGTTGTCATGGGATTCTAACGGATTTATTTATGGAGTTTTAGTATCTTGATTGCTTTAAAGATCTGTGTGTGATGTATATCTGATATCCTCTTGTGAAGTGAAAGTGGATCTTGAGATTTAGAACTTGCCATGCTAGCATAGGTTCATGATTGTTTATCAACATGATTCGTAGTATGAGATGAAAATACTTATATTGCCCTGTGAGATCTTTAAGGATAACTTGTTCTTCAACCGTTATGTTTTCAAATTCTATAGACATATAGGGTCTAAGCATAATTGGTGTCTATTCATCTTCTATCTCTTTTGTGGATGTATGTTTAGTTTGGTATACGTATGCTGACAGGTAGCGTGTACCTGTTTCGTGTTATCCGATCAGATATCATAACCATTGCATATAGTGATTAAAGGCGTTAGATCTAAGCGAAGTATTTAATGAAGTTAGGATTCCATGTTACTCTTGTAGACGTAATTCAATTTCAATTATTGTTAGTTAGTTAATTCTTAGTTGTTAATTTACTTTCTAGTTAATTTAGATAATTGAAAACCCAATATTGTTATTTGTCTTAGCAGTGAATAATAATCATACATTGTTGCATAGGTGCATTACCTGACCAGATCTCTGTGGGAACGAACTCGACTTATTCATATATTACTTGTGACCACGTCCGCTTGCGTGATTTAGTGCAAACACGAACCAAGATTATACCTTGAGTTTTATCGCCCGTTTTCTAAGTGTTTTACCAAAGTTATAACCAAGTACGCTTTTAGGGGTTCGTTCGCGTTTAACCTCGATTCAAACATTTTTATAAAATTGAAAAACGATCCGTTTGACACGAGGTTTTCTCCTACACCTTCCTTATGATCTCTAATATTTATTTACCAAGGTTCGTCACTAACTTGAATATTTTACCGAGGGTCAATTTTAATAAAGAACTCGTACTTACTTTTTCGAACAACTTTTAGTAAATCGGCCATAATTCCTAAACCGTTAGTCCGTTTCACATGATCTTTATATCAAAACGAAGCTTATAACATGATCTATCTTGCCATGGCAGAACATGAAACTGGACAGTGAATTATAGCTACTGTCAAACACGATTTCTTAAGGTTAATAAAAATTGGGCATTACCGGGCATCAATACAAGTTATAAACATGATTCTCATCTTATTAAGTCCAAGAACATATCACTTCATCATATTGATCATCATGTTATAAAATCAACTAATCGACTACATAATCATGCTTATAATATCACCACAATCATAATTAAGCTAAATATCACCAAGAATGTACATAATCTCAAAGTAAGAGCTAGGGTTTCATGAGGTTCATACCTTCCTTGGAGTGTCTAAGAACTTAATAATCCTTGTATAGCCCTTAGGATACCTTTACCAAGCTTAGATCATCCAAACAAATCAAGAAAAACAAGGTTAGATCTTGAAAGTTACTATTCACCCTAGACTTTGGTGATTTTATTAACTATGCTAGAGATGTTTGTTTGCTTTAAAACTTCTAGGATATTCATGATATGAAATATAGGACTCACCATAATTATCTTGAGAATTAACAATGTTGGGAAGTGGGATTTTGCTTCTTGAATTAAGCAAAATGCCGAATGGCTTCCTTTGGAGAGAAGATGGAGTTGCTTGCTTCCTTTTGCTTGGTTGATTGCATAAAGTGATCAATAATGATAGATATTTTTTGGTTGAACCATGGTCTAGTTGATGGGTTAAGGCTTGGTTAAGGGTTTGTTACCATGTGAGTAAGTGTTGGTGTCTTATGGTGCACCTCTTTGCTAACTAGCTTGGTTTCTTTGATCTTATCTTGCATAAAGTGATTATCTCACCTTCCACTAGTTCATCATACCTATTGGCTCTCTGCTTGGTTCTTTGTCCGGTTATTGCCCAATTTGATTGATCGCTCGGAGGAATATCTCAATTGTTTCTAGTTAGGGTTTTACCGGAAACCTTCTTAATATTTATACCACCATTCTCAATCCTCCTTTATAATTCTTGAACCTATATTTCTTAAATCCTTTCAATAATTCCTTAAGTCTTTCAGTGTCCAGGAAAATCTCGGGGAAAATAAAAGCGCTATTTTTCAGAATCCGATAACTTTTACATACACTCTTTTTCCCCCTGGATCACTAATACGAACTCAGAATTTCGTTCCGGGTACTTCTATATAGTGTCGTCTAATAATATTCCTAAATCCACCAAAATCACTATTCACCACTTATTCTTTAATTATTCTTTTAGGGTTAGATAGATGTCCTGGTTCTCTTTCGATCGTTCCTTAACCCTTTTACGGAACCACTGGACTGATAACAGATATCGATTTGGATGATATAAGAATCACCTTTCCCCTTGGAATTATCAAATCTTAATTTCCTAAGAGATAGATAATTCTTATCTAGATTGTCAACCAATAGCATTCTTCATGACATATAAGTATTTGAATCCAAATCCATTCCATACATTCATTAGAACAATCGTTACATCGTAGTCGCAACCACTATTCACTATTACATCCATACATAATAAAAAGTTTTAATTCTACCGAAAATCTGAGTTCTTACACGTATTAGTGACTAAAATCTATTTTATTGCAAAAACCGTTACTGAACTCAGCATTAAATTACTACAATATCTTTGTCGAGACTAAATTTCAGCTCCCCTTTGAAAATTTCATTTCCCCCTCTGAACATTTCAATCTCCCCCTCTAAAAATTGAAAATTTTCAATCTTCCCTTTCAACATTTATCCCAAATTTTTCCAAATTTCATTTCCCCTAAATTTTTCCAAATTTCATTTCCCCCAAATTGTTCCAAATTTCATTTCCCCCAAATTTTTCCAAATTTCATTTCCCCCAAATTGTCTCCAAATTGCACTGAAAGCATTGTCTTGCTCTGAATTGGTGAAAGCATTGTCTTGCTCTGAATGGCTGAAAACATTATTTTGCTCTGAATTGCTCCAAATTTAGGTAATGTTTTGCTCTAAATTTAGGTATTTAAATTTAGGGTTCATACTAATATTTGGGGATTTTCTTGATATTCGTATGTATATTTCTTGTATTTGTGGTGTTATTTCACAATGTTTAGGGCTTTTGTAATCCTTTTTTTTTGTAATCCTTTGTATTTATATTTCTTGTATCTGCTTACTGCTTGATTTGCTTAATTGGTGCTTAATTTGTATAATGCTTGTTGCTTGGGATTGTAGCACAGACTAGTAATTTGTTTATTACCTCTTTAATGTGTCCATTAATGCCTCTGTTTATTACCTCTTCAATGTGTCCAATAATGCCTCTGTTTTTTTGCCAATAATGCCTCTGTTTTTTTTCACTCCGTTAATGTGTCTAGTAGGCAAAATTAATTGGTACACTTGAGTTAATATTGTTCTATACTAATTGAGCATTATTTTTTTTTTAAAGATGGACAGAGATTGGTTGAGGGCTGATAGAAGATAAAGAGAGTTTCAAAATGGAGTTCAACAACTTTTGATGTTTGCATTAGGGAACGTATATGATGAAAGTAAAATTAGTTGTCCATGTTTGAAATGCGCACATAGTAAATCATGCAAAGCTCGGATAGTGAGAGATCTTCCAAAATGGTATCGATCAGACCTACAAGTGTTGGATTTGGCACAGAGAAACAAATACAGAAGGAAGTCAGTCTCCGACGAAAGAGAACAGTAGTTCCCAATCTGTGCATCAAATACCGATGAAAATAGAGAATGTTGATGATGCCGATGATGTTTCCCTAGACTCCGCAGATTTATTTAACCATGTTAATTCTGAACATTAACCCCTTTATCTGGGATGTGAAGGATTTATAAAGATGAAGGATTTAGTAAAGTTATTCAACCTCAAAGTAAAACATCAAATATCCGATTGTGGCTTCTCTGAAATTCAACTTTTGTTTGGGTCTATGCTTTCGGAAGGAAACACATTTCCTTCTTCATTTAGTAGAGCAAAGAAAAGCTTGTGTGTTTTAGGAATGGAGTATGAGAAAATACATGTGTGCCCAAATGATTTTCTATTATACCGTGGAGAGACAGATGAAAATAAGACGAGCTGCCGCATTTGTCAAGCCTCTAGATGGAAGTTGAACAAAAAAGGAGATGAATTGGATGGGGTTCCTACCAAGGTTTTATGGTATTTTCCATTAATACCACGTTTGAGGAATTTGTTCAGTTCACCTCAAACAGCCAAGGATTTTACTTGGAATGATTCAGACAGAGACTAAAGGATGATAAATTGAGACATCAGGTAGATTCATAAACGTGGGAAGAAGTCGATGCAAAATGGCCAGATTTTTCTTCAGATTCTAGAAACCTTCGGTTAGCTTTATCCTCGGATGGATTTAATCCATTTCACAGCACAAATATTGATTACTCTTGTTGGCCAGTTTTGATGTCAATATATACAATCTTCCATCGTGGCTTTGTATGAAGAGGAAGTATATTATGCTATGTTTGTTGATATCCAGACCGAAGGAACCCAACAATGATATTGATGTGTTTCTTCAACCACTTATAAAAGATCTACAAAAGTTGTGGAGTGGGACACAACTTTATGACGCATACTAAAAGGAGCACTTTTTGCTTAAAGGCATTTTATTGTGGACAATCAGTGATTTTCCAGCCTATGGTAACTTGTCGGGCCACATTGTAAAAGGGTATAACAAGTGTCCTATTTGTATTGATGAAACAAAAGTAACTTGGCTAGTTAATACCCGTAAGTGTGTGGTCATGAGGCATCGGAGGTGGTTGGCCCGTGATCATCCGTATCGCCGACAGAAAAATTTTTTTGATAACACCGTAGAAAAAGAAATTGCTCCAGTTCCATTAATCGAAGAGCAGGTGCTTGAAAGAGTACAACATTTAAAGGGCCATATCTATGGTAAGACACAATGCCAACCACGTTTCAAGAAAGGTGATCCTCGACCAATTTGGAAGAAAGTTTCTATATTCTTTGAACTTGAGTATTGGAAATTTTTGCTGGTTAGGCATGTTCTCGTTGTGATGCACATCGAGAAAAATATATGTGAAGCTTTACGTGGTACATTGCTCAATATACCAAAAAAGACCAAAGACAAGGAAACTTTCCATCTTGACATGGCGGAAATGGGAATAAGAACGGAGCTGAGGCCAAAAAAACTAGGGCAAAAGGAAAAGTTACCGTTAGCATCTTGGAATTTAACTCATGTCCAAAAAAAAGTTGTTTGCTTCTCCTTCCTCGGAATGAAGTTGCCTGATGGTTTTTGTTCTAACATTAGGAATCTTGTATCAATGGAAACTCTTTGACTTACTGGATTGAAATCTCATGACTGTCATATGATTTTGCTTCACCTGCTCCCGATTGCAATTCGGTCGTCACTACAGAAACAGGTCAGGAACACTGTTATTCGGTTTTGTCTCTTCTTCAAAGCAAATAGCAGTAAAGTTATTGAGGTCAATAAGTTGGAGAAAATGCAATCTCAATTAGTAGAAACTTTATGCCAGCTTGAAAAACACTTCCCCCCTTCCGTGTTTGATTTAATGTTTCATTTTGCAGACCAATTTTCCTCAGATGGATGTATCCTTTTGAGAGGTATATAAAGACATTCAAGGGATATATAAGGAATCGGGCTCGTGCAGAAGGGTGCATTGCTGTGTCCTATATTCCGGAAGAGGCAGTTGAGTGTCTGGTGAACCATGAAGAAGCGACTACCGGGGTACCGAAAAATGGTAGGCATACTAAGGATGCCATTTGCAGGCCATTAACTGGTGCAACGATGATAAACCCGAGCAACACTGATTTGCACGTAGCACATTTATGTGTTCTGCAAAATACAACTACTATTAGGCCATATTTTGAGTATGTCATGAAATTATATTTCATTATAAATGAATAACATTTTCTGTACTCTTTTCACTTATATAATTGCTTGCATATTTATATTGTCTACTGCAATTACATGTAGTGAACAGATGTCATTTTTTATGACTAACTATCCGGATCATGAAAATGACAAAATATGGCTAAAAAACAAGCAAAATAGGACATTGCCAAAATGGTTCAAGGATAAGGTATTATATGCATTTATAATAGTTTTATTCATTTTTTTAACAACTGCGTAGCTCACATGAATCATTTTAAAACTTATATGTATTTCTTGGCAGATTGCTTCTGATTTTTGTGATGAAAAAGAGGTACCTGTTGAGATAAGATGGATTACAGATGGGCCCGACAAGGATGTTCCTACATTCCGCAGCTACAATATGGATGGTGCTACCTACAATACCAAGGATCGTGATGATACACGTCAAGTTCAATGTAATGGTGTGTGTACAAGCGGATACAATGGTTGTACAGGGTAAGGATCAAAATATTGAACACACATCACATACGTTTTATGGAGTCATAACAAATATATGGGAGTTGGACTATAGCAACTTTAGGATTCCCTTTTTTCGTTGTAAGTGGGTAGATATGACCAAAGGGATTAAGGTCGATGACTTGGGCTACACATTGGTTAATTTGAATAGGTTGGGGTTTTTGAATGATCCATTTGTGTTAGCAAAACATGTTAAGCAAGTTTGTTACATCGACGATCCTCTAGATAAATTATGGTCCATTATGTTGAAATTACCCGATAAAAAGTATTACGAAGACAATGGGGATGAAAATGAAGGATCCGTAGAAGTGGAACTTGAGAATGACTTTTTTGTACCCAATTTTCCGAATGTTGATGAGGAGGATGTGGCAAGTTACATTCAAGATAATGTAGATGAACTAATAGAACTATCATGATGTAATTGAATTTGTGTTCTTTGAATTTGTAACTATGATTCTTGATAGTTAGTTTTTTTTCCCCGTTAAGTTTCTTCATGTTTACTGACATACAAGATTGGTGTTACAATTTTATAAATCATCCTTCTCATTCTTTATACAAACTATTTCTTTATGCTCAGTACTGACATACATCAGTCATTTCTATAACTCACTTATCATCTGATCTGTCTTGTTCGTTCTTACTCTCGTGACAACTCATTCTCGGAAAGACAATTTGATTATCTATCATATTTGACAACTTAACCTCCAAGAATCTCTTTTCAATCTTTTAATAAAAATTCATTTTTCAACTTTTATAATCCTACAGCTTTTGTTGTTAACCCGTATAGCCTTTACCATAAACTCATAATACTTCGATCACAATGATCACTGAGACATCCAATCACTTATCATTCCTTATTTAAAAGTAACCAATTTATACTTAGTGAATCTAAATTTTTAAATCTTATCATTCACTTCTTCGTCTTTCATATCACTTGATTCCATTTATACTACATAATATCTCTTGATCTCAACTATTTATTTCTAGCTTCCATGGTTTATGACTCCTTAACCACTATCACCAGTCAACTAATCACCAACATTCCAATTCCACTTTCGCCCTTTCACACTTGTTTCCTTAATGTATTTGTTTTCTTAATCACTAAGTTCTTATGACCCTTATGTTGGGACAATCAGATCTTGGCACTGCGATTTTTGATACAATACATTAACAAGTACGAATAGAAAAATCACCTTGTTAACGGTTGATTCCACGCTCTTCTATTGTATTCCCAAATTCCCTTGAGCAAAGTGTGGCCTTCGTCTTCTCAAGTTAACCTCTCTTCTTGCTCCTGGGTGGCTACAAAATTTTTTCGACCAGCCCTAGCAAGAAGAGAATAGGAATATATATAGGGCTACAATAGGGATCATGGACAATTAGGTTGGGCCTTCTAATTACATCTTGGGCATGGCCCAATGTAATTAAATATTAATTCAATCCACTAAAGAATTAATATTTGCACTACCTTTCCTAATACCGTAATTTAATTAATTAATTCGGTTCCAATATTATTTGCTTATTAAATTCCCCATGTTTAAAATATCGCATGTCCATTAATTAAATAAATTACTGATAATTCATTTAATTAATATCTTTTATCCTTGATCATCCACTCAACCTTTATTTAATTATGCCGGAATAAATCCACCTGCAGGGTTTCACATAATTAAATCTTTTTGAGCTTTCAAGGGGACATCATTAACCCGAATATTATCAGGACATGGATTCCTTCAATAAATAATATTCACCATATATATTATTCCATCACCCAAAATATAATGAAATAAATCAAAAGAATTATTTCATATATAAATCAAAGCATGTAAATAATATACACGTGTCAATTACTATATCTGGATTAAGAACCTAAGCATTAATAATAACATAGAATCTTAGTTCACCTTCTTAATCAGTATAAGGGAACAATTCTAAATTTGATCCTGTTCAATATACACATAGTATACTAGTATTATTTATTAATCAATATAAACTAATATAAATAATACTACAGCCATTCCAGTGGATTGTCTAACACCACCTGTGCTGTGAACCATATTATATTATATAAACCGTATTTAATAATCTAATATTCTGTATCCCATTTGATACTAGATTATGCACAATATATAATATTTAGACAACATGTAAACATTTAAATGATTCTCAATAAAATAGGCCAGAAATAAATGTATATACTTCAAATAAATATTTTCAGTATACACCAACAATCTCCCACATATACTCAAAATATTCTATGAGTATATCAGTGTTTATTTAATCCACTATTACACAAAAAAAAACTATGTGTCCATCCATCTGATTCCTATCGCTTCCACATGCCTGTCAAAAACTTTGGCTGGCAAACTCTTTGTGAAAGGATCTGCCCGGTTGTCTTCTGATGATATGTGAGCCACAACTATATCTCATCGCTTTACGATTCCTCGTATGAGATGATACTTACGTTCAATATGTTTAGCTGCTTTGTGATCTCGCGGTTCCTTCGAATTTGCCACAGCACCAGTGTTATCAAAATACACTGTCAAGCTCCTAGGCAGATTAGGTACCACATCCAAGTCCAAAAGGAAGTTCCTGAACCATACAGCCTCCTTTGCAGCCTCAGAGGCCGCCACGTACTCGGCTTCCATGGTAGAGTCTACAATGCATTTCTGCTTTACACTCCTCCATATAACGGCTCCACCTCCCAAAGTAAAAACATATCCCGAGGTCGATTTCCTCTTATCCCTATCTGATTGGAAATCTGAATCAGTATATCCCAAAGGAAATAGATCTGAGGCCTTGTAAATTAACATATACTCCTTAGTCCTTCTCAGGTACTTGAGTACAGTTTTTACTGCACTCCAATGTTCCTGACCTGGGTTCGACTGATATCTACTAACCATGCCTACAGCAAAGCAGATGTCAGGCCTCGTACATAACATAGCATACATTAAGCTTCCACATGCCGATGCATAAGGAACTACTTTCATGCTCTCTATATCCTTAGGTGTCGAAGGACACTGCTCCTTAGATAGAGCCACTCCATGCTTAAAAGGTAGAAAACCTTTCTTAGAGTTCTGCATGTTAAAACGAGCTAATACTTCATCAATGTAGGGCTCTTGAGATAAAGCCAACATCCTTTTCTTGCGATCCCTTATTACTTTGATCCCAAGGATGTATGCCGCTTCACCTAAGTCCTTCATTTCAAATTGTTTGAACAACCATGCCTTTACTGATGACAACATCTTAACATTGTTTCCAATGAGTAAAATGTCATCTACATACAGTACTAGAAAAACCACTGCATTACCCTCACTTCTCTTATACACACATGATTCGCTTGGACTTTGATCAAATCCATATGACTGGACTGCCTGATCAAAACGAATATTCCAGTCCCTAGAAGCTTGTTTTAGTCCATAAATAGACCTCTTAAGCTTACAAACAAGATGCTCTTGGCCTTCCTTAATGAATCCTTTTGGTTGTTGCATATAGATGGTTTCCTCAAGACTTCCATTAAGGAAAGCTGTCTTGACATCCATTTGCCAAATCTCATAATCGAGATGAGCTGCTGTAGATAAAAGAATCCGGATCGATTTAAGCATAACAACCGACGAAAAAGTTTCCTCATAATCGATCCCTTCTTTCTGAGTATACCCTTTCGCAACAAGTCGTGCTTTCCAGGCTTTCACCTTTTTGTCAGATCCTCTTTTCTTCTTGTAGATCCACATACATCCAATGGGTTTTACACCTTTGGGTGGTTCCACGAGCTCCCAAACTTGATTAGAATACATAGATTCCATCTCAGATTCTGTAAGAACCCAGATTTTGGGTGGGATTAAAACTTTTTATGTATTTAATGAGGTAAGAATGAATAGTGGTTATGACTGCGATGTAACGAAGATCTATTAAATAAATGGAACAGATTTGAATTCAATTACTTATATGTCATGCAGAATACTTTTGGTTGACGGCATAGATAAGAATGATCTATCTCCTAAGAATATAAGTATATTACTTCAAGTAAGATTATTCTTATGTCATCCAAATCAATATCTATTATAAGTCCAGCGGTTCCGTAAAAAGGTTAAGAAGCACTCGAGAGTGAACCAGGTTCATTTTCCTAATTATAGGAATTAAATAAAAATAAGTGATGAATAGTGATTTTGGTGGAATTTGGAATATTATTATAATAATGATATACCCGGTATTCGGAACGGATTTCTGAGTTCGTATTAGTGATCCAGGAGGAAAATAAGTGTATGTAAAAGCTGTCGGATTCAGAAAAAGAGCACTTTTATTTTCTCCGAGAGTTCCCTGGACACTGATAGCCTTAAGTATTTAACGAATGGATTAAAGGAATATAAAATGGAAAGTTAGAATGAAAGATGGAGAATGAAGGTATTAATATTAAAGAGGATTCCCGGTAAACCCTAATTAGAAATCCGTGAAATATTCTCACGAACGATAAATCGAAACGGGTAATAACCGGACACAGAAACAAGCAGAGGAAGCAAGAGTCTTGTGCAAGCTACTAGTATAAATATCTAGTAACTAAACTAGAAGCAAGGAACTAGCAACTTAGAAGAAGAACCAAGTACTTAGCAAGTAACTACCTAGTTAAGCATTAACCACCACAAAACCAACACATGTCTTGCCATTTGAGCATCCAACACCTCACCACTTTATTAAAGCAACTTTTACAAGATATTATGTTGTAAGTGGATGAGAGTAAAGGAGATTAAATCACAAAAAATCAAAGAAACCAAGCAATTCTCTTCCCCCCCCTTGTAAACAAAGCATTCGGCCCTTTCCATTAATTCCAAATCCAAACTCAACCTTCCCACCATTGTTTGTTCTTGAAATAATTAAGGTGAGTCTTACATTTCATAAAACTTATCTCCTCAAAATCTTAGCTTCAAACTCATCCATTTCCATTTTCAAATAAATCATTCAAGAGGAGCATGAATAGTGTTCTTCTTGAACTAACTTTGTTTTCTTGATTTTTCATGGTTGGTATAGCAAGCATAATCACTCCTAAGGACCATACAAGGCTTAGTAAGGCTATATCACTATCTAAGGAAGGTATAAAGCTCTTGAAACCCTAACCCTTGTTTGAGATTTAAGCATGTTTTTGATAGTTATAACTTAGTTATGGTTATGTTAAAGTTATAAGCATGATTATGTATGGATTTTGGATTAATGATGTAAATAGCTAGATGAACGGAAAGGCATTGCTTGGCCTCAGTTCATGTATATAAGTCATGTATATGTTGTTTGGGTTGGATGCTATGTGTATGGGAGGATTCGAAATTGATAGATATTCGATTTACAGCCGTTATAATGCCCGATTTTACAATACCATGTTTTGTATGCCAATTTCCACGTCGAACCCCTACTGTCCAGAGACCTTATCTGCCATGATAGGATAGGTAATGCTCTAAGCTTCGTTTTGATATAAAGATCACGTAAAACGGACTTACGGTTTAGGATTTATGACCAAATTACTAAAAGTAGTTCGAATCCGTAAACGAAAGTTCGTAACTGAAATTGAACCCTCGTATTCTATGTAACGTCATGGAGAATCTTAGTAAATAAATACTAGGGGTAAGAAGGAAGGTGTGAAAGAAAACCGTATGTCAAAAAGAGCATTTTTCGATTTATTAAAAATGTTCGAGTCAAGGTTAAACGCGAACGAACCCCTAAAAGACGACTCTTTTATAACTTTGGTAAAACACTTAGAAAACGGGCGATAAAACTCGGAGTAAAATATTGGTTCGTAACGATCAACCTTAGAACTCATATGACTTAAGTATGTCCCAAGTATAAGTGCAGTGACATGTCGTGTTAACGAACGAATGTCGGGTCGGATCAGTGATAATAAGTAATCCACTAAAAGGGGTATAACGAGATAACTCGAGAGCGTGTTTCGATTTAAGTATAACTTAACTTTTATATGTTAAGTGATTAATCCCGAATGCCTTGGCTATTTATAGATCACCAGGCTGAACCGGGACCCGCTACCACTACCCCTTACCGTACTCGACTACCAGGCAAGTTTCAATTCCCTTCTTTTAGGCTGTTGTTGTGATTGAATAAATATATATATATGATTGCTGATATACATATGCCATTGCATGCATGCCTACTTTCAAGTTGAATTGATATACTTGTTCCCTGAATGTTATGGTTGGCTTATAAGCTAGATAGTTATATATCAGTTATAAGCCGGTTGTTATAAGACCCTCATAGAAGGGCGTATACATCTTTATTCATCAAATATAGACCGGGAGTCAATATTTCTTGATATACCGAGATTACCTCGGGAGAAAATATTTAAGTAAATATTTTCTATTATTTGGGCGACGAATATTATTTGAATATTCGTTCGGGACTAATTATTTTAGCGATCCTTACTTCAAATAATTATTTGAATTTAACTATCCAACGAATAATACTTCTCAATATTCATTCAGAGTCGAATTGATTATCGACTATTATTTCGAATATTCTTCTAAAGATGAGACTGTTAAATGAATATTATTTTGGATATTCTTTTAGATTATTATTTTATTAAATCAATATTACTTTTGAATATTCATTTAAGATATTAAATACTTGATGAATATTATTTTAATATTCATCTGAAGCTTGATTTAATTATCGAATATTATTTCGAATATTCCTTAAGGCTTGGATTACTAAATGAATATTACTTGATATTCATTTAGGATATTATTCATTAAATGAATATTACTTTTGAATATTCATTTAAATTCCTAATTAATCATGAATATTACCTTAAATATTCTTTTCAGGTCTTATTAATTAATGAATATTGTTTTGAATATTCATTTAAATATTTATTTATTCAATAAATATTCTCCTGATATTTCTTCAGGGATTATTTTGAGAAATACTCTGATTAAAAATATTCTTTCATATTCCCAAATATTCTTTCAATATCTTAACTCAATAAATATTCTCTGAATATTTATTCCATACTTAGAATAATCTCGATAAGGTTAATCTTCTTCGATTATTACAGAAAATATTTCGAAGTCATATTATTATTAATCTTATATCAAGAAAGGTTCCCAGACATCATTCATCTTTGAGTCTATCTTCTTAATAATAAGGGAACCTTACTTGGAAAAATGTTATTTATCTGGTCGACTTCCCGGTCATAAAGTATTCCCTTCACCCGCAACTCGGGTGCCGTTGACTTATTAAGTCGTTGTTTACCTTCTCATCTTTCGAGGGGAAAGATTACTGGAACAAGTTGATATCCGTTACCAAGTAATAGCTTGGGAGTTATTGGTAAATTTTCCTTTCCAACTAGATACGACTACTTTGTGGAGTCTTATCAACAAGTATTATACTTGGGGAAAGGGGGACGAACGTTATATTCAGAATCATGAACTTTATTTGAACTAGGAGTCGTGTAAGAGGCCGAGTAGCGCCGGTCCATCCCCTTGGCCCAACCGTTGGCCGGGGAGAGCTAGCATGGCGGTATACAAGTAAAGCCGTCAGTTCTTCCTTCTACCGGTAGTAAATCTAAATTGAGCTGTACGATCTCGACTGATCATCAAGATTGGAACAGCGGGCGCGGTGAATACTCCATCATTGGTTCATCATCCAAATTCATTTATTTCCTGCAACATGATTACTGTTGGCAGAGTTGGAAAAGAGTCATAACTGGAATTGCAACCCTTTCTTGCAAGTTCCTCTTCTTATTAACGATAATAATATCTCGCTTACTTTGATGTAGCAGATATTTCTTCAAACAAATACTTTAAGTTACCTTGTAACTTCATCGTTCATGTTATACTGGCATCATTTCCGTAAATGCATGGCATATGGTTTAAAAGATAGCTTTGAACTGTTTTAAATTATCGTTCAGTTATATATTTGTTGGTGGGCTTTCGCTCACCCTTGCTTTGTTTATATTATGTCACAACAACAGCTAGGACAGATGGCTCGCGTCAGGCGCACTCGGCGCAAGCAGGTTACCCGACCCACCGGACTACCCGCTGAGATGCTAGCCGCCATTGCTGAGGTAGCATAGTTAGACAGCTTTTGTTTCCTGTTTAACTATATGTATAATTAATGTAATCAACGGCAAAACTTTTAAACCTATGATGTTATCCTTTTGGGATTGTAATAACTTTTATTCGTAAACCCTTTAATGTAAGACTTATTTCAATTTCATCTCTGGGACTATAACTGTTGTGTGTGTGAGTGGTAATTATTGTGGGGTCACAGCATGTGATTTATTTATTGTGGACTCAAGTCAAGTATTATGAATGGATGTAAGACCGTAACCACCAGATCCCTGACCCCGGATCTGGGGGTGTTACAGATTCCATTGCCTTTTGCCAAAGATCTGCATCTTTATCTAGAATTGCTTCTTCGTATGTCCTGGGATCCTCATCATGTTCACCACAGACCAAGTCCGAGGACTCTCCCAAAAACATGAATCTATCAGGTTGTTGAACAACCCTCCCACTACGACGAAGCACCGGTGTGGTATTAGTGACAGGTTGTGCATTTTCTTGTGGTTGATCTACTTGTACTATTGGCACTTGGGGATTATCTGTCCCTCCCACTAGTTCCTCTAAAACGATACTACTCATGGGTTTGTGGTTCATTATATAGTCTTCTTCTAAGAATCTAGCATTGGTGCTAACAATGATATCTCGATCCCTAGGACTATAAAATGAATAACCTTTCGTTCCCATGGGATAGCCTATAAACAGCCTTACTTCTGTACGAGATTCTAACTTGGTCGCGTTCTTGTTCAGCACATGTGCTGGACAACCCCAAATCCGAATATGTCTTAGACTTGGTTTGCTACCAGTCCACAATTCTATTGGAGTCTTGCGAACCGACTTAGAAGGTACCAAATTTAGAAGGTAAGCCGCTGTTTCTATAGCATATCCCCAGAACGACTTGGGTAAATCTGAATAACTCATCATCGATCTAACACTCTCTAAAAGAGTCCAATTCCTTCTCTCTGCTACACCATTCTACTGAGGTGTGCCAGGTGCAGACAACTGGTATGCAATCCCATTTTCTGATAAATATTCCCTAAATTCTCCAAGCAAGTATTCGCCACCACGATCTGATCGTAGTGACTTGATACATTTTCCAAGATGTCGCTTCTCCGCACTTGCTTTGTACTCTTTGAATTTTTCAAAGCACTCAGACTTACGGCGCAACAAATAAATGTACCCATATCTAGAATAATCGTCAATGAAAGTGACAAAATACTCATAACCTCCTCTTGCTTGGATACTCATAGGTCCACATAAATCAGTATGAACCAATTCTAACACTTCTTTAGCTCTATTCCCCTTTGCTTTAAAAGGCCTATTAGTCATCTTACCTTCCAAGCAGGATTCACAAACTGGAAATGGCTCCACTGCCAACGAGCCTAATGGACCATCTACTACCAGTCTTTGAATCCTCCTCAAGTTAATATGACCTAATCTTAAGTGCCAAAGATATGTTTGGTTCAATTCAGAAGGTTTCTTTCTTTTATTTGAGCTAGAAAGAATGTTATTAGTTTACTTATGTTGCAGCATTGGTTGGATAGGATTAATAATATATAAATTGTCTTGCAATGTACCAGAACATATAACTCGTTTATTCATCATAATAGAAACATTACGATCCAAACAAACATTATAACCATCCATGGCAAGTTTAGAAACCGAAATTAAATTCCTTCTAAACGAAGGTACATAAAGACAATTGTTCAAAACCAAAATCCTATCATCGCCAAAAGATAATGTAATTATTCCAACTGCAACTACTGCTACTTTTGTAGCATCTCCCATGAACACATATATCTCGCCATCTCTAAGCATTCTGGATTGCTGGAACCCCTGCATAGAGTTACAAACAAGGTCAGTGGCTCCTGTATCTACACACCAAGTGCTCGTAGATATAGCCGCTATATATGTTTCTGTAACTAGAGAAAGAGACATACCAGTATTGTTTGTCTTCTTAGGAAGAGGACAATCCTGTTTCCAGTGACCTGACTGCTTGCACCTGAAGCACTTGCCCTTAGGCTTTTTCACACCACCTTGAACTCCCACTGTATTAGCAATGTTTCCAGCTTTCTGTGTCTAATTCTTTTTCTTCTTCTTACCTTTCGGCTTAGATGAAGAATCTTTCTAGGCCACATTTACTTGAACATTCTGCTTAAAGAGTCCTTCAGCTGCCTGAAGTTCTGTCAGAAGTTCCGCGAGACTATACATCCTTTTGTTCATGGTGTAATTCAAGCGGAACTGCTCAAAACTTTTGGTCAAGCTCATAAGGATGATATCGATCTGGGTTTCCCCATCAATATCAGCACCAAGGATCTCCATCTCATTCAGATGAGACATCATTCTGAGAACATGATCCCTTACAGGTGTTCCTTCAACCATCTGAGTGTTCATTAAAGCCTTCATTGCTACTTGCCTAGCAGCCCTATTCTGTTCTCCAAAAAGTTCCTTGAGATTAAAGAGCATATCTGAAGTAGTGGGCATAGCCTGATGCTGATGCTGCAAAACACCCGACATTGCTGCTAGAATGTAACATCGCGACATCTCATCAGCCTTAACCCACCGCTTATAATACTCCTTCTCACTTTCAGGAGCATCTTCAGCAGGCTGATCTGGCTTGGGTTCATAATTGCAAAATTTGTACTCCTCAGCAGTCAACACTATGTCCAAGTTACGTTTCCATTCAATATAGTTTGGTCCGGTAAGTTTGTTATCCTTAAGTATGGTGAATAGTGGATTAAAGCCCATAATGATCTAATCCTGAGAATCATACATGTAAACACATAATTAGAGGGTTGCATAAATCCTAAAACCTATTGGTTTCCCCTAACAATAAATTAAAATTAATGCACTAATATTTAAACACCATAAGTATCTGGTACACCACGATAGGTGACATATATACCACTTAAATTCGTTTAAATATTACTTCGGTCCTATTACTAAATAATACGCCACGTTAGGGTGGACTATATATTATTATTCATAGCTAAGTGTATACCATTATCAAATCTTAAATTAATAATAATAAGACCGGGTGCCACCATTAAATATTTCAACTCAATAATCGATAATAGGATAATTCCCAGATCGGGGGGAGCATTGTCAAGAGGCGTCACTTAAGACCCCTTTCTAGACAGAATCATCCTTTCTCTCAATATCGAATATCTATATTCAATCATTGGTACCCTAAAAATTAATCAAATTCTATGAAACTTGGTACGCCACGATGGGTGGCATGTATACCTTTCAATATTCGTAATTAATTTAGGAAGTTTGTTCTAGTAATATCCATAACACTACCTGACACCATAAATCATACGCCACGATGGGTGGCATGTATATAATTTATATGCGTCTCGGTGTTAAATTACATACAAACAATAATGGAGACCATGGGATTTAATTCCTAATTAATTCCCTCACCCACTTAGAATTTTTATTTAAAATTGAGGAATTTTATCTAGATGCATCGCCCAATGTTATTTTTTCGAGGTCTACATGTTATAAAAATAACAATACAAAGAACACATAACATAGCAGCATGTATCATAAAATTAAAGCAATAAATAAAATTAGTGTCCATGTCGTCCTAATTATGTTAAATATGTAATAAAAAATTACACACATAATTAACAACAAACATAATAATTATTTAATGCAATAATTAAAATTAAATAGCGGAATTAAAAATTAAAACAATAATTAAATCCACTATTATGGCCCATTAAACAATTTCAGCAGGCCTAGAAAATTTTCTGCAAATCTGCAAACTGCAACAGCCGCCAGCCGCCAAACTGCTACAGTACCCGGTTTGCTACAGTACCCGGTTGCTACAGTACCCGGTTTGCTACAGTAACCGGTTTGCTACAGTAACTGCTACAGTACCGGTTTGGTACAGTACCATGATAATTTTCTGCTAATGTTCTGCCGAATTCAGTTCTGAATATTAACACCAACAGCTAGCACAGTGGAATAATTTTGATCTCCGTTTTGATTTCCGATCGCACATAATTGTTACAAAATATCCGGATCTTAATAAAATCCAACAAACAATTACAAAAAAATAGATCTAATACAAAACTAATTTTGTTAATCTATTCTAACACGATCAACCCTCGTGTTTTACAACCACGATAAACCACGTGGAAACCAAACAAAAATTAACCACGATTAAACCACGTGGGATCCAAACACATAATTAAAATATACATGGCCATAATAGTGGATAACAACCTGCAAAACAGAATATACAAGCCTACCACTATATACATGCATATATAATTACGACATGGACATCGTATCAAAAATCGCAGAACCATTGAACCAGGCTCTTGATACCAATTGTTGGGACAATCAAATCTTGGCACTGCGATTTTTGATACAATACATTAACGAGTACGAATAGAAAAATCACCTTGTTAACGGTTGATTCCACGCTCTTCTATTGTATTCCCAAATTCCCTTGAGCAAAGTGTGGCCTTCGTCTTCTCAAGTTAACCTCTCTTCTTGCTCCTGGGTGGCTACAAAATTTTTTCGACCAGCCCTAGCAAGAAGAGAATAGGAATATATATAGGGCTACAATAGGGATCATGGACAATTAGGTTGGGCCTTCTAATTACATCTTGGGCATGGCCCAATGTAATTAAATATTAATTTAATCCACTAAAGAATTAATATTTGCACTACCTTTCATAATACCGTAATTTAATTAATTAATTCGGTTCCAATATTATTTGCTTATTAAATTCCCCATGTTTAAAATATCGCATGTCCATTAATTAAATAAATTACTGATAATTCATTTAATTAATATCTTTTATCCTTGATCATCCACTCAACCTTTATTTAATTATGCCGGAATAAATCCACCTGCAGGGTTTCACATAATTAAATCTTTTTGAGCTTTCAAGGGGACATCATTAACCCGAATATTATCAGGATATGGATTCCTTCAATAAATAATATTCACCATATATATTATTCCATCACCCAAAATATAATGAAATAAATCAAAAGAATTATTTCATATATAAATCAAAGCATGTAAATAAATACACGTGTCAATTACTATATCTGGATTAAGAACCTAAGCATTAATAATAACATAGAATCTTAGTTCACCTTCTTAATCAGTATAAGGGAACAATTCTAAATTTGATCCTGTTCAATATACAGAAAGTATACTAGTATTATTTATTAGTCAATATAAACTAATCTAAATAATACTACAGCCATTCCAGTGGATTGTCTAACACCACCTGTGCTGTGAACCATATTATATTATATAAACCGTATTTAATAATCTAATATTCTGTATCCCATTTGATACTAGATTATTCACAATATATAATATTTAGACAACATGTAAACATTTAAATGATTCTCAATAAAATAGGCCAGAAATAAATGTATATACTTCAAATAAATATTTTCAGTATACACCAACACCTTATCGGTTCAGTTTATACTATATAGCCATCAGTCATCCACTCAGTTATTATCAGCATAATATTCTCATTTGTAATTGAGCAGTCTTCATCTTATCATTGATATACTAACCTTGAATTAACAATCTCTTTTACTACAATATCTCAAACATGTAGATACTTTATCTCTACACACCATGTTCTCATATGAATAAATTCAAAAGATGGCTCCCACGAGTATCAACTCCGTGTAGAACTTTATTCCCTCATGCCTTTACAAATCTTAACTATCATTAATGAAATTTCTTCTACAGCATATCACTTTATCCTACATACAAAACTTTCTACTATTACGCCGTATGAGATTTTTTTTTCTGCGAGCTTCCTCTGAAAATCTAAACTTTGTCTATGATTCTGATTGAAAACTTTCGGAACATTCTTGCAAGATAAGAAACATTGAAAAATTTCACAATGAGTCTTAATAAGAAACCTGAGTGATTTTGAATCAATGAACTCATCGACAATATACATGAGAGAGAAGAATAAGTTGGATGTGACTGAGAACAACCAGAATCGTACTTAAGATGGCCAATCTTTCGTACTCTTTTGGTTTGCAACACATAATTAGCTAGGTGGCATCCCACCAGCTACCATATGTATTGTTTATCCCAATCAGATGACAAATCTTTTATAGAAGGAATAGAGGAATATGATTTTGAAAGAATTCTAGTGAACTTTCGGCTTAATGACCTTTTAACCCTCAAAGTTTCCACTGATATACCCATCAGCCCTCAATATTTCAAAACGTTCCTTTTAACCCTCGAAGTATCCATAAAGGTCCTAATAACCCTTAAACCGGTACAAAAAATAAAAAATAAAAAAACGGTATAAATCGGATGGGCAAAAGAGACATTTCACAAACCGATACCGAGGGTTAAAAGGTATACTTTAGATACTTTGGGGGTTAAAAGGTATACTTTAGATACTTTGGGGGTGAAAAGGTATACTTCAGAAAATGTTTATACAAGTGTACAGTACATGAGGGAAATAAGTTATGTCATCAAAACCATTACTTCTAATCACTTCTAAAAATCATTAGTTGCCATAATGAATGATGTATAATTTTAATAGAACTTTTCATCTGTTCCAACCTACTTATTTTAAGCTATAAAAGTCCTTACATCTGAATGCCTTTATTTACAATTTATGCTTTCATTTCATATTCTAAATTAAGAAATATTGTAATGAATTGCACTTTTTTGGTATATCTTTATCTTGAAAATTGTCTTTGCTAAGTTATATTAATTAATGTGTATATACATGATAATTATGAATTCATAACTATTAGGATATAATCTCAGTAGGTAATGGGTACCTTTCCCTTGTATGTCCTAAAGGAGTAAGTATAAGTTTGCTCATGTTAAAGTGAGTTAATAATATATTTGTACTATACAAAAAGATTCAAATATATATATAAATATGTTTGGAGTTTTATAAATTTCATAAACTATAGCTTTTGTGGTTGTGGAGTGCTTAATTGTTTTCTCTTCATGTAAACAAAAGAGGCCTTACTCGTTTATATCGTATTGCACTGGGAACTACATGCCTGTAGGATCAAGTTCAATTTTTGGACCATGTTTCCATGTTTCGATCTCTCGTTTGTAGTTTATATATTAACACACCAAGTGAAGCAGTTTGTCGAACTATCTACATATTTTGAATTAGGTACACCGTATCTGAAATTGAGAGCCTAACACTACCATTTTTAAATAAGAGTTATTTTGCACCATATTCATGAATCGTTGTCATTGTTATTTAAAATTTATACCTGCAACAGGTTACCCATATAACTTGGATTTTGATTATGGTGCATTGAGACAATTGCAACACTTCTCAATCAACAACCTTGGAGATCCTTTCATAGAGAGCAATTATGGTGTCCATTCCAGGCAGTTTGAAGTTGGTGTATTGGATTGGTTTGCTCGCCTCTGGGAATTGGAGAAGAATGAATATTGGGGTTACATCACGAACTGTGGCACAGAAGGAAATCTTCATGGTATATTAGTCGGGTCAGTCGTTCTGCTCTTGCACCTTTATGATACTTTTCTATTGATTAAGCTGTTTTAAATTTAGTGGAGAATCTTACAAGTTAACTCTACAGGAGGGAAGTGTTTCCTGATGGAATCTTGTTTGCATCGCGTGACACATTATTCTATATTTAAAGCAGCACGAATGTACCGGATGGAATGTGAAAAGGTCAACACCTTGACATCTGGAGAGATTGATTGCGTAGATTTTAAAGCTAAACTCCTCTGTCACAAGGACAAACCAGCTATTATCAATGTCAATATTGGTATCTACCTTTCTCCAAATATTTTTTATCCCATGTGTGACATAATACTGAACCAGAACATTGTGCAGGCACAACTGTTAAAGGTGCCGTTGATGATCTTGATCTTGTTATAAAGACCCTTGAGGAAATTAGGTTTACTCAGGACCGCTTTTATATTCACTGTGATGGAGCTCTCTTTGGTCTCATGATGCCCTTTGTCAAACGTGTGAGTTTTTTTTTTTTTTTGAACCAACAAACGTGTGAGTTTTATTTTATTTATTTTAGCAAATATATGTCTACTTTTTAATGTGGTAATGTTCAACTTCCTTGAATGCTGCTTTTGTTTGGCAATGGTTACTGATTTGCATGCCCATGAATATTTCTTCATGATATATCCTTATGGTAAACGTCATATGTGTGTATTGGTGCAGCAAGATTTTATCAGATAATTTAACAAACTTGATTCTCTAACATGTCACTATCCTCTTTACTAATCAGAGATAAAGTTAAAGCATTTGAGAGCAAAATCTGATGAAGTTACTTATGTTTACTTAGAAAACACACAGGCAACCAGACCACCGGAGTAAAGAAACAAAATAAATGAAACATTTTTCGTATTTTAAAAACCATCATTCAAAATCCTCCTTTTTTTAAAGCAACAATCTCACTTTATCCTTTTATGCCTTTTCGCCCCCAAAGTATCTAAAGTATACCTTTTAACCCCCAAAGTATCTAAAGTATACCTTTTAACCCTCGGTATCGGTTTGTGAAATGTCTCTTTTTATTTTTTATTTTTTGTACCGGTTTAATGGTTATTAAGACCTTTATGGATACTTTGAGGGTTAAAAGGAACGTTTTGAAATATTGAGGGCTGATGGGTATATCAGAGGAAACTTTGAGGGTTAAAAGGTCATTAAGCCGTGAACTTTCCTTTGCAGTTCACTATGTCACATGACAGAAAATTTCTCAAATCTACTATATCACAATAATGGTTCTTAAAATCTCCATTGGGACAAGCTTCTAGTCATCTTATAACCTTAATTAGACTCATTTCCTTTCTTGTCCTTCCTTAATCTCTATATACTAACGTAAAAATATAATCTACATTGCATAAGCTCATACATTTATCCGAAGAATTTTACCTATGATCGTTTCTCACATATCATTTATACACATAGGCATACATCATATAAACATCCAATTCATTGCATCTCATAAATATTTTCACATAGCAATCATTTGTACTCTATTACATTCTAAAACTTCCTTTAATTCTAAATAAAGGATTACCTTTTTGGTCTATTCTTCTTTCATTTTGTTTCCACACTATATACTTGACTTTGGCTAGATGCTTATCCCTTTCCTCCTTTATGTAATATATTAATAAACTGACTATACTCGGGCAGTGCTAGTGCACTTTCGGCCGTGCGTTGCTTTGATACCAAGTTGTTACATCCTCACCCTTTCTTATACATTAATGACGTCATTTACATATATAGTTCTCATAAAAAAAGATAATATAAATATAACTTATAAATGTTTGTATGTGCAATGTAGATGAGTACGGATTCTTGAGCATCATCTGGCCGACTTGCAACTTTTCCTGAAAAATTGAGCGATTTCTATGAGTCGCAACTCAGTGAACATAAACCATTTTTTTTCTTTGTACTCACACATATAACATTTTATTTAACCAGCAGTAATTTAGTATCATCACGTAAATCAAATATTCCTGTAATAATTCCATGGTAACATATACCTGTTCTTTGTATTTCATTTCCTCTTTAGGACTCAGTTCAATTCTTCATCACTCTTTAATCTTAATCTTGTAATGAACTATATATATATATATATATATACTCATACACAACCAGCACGTATGGGAAGAATTCATAATATCATCATATATTTTCACTTAACATATTTGTGCACCTTGTCAACAAGTAGTCACACAAATAATTCCAAGTCATCATTCAATAAATCCAAGTAATCATTTACTATGAATGTATGCAACATATGCATGAGACTCTCTTTTCTTTCACCTTATATCTTTACTTTGTTGTGACTAACCAACTTGACTTTAGTATCTCTCGGGATTTCTTGGCCTCAAGGGCTCTTTTTCTATTCACGTTGCTTTATAGTCCAGAGGACTTTCCTATTCACGTTGCTTTATAGTCCAGAGGAATTTCCTATTCACATTGCTTTATAGTCCAGAGGACTTTCCTATTCACGTTGATGGCTAGCTAGGCCATTTATTCATATTGCTGATACTAAAGTATTGGCAGTCAGAACGCCTTTATTTAGTGGGACTCAAATGAAACAACATGCACATCATATATCCCGTTTAATTCCTTCATTCCATGTACCTATTCACGTTGATATTCTCCTTTCATGTAATCCACATCGATCACATAATACCTCTTTTCATATCAATAATATTGTCATCATATATTCACATTGCTCATACATCAGAGTGATAATGTATTCACCTTTCTCATATATCATTCATATGCACGTTTTAGATAACTCATTCAAATAGCACTTATCACATTTAGCAGATAACAGGTATCACGGAAGATCATACTTGAGAGAATTTATTCAAATAGCAATCACTACTTTTAGTTAAAGCACATAATAGCATGTAAAGCAAACATTGATTAATGTTCACTTATCTTTCCATTTACAAGGCTCGTTCATTCTACCCGTTTATTAATCTTAAGGGAATGTCTTTTCAAAGAAAATACTTGGAAATGTCCTTAACTCTTTCGAATAATTATCACAACTACATAACTAATCATATAAGTTCATGTAGTCACCAAATATTCATATAATTCTTTAAATAAAATTATTTACTTAAATGTGGAGCATATAACATATATGAATATAATTTCCGGTTTATATTAACAATTAAATCGATTCAGATTTATGCTCACCTTGGCCTCTACACTTTTTCTTTAAGGATTCTTGGTGATATGTTATCCAAGCTCCTTCCACGGCTTGGTTACTCTATAAACACATAAGAACCAATATTTATTATAATTAGGTGTGCACTTGGTTAAATCTAGTTTCATATCTTTATACTAATTTTTTGTCCAACACTTCACCTTCTCGGGTCTACTTTGGCTATTCGTAAAACTATCTTGTCAAAGGTTTTTAATCAAGTTCTTTACACCAACATGTAGTCATGATATTCCTTAACAATTTTCATGTTTTAGTCGACTCAAAAATCCTCTTTTAACTTAGCCAAAACGGATGGTCAAAGTAGTACTTCTAGAGTTGACTTTCCTGAAAATTACTATTCTGTGACTTGCACTCCAACACTTTTAATAAATCACCGGAAACATAATTAAATACGAAACCACTTCTAAAATAATCTTTAGTATTTGTAATATTTATCATAAATGTTCCGATTCAAAAATATTGTGACAGCCCCAAATCCCTTAAATATTTTTACTTGATAAAGGTAAAGCATGCATTGTAATTTAAATGACAATACCAAATCCAACGCCTAGATCGCCAACAGGTAAGATTTGAACAATATAAACTACAAGTTAACATCATAATCATTATTATTACAAACCAACATTAATTCTAAATCCAAAAGTTATTACAGACTAAGCTCTAAAGTTCCACTATTACACATGCCTTTAAGGCCGACACTCCCTCCTACCTGAGCAAAACGTCTTCTATAGGCTGCGCCATGACCACCACAGTTCTTACGAGCAGTTTCAATAGTCCTTACCATCTTCTTTCTTAACTTTAAGGTTAGGGAAAAACAAAATAATTAATCCAAATGCCCAGTAAGTGTATAATCCAACAATATGAAACTGCTAGATTAAATCAAATGTAAATCAAGATATATCAATCTGCAATTGAGAGTTATCAACTGAATCAACATCAAAATATAATGAATATGAATTGGAATATCTGATAAGACGCTACGAGCTAAGCTGGGTGATCAGCCCACGTCAGAGCTCCGAACCCGTATATCCAATACGTGTTCTCAAATGTAAGGGGATCCCAGGCACACATTGGCCTTTAATGATAATATAATAATTTGGACTGGCGCCTCGGTCAAAATAAAATTCCATCCAATTCCGTAGAAAAGATTTAAATCAAATAAAGTTTCTGTCAAGTTCAATTCTTCTCAATGAAACAAAGAAATATCAAAGTGGTATCAAGTTTCTGCTTAACAAGTATAGGAATATCTAGTTTCAATTGATTATTAAAAACATGATAAGGAAAGTTGGTCAATTCAATTCGTGGAAGCTAGGATTCTATTTAGCATCATATGATTATAGCAATAAAGGTTGATTGAATGAAACAATATAAATCAGGGTGCAAAGAGATTATCTCAACAGAAAGTATAGGTATGGTTGATTTAATAATTGAAGGAAGATAAGGAATGGTTCTTAGTAATATGGTCATAGCAATTGCAATGAAAGAATGTAGCTATGAATCTATTTAGGTAAATGAATTTCAAGTTTTGGTATCGGTTGAAAAGCCAAACTAAAATCAAGGGATTATATGATTGATCATAAGGTACGAAATTTAACAAAAGTAATAGGGTCAAATGGGCATGATACTAGTTTGAAACAATTTAACAACTCAATATCTCATGGTATCCATCATACGGGTAACAACAAAGATAGGGTAGTACACTTGCCTTACTACACTTACTCGCACTTAATCAGCTTCTTCCTCGATCGGTTCCTTGCCAGGTCCTTCTTGGACCTATAACAATATAATCAATATCTTAATTTCCCCCTCATTGTTTACATACCACGACAACTTATAATACTAACGTCCCAATGATACCACTATATTTGTATACTTATATATTTATATACACATAGTCACATTAGCCACATAACATGTAAAATAATATATACTAGTACTACAATGATATTACAACTAATCATTAGAGAAGTGCCATAGGGTTTTGAAAATCATGTTTATAAATCTTTTAAAAATTTCGGCAGCATCTCCTTTGTATAGTCGTCATACCATACCGGAGTTCAACCGGTCCAAATCAATCAAGTCACACTTGCAATATATATATATATATATATATATATATATATATATATATATATATATATATCTCCATCAACAATTAACTTATAACCCTCAAGTAGACAAGTTCATAACCAAATCACCATAATAGCAAAGATGCATCTTTAAATCATACGCTCCGATTTAGTTAAATTCAAGTAGCAATTAATTCAAGTAACACTCATATGATTATGCAATTAATCCTCAAGCAAAACACAACTTTACAACAATCTTCTTCTCCTCCTTCCTCTCGGCTTCTCTCTCACACTCTCTCTCTCTCTCGGCCTCTCTCCCTCTCCGCTTCTCCCTCTCCCTCTCTTTCTCTTCTCCCTCTCTCGGCCTCTCTCTCTTTTTCTCAATCTCTCTCTCGGCTTCTCTCTCACTCTCAACATCATCACACACAAAACTCATAGCAATTACTTTCACATATACTTACACACATAATATTCAATAACAACTCTATTTCAATTCCCCACCAATGCTAACTTATAAATTTACATACAAAAATCAATTTACAACTTTAACCCATAAATTTACATAATACAATAAATCAAAATCTTAAACCCTTTCAAAATTAAAAGCTACTAACAACATCAATTATCAATACTTACTGATACACATCTTATAACTCATAAAAATTCAAACCCATCACAAAACTCAACTTAAATATAACGCCCTAGAAAATTTCGAATTTAAAATTATTTACTTAATATAAAGTACGAATTATAATATGTGAATATTGTTGTAAAGGTGGAAAATATGTGAAGTTGTGTCTATGTGTTTATATGTTGGTTGGTATGAGCTGTGAAGGTCGGTATATTTTATTTGTAGTTTTGAGGATTTAAATGTGTTTATATTATACATTTTTTATCCTCTTGAAATTTTATAAAATTATTGTAATTATTAAAAATCATGAAATCTCTTGTAATATTATCTTTATATATTTATTGAGTTTTAAAAATTGTTGGGTGAATTAATTTGGGTGTTTAATATTTTAAAATTATTTTAAGAGGTTTAATTGTATTTAAAGGATCAAAATTTGTAAAATTCATATATAATTCATTTTTGATCCGAAAAATATTTTAAAAATATGTGTGTGCTCGTAATTTCATATTCTTTGTGAATGGCGAAGAGGAGGAAATCGTGCGGGAGGGGGGGGGGCGGCGACTGTAGCAATTCCGGCGAGGCTCGTGGTGGTGGTGGTGTTATGCAGTGGAAGAGAGGAAGAAGGAGAAGTGATGTTGTGTGTGTTGTACGTATGTGCAGCTAAGAGAGAGAGAGAGAGAGAGAGAGAGAGAGAGAGAGAGAGAGAGAGAGAGAGAGAGAGAGAGAGAGAGAGAGAGAGTTTGAGTCGAGAAAAAGAAAGGGGAGACTCGGGTGGTTTGATTTTTCGGACGAATCGAACCGAAATCGAAAAGGTATAATATTTTTATTTATTTATTTATTTAATTTCATTTTTGATGTAATTATTTAATTTTCAATTTTAGATTTAATTATGTAGTGTTGTAATTTAATTAGTTTAAATTTGCGAGATTATTGTTGTAATTTAATTAGCTTAAATTGCTAGTTTAATATGTTAATTCTCGTAATTAGATTATATTTGAATTTCGAGAATATTGTTGTAATTTAAATTGTTTTAAAGTGAGAGATTATTGTGTTAAATTTAGTAATTTGATTCGGAGAGTTTAGTTAAGTATAATTGTTGAGTTTAATTGTGAGCCCGATTAATGTACGGGTTAGTAATTGGGTAATGTTTATTGTTAATTGCTAATTATTGTAATTTGATTAGATTTAGTCCTGATATTATTCATTTAAATTTTTTGTAATTTAATTCGGAAAGTATGTTGGTAATTATAATTGTGGAGGTTAGTTGTGGGCTGATTATATGTTCGGGTTAGTGAGTTTTAATTTCTAAGTTATAATTGTTTATTTGCTAAATGTTATAAGCTGGGTCGAAATATTTATTGGATAAGTGTCAAGCTAGTGGGGATTGAAGATGTATGTGGCTAAAGGATTGTTAATACTGACTATTAATCGTCATATAATATGCGGAGTTTATGTGGTTTTACTAATTATGAATATGATATGTTATGTGTTTATCTGCGAGGAGTTGTAATGAGATCACAAGTCTTAAGTGTCAATGTTTAAGAACTTGTGTAATTCTCTACAACTAGTTCCTCGGGCTTACGAATATCAATGATTAACTATCACGAGTATAATTAATATACTTGAGTGATGTGATCATTAATATAGCGCAAGTAATAGTTAGTGCTAGGGGTTGTTCCCTAGGGCTTAAGAATATCAATGATTGATCGTCACGTGTATCATTAAAATGCGTGAGTGATATGATCATTGATGTAGCGTAAGTAGTAGTTAATGTTAATATAAATTATTATGTGCTATGTGCCGCATGTTCGGGAGGGTACTTTTCTTTATTTGTTTATTTTTATGTTGCTGCCAGCGAAGCAGCTTAATTTTCATATGATTTTTGAGTTAAAATGTTGAATTGAAAAACAGGGGGATAGTCCTATTTACGAATACTTCATGCCGAAATTTTCCAAAAATCCTCTGCAAATTTATTTAAAATCTATTTAATTATTTGATTTGGTGATTTGAAAGTATATGGTGATTTTCGAGAGTCGAGGTAATATTATAGTTGATATGTATTGCTGTGAAGTGGTTGTCTTGAAACTATATTATGAATATGATTAAGTGTGTTTGTATAAGTTATATAAATAAGCGTTATAGGACGCGTATGGGTAGAATAGAGCAAAATAATAAGATTTTTGTTTAGTTGGATACTAAAATGGCGTTTGACCTTGAAAAGGTTCGGATAGGAGACCTGGTCAAGAACATTGCGCGGGTAGACGGAAAAATGAACAGAAGGACAAGTGTCAAAATGGTTGGATGTATAGACGTGGAAGGTGGTGAGATATGAAGTAGAAATGAAGGTGGGACCAATTAAGAGGCTAGCAAGTAAAGAATAGAGTTGGATGTAAAGTGAGTCATGGATCGATGTATACGATCGAGAACTTCGTATAACAAGGCAAGTGTTATTGCTATTCATTTATTGTTCAAGTGATACAATTTAGTTTATTTATCGTATGAACTGATTTGGTCAAGTATAGAAGAAAGATGCTATATGAACTTCTTCAAATTAGCTTGATGCTGTTAAATATCCTTACCCATAATCCACATGTCGGTTTTATAAAGAGTCTTATAAATAAACTTTTTTTTTACAATTGGACAAAGGAATGCCTTTTCTTCTATTTTCTTCAAATACTCTTAAGAATTTTCTAAACAAGGAAATCCAAGTTTTCTTAACTTTCATGGAAACCTGCTGGCAAAAATCCCTGACTTAGCATATTTTCCATCAATGGATTTCTAATTGGACACTGTTTCTCTAAGCTGATCTGAATCTTTCCATATTGAAAATGCTTTGCAATTATTCGTTCTAAACTATTTTCTCCGCTTATGGAAGCTCAAATTCTTCAGTGTGTATAAGTTTCGTTAACTACCCGATACTCGACCATATCCTTGCTTTAGTTTAGAATTTAGGTGCTGAAATCTGATTGTAAATTATATCCTTATTCTTGCTCAAATGAAATTTTTCTTTGCATAAGTTGTTGATATTATAAATTCCAGTTATTCGTATTCATCTTGTTAGTATTTATTCAAATTGTCATTCTTTATATTTTCCACCCTATGTGGTATCGAACTTGTCGATATCTGTTAAAAATCTTGATTATTTGATTGCTCCATGTAGTGTATCGAACTTGTCGATACTAGACGATGTTGTTGTTTATTATTAACTCTTAATCTTGAGTTATTATTCTGGACATGAGTTTCCAGTTGTTTGGAGATCAAAGGTTGTCGATTGTTCCGACACCTAGTGTGGATGATGTAGAATTAGAAATGTTTTTAAAAGTGGCCCTTGGGGCGTTAAACCCTTCGGGGTAAGACCAGATTCGTGGTCAGATGTTAAGGCCAATGTGTTCCATGGATCCAATTAAGGACATTGCTGTGTGCGTTTGTCCGGGGTTAGTGCGTGACTGATCAGTAGCCTAAGCTTGATGTTTTTTTAAAATAAATAAAAATTCCAATTCTAGTCTGCTCTGAAATTGAGATGTTTAGTTAATGACTCTTTGGAAGTCTGTTCTGAGAATATTTCGATTTCGGAACTCTTATCAGTTCTAGTTTCTGTTACACCTTGTTAATGATGAGTTGTTGGCCCTCGAGGCAATTTAAAAGTTAATATCACTGATTATTTCATTGAATGAGGTGAAACCCCTTTGTTTATCAGAATTATTACCATTCTTAAAATTTTTATCACTATTGCACTTGCTGAGCATTGTTGGCTCACTCTTGCTTGTTTATGTTCTTCAGTCAATAGAGAGGATTAGTGGACCTGGTAATGGTCAGTGGTGTTGTTTTCCAGCAGCAAGAGGAGACGATCGGGTTATGGAATCTCATCGGATAGTGATTGGGAATTGGTCAAGGTTGGACATTTAGATAGACAGAAATCTCATGTAGTTATAAAAAAAATTGTATAACAGTTTATTTTGAGAATGGTTGTAAATTTGTAAATTTGATAGTTTGTCTCATACCATAACCTGTATGCGATCTTGGTTAAGGGGTTTTATTATTAATTGTTGTTTATATTCAGAGATGTATAATATTGTTTATAGTTAGTGGCCCCATATCTATACCCCCGGATTTTGGGATGCTACATTAAAAACTTATAAAAACTTACATGCAATCATATAACACATAGTACTCATATAAAATCATCAAATTAAGCCATGCATGTAAACCATTGGCTCTCTTTCGATCATGGTCGAAGGTTAGGGTTCTCCAAAGAGCCCGAAATTCATGGATCTCTACCAAGGAGCACTACCCAATCACAATTACCCACAAAACTCACCTTGATTCTCAATTTTCGACAAAAACCCTAATTTGCAAAGTTGAGAAAAACGAAATCTATGAACATGGGGTTATAGAGAATTGCAAGGGGAGTATTTTTATCACTATTATCTTGAGGTTTGATGAAGAAATTACCTTGGAATTGAGCTTGAGTTTTAATGGAGATGAGAGAGTATAGAGAGAATTGGGAGAGATGTAGACACGGGGAGAAAGAGACGGGGGGTTTGGTCGAACAAAAAGAAAAAGGAAGGGGGGTTGGGGTTTGAATAGACAAACACAATAATACCCTAATTTACTAATTCGTTATTCTTAAATAAAAGCTTATAAAATCCTAATTGCAAAATATATAGAATTTTTAAAAAAATTAATTTATTGGCACATAAATTTAAAATACAAATTCCTCTTCCTCAAGATATTTTTTTTTTAAAATATTTTTAAGATCAAAATATAAAAAGATTTGGATTTTACAAGTTTTAATAATTTTAAAAGAATAATTAAATAGAAAAATCATTATAAAATACTTTAATTCAAAAATAATTTAGGCATTTATTTTTAAAAAGTCTCTAAATGCATAAAGACAATAAAACAAGAGATTTCATGATTTTTTACTAGCTCCAAGAATTTTACACAAATATTTAAGAAAATTAAAAATCATATTTTCATGCTTTAAAATTATTCGAAATTCAAAATAAATTCACATCCACACATCTAGCCATTATAAACACAATATACGTCCACAACCATATAGTCACATAATGACACATCAATTAGAATAGATATATAATATTTTACTTCCAATTAATATAATTACAAAGTACGAAATTCCCAGATATTACTTCCTTTCCCCCTTAAAAGGAATCTGTCCTCAGAATCAGCTACGTAAACAAATGAGGGTACTGTTCTAGCATATCACTTTCTAACTCCCAGGTTGATTCTTCAATCCTTGGGTTCCTCTACAAAACTTTTACTAAAGCAATTGTTTTATTTCTAAGTACTTTCTCTTTACGATCTTCTATTCTGATCGGTCGCTCCACATAATATAAATCTAGCTGAATTTCTACTGGTTCATATTCTATCACACACTTAGTACCAGGATGAAATTTTTTAAGCATCGATACGTGAAAAACATTGTGATTATGCTGCATCTGAGGTGGTAAAGCCAATTCATAAGTTACTTTGCCCACGCGTCGCAAAATTTCGAAAGGCCCTACAAATCTTGGACTTAATTTCCCTTTCTTCCCGAATCTGGTTAATCCTTTCCATGGCGAAACTTTTAACAGTACTGGATCTCCTACTTCGAAATCTACTTTCTTTCTCACTGGATCCGCATATTTTCTCTATCTATCCTGAGCAGCTCGTAATCTTTTCTGAATTAATTCCACGGTCTCTTTCGTCTGCTGAATCAACTCGGGTCCTAATATCTTACGTTCACCCACTTCTTCCCAACACACAGGAGATCTACACTTCCTTCCATAGAGAGCTTCATATGGAGGCATTCCGATACTAGCATGATAGCTGTTGTAAGAAAATTCCACCAGAGGTAGATGTTCATCCCAATTGCCTTTAAAATCTAATGCACAAACTCTAAGCCTATCTTCAATTTTCTGAATCGTTTCTTTCGCTCTGACCGTCGGTTTGGGGATGACAAGCCGTTCTCATTCTGAGTTGTGTTCCGAGATGTTCTTGAAACTGACTCCAAAATCTTGAATTAAAGCGGGGGTCTCTGTCAGATACTATAGATACTGGAACTCCATGTCAAGTCACAATCTATTTTAGATACAAATGCACCAACTTGTCTAGCGAAAATCTTTCGTTAATCGGTAAGAAATGAGCTGATTTCGTCAATCGATCAACTATAACCCAAATAGCATCGTGATTAGTCTTCGATCTTGGTAGACCTACTACAAAATCCATTACAATGTGCTCCCATTTCCATTCAGGTATTTCTAATGGTTGAATCAATCCACTTGGTCTTTGATGTTCCGCTTTTACTCTTTGGCACGTATAGCAACGACTTACCCACTCAGCAATTTCTCTTTTCATATCTGGCCACCAAAAGTTTTTCTTCAAATCTTGATACATTTTCGTGCTTCCAGGATGTAGTGAAAACTTAGAACTATGGGCATCATACAATAACTCTTCTTTTATTTCTTTCACATCAGGGATCCATATTCTTGAGGAAAAATTTTAAAATACCTTGTTTATCTTTTTGTGTGCAAATTTCTTCTCCAATTAACTCATTCAATCTTTGATTCATCACTTCTTCTTGGCATTTTCGAATTTTGTCCAATAATGCTGGTTGGAATGTCATGGTGTATACTTGCTCTGTTGGCATCTCCGTCGTACAGACTTCAATCTCTAACTTCTCAAATTCTCTAAACAATTCTTGAGTCATTTCCAGCATGTTTAACCTTTCCTTCCTGCTCAGTGCATCAGCTACGACATTCGCCTTTCCTGGGTGATAGCTAATGGTACAATCATAATCCTTTATCATCTCTAACCATCTTCTTTGTCTCATGTTGAGTTCCTTCTAAGTAAAAATGTACTTTAGACTCTTGTGATCTGTAAATATCTCACACTTCTCACCGTATAAATAATGTCTCCAAAATTTCAACGCAAATACAATTGCTGCTTGTTCAAGATCTTAGGTAGGATATCTCTGTTCATGAGGTTTAGGTTGCCTTGAAGCGTACGCAATCACCTTTCCATGTTGCATCAATACACATCCTAATCCCTTATGAGACGCATCACTATAAATTACAAACTCCCCTTTATCATCTGGCAATGCTAACACTAGAGTAGTTACCAATCTTTACTTTAGCTCTTGAAAATTCTTTTCACACTTTTCAGTCCATTCAAACTTTTCATTCTTCCGCGTCAACTTGGTTAACGGTACCGCAATCTTAGAAAAATCCTTAACAAATCTACGATAATATCCTGCTAGTCCCATAAAAATTCTTACTTCCGTCGGTGTCTTTGGTCTTTCCCAATTCACAACAGCTTCAATCTTTGCTGGGTCGACTCGAATTCCTTCTTTACTTACAACATGTCCTAAAAATTGGACTTCCTTCAGCCAAAACTCACACTTAGAAAACTTAGCATACAACTTTTCTTTTCTTAATATTTCTAATGCTATCCTCAAGTGTTTTGCATGTTCCACTTCAGTCTTGGAGAATATCAAAATATCATCTATGAACACTATCATAAACTTATCCAGATATTTCTTAAACACTCGGTTCATTAAATCCATAAATGCTACAGGCGCATTCGTCAATCCAAAAGCCATAACAAAAAGTTCATAGTGGCCATATTTTGTTCGAAATGCAGTCTTCGGTATATCTTCCGGTTTAATTTTCAACTGATGATATCCTGACCTTAAATCTATCTTCGAAAAACATGTGGCACCTTTCAACTGATCAAACAAATCATCGATTCGTGGCAACGGGTATCTGTTCTTAATCGTCAATTTATTTAACTCCCGTTAATCAATACAAAGTCTCATACTCCCATCTTTCTTCTTTACAAACGACACTGGCGCTCCCTAGGGTGATACACTCGATCTTATAACTCCTTTGTTCAATAAATCTTGAAGTTGACTGGCGAGTTCCTTCATTTCAGATGGTGCCATTCTATATGGTGCTTTGGAGACGGGTTCTGTTCCTGGTGCTAAATCAATCACAAACTCAATCTGACGATCTGGAGGTAATCCGGGTAATTCCTCGGGAAAAACATCGGGAAATTCATTGACTACTGGAATATCTTCTAATTTCACTCCTTTTTGACTCTTGTCTATCACGTAAGCAAGATAAGCCTCACATCCTTTTCTTAACAGTCTCTTGGTTTGCATCCTAGTCAGAAATGTATTAGTTTGCCTGCGTCCCTTAAAAATAACCCAATTGCCTTTTGGGGATTTCAGCGTAACTCTCTTATCCTTACAATCGATGTGCGCATTATACTTGGTAAACCAATTCATTCCTAAAATTATATAAAATCTCCTAATCGAAAAGGTATCAGGGTGACTGGCAAAAGATGTCTTGAAATCTCTACTTCGCACGGCGAACATACTTTATCTACTGGTATATGATCTTGATTGGCTATGTAACACCCCCAGATCCGGGGTCATATTCCATACATAACACTTGACTTGAGTCCAAAATAAATAAGTATCATGATGTGACCCCGCAATAATATCCACTCACACACACAACAGTTATAGTCCCAGAGATGAAATTGAAATAAGTCTACTAATTATGGGGTTCACGAATAAAAGTTATTACAATCCCAAAAGGAGTAACAACATAAGTTTAAAGTTCTTGCCGTTGATTAACATTAATTATACATATACTTAAACTGGAAAGCAAAAGCTGCCTATCTATGCTACCTCAGCAATGGCAGCGATGATATCAGCGGGTAGTCCTCTGGCCGGGGTAACCTGCTTGCGCCGAGTACGCCTTCCGCGGGCCATCAATCCTAGCTGTTGTTGTGACATAATAAATAAGCAAGGGTGAGCAATAGCCCGCCGACAATAATATATAAAAGAATAGCAAAGGTATATATATATATATATATATATAACAATTTCAAGAAAATCTTTGAACCCATATGCCATGCATTAACGAACATAGAGCCAGTATAATATAAAGGATGAAGTTGTACGTAACTCGAATTATTTCTTTCGTAAGAATCTCTGCTATACAAGGATAAGAGCCAGATATCATCACTTTTTCTTAAAAAGGAAATTGCAGGAAAAATATGCAATTCCAGTCTTGAACAATTTTCAACCCTGCCAATACTGATAATGTTGTAGAAAATAAATAGATTCTGGATAGTGAACCAATACTGATAATGTTGCAGAAAATAAATAGATTCTGGATAGTGAACCAATACTGATAATGTTGCAGAAAATAAATAGATTCTTGATAGTTAACTAATACTGGAGTAGGTTGCGCATCTCAAGATTTGTTTTACTACCGGTAGAAGGAAGAACATATGGACACCACCATACGCCGGATCTCCCTAGCCATCTTTGGGCTTAGATCGGACCGGCGCCACTCGGACCCTACTTCTAGGATGGACTGTTCCACAGCCTCTTATACCAGTTTCAATGATGGACTGTCCCACAGCCTCTTACACAAATACTCCTAGTTCGAATAAATCCATGATTCTGAAACGTAAAGTTCGTCCCCTTTTTCCCAAGTATAATACTTGTTGATAAGACTCCACGAAGTAGTCGTATCTAGTTGGAAAGGAAAATTCACCAATATTCCCCAAGTTGATGCTTGTTAATGGATCTTGACTTGTTCCAATAATATTACCCCTCGAATGATGAGGGTGTAATGAACAGACTCAGTTTTATGGTTAGCAACCAAGTTGCGAGTGCACAGAATAGTTTAACAAGTGTATGACCGGGTAGTCCAAGAAATAACAGCTTTCAAGTAAGGTTCCCTTATATTTTAGAAAATATATTCGAATGAAGAATGGAGTTTTGAGAACCTTCCTTGATAAAATAATAATAATAAAACTCAGAGTAGTGTACATAATATTTAAAGATCGAAGATAGTATATGAATGAAGTAATATATTTTAAAACTTAGTTAGCAAGAATTAAATAAATAATAAAGGAATATTTATCATCTCATAATATTCAAAGAATATTCTTAGAATAGATCATTGCTCCAAGTAATCTGCGAATGAATATAGGGAATTTATTTATTAAATAAGTAATTCCTCGAATAAATATTTGGAATAATATTCAATAAATAAATCAACCTTAAATGGATATTCCAGAAGATATTCATTAAATAAATAAAGATCAAACGAATATTCCAAATAATATTCATCAAATAACTCAGAGGAATATTGATGGTAGAATTCGATAAATACTCAATCTTACAGGAGTATTAAACAATATTCAGCAAATATATAAAGGTCGAATGAATATCTGAAATAATATTCCTTAAGTAAATAATCTCGCATGAATATTCAAAATAATATTCATTAAATAAATAATCTCGAATGAATATTCAAAATAATATTTATAAAATAAATAAAGCTCCAATGAATATTCAAAGTAATATTCATTATATAAACTCAATTGAATATTCAAAATAATATTCAATAAATAAATAATGGAAAATATTTACTTAAATATTTTCCTCCGAAAATAATCATGATATATCAAGAAATATCGATTCCCGGTCTATATTCGAAGAATGAGATTCGTATGCCCTTTGCTAAGGGTCTTAGCAATTTCCGGCTTATAATCAATCTATTATTTATCTATCTTATAAGCCAACATTAAATCAGGGAACAAGTATCACAATATGACTTGAAAGTAGACATGCATGCTATGGCATATGTATAACAACAGTTAATCATATATAATATCACGACAACAGTTCCGAGTATTGGAAACTTGCCTGGTAGTCGGGTCGAGGTAGTGTGTCCCGGGTCTGCTCGGTGATCTATAAACAATCAGAATATTTGAGATTAATTACTTAACAGTTTTTAAAAGGCTAAGTATAAACTTCGCTTAAGTTGAAACACGTTTTTAAGTTATCTCGTTTTGCACCCTTTTGTGTACTCTTATTAACCTCGTTTCGACCTGACATTTGTTCGTTATTACGGCTCATCATTACATTTACACTTGGTATATAATTAAGTCATGTAAGTGCTAAGGTAGGTCATTTACAAACCAAGATTATACCTCGAGTTTTTATCGCCCGTTTTTTAAGTGTTTTACCAAAGTTATAACCAAGCGCGCTTTTAGGGGTTCATTCGCGTTTAACCTTGATTCGAACATTTTTATAAAATTGAAAAACAATCCGTTTGATACGAGGTTTTCTCCTACACCTTCCTTATGATCTCTAATATTTAATCGCCATGATTCGTCACTAACTTACATATTTTACCGAGGCTCAATTTTAATAACGAACTCGTACTTACAGTTTCGAACGACTTTTAGTAAATCGGTCATAATCCTAAACCGTAAGTCCGTTTGTTTCGATTCTTTCACCAAAACGATCTATGGCTCGAGATCTACAAGTGTGGGTCAACTATTCATCAAGATCAGAAATTTATACCGACTGTTATGAACGGATTTTAGTGGTTAACGAAATTTCGACATTATAAAGGCTATAAATCGAACGTTCCAAAAATCATAACAACAAACCCAAGCCACACCGGGCATCAATACAATTTATAAACATGATTCTCATCTTGCTAAGTCCAAGAACATATATGTTCATCATAATAATCATCATGTTATGAATCAAGTACAAGATCATGTTATCATGCTTATAATAACACTAATAACATAACTAAGCTTAAAATCATCAAGAACATACAAAATCTTAAAGTTAGATCTAGGGTTTCAAGTGGTTATACCTTCTTGAGAGTTTGTACTTGCCTTAATAAGCTTGGTATGGTCCTTGTCTAGCCTTAACAAACCTTAGATCAACCATGAAATCAAGAAAAAACAAAGTTAGTTCATGAAAACACTATTCACCCTCCTCTTTGATGATTTTTTTTGAAAATGGAAACAAAGAAGTTTGGATCTAAAATTTTTAGGAGATTACTTTTATGAAATATAGGACTTACCATAAAAGTTTCAAGATCAAGCAATGGTGGGAGAGTTTGGATAGAAATGAATTCTTTTGCTTGGTTGTTTTGGAAATAATGCATAAAGTGATCTTGTCTTGATAATATCTTGATGTTAAAGTAGCTTTATTAAAGTGATGATGCAATGGATAATGAAATTGGATGAACAAGTGTTGATCTTTGGTTAAATCCATGCTAACTAGTAGTTTGTTTGCTAAGTAGTTGGTTTGTTGCTAAGTGTTCTAGTTAGTAGTGTAACTAACTTGGTTACTAGATATTTTATACTTGCACATGCATGCATCTTGCTTTCCTGCTTGTTTCCTTGTCTGGTTATTACTTAATTCACTAATCGTTCGGAGGAATATCTGAAGGATTTCTAGTTAGGATTTTACCGGAAACCTCCTAAATATTTATATTACTATCCTCCATTCTCTTTAGTAATTCTCGAATCCATATTCCTTAAATCCTTTTAATAATCCCTTAGGTATTTCAGTGTTCAGGGAAATCTCGGGGAAAATAAAAGTGCTATTTTTCAGAATCCGATAGCTTTTACATACACTCTTTTTCCCCCTGGATCATTAATACGAACTCAGAAATCCATTACGGGTACTTTTATATGATGTCATCTAATAATATTCCTATTTCCACCAAAATCATTATTCATCACTTATTCTTTACTTTATTCCTTATAATTAGAAAAATGTCCTTGCGCTTTCCCGAGCATTCCTTAACCCTTTTACGGAACCACTGGACCAATAACAGATATCGATTTGGATGACATGAGAATAACTCTCCTATTTGGAATTAACATATCTTACTTATCCAGGAGATAGATTATTCTTATCTAAGTTGTCAACCAATAGCATTCTTCAAGACATATGAACATTTGAATCCAATTCCATTCCTTTTTCATTCATTAGAACAACTGTTACATCATAGTTGTAACCACTATTCATATTTACATTAATACATAATCAAAGTTTTTAATTCTACCAAAAATCTGGGTTCATACAGTCTTCCCTCCTTAAAAGGATTCCATCCCGGAATCAGTTTGAAAATAAATTGGGGTACTTTTCTTGCATCGCGCTTTCTAGCTCCCAGGTTGATTCTTCCGCATTGTGGTTCTGCCACAAGACTCGAACTAGCTGAATGACCTTGTTTCGGAGCACTTGTTCTTTTCGGTCTATGATTTCCATAGGCTGCTCTACATAGGTCAAGTCTGGTTGCATGTCCACGTGCTCATATTCAACTATATGCTTGGCATCCGGATTATATTTCTTCAACATCGAAACATGGAACACATTGTGTACTTGTTGTAGATTTGGGGGTAATGCTAGTTCGTAAGCTAGTTCCCCGATATGTCTTAAAATCTCAAACAGTCCAATATATCTGGGACTCAGCTTTCCTTTCTTTCCAAACCTCATTAAACTTTTCCAAGGAGATACCTTCAAAAACACTAGGTCTCCAACTTCATATTTCTTGCCTTTCCGAGCTAAGTCGGCATATCTCTTTTATCGATCTTGGGCTGCTACCAGTCGTCCTCTGATTAGATCTACTGCATCTTTAGTCCGTTGGACCACTTCGGGTCCGAGCATCTTTCGCTCTCCAACTTCATCCCAATACAAAGGAGATTGGCATTTCCTTCCATAAAGGGCCTCGTAAGGTGGCATTCCTATGCTTGCATGGAAACTATTGTTGTAGGAAAACTCGATCAATGGCAAGTGATCATCCTAATTTCCTTTAAAGTCTATAGCGCAGACTCTCAACATATCTTCTAGTGTTTGGATGGTCCTTTCACTTTGCCCGTCTGTCTGGGGGTGGTAGGCTGTACTCATGTTTAGCCTGGTTCCTACACATTCTTGGAAGCTCCTCCAAAACCTGGAGTTAAATCTGGGATCTCGATCGGATATTATGGCGACTGGGACTCCATGTCGCGCCACTATCTCCTTCATGTAGATATCTACTACCCTGTCGACCGTATACCTTTCGTTGATTGGAATAAAATGAGCTGACTTCGTTAGTCGGTCTATAATTACCCATATGGCGTCATGATTAGCTTTGGTCCTTGGTAAACCTACTACGAAATCCATGGATATATGTTCCCATTTCCATTCGGGAATCTCTAAGGGGTGTAGAAGTCCACTGGGCCTCTGATGCTCTGCTTTCACTTGTTGGCAGGTCAAGCATCTGCTTACCCACTCTGCAACGTCCTTTTTCATGTTGGGCCACCAGTAGTACTCTTTTAAATCTCTATACATCTTGGTACTACCGAGGTGCACTGAGTATCTGGAGTTTTGTACTTCATATAAGATCTCATCTTTGAGTTCCTGAACGTTTGGAATCCATATCCTGTATGTGTACCTCATGATTCCTTCTTTGTCTCTTTCACACTTAATTTCTTCTCCGGTCATTATCTCTTCCGTGGAGTTCTCTTCTTCCTCCATTATCCGTTCTTGACATAGTCTAATCTTTTCTAACAATGGGGGTTGGATTCAAATTTCCATTAACCTTTCTTGACCATCTTCGGGTATCTTGACCTCGATTTCCAACTTTTCGAAATCTCTCACCAATTCTTCTTCCGAGGTTATCATTTTAAGTTTCTCTTTCCTACTGAGGGCGTGAGCCACCATATTGGCTTTACCCGGGTGATAACGAATCTCACAATCATAATCTTTGATTAATTCTAACCATATTCTCTGGCGCATGTTCAGCTCTTTCTGAGTGAAAATGCACTTGAGGCTCTTATGGTCGGTATATATCTCGCACTTCTCTCCATACAAGTAGTGCCTCCAAATCTTTAAAGCGAAGACTATTGCTGCTAATTCTAGATCATGCGTGGGGTATCGAATTTCATAATCCTTCAATTGCCTTGACGCATATGCGATTACCTTACCGTGTTGCATAACCACGCATCCTAATCCTTTATGCGAAGCATCAATGTAGATCACGAAATCTCCTTTTCCGTCAGGCAACGCTAACACTGGGGCCGTTACCAACCTCTTCTTTAGCTCTTGGAAACTCTTCTCGCATTTTTCAGTCCATTCAAATTTCTCAATTTTACAGGTAAGTCAAGTTAACGGGGCTGCGATTTTCATAAAATCTTGAACAAATCCCCTTATCCTACAATTCCTGTAACTGCTTAGCTGGCTCTTTCATTTCTACTGGGGCTAATCGGTACGGGGCCTTCGAAACCGGTGTCGTTCCCGGGACTAACTCGATAGCAAACTCAATCGCTCTATCCGGCGGTAATCCAGGAAGATCTTGTGGATACACATCTTCGAATTCATTAACTACCGGAATGTCTTATATCTTGGGCGCTTCCTTCTGGGTGTCGATAACGTAAGCTAAATAAGCCTCGTTTCCTTTCGTAGCAATCTCTTGGTATGCGCCATGGTTAGAATTGTCTGGGTCTGTCGCATCCCTTTAAACACTACTTCCTTCGTCCCTAGGGTTTTCAACTTAACTTTCTTTCCCTTACAATCTATCTGCGCGTTATTGCGAGACAACCAATCCATTCCCAAAATGACATCAAATTCCCCTAGCATAAAAGGGATCAAATCGACATAGAAAGATCGTCCTCCTATTTCTAATTCACAATTAGGGTGAATCTGATTAACTGGAACGACCTCCTGATTAGCTATCTCTTCTAGCAAAGAATCCCTTAGCAGTTGGGTCTTAAGTTTCAATTTACGCGCAAAATCTCTCGATATAAAAGACTTAGTTGCTCCAGAATCAAATAAGACATTTGCACTGACTGAATTGAGAGAAAAGGTACCTGTTATCACATCCGTGTCCCTCACGGCATCTTGCACTGTCATGTTAAAAGTTCTAGCAGTTGGTGGCCTATTGGAGGCAGCCTTGCTTGCCCCTGATGCTGCTGGCTTGTTCATCAGGCAATCCTTCTTCATATGACCTCGATGTCCGCACTGGAAACAAGTGGTGCCTTGGTTGGGATTAGGAATGACTGTGGTACAAGAGGTAGTATAGTGACCTGCTCATCCACACTTAAAACAGGTTACCGATTTCTGGTGACAGCTACCGGAATGTTTCTTTCCACAGGTTGCACATACTGGTGCTGAGAATCGGGATTGGTGGGGGTGGGGTACTCCTGATGGCTTGCCGCCCTGGCTCACACTTGCACTCATAGATGGTTTAAACCCCGTATTCCTCCCAGGTAGGGAAACTGTTCCTCTGCTAAACTTGTTCGGGGGTTTTCCTCCTACGGACCCTCCGTCCATGCTGGCGTGCTTTCTCTTTATTCCCCCTTTCTCTCTTTCCCTCTGCATTTGGTCACTTCCTGCTTCCACAATGGTTGCCTTCTGTACCAAGGTGGCATAATCAGTAATCTCTAAAACTGCCACACGATTCTGGATCCACTACTTTAGCCCTTCTGAAACCTGTTAGCTTTCTTTTCCTCAGTGTCCACAAATTTTGGTACAAACCTTGACAACTCTGTAAACTTAGCCTCATAGTCAGCCACTATCATATTGTTCTACTTCAGCTCTAAAACTTAAGCTCCATCTGAGTTTTCATGAACCTCGGGAAATACTTCTATAAGAACAATTGTTTGAACCTCTCCCAGGTTACTATAGCATCAGTTTCAATGTTCTTCTTGGCCTCCCACCAATAATTGGCCTCTCCCTTTAGAAGGTAGGTGGCAAAGACAGTCTTTTGTGCCTCGTCGATACTCAGAATCTCGAAGGACTTTTCCATTTCCTTAATCCATGCTCTAGCCTCAACTGGATCAGCTGATCCTTGGAATTCTAGGGGTTTAAGGGACTTAAAGGCTCTGAAAGAATTGGCCACAGAAGCATTGTTCCCTTGAGGTGGTTGGGGATATTGGTTCAAATTCTGCCTAAGTATATCCATAAACTGTCCCATGGGATTTCCGCCCTGGTTTTCCCCCTGCTGCTCAACTCAGTTCCCCTTCTTCTATTTCCTCTTCAAAATCTGCAGTATAAAAAGTTTCGTCCTCTGTCCCATACTGGGAATCCTCTTGCTCATTATAATCTTGATCCTGTTCTTCATTATACTCATGGTTTTCCTCATGTTGGTTGTGACTTTCTTGGTCGGTAGATTCACGGGGGTTAGCCCTAGTACCCATTCTTCTCGGAGGCATTTTACTGAAAATTTGGACAATTATACATTAGGTTTATTCACCCATTTTAAAGGATTTCTCCTCACAATATCGATACATATATGAATTTAGGATCCCACAGTTCTATATTTCATGGCAACTTTAATTGAAAGCAGTACGTGTAGATATAATGTAACAAACTAGTGATCGTGTTGTAACGAAATTGAAATAACTGAAAGGGAAATAAATATATACAAGATACTGAAAGGTACATCATCTGGGTCACATCGACAGTTTTAAGAGTACAACCATACGAATAACAACTAGTCAAAAGTGAAATATGCTGTCTATCTGTCTAGTCTGCAACATGGAAACTAAATACACTGAAACTATCCCACCAAAAATCGGCACTACTATGTCCGTACAAGACTGTACAACTAGACTACTACATCACTATCCCTGTAGTCATCCACGATGGTGAAACATCATCCGAACCCTCCTCATAGCAATGTGAAAAACCTCCTCGGCGTCCTCCATCGCTGGGTAACTATCGCACCCTCACTCGAGCCCTCAGCTCTATACGGGTCACCTCCCTATACATCTCTCTAGCCCTGGCTCGTCTCCCGCCCTGGTGCCTCAACCGGGCATCTCTCTCTGATGCTAGATCTCTGCGGGACTCTACCAACCTGGAGCCGTGGCCACCTCTGTAGAATGTCTGGCCACAACATAGTCGTGCACACATAATGGGATCCCCTCAATCGGGACATGGGGTGGAGTAGCTGGATCTGCTGGAGGTGTGGCCTCTGCCTGCTGTGGCTCTGGTGTCAGCTCCTCAAACTCATCGAAAAATGGGCTCATAGGTAGTGGTGGTGGTGAAGGGGCTCTCTCAACAAAGAGGGGTGGCACACGAAGTCCTGAACTCCCCACAGCATCATCCACTGGCTCATCAACATCTCTCTCAGTACCCTCATCCACAGTCTGTCCAACAACAGTAGCCACAACCTGCTCAGTAGTCATCTTTGTGTCCTCCTCCATCACCCTGATATCATCTATAAGCTGTGTCTCCTCCGGATCCTCCTCATCCTCAGACTCAACAACCTCAGTATCTGCATCAACCTGGACCTCCTCAGGGTCTGCCTCCTCCTCAGACTCAACAATCTCTGTATCTCCATCCTCGTCACCCAGACGCTCATAATAAGGATCTCTGGTCCTAAACAACTCATCAGAATCAACTACCACTCTTTCCTCGATGGCTTGAATCGCCTCATCGTGCTGTATCTCAAACTCCTCTGGATCGGAAAGGTCGCTCGCCTACACAATACGAAATATGTTACTATCATGATACTTAAAAGTTCCCGTAAGGGTTTTAGGTGAACTTGGCAAGAGTTCTTATTATATTAGTGAATTTATTAATATATAACGTCGCATCATCTCTTGGGATATATAACTCTCGCTCTGATACCATTTTTGTAACACCCCCAGATCCGGAGTCAGGGATCGGGTCGTTACGGTCTCATATACCATACATAACACTTGACTTGAGTCCAAAATAAATAAGTAGCATGCTGTGACCCCGCAATAATATCCACTCACACACACAACAGTTATAGTCCCAGAGATGAAATTGAAATAAGTCTACTAATTATGGGGTTCACGAATAAAAGTTATTACAATCCCAAAAGGAGTAACAACATAAGTTTAAAGTTCTTGCCGTTAATTAACATTAATTATACATATACTAAAACTGGAAAGCAAAAGCTGCCTATCTATGCTACCTCAGCAATGGCAGCGATGATATCAACGGGTAGTCCCCTGTTGGGGTAACCTGCTTGCGCCAAGTGCACCTTACGCGGGCCATCAGTCCTAGCTGTTGTTGTGACATAATAAATAAGCAAGGGTGAGCAATAGCCCACCAACAATAATATATAACAGAACAGAAAAGGTATATATATATATATATATATATAACAATTTCAAGAAAATCTTTGAACCCATATGCCATGCATTAACGAACATAGAGCCAGTATAATATAAAGGATGAAGTTGCAGGTAACTCGAATTATATCTTTCGTAAGAATCTCTGCTATACAAGGATAAGAGCCAGATATCATCACTTTTTCTTAAAAATGAAATTGCAGGAAAAATATGCAATTCCAGTCTTGAACAATTTTCAACCCTGCCAATACTGATAATGTTGCAGAAAATAAATAGATTCTAGATAGTGAACCAATACTGATAATGTTGTACAAAATAAATAGATTCTTGATAGTGAACCAATACTGATAATGTTGCTGAAAATAAATAGATTCTGGATAGTGAACCAGATGACACCGCCTTACGATGATCATTCATAGGTTGTGCATCTCAAGATTTGTTTTACTACCGGTAGAAGGAAGAACATATGGACACCACCATACGCCGGATCTCCCTAGCCATCTTTGGGCTTAGACGGGACCGGCGCCACTCGGACCCTACTTCTCGGATGGACTGTCCCACGGCCTCTTATACCAGTTTCAATGATGGACTGTCCCACAGCCTCTTACACAAATACTCCTAGTTCGAATAAATCCATGATTCTAAAACGTAAAGTTCGTCACCCTTTCCCCAAGTATAATACTTGTTGATAAGACTCCACAAAGTAGTCGTATCTAGTTGGAAAGGAAAATTCACCAAAATTCCCCAAGTTGATGCTTGTTAATGGATTTTGACTTGTTCCAATAATATTACCCCTCGAATGATGAGGGAGTAACGAACAGACTCAGTTTGACGGTTAGCAACCAAGTTGCGAGTGAACAGAATAGTTTAACAAGTGTATGACCGGGTAGTCCAAGAAATAAGAGCTTTCAAGTAAGGTTCCCTTATATTTTAGAAATTATATTTGAATGAAGAATGGAGTTTTGAGAACCTTCCTTGATAAAATAATAATAAAAAAACTCAGAGTAGTGTACATAATATTTGAAGATCGAAGATAGTATATGAATGAAGTAATATATTTTAAAACTTAGTTAACAAGAATTAAATAAATAATAAAAGAATATTTATCATCTCATAATATTCAAAGAATATTCTTAGAATAGATCATTGCTCAAAGTAACCTGCGAATGAATATAGGAAATTTATTTATTAAATAAGTAATTCCTCGAATATAGGAAAGATTTAAAAGTTACCGTAGGTTGGACTGGTGGTTGTTGTCCTTGTTGCTGTTGTAACTGTTGATGTTGTTGTTGGAGTAACTGCTGTTGTTGTGCCAAAGTGGCCGTCTGTTGTTGCAAAAGTCCAAGAAGTTGGGTCATATTCATATCTCCTTGATTGGCTCTAGTATTTCTTCTCGAAGGCATCTTTCTGAATAGTAAACAATCATTATTTATCCACAAACATACATCTATCCACAACATGGCAGAATATAGACTGACAGTTCTAATATGGCATAAGTACGATGCTAAAAATTTAAACACCTAACGTAACAATCCAACATTATAAGGGATATGATAATATAATTAAACAAAAACGGTATCGATGACATCCACCGATATCCAAATATCCAAAGGTTCAAAGTACCATCCAACCATAAAGTACATTATGCTGAGAAATATGGAAAATCTAATAAAGTCTAGTACTTAACAAAAGAAATCTGATAATGATGGCTATACTATATGCCATCTCTAAACCATCGCCATAATACTACTCAGTCCACATCTGATTAACCACTCGCTGGAGCTCATCCACCATCATTTGAACCATCATATAACTCTCACTATCACGATGAGGTACAATAGTGCAAAGCCGCTCATTAGCCACATGAATAAGTGCTCGAAGCTTAGAGGCAAGAGATGAGTCATGATCCAGAAGTAAACCCTCGTTATCGTTATACAGCGAATCAATCCTCCTCTGAAGCTGCGTATTCTCATCGTAAAGGCGGTCACACTCCCTAAGGAACTCCTGATAAACTGGCAGGGGTACAGTAGCTGGAAGTACCGAAGAAGATGAAGATGAGGGTCCAGGAAGCTGCTGCTATCAATAATATATATATATATATATATATATATATATACATAGCGTCAGGTATAACTTAGAAACATACTACTTAGGCACTCTCGCTAATATGATTTAACCATTCCTATTCTTTTATAAGTACCATACTATTTATATTCTAAGTGAGTTTCTACTTCGATCCTAATTGATTACTATTATGTGATCTATCTCATTACCTAAACCTATATTGTTCAGTGACTCAAACCTGTGGCTCTGATACCAAACCTGTGACAGCCCCAAATCCCTTAAATATTTTAACTTGATATAGGTAAAGCATGCATTGTAATTTAAATGACAATACCAAATCCCACGCCTAGATCGCCAACAGGTAAGAGTTTAAACAATATAAACTACAAGTTAACATCATCATCATTATTATTACAAACCAACATTAATTCTAAATCCAAAAGTTATTACAGACCAAGCTCTAAAGTTCCACTATTACACATGCCCTTAAGGCCGACACTTCCTCCTACCTGGGCAAAACGTCTTCTATAGGCTGCACCATGACCACCACAGTTCTTACGAGCAGTTTCAATAGTCCTACCATCTTATTTCTTAACTGTAAGGTTAGGGAAAAACAAAATAATTGAGCCAAATGCCCGGCAAGTGTATAATCCAACAATATAAAACTTGCAAAATAAATCAAATGTAAAGCAAGATATATCAATCTGCAATTGAGAGTTATCAACTGAATCAACATCAAAATATAATGAATAGGAATTGGAATATCTAATAAGACGCTATGATCTAAGCTGGGTGATCAGCGCACGTCAGAGCTCCGAACCCGTATATCCAATACGTGTTCTCAAATGTAAGGGGATCCCAGGCACACATTGGCCTTTAATGATAATATAATAATTTGGACTGGCGCCTCGGTCAAAATAAAATTCCATTCAATTCTGTAGAAAAGATTTAAATCAAATAAAGTTTCTATCAAGTTCAATTCTTCTCAATGAAAAAAAGAAATATCAAAGTGGTATCAAGTTTATGCTTAACAAGTATAGGAATTTCTAGTTTCAATTGATTATTAAAAACATGATAAGGAAAGTTGGTCAATTCAATTCATGGAAGTTAGGATTCTATTTAGCATCACATGATTACAGCAATAAAGTTTGATTGAATGAAACAATATAAATCAGGGTGCAAAAAGATTATCTCAACATAAAGTATAGGTATGGTTGGTTTAATAATTGAAGGAAGATAAGGAATGGTTCTTAGTAATATGGTCATAGCAATTGCAATGAAAGAATGTAGTTATGAATCTATTTAGGTAAATGAATTTCAAGTTTTGGTATCGGTTGACAAGCCAAACTAAAATCAAGGGATTATATGATTGATCATAAGGTACGAAATTTAACAAAAGTAATAGGGTCAAATGGGCATGATACTAGTTTGAAACAATTTAACAACTCAATATCTCATGGTATCCATCATACGGGTAACAACAAAGATAGGGTAGTACACTTGCCTTACTACACTTGCTCGCACTTAGTCAGCTTCTTCCTCGATCGGTTCCTTGCCAGGTCTCCTACTTGGACCTATAACAATATAATCAATATCTTAATTTCCCCCTCATTGTTTACATACCACGACAACTTATAATACTAACATCCCAACGATACCACTATATTTGTATACTTATATATTTATATACACATAGTCACATTAGCCACATAACATGTAAAATAATATATACTAGTACTACAACCATACCATACCGGAGTTCAACCGGTCCAAATCAATCAAGTTACACTTGCAATATATATATATATATATATATATATATATATATATATATCTCCGTCAACAATTAACTTATAACCATCAAGTAGACAAGTTCATAACCAAATCACCATAATAGCAAAGATGCATCTTTAAATCATACGCTCCGATTTAGTTAAATTCAAGTAGCAATTAATTCAAGTAACACTCATATGATTATGCGATTAATCCTCAAGCAAAACACAACTTTACAACAATCTTCTTTTCCTCCTTCCTCTCAACTTCTCTCTCACTCTCTCTCTCTCTCGGCCTCTCTCCATCTCGGCTTCTCCCTCTCTTTCTCTTCTCCCTCTCTCGGCCTCTCTCTCTTTTTCTCAATCTCTCTTTCCGCTTCTCTCTCTCTCTCAACATCACCACACACAAAACTCATAGCAATTACTTGCACATATACTTACACACATAATATTCAATAACAACTCTATTTTAATTACCCACCAATGCTAACTTATAAATTTACATACAAAAATCAATTTACAACTTTAACCCATCAATTTACATAATACAATACATCAAAATCTTAAACCCTTTCAAAATTAAAAGCTACTAACAACATCAATTATCAATACTTACTTATACACATCTTATTAGTCATAAAAATTCAAACCCATCACAAAACTCAACTTAAAAACTTATAAAAACTTACATGCAATCATATAACACATAGTACTCATACAAAATCATCAAATTAAGCCATGCATGTAAACCCTTGGCTCTCTTTCGATCATGGCCGAAGGTTAGGGTTCTCCGGAGAGCCCGAAATTCATGGGTCTCTACCAAGGAGCACTACCCAATCACAATTACCCACAAAACTCACCTTGATTCTCAATTTTCGACAAAAACCCTAATTTACAAAGTTGAGAAAAATGAAATCTATGAACATGGGGTTATAGAGAATTGCAAGGGGAGTATTTTTATCACTATTACCTTGAGGTTTGATGAAGAAATTACCTTGGAATTGAGCTTGAGTTTTAATGGAGATGAGAGAGTATAGAGAGAATTGGGAGAGATGCAGACACGGGGAGAAAGAGACGGGGGGGTTTGGTCGAACAAAAAGAAAAAGAAAGGGGGGTTTGGGTTTGGGTTTGAATAGACACACACAATAATACCCTAATTTACTAATACATTATTCTTAAATAAAAACTTATAACATCCTAATTGCAAAATATATTGAATTTTAAAAAAAAAAAATTTTATTGGCACATAAATTTAAAACACAAATTCCTCTTCCTCAAGATATTTTTTTTAAAATATTTTTAAGAACAAAATATAAAAAGATTTTGATTTTACAAGTTTTAATGATTTTAAAAGAATAATTAAATAGAAAAGTCATTATAAAATACTTTAATTCAAAATTAATTTAGGCCTTTATTTTTAAAAAGTCTCTAAATGCATAAAGACAATAAAACAAGAGATTTCATGATTTTTTACTAGCTTCAAGAATTTTACACAAATATTTAAGCGAATTAAAAATCATATTTTCATGCTTTAAAAATATTCGAAATTCAAAATAAATTCACATCCACACATCTAGCCATTATAAACACAATATACGTCCACAACCATATAGTCACATAATGACACATCAATTAGAATAGATATATAATATTTTACTTCCAATTAATATAATTACAAAGTACAAAATTCCCAGATATTACAAACACGGGTCTAGATGGGTGAAATGTATTTTCGAAGTTGAGTCAACTGCGGATTTTTACTATTTGCACCACTTTTACTAAAAACATTCATAACTCGATAACTGTTAACTCAAATGACGCATCGTTTTCGCGTGCACGATCTAGAGAATGTCTAGAAGGTAACGAACTCAAGATTTGGCTCTGGTCAGAAGACCTATTTTTCGGATTTTATCAAACAAAGCAGTGGGTGATTCAGTGAATAGTGTCATTCCTTTCAGGGCTTTTCATTTGCGCAATCTCGTCTAACGCATTTTTATAAAATTGAAAAATAATGTTTTTAACTCGAAAGCTTCGAACAAACTTCGCTAACTGGTCTTAGAATTTAACTCAAGGCGTCACATTTTAATATTGCTCTTAAGGGTCTTAAACATAGCCACAAAGTTGACACTTTTCTGCTGTGTAGTTTCTTGAACCACTTTCACTTTTAGGTCATATCTCACAAACCGTAAACTCTTTCAACATGATTCTTGCGGCAAAATAAACTAGAAAACAAAATCTACACAACCATGTGTAGTGGTCACTATGGTCAAGAATTTATGGTCTCGGGTTCAACTGTCAAGGTAGTGCTAAAAATTTAGGCGTTACGACGGCTCTAAATCAAGCGTTTCCATTTTTGTTACACCATAAACAAGTCATACAAGGCAAACCAATCATCATCAACATCAACCAACATCTATCATACCCTTCTAAGACCAGTGGTGAGGTTCAAAACCACCAATCAATATTTTACATATTATTTCAAACTCCAAATAACCATGAAACTACTACTACACATCATGCTTGCATTAGATCTTGAAAATCAAGGCAAAACTCACATAAACGAAAGGTAGGGTTAGGGGTTTTACCTTCTTTGAAGCTCTAACAACAACAAAAAGTGTTTATAAACACTAACTAAGCCTTAGATGATCCTTGTATAGCCTAAAGTTCAAGAACAAATCAAGAAAACAAAGTGAGTTTACTATTTAACACTATTCATCATCAACTTTGGAAGGACTTTTGGATACCTTACACTCCATGTTTGGAGCTGAGATTTTAGCCACACCTTCTACTAATCAAGGGCTTTCTTTTGAGCTATAGATCACTAAATTTGAAGCTTCCTAGCTAGGGTTTTGAACCCCTTCTTCCTGCTGGGCAGAACCTGCACAAAATGTTCTAAAACGGGGAAATGGATTTGTTCTTGCTTGTTCTCTTGACTAGTTGGTGAATAATTGATTTTGTGGTGTTTACTAGCTTGGGATCAGATGTCTACAAGGATCTTTAACCCCTTAATACACTTGTCAAAGATTTGTGGTTAATAAGAAGTTGCATTGTTGGCTCATCCTAGCAATAACACATCACTTGCTCCTTGTTTTTGATTTCTTTTCCACCAATCCACTTGATATATTGCACTTGATGATCATGCATGGTATTTAATCTTGTCATGTGTTCTATCCATAATTCATTCGCTTTATCGCTTAATCTCGTTGTAAAGTTCTAGCGATTCCTAGAACGTTCGTTGCACTAACTCAGGGTTTTTCGTTCTAAATCCTTAAATCACCTTTAATAAAATATAAAATCCTAAAATCCTCAATTTAAATATCTCACTTTTCTTGATTGCATTGATATGCTATTCACTGCCCGGTCAAATATTCCGTAGAAATAAAGTTTGGATTTTCTGAATTCTGATCGCGTTTACATACACTCATTTTTAACGTACTTTAATAATACGTTAAGGAATCTTAAGTTCTATGAGTCATATTAGTAATAAACAATTCTGTTTATTAAAATAAAATATGCATGCTAGGACAGGGATGTTACATAGACAATGATTTTTTGAGGATGAAAAATAACCGTTGTCTCCCGAATTTGGCAACACTTTTTTACCCGACTATTATCTGATCGGTGTTGTCTGATAGGTGATTTCTTGTAGTGCCTAGTTGGATGTATTAAAACTCAGGTAATGTTTGATCTCAAAGAGGTAAGGTTATCTCAGGCCTTATGGTATTCATTCTTCATTTAAAGGTTACTTTCTAGACTGTAAATAATACAATATTAATAGTGTCTTAGGACATTATTTTCACTCAAATCGATAGTCAAATGCCTAAAAGAGAAAACATATACAATGTTCATATATTTTTAGTCATTGATCAAAAAATTGAAAAAATATTTATTAATTTGATAATTATTGTTATAAATGAAATCGTAATTTTTTGGAAAAAATAATAATTTTGCACTTCTTTTTGAAATCAAAATAGCGTTGTAATTTTGAATGTAAAATATCTTTGCATCTCTAAAAATTTGTATATATCAAAAAGTTAAGCAAGATTTTCGTAAATTTTATCTTCTCAAAAAGATAAAAACGAAAGCTCGATAGCAAATTTTGAAGATTCTATTCCATTATAATAATTTTTATAGATCCTAATATCTCAATAAATATCTTTACTATCTCAATAATATCTTAAATATCTCAACAATATCTCCAATATTTTCAATATCTCAGTGAATATATACCTAACCCACAAAATAATGCTTAAAGGCATCTATAAATTACTCATCTCGCGTGCATAACCTAAACATACCTCATTTCATTTCATTGTGTAGTACAATGAAAAATTCAAAAAAATCAATCTCATCATCATCAACACCCCTCTCTGAAGAAAAATATGAGGAACCTATACCTAGTCCCTTACCACACCAACATCCTATAAAAAGCCTCTTCTCATTCAATTTCCCAACTTTTACACAAATCTCAACTTTTCCATCTCCAATCGGTCATGAAGGAGCTCGATATTGGATAAACTCTGATGGCTACATATTTAGCAACAGTGTGGGGTTGAGTGATAGAAACCAAATTTTTCGAGAAAAACCAGTCATCCTCGAAATTTCTAATGGATTGAACATCATAAATTGTGTTACACAATTTGCACAACGTTATGGGATTTCCGTGACTGTTCTTTGTGGCGACGGACTTATATCTGATGTTAATTTTATGTATCCGCATTCAGTAATCGTTCCAATGCACATGTATGGATGCTGCCAGATGATTTCCTTTTCAGGGACTTTTAATTGTTTTAATGTTGCTTCTTATGGAGATATTGTTAGTTGTTTTAATGTTTCGCTTATAGATGGTGATGGAAATATCATGGGAGGATTAGTTGCATCTACATTGAAAGCAGCTAGTAATGTGACAATTGTTGTTGTCATTAATAATGATTTATCTTAGAATGTCTCTCCATAACCCATTCGTGTCGAGTTTGGACATTATTTCATTTTGTTATCTCTGATTTCCTGCAGGCTCGTTGAGCTTGCTGTTTATCTTTAGTATTGCACTACACTTTCATACTTTACAGCAATGAAATGACTATTGTGTGCAATTAAATTTCTCAGATTATTGAATATTTTAAAATTTATTTTTTATGCTTATTATAATTTAAATATTAAAAATTTACCATAGATATATACTAAATTATAAGCAATAATGTAAATAAATTATACTAGAAAAAATTGTATTTATCTACAAGTATATATGAGTTGCACTCTAAGAAGAACATCTTATATAAAGAACAATAAAGAATACTATCATAATACTTTATTTTAAATAAGAATTGATTTGTTAGGATAAGAATCATAAATTTTAACAATAATTAAGCTTAACATATCAAATATAACGTAGAATTTTATCAAAATTTAAAATCAAATGTTATAGAGAATCCAGTATTAAAACCACCATAGAATCTTTTATATATTTTTGTAACAATAAAATTATGTGTAATCGTATTATATTTAATCCTACTTTTTTGTTAGATTCTATTTTAATTGATATAAAACCATTTTGATGTGAAAATTAGAATTTAAATGTAATTTTATGTAAGATTCTATGATGTTCTTTGTCATTTTTTATATAAGGTGTTCTTCCTAAAGTGCCCCTATACACACACACACACACACACACACACACACACACACACACACACACACACACATATATATATATATATATATAACAGCTTACTGATTTCAATTTATGCAAAGACAAATGATAAGCTGAATGTAAATGGTAAGCTAAATGCAGAACAGAAAGTAAAGTGCAGAAAGATAAAGAACACAAGAAACTTTTAGCCAGGTTCGACCCCTAATCCCCTATGGTCTACGTCCTGGTCCCTTACCAACCCGATAAGAGAATATATTATTGATCAAAATAAACCGATTACAAGATGCAACAATATATCTCCCTCAATACCCAGCTGCTGACAAATGGCATGTTGAACACCTGTTTCTGAACTTGCTCTCTAAGCTATACTTCCCAAGTATACTTCTCTAGAAACATTCACCAAACCCTAGTTCCCTAGCCAATATGTCCAGCAACTAATGCTTACAAAATGAACAATACAAATCAATAAATGAATACAACTCAAACTATGAACTCTCTAAGATATAGCACGTATATGATATATTAAGAGCTCGAGAGAAAGATAAAGCAATGAAAACCTAAGTTATAAATGTTCTTTGTGTGCTTCAATGGATTTGTTTTTGTTAAAAACGAATTGAACACAAGAACAAGGTTTATAAAGCTTCACAACCAACGTTCGAAAATCAATCAATTATTCAAGTCTAGAATCCAATTCTAACGTTCAATTGGTTAGAGAGATTTTTGCAACGTTCTTGTGACCGTTTGACAGAAGGTTTGGAAGAGATGAATCGTAGAAAACATAACCCTTTTGTTTGTATAGATAGAAAACGCGTATAGGAGGTTTTGAAGAAAAAAAATCTTTTAAAAATGGCAAACTCCTATAATTTAGGAAAGTGATAAAGAAAAGATATTTGATAAAAGATTTATGCTCTAAAATATATTATGTACGTATTATATCATAAAGAACCCTAAAAAAATATCTAATTGAATTTCATTAAATAAATCCATGAAATCGAACTTGATCTTTAACTTCAGGAATTCTGGACAGTTGGAAATGGCTTGCTGTTTGCGTATTGACTGTGTGCAACTGGCTTGCCAAACTGTCTCTGTTGTAGCACCAAATGGCTTGTTGTTTGTATATTCTGATTAAACAATCAGTAGGCTAATTTCCCCTGCAAAACCAAGTTAGTACAATACAGAAATAACATGATGTTTTATATCAAACTACAAGCAATCAGCTTGCTGAATGTGATCATCAAAACCATAGTAGTATCAACCCCTTCTTAATATGAGAATTAAGACCAAATCTTAACCCTATATTTTTTAAACTACTTTTAATCACAGCCACATGTCTTATCTAGTAAAATATATTTTTTAAACATTTTTATGTATACACACAGATACATACATGACTATTTTATTTCAATTTCACTAATTTCAATCAATCATCATCTCCGTCCATCACTGTCCATCATCAATAACCTCCATTTGTAATCACCGATCTTCATCATTGATTTTCTCATCCTTACTGTTGATTTACTCTTCCCGATCAATTCTCTTTTAATCATTTATGCCCATATCTCTCCCTCATCTTCAATTGCTTTAATCATCTTTCACTCTACTACTTCCGATCTCCGTCGGCGCCGCTAAGCTCTAACTTCTAATGCTGTCACATTCCAGGTTGCTTCCGATGACAATCACGACATCATTTTAATCTCTAATCTTGAATCGCAAAAGATCTAGAAAAAAAAGTTAATGTATGATAACAGATCATATTCTTGAATCAAAATTTTTTTTTGTGATTTCACTCTATTTTTGGTGAATCAAATTAAAAATCTGGTGATTTGTTTTGAAACTTGGTGATTTGTTTTGAAACTTGGCGAGGCGCCGCTAAGCTCTAACTTCTAATGCTGTCACATTCCAGGTTGCTTCCGATGACAATCACGACATCATTTTAATCTCTAATCTTGAATCGCAAAAGATCTAGAAAAAAAAAGTTAATGTATGATAACAGATCATATTCTTGAATCAAAATTTTTTTTTGTGATTTCACTCTATTTTTGGTGAATCAAATTAAAAATCTGGTGATTTGTTTTGAAACTTGGTGATTTGTTTTGAAACTTGGCGATTTTGTTGGTTTATGGTGCTGGTTGTGTGGTGATTCGTTTTATTTTAGTGATTATGTATGCAGTCGTGGAGATGGTGATGGGGACGATGAATAGTGTTTATGATGGTTGTGGTCTTCTGAATTTTGGTAGCAACAAAATACATATATGCATATATTTTTTTTGGTGATTTGTACTAAAATTTAGTGATTTGTATTGTTTGTTTTCTGGTAATTGAGGATTCAATATGGTAATTTTGTATGTGGTGGTGATAATGACGATATGATGATAGTTCTGTAGGTTATGACGATAATAAATAACGGTTATCGTGATTTTAGTGATCGAAGGATAATGGTTATGGGTGATGTGGTAAAAGAGATAATTTAGTAGCGGAGCTGTGATATTTTTTGGTGTTTGTGTTGCATGGGTGGGTGAGGTTGTAGTGAAGCTTGTGTTGCATGGGTGGGTGAGGTTGCAGTGAATGAAATGTAATGAGTGACGGGACACGATGTTATACATATTATATTCTGTAAGTGTATGTATGTGTATATGCATGATGATGCAAGATTTTGGTAATTGGTCTCAATTCTCATTATAAGAAGGGTCTCATTAGAGTGGCCCCAGGCAGATGCTAAAATGAGACCCCCTATTAGAATGAGAACTGAGACTGAATCTTGACCACTCAATTGTTGTGACTGAGAAATGAGACTGATTATTGTTTTGCAACCATCTACAACCATATCTGCAACTTTTTGCAACCATATACAACTTTGCAAAAAAGGTTACAAACAAGGTTGCTATGCAACCCAACATACAAAAGCAACCAAAATCAACTATGCAATTTGTAGGTCTTGTTTACAAAAATCTATTTCTATCTCTATCTCTCCGATCTATCATCTTTCATCTACCACCAACAATTACAAAGACGAGAGAGAAAATCTCGCCGACGAAAATAGTGATTGCACCGGCGGTGATATCATCTCACGGCAATATTGATGGTGGCGATATCATCTTTACCTCCGACGATTCTCTCAGGCCTTCTGATTCAACTACATCATCGAATATAAATAATGATAATAATATTAATAATGATGATAATAGGAATAATAATAGTGTGATGAATAGATTTGATAATGATGATGAAGAAGGAGGTATTTGTTCCCCCTGCGGGGCTCGATTAATCAAAACAAATCAGAGGAGAAGGTGGAAATCGGAGGAACTTTACTGGAAACCAAACTGACAAACTTTAAATATTTCGATAAATGTATACTAATTTTTAATATATTTAAATAATGATTGGAAAATATGGTGTGATATTTTTGGGTATATATATTAATGGTTGCGGCGAAACTAATTTTAAATTAAAAGGTAACGCGCTTTAATTAGAAAAGAAATATTAATTATCGAAAGATATGATACAATTGATGTTTTTAGGTGTTTATAAAAGTTGATATATTCAACTAAAATTAAACATGAAAAAGGCAATCGACTAACTATCCTTAATTATATTATTTTATTATTTATTTTAATAATTGGGATAATTGTATGGAAATCTATATATCTATACTATATTATATCCTTATATATATAAGCGTAAGAGGGATCTTATCCATAATTTTGGTTTGGTCACTGTACCGCCAAAATAATCTCAATCGTCGAATAAAACATTTTTAAAAATAGACGATCAAGATTATATCATATTAAAAAGAAAATTATAATCTAAAAGGATATAATTAAAAAGGTTGTATTAGAATTGAATTTTAAAAAGAATTTATAATCTGAAAAGGATATAAAAGACTGTATTAGAACTGAACCTTATTTATTAATATTAAAAAAGGTTCATATTTACTATTTAGCCTCTATCTCGAGATATAAAAATCAGATTTGGATGATTTTACAGTCCACGCGAAACTCATAAAATTATCTTTAATTTATTGATGAATTAACAATTATTATCCAAATGAAAACATTAATTCAATTTAGTGTAGAATATCTAAATTAATAATCTTATTCAATATAGAAAACCTAATTATATATGCTTTAAATCATTGACAAGCACTTTTACGTATTTCAATATAAATACACTTTTTAGTTTACATGTTAAAATATTAAATATTTTTTATGGTAGATCCAACTTTTTTATCTATTTATTTTAAGATCTAATAGTTCTTATTTATTTTATGGTACTGAGGACCAGACTACCAACTACCAAAGTTTTGGACAAAATCCCTCATACACTTATTATTAAAACTGTATTTGGTTGTTAGTACAACTATCTTCAAATAATAAGAAGGTTATTTTGATAATCAAAACAAAATATAAGTAGATTTCCTAAATATAATAGAATTTTCAATATAAAAAATCGTCAATTTCATCTCTCTTTTGTTTATTGGTAGTTTTAATTGGAGAAAATTGTTAAATCATCACTAAATTAATTTCTCTCTTTTTATTTTTTTTTGCTAGATGGATAGAGGGTAAAAAAATAACAATTTTTTGTATTGTGTGCCACGACGGAACTCTTATATTAGATTAGATATGAGGTGTTCTTTATTGTTTGTTATATAAGGTGTTTGTTATGGAGTGCAACTCATTCATATATATATATATATATATATATATATATATATATATATATATATATATATATATATATATATGTATATCAATTTCATAAAAACAATTTGATATATAAATTAATAACAAATAAATAATAAAATAATATAATAAATATTAGAAAAAGAGTCGTGCATTGCACGGGTCATAAGCTAGTATTATATAATAGCTGAAACATTGAAAGTTTGGTTGGTCGGTCGGTCGGTACGATACCTGTTGATTTTACTTATTTATCCTTACATAATGGTATATGTTATTTTTACTTAATTTTTTATAGTTACTAATAACTAATAAATTTACCTTTTCAGGTAAAACATATTACCTTTTCTATTTTTCAATAAATAATCAATTTGCTTTTTTCACGTAATATACATTATCTTTTACATTTTATCTAAAAAATTTTCTTTTCTAAAAACACTATGAACAGTTCTATTTAATAAAATAAAATATTATAATTACAATTATTAATAATTAATCAATTCCCTTTTTTTTATCTAAAATATATTACTTTTTCTATTTTTTTATTTTTCTCCAATAAAACCTATTCGGGTTGTTTTATTTATGTAAAATAAAATAATATTTTAATCTATACAATATTATTATAAGTAAACTAGAGATCTTTTGTAATTTGTAGTTTGGTTAACCAAACTATTCACAACCGTTAGATTTTCAATTTAAATAGATCATGACCGTTAGATACAAAATACTAAAAGTCGGTATATATAGAGGTCTAAAGTTCGATTCCCACCAAAAACATATTAATTTATATTTATTACTAAAACTTATTACACACTAAGATTTAAGTTTCGAATTGTTCTATAACATATTAAAATTAATATTACACAATAAATTAATCATAAAAAATTAAAGGTTCGATTCCGCCAACAACATATTAATTTATATTTAATACTAAAAAGAATTATATACAAATATTCAAGATTCGAATTCTTTCAATAACATATTAAAATTAATATTTATAATATCATATTACACTATAAATAAATTATAAAAAATTAAAAGTAATCCGTGCTTTGCACGAGTTATAAGCTAGTAACTAATATCTAATCGATTACGTTTTTCGACAAAAACATATCATCTTTTCTATATTTTCAAACTAAAATTCATCATTTTCTATAAATATCCGGACAACATATATATCAGATCATATCATTTAAAATTTTAGGCCTATAAAATTCATGTTTTAAAATTTTTAACTCAAATTAGAAAAAAGTTTCCATTATATTAAAAAACATCCGTGCATCGCACGGGTTTTAAGATATTATTAATAGAAGCTAGACTGGTATATAAGTTTTGTGATTTAAAATTTATTTTAATTTCATGAAAAAAATTTCAAAATCAATTTAATTTGAAAAAAGAAAAAAAGCTTCAACTGAATCTCACATCTCTTGACAATGAAACATTATTTACAACTATATATCTTTCGAATTTATATTTATATTAGTTTAAACCACGTGTGATGCATGGATTTTTTTTTAATATAATTTTTTTTATTTGAATTGAATTTTTTAGGAAATAAATTTTTTAGGTTTTAATTTGGAAACAATATGATTTGATAATAACTACATAAATGTTGCACGTGATATTTGTAGAAAAAAGTGGGATTATAGTTAAAAAATATGGAAAAAAGATTTATTTTAGCTAAAAAAGTAATCAGTTAATTATTAGTAACTATAATATTTTATTTTATTTCATTAAATAAAAGCGTCGTGTAGGGCTGAACATTCGGTCGGTTCGGTCCAAAATCAGACCGAACCGAAAAAACCGAAAACCGAAATATTTATTCTTTTTAGGACCGAACCGGACCGAAATTATTTTATAAACCGGACTGCAACCGAACCTCGATCTATTCGGTTCGGTATTTTTTAACAGAATTTTTTTTATAAAAAAAACTGATAATCAACATTAATGATTATTAGCATTAGGGAATAACATGTATAGCTTTTACCAGACTATAGTAGGCTGGCATCTCAATTACCAAGTTTAGAACTTAAAAAGGTAGATTCATCTTTTTGTTCCACTATGTTTCATCTCCTTAATAGCTTCTGACTATTGAATACTATTAGTCTACTACAGCTACTGCCTAAAAAACAAGAAGACAGAAGACGAGGACGAAGGAGTAAGGACTTAAGTGAGTGATCGAGTGTGAGTGTCATGTTGGCAGTGGACGTTTTCAATTTAGGTCGGGGGTGGGCGTGGTAACAGACAGAACACAGAACAGGGGATGGGTAAATTGTATTAGATATTTAGATTACTATAAATCAAAAAAAATAATTTTTATATGGGTTTCATGTGCCTGAGGATGATCTCAGGTTAGAACCCTGAGGTTAAAACAAATCAACACAAAATTTAAGGATATTTGTGTAAATTACTGATAAAAATTTAATATTTACAAAAATCCCCTACGGGGCCCTTACTTTATAGGTAATATTTCTTATAACCATATAGGAGATCCCTGAAGTTGTCCTCAGGCCCAATTTTCTCTTATTATATTTATAAAATGTAAATATATGTCCTGAGGTAACATATTTTAGCTGAAAAGAGTAATTGATTTATTAATGGTAATTAAAATATTATTATTTTATTTTATTAAATAGAATTGCCCGAACTGTTTTTTGAAAAAGTGAAATTTTAGTTAGATAAAATATATAAAAAATATTATGTTTTACCTGAAAAGGGAAATTGGTTAGTTACTAAAAATAGTAAAAATAATATGTTTAACCTCAAAAAAGGAAATTGATTAGTTATTAGGAAGAATTTTACATGTAATTAAGTAACGGTAATTAAATAAAAATATGAAGTATCGTACCGACCGATCGACCAAATTTTCAATGTTTCGTCTTTAATTATATACTAGCTTTTTAAAATTTTAATTAAAAATTTTAAGACATGAATATTGTTGGCTTAAAATTTTAAATGATATGATTTGATAATAATAGTTATATATATATATATATATATATATAGAGGACTTCTCAGTGGGGAACCAACACATTTGAGTAACTAAGTAACTCAATAATGACCTTCCATGTGTTAAATACGTGCGTGTGTAGCCTGGATTGTAGTAACTGTCATATGTACAATGTAACTGTCAATAAAAACGTATATAACGTACACTACAAATAGACTAAAATTATTTATTTTTCTATTCTTTTTATAATTTTTTTATCCAAATATTTTGTTGTATTTTATTTAATTTGTATTGTAATTTTTTATAATTAAATTTTTGTTTGTTCTGTATTTATTTTGTGTTATGTATTTTTGTTTTCACGTTGTTTTCATTATTTATAAGTTTTATTAAATATTTCTAATTTATGTTGATGTTTTTAATTTAATGTATATTTCTTTTATTTTTAGGCGTTTTGTATTTTCTTATGATCTGTATTTTTATGTTTTGTATTTGTTCTTGTTCTGTATTTTCTTATATGTGTTGTGCAGAAATTAACTATTGTTTTATAATATATGAAGTTGTGTTCTGTAAATAAAAATACAGAAATTTTGTGTGATGTACAATTGATTAACTACTTTTTTGTAAAAAATTTTGTATTTGTATTGTTCCAATATTCTTTCTTAAAAAAATCAAATGAATAAAAATTTATGTTTTAAAAATAATTTTAAAAATATTATGTACTCCTATTGTAAATATTTTATGTTAACTTTTTTCTGTGTTGTTTTTTATTACTACAATGTTCTGTAAACAAATATTAAAATTTGAAAATAAAAAAGCACGTAAGAATTAAAGAACTTCTGTATTTATTTGCATGTTTTTCTTTTTTACAGAACACATGTGTACATAATTAAAATATTTTTACAGAACACATACTAAATATTAAATACAGTACATGATGAATAATACTTTTTATAAAATACAGTATTAATTGGTTTACAGAAAAGTACTCTCAAATTTTTATAAAACGCAATAATTGTAGAAATTAATTTACAGAACATTAGTTTTATATATATATGTAAATTCGTAGATTAAATATTAATTGTTTTGTAATAGTTTAATTTTACAGAAGAAAAAAAAAAGAATCACATAACTGCAAGACCACGTGTTATTAGGTTTGCAGTTTCTACATTTTGTTTTCTGTATGTACATGTGCCACGTGTTTGGCTGACAAAGAGTTACTCAGTTATTCACGTAAAAAGAGTTCCTAATTGAACCCTAGCCTATATATATAAGGTTCTATGGAGTACTGTTTTACTTGGAGTACTTGGAGTACATATACGTTCTGCATTTTAAATTTTGAAAACTTTATTATTTTGCAAAGCTTATTACATGAATATCACTATTTCATTGAAAATCTTGAAAATTTTGTATGTTTTGGTAACAAAATATTGCTAAACGAATTGTTCCGCGAAACACATTTGGGTTGCAAAACATATATGTTATGATTGCAAAACATAAAGGATTTCAAGATGATATATGATTTTCAAGATTATCATGTAATATTCATATAACAAGGTTTGCAAAATAATAATTTTTAAAATATTTTGAATGCAGAACGTATATGTACTCCAAGTACTCCAATTAAAACAGTACTCCATAGAACTTTTATATATATATATATATATATAGGCTTTTGCTCAAATACAAACTAATCCTTAAATACAAACTACAAACTAACACTAGATTAATTATATTTCATTTATTCTAAGGTTCCCGCCAAGGGTACCTTCACAAAAAATGCTTAAAATAATTGGCTCTATCCACCAAAAAAAAAAAAAAAACTTGCCGTGAAAATGCGAAGCATTTAAGACAGTAAACGGATGAGTTAGGTAGTCATGAGGGCCGTAGGCCCTCGACACACCCGTCAATCGTCTATTGCCTTTACCATTGATTGTCATTCATTACAACTTTAGAATGATAAAGGCGCGAAGCGCCGTACAAGATGGTGCGAAGCACCGTTAACCAGTGAAATCCACTGCCACGTCATCACGTGAACAGTGATATTTTTTTTTTGCTGAATGGAGCCAATTATTTTAAACACTTTTTGTATTGGGGTACCCCTAGTTTGATCATTAGATTAGCATGAAATATTGAATTAGTGTTTAGTTTGTAGTTAATTTTAGTTTGTAGTAGAGTAGGACCATATATATATATATATATATATATATATATATATATATATATATATATATATATATATATTGTCCATGATATTTTTAGAAAATGACGGATTTTAGTTTGAAAATATAGAAAAAATGATATGTTTTAGCTGAAAAACGTAATCGGTTAGTTATTTATTATTATTATAATATTATTATTTTATTTTACGTAAATAAAGCTACCCGAAAAGGTTTTACTGAAAAAAATAAAAAATAAAAAAAGTAACGTATTTTAGCTGAAAAAGATAATTGGTTAATTATTAATAATTATAATTACAGTGTTTTGTTTTATTAAATAGAATCGCCCATGGTGTTTTTAGAAAAGGAAAAATTGTAGTTAGATAAAATATAATCAATAATATATTTTACGTGAAAGAAAATTGATTAGTTATTGAAAAATAGAAAAGATAACATGTTTTAAATGAAAGAGAAAATTTGTTAGTTATTAATAACTATATGTAATTATTTAAGGATAATTAAGTAAAAATAACATGTTCAAGTGAGGGTAAATAAGTAAATTTAATAGGTATCGTACCGACCGACCGAACAACCAATCTAATTTTAGTATTTTGGATATTATATAATAGTATAAATATAAAAATAACTAAATAAAAGTAATTAAGTAAAAGTACAAAGTATCGTACCGATCAACCGATGGATCAACCAAACTTTCGATGTTTCGGTTATTATATAAACTAGGCAATTTAGCCACGCTTCGCGCGGTTAATAAATCATATGCATACACGCCATATGTAATCATACATCTATAAATAAAATTATGATATATTGTGTAATGCATATCTGCATATAATATATAGATTTATATTAAATTATCAAATAAAAATTATATATTAGATCGGGTTAGGTTGGGTTGGCTGGAAAAATATAAAACCACTACCCAACCCATTTAAATATATTTGAAAATTTTCTAACCCAACCAAGTATTGAGTTTTTTTTATCGGTTTAAACAACTGAAAAAAGGGTCGGATTGAATCAATTTGATGGGTTTGGTGAACCCATGAACACCACTAGTGCACAAGCACAAATCAGCACCCAACTCAACTCAAAATAGAGTCCACTGCAATTTGCAGGTGGAAGAAAATACTAGAGTTTATCAGTTTAGTGACTAGACGTTAATACAACTATAATCACAAGTATAGTTTTGGCTAATAGTACAATCCATCCTATGTTTAAGAATGAATCACCATACACTTTCCAGTCAGTAACAACAACAGCAACCAAATTTAGTGTGTGTTTTGTGTGTGTTTGAGAAAGATGAGTGTTCTGAGAACATGCTTCTCTTTGCCTTCTTGCTCTTCTTACCCACAATTGAGTAATCTTGAAATTTCATCAAACTCCTTCAATTCACTACCAAATTCCAAGATTTTTCTTCCAATCTCCAAGAATTCTAGTTTTATAAATACCCATTATCCCAGAATCTTATCTTTCAGAAATGTTGGTTCAGCTGTTAATTCAAGAATTTGCTGCTCTGCAAGTGCTTCTGAGCTTATGAAGGTAAGAAACACAAAAAAGTAAATATCTATAATTATACATATGCATGTATGTATATATTGAAATGTGGATTTGTGCTGTTTATTCCTCTGTTAGTTCTACAGATTCCATGTTTGTTTCATAGAATTATTTAGTTTATTTTTATGGGAATAATTAATACCTAGGAAGAGGGTGGAATTAATTGTTACAAAATGAAGTAAAAATTGATAAAAAATAGTGAATAGGATTATTAACAAAAATTTAGTATGACAAAATGAGTGCAAATTTTAGATAATTCGAGAATTATAATTCTTGCAAACAAATATAGACTAAGGTAATTTAGCAAAACAAAATATGGACCAAGGTTCTGGGATAATTGGTAACTTAACATGTCTACTCTCAACTGACAGAGTAACTTATGGTAATAGGTAATGTCCTCAGGTTTGAGATTGCAATGTCACTGTCCTCAGGTTTGAGATTACATTTTCACTGTCCTGCCATTATCTTTTTGTAAAGAACTCTATATTTAAACACAATTATGTATAGAATTGGTAATCAGGACTCAGGAAAGAATCGTTATTGTTAATAATCTGTTGGGGTTCTTTTTATAGGGTTCTGACAAATCTGTGCCAGAGAAAAGTGTTTCAGTAATTCTTTTGGCTGGAGGCAAAGGAAAAAGAATGGGTGTAAGCCCCTCATCTCTCTCTCTCTCTCTCTCTCTCTCTCTCTCTCTCTCTCTCTCTCTCTCGCATTGAGTCTAACAATGGTTATATGCAAATTTTGAATGTTTACCTGCTTTCCATCTAACTAACAATGGTTTTGTCATATTTTGTGCATATAGGCAAGCATGCCGAAGCAGTACCTTCCACTTTTCGGGCAGCCAATTGCTTTGTATAGGTATGTATAATTTAATGCTACTCACTGTAATCTTCATTTAACTTGTTAAACTCAAGTTCTTTTACAGTTTGACACTGTATACAAGTAAAGAGCATGTCACATGTGTAGTCACATATAGATAGGAAGATTGAGTTTTCGCATTAGTATATTTGTTTCTTGTTTATGATATTGATTGATTTTCTATTAATAGTGGCTTGTATTAGTTATAAAACCGTTTGCTGAATGGTTAGTAATGTTCTATAAGTTTGAAACCGTACACATCAAACTGATATAGTAGTGTATCACTTTTGAGTCCTCACAAGATCAACAGTCTCTTGTATAAGTTTGATCTGTATTGTAAGTTAAATCATGTTAGAGAGATACATATCTTGTGTCAATAACTCAAATATGTTGAACACTTTTGCTAGAAATGTTTAGATGATACTCAAAGGATATGGTCACAACACAATTTACCATGCAGAAAGTCCCCCCCCCCCCTCCCCCCCACCCGCTGAAGATTTAGCTCTTCAGATACAAGGTCATGACTTTCTCTTAACAGTTAAACGTGATTCTTGATCCTTTGTATGTTTTCATCTGGTTAGTATCAGTGCAAAGGTCTATGAAGATGGAGTTATTCAGTGTTGTTTACTACAAAAATGAACAAATAAAATTACATAAAGCAGGGTAGTTATTAGTTCTCACCCTTCTCTTTTTGTTGTATTTACTGCATTTGGAATTTCATATTTATCCTATGCAGTTTCTACACATTCTCGCTTATGCCTGAAGTTAAGGAAATCATTGTTGTTTGTGATCCTTCTTACCAAGACATCTTTGAAGGTCAGAGGTTTCTTTCTCTTTTATTTACATAGAAGTGATGCATTCTTGCACATCCATCTGAACTTACTAATACCGTAATACCCTATTCTTTCTGTGTTTTACTTGATTTAGAATGAAATGGCAAACAGACAAAGTTTCTTGTTTGTTTATTTGGTGGCTCAATGACAATATAACTCGCTTCGTATCTTTCAGATGCTAAAGAAAAGACTCATGTGGACCTAAAATTTGCATTGCCTGGAAAGGAAAGACAAGATTCTGTTTATAGTGGATTTCAGGTGGGTGGATGTTGCTTCAATGATGCTTCAGCTCTTCTAAATTAAGTTCTAGTATGCATTATAGGTATAAGCTTCAAATAAGTTGTCGCTAGGCAATGTTACATAGGCTTTAATGTAGGCATGTTATATCCAAAACAGGAGCTTCTTTCCTTGAGATAGCTCTGGTGGACTGGTGGTGTTTAAACAAATGTACTTGTGTGATGCATCACAGATACTGAAGATTCTTTGATACATAAAACGTAAATATCTACATGAGCTAATGAACGAAAAAAACTTTCTAGAAAAAGACAGATTTATGAGATCAGATTGTATGTCATGTTGTGCGATATAATTGAAAAGAGGAATTTGTTATACATAGTTACCGATATTATTATATTAAACAAACGTAAACGAAGAAAAGCAACTTGGTTAACATACCCGTTACTTTTAAAAATTTGGAAATTTCCAACCCATCCAAAATTGTAATTTATATATTATTTATTACTTTTAAAAATTTGAAAATTTCCAACCCATCCAAAATTGTAATTTATATATTATTTACGTTGATAGTTCCTGCATTTTCTCTGATTTTGGATGGTTGTAAAGCTGCAGTTCCTAATGTATTCATAACTTTCTCCTAGATGTTTATTTTGTACATTTTTTGTCTGTTCTTAATTTTTCTTTGGCAACTTCAAGGGTATACCAATCGAACAAGTCAAATGATTCAGCAATTATATATCAGTATATGCACTGTGAAAAGTTATATATGATTTGTTTATATTTTAAAAGATTTTACTTTAGGCCCCATACCAGTACTGATACTAATACTAGTGATAACCTTATACAGACAGATGAATACTCTGCTTTGAGCAGCCTAAAATAAAACTGTTTGATATTTTGAGTTTCTTTGTCTTCTTTTTTGGTTTGATATGCAATGTAAACAAATAGAGGCTACGGTGGCTGATAATAATCCTCGCAATCTACATTGGGATGGTTGGATGATGTATAATATTCAATTGTACCTTTTCATTTCTTGCAAAATGCAATGGTCCTCGATTCTCGTTCCTTGTTAGATTTTAAGTGACAACATAAGTGATACAAGATATTTTTTCTGCAGGCAGTTGATCAGAACGCTACACTTTTGTGCATCCACGACTCTGCAAGACCTCTAGTGTCATCAAGTGATACAAAAAAGGTTTGTTTTATTAATGAACTTTTTTTTTTATAATTTTTTTAAGTAAGTACTTCAATAAAGGGGGGGGATCAGTTGAAATGCCGATATTAGATGGAAATGGGCAAATGGTGTAAATTTAAACTAGAAGAGGTGCAGAGTAACGTTTCATGGTCCTCATGCTATTTTGCAGTGAAGTTTGTCAAAATGTTTATTTCATAACAAAATAAGCACATGTTTGCATTTTACTCGGACTCTTCATTTTACCTTCGAGTACTGGTGTCGGACACTCGACATTCGGACATGGACACTTGAACTTGGACACTTATTTTAAGCCAAAAACATGTACATTTTTCAAAATGTTGCCGAGTCTAATACTTGGACATGTATCCATGTCGGACACTTATAGCCGAGTCCGAGTAACATAATATTTTAGAATTAATTTTAGAGAGTGATGGTGCTTGCAAACTTCTATAAGACCAAACTACCAATATGTGTCATACTAGATTTCGTAAGCGGTTTGCATTATTAAGGTTGTAAACACATTAAGTTTGAAATTAAGCTGTGACATAAAAAGTATCATGAACACTAGAGCATTTTAATTTTCTTAAACTGGTTTCGTGTCAGGTCCTGACAGATGGTTGGCTGATTGGAGCAGCTGTCCTTGGTGTTCCTGCTAAAGCTACAATAAAAGAGGTGCTACTAATGATCCCATGTTACATTACTTAATACAACCGGCAATCTGGGAGTCCGCATCTATTTCATTAGTTCCCTTCAGAGTATCATAGTAGGGTAGGCAAAGCAAATACCCGCTGTCCCTTGCACAGAGTACAGTGTCAGAAAAACTATTTAAAGTGATGTGATGTACCAGGTTTTGCCTTGATGGATAAGAATTTACCCACCTTTCAATTATAGCATTATGATAATGAACTTAGGAAATTAAATGTTCTGTTCATAGTGAAGGCTTAAAATCAGATTTACAATTCTCTATTTCAATGGAAATGATCAAATGACGATGACGCAATTCCATTTTTGACTTACTAACTATAAAAGACACGGACATCAATATCAGGCTGTTTTGTTCTTTTGAAAAATTGTACTTGTACAATCTGTTTATTTATTTTAAATATAATATTATAAGCAGTATAATTCTGTTAAATATATCATTCCTATAATATTATACTGGCTTCATTTCTGTTGCGAACTCTTTTATTAATCAGATGAAATAATATCAGGTTTCATCCAGAATGCATGCATGCATGCAACTTGTATTTCTTGGCAATACAGAGCCTGTTTATTTCGGTAATTTGCTTCTTTTGTATACAGAACTAGAAACCATAATGTGGCTCTAATCTTAGAGATCATTGTACTATCCTACTTATCACTGTACTGTGATTCATTCTTTATCTAAAAACTGGCATTCCATTTCTTCGTCGCTGTAAATAGTCTTGATTGATAAATTCCTGCAGCTAAATGTTTGACTTCACTCCATATAAATGATATTATACTTTTCACTTTACATAATCAAGACTTCACGAAATGAAATTACTTAAAGATGTCTGTAATGGTTAACTTCATCACATTTTAGCATATTACCATGCAGGCGAATGCCAAGTCATTTGTAGTAAAAACTCTGGACAGGAAAACACTCTGGGAAATGCAAACCCCGCAGGTTTTGTGACTGATAACCTGCAACTTTAGAAAATGAGTTCCTAGAAAAAGGTTGAGATAATCTTTCATCTTTTTTGTTTCCCAGGTAATCAAGCCGGAGTTACTGAAAAACGGATTCGAGCTTGTTAATAGGTACTGCATATATATATATATATATTGTATTTAGCATCTGTTTAGTTTATGATCTACATCCAAATCCAACTGTAACAACAGATAACAACAGATACATAAGTCTATTTAATTGATGGTAATTAAAGTACATGTAAGAACCAACTATTAATGTGTGTAAGAAAGGTAGCTAGTCAGCTGTCATGAGCTCAAGAGTCAAGATAACTCTACACAGCATATTGTGTTAGAATATAGGATATATGGTGAGATTATAAAGAGAGAAGAGAGAAATCAGTTGGGGTAGAAGAGAATTGTATTCATACTTCTCCAAGTATTACAAATGAGGTAATTGCCTCTTATATAGAACTATACTTTAACACTATTTCAACAACCCCCAACAACCATCTACTATTACAACAACCCCTAAGATGTCATGCATGATGTCATACCCCCAACAACTCTTTGACACGCCCCCTCACTCGAAATCCCATCTTGGGATAAAAAAAACCTATCTTGGGATTGAAGAGTGGAACACTTAGAAGCCCTTGAGCATAACCTAAGCTTCCAACTAGACCCATCTCTAGGATTGAAATTGAGAATTTTGGGAATACCGGGACTCGACTTCGCGAACACGCCGTACATTTTAGGCAATGTCAAAAAATATTGAAAGTGCCGCACATGCATATTTTAGGCAGTGAACTTTGTTGTTTGAAATGCAACTACTTCTGCTGCTTTGTCGTCATGGCCACCAATCAGCCCTTGAACTGATTAGAAGTTTCAACAGAATCTGACCAGAGCTGAACCACACGCCAACCAGTGCCTGGCAGCGTGTTTTTTGGCTGTTCTTGTACTGGTTGTTTTGTGGCTGTTCTTGTACTGGTAGTTTTCTGGCTGTTCTTGTACTGGTAGGGGTCGCTTGGTTGTTCTCTGGAATGTGTTGATGAAACTGAAGAAAATAGGCAGCCTGTGTTTCCCTTGGAAAACAACAAAGCTTCAATTGAAATGCTCTCAATCTCTCTATAGATCGACTTGCTCTGATACCATGTTAGAATATAGGATATATGGTGAGATTATAAAGAGAGAAGAGAGAAATCAGTTGGGGTAGAAGAGAATTGTATTCATACTTCTCCAAGTATTACAAATGAGGTAATTGCCTCTTATATAGAACTATACTTTAACACTATTTCAACAACCCCCAACAACCATCTACTATTACAACAACCCCTAAGATGTCATGCATGATGTCATACCCCCAACAACTCTTTGACACGCCCCCTCACTCGAAATCCCATCTTGGGATAAAAAAAACCTATCTTGGGATTGAAGAGTGGAACACTTAGAAGCCCTTGAGCATAACCTAAGCTTCCAACTAGACCCATCTCTAGGATTGAAATTGAGAATTTTGGGAATTCCGGGACTCGACTTCGCGAACACGCCGTACATTTTAGGCAATGTCAAAAAATATTGAAAGTGCCGCACATGAATATTTTAGGCAGTGAACTGTGTTGTTTGAAATGCAACTACTTCTGCTGCTTTGTCGTCATGGCCACCAATCAGCCCTTGAACTGATTAGAAGTTTCAACAGAATCTGACCAGAGCTGAACCACACGCCAACCAGTGCCTGGCAGCGTGTTTTCTGGCTGTTCTTGTACTGGTTGTTTTGTGGTTGTTCTTGTACTGGTAGTTTTCTGGCTGTTCTTGTACTGGTAGGGGTCGCTTGGTTGTTCTCTGGAATGTGTTGATGAAACTGAAGAAAATAGGCAGCCTGTGTTTCCGTTGGAAAACAACAAAGCTTCAATTGAAATGCTCTCAATCTCTCTATAGATCGACTTGCTCTGATACCATGTTAGAATATAGGATATATGGTGAGATTATAAAGAGAGAAGAGAGAAATCAGTTGGGGTAGAAGAGAATTGTATTCATACTTCTCCAAGTATTACAAATGAGGTAATTGCCTCTTATATAGAATTATACTTTAACACTATTTCAACAACCCCCAACAACCCCTAAGATGTCATGCATGATGTCATACCCCCAACAACTCTTTGACATATTGTCTCACTAGAATCAGAGTAACGGTGAAAAGCAAAATGCTGAACTAAATGAGTCGATGTTACAAAAATTATTGAAATGCACAAGATGGAAGTGTGTTACATGCCTCTGTGATTTGCAATAAAAGAAACTGGTTTCAAGTTGAATGTTGGGGTTTAGTATCTCACAGTAGGAATAGAAGATGGTTTGGATATAGAGATAAGTTAAAATTTAGACACATGCAGTACCTTTACAAAATGTTGAAAGGGAGTGTAGCGCAGTAGCTGTAGCTAACAACTAGCTAAATTAAAAAATATTTATATTCTTTTATTTACAAGTGAAAAAGACATATTATTAGTTAAGATACTTTGCCAAAATACATAAAACATCAGTTATTCCCCTAATTTTAATCAACATAACACATAGAATGTTTTTTCAGGTTTATGACTTTCACCGGAAGAGATAACATTTTAGTTTAAGCATGGATCATGTTATGCTTTATGATAGAGTATATTAGCAATATGCACAAATTGATTTGTGTCGATTTTAAAGACTATATTTCATCAAGGGGTTCTTTTAATTTCTTACTCATGATTAGGAATGTGGATTATATATCGAAACACACTCAGTTGTACGCTTGTGCAGGGAAGGCCTGGAAGTTACTGATGATGTGTCAATTGTGGAGTACCTTAAACACCCAGTTTACATCACAGAAGGCTCTTACACCAACATCAAGGTGATAAAAAACTATCAACACAGAAAGATTGTTAATAATCCTAAGCAATAGCTTGAGAACCTTATTTGTTATGCGTATAGGACGCTCCTCAACCTGAAATTGAACATTATGCATTGACAAGCCAGTGTTATGTTGTCTGGTGCTTTGCAGGTTACAACCCCTGATGATATGATACTAGCTGAGAAAATTTTAAATGCCACTTCATCTTGGTAATATTCCTCTCCTTTATAGTAAATAATTGCATGTACAATTATACATTGTCATCTATAATAAGTCATGTAAGCCACTAAACAGTACACCACTTTAGGAATATGTATTACATGCTGAACATTTCATTCTTAGAAGCAAACCGAGAAGTTTTACAGTTCCGAGCAATAACAATCTTTGTTTTGTGTTAATGTCTTGGTATTTTTCAATAAACTGTAGCTGATCAGAGGTTTGACTTGTTACCTCAAATTCAGTTATTTATCTGTAATCATTCTGGTGGCAGCAACACCATTAGTGGTGCTAAATCTTTCGGAAATGAGGCGGCCCAGGTACCATCATCAAATCAGGAATATGTAGTTCTAAAGAAAGAAGCTATTGCTCGTCTCCATGCAATGCTCCCTCATCTTTCTCCTATGGTATATATTCAAATCTATTCATATTTCTGTGTGCATGGTTACGTAGTTATTCATGCATCATCGTTAATTTGTACTATGATACATGTGCATCTTTTGTAGATAGAAACATAATGTTTTATTATAGCATATTTTTCAAGGAATCTTTTATTTCGGATACTTCAACTTTTGGGTAAAGATGAGATTATCCAAGTAGTTCTATACTTCTCTTTAATAATTTGTTTTTGGTGAATTAATAAAATTATACGTGAATTCTGATATTACTCTCCTACACATTTTCCTAAATTGAACTGGCAATTTACATGTTATAATTAATACAATATTGCAGAGTGGCAAGGCAACAATTGTTGAAGCAGCAGCAGACTATATTAAAACGCTAGAAGATCAGGTGAAGGAGCTACAAACTCTAAAGCAAGAAAAACTCAAAGGTGCTGAAACCATGAACAATGGTATTCTACCATCAGCTGTTAATCCAGAAATGCCGCATGTATGGAAACTTTTGTAGCTATTCAAGTACTTTCAACAAACACTAATTTATAATCTACCATGTGTCAAGACATGTATATGTATATATTATGATGTAACCTCTGATATTAATTAGGAGGCTCGCAAGGGTCTCTCCGAGACTATTCCGGTAGAAGTATTACGCACATTGGTTGCCATTGAAATAGAAATTGATTAGTTCTGATTGAATTATTTAATGATAAAACTTCTAAAATCTTGCAGAGCAGCAGCTCGAATAATGGAAAAAATTTATTATTTCTCGAAGCTGATTACAATATTGCATTGTTTTGTCTCTAAAAGTAGTGCAACGATTTCTATCCTTGGGATTTTGATATTCCAAGAAAACATTAAAATGTTTCTGAAAGTTCTCCAGCCTGCAATAGATTTATTATGCAATTAAAATTATGGAGCTCCTCATCCATGGAATGGTACTAACATGTGTATCAGTATCATTTTGTAGGGGCATTCAACGTGCCGTAGCTCCACTAATCCCAAAAACACTATCAGTCTTAAAATTTACGTTATACCTCAGCTTCAACAATACATTAAACCTCAGCTCCAACAATCCTTTCCTCCAGTTCCACTGTTTCTCAAACTCAGACTATACGTATGCACCTCAGCTTCTACTCTGTTCTTACAAAGAGAAGGGGGAAATCCAACAGATTACAAGTTACAACAGTAGGGATAACTGCATTTTCGCTTAAAAGATTTCTATGACTTTAAGGCTTACATTTGAATTTGCAGACATACATATACTATAATACTACAGATATGACTATAAGTTAAGGCAGTAACAGAAAAGAGATCAGCGAACACTACCAATTAAAATGAGAATTGATTTATGATAATTAAAAAAATAAGGTAACAAGTGAAAAAAGGTGGCCACGGGAAACCATCCACAAATCTTATCATTCTCACACTGGGAACGGAAAGGAAAATGTGGCATGCATTAGCACTTGGCAGGTTCACTACAAGAACTTGGTGCATGCTCTGTAGAGAGTTTCTCACTATAAGAATTGGGAATAGAGAATTGTTTGTTTGTCTGTTTTCTTTTGGGGTGGGGGGACTTGGTGTAAATGTGATTTCTTTCCAAAGATTGTAAATTTCTTTTGAAGAATACATACGTACTAAAAATATAAGTGTACTCTATATCATCAATCCAAAATAAATTTATCTAGAACAGAAGTTCAAGAACAAAAACACCAATCATACAAAAAAGTTTTATAAAATGCAACTCCCCAGCGACAGAGCATAGATTGTCACTCTCATTTGTAATCAAATGATGGAGGGCTTGGAGCATCAAAGCTCTCCAAAACCTCTGTCTTGCTTCCACTGCTTTTACCTGTCTCCTGCTTCTTTTCACCACCAAAAATCCCGCCAAACCACGACGAAGAAGATGATGACGGAGATGATGTTGCAGATGCTCCACTCCCCATGTCCTCAATACTTATTGGCGCTTGACCAGGAAGTTGTCCCATATTATATCCAGGAACACCGGGCATGTTAGGTAAAGGTTCTTCCATTGGAGGAAAGTTTTGTTGCGCACTCATAACTTTGTTCAGCATTATTCCAGCACCTTCAATCAAAGCAAGTAATACTCCACCAAATGCTGCAGATTTGGAAGCAGCACCGAGGCCCTGACGCATCTGCAAGAAACCCCCAGTGGCTGCTCCAGCAATGATAGAATTCCATGGATCTTCTTTTTGCCGTATGTAAACCATGGTGCAATCGAAAGTGGAAAAGAGGCCGCCCCAAACAGCGAAACTACCACCTACACGAGGTGCATTCATACGCACAGCTTGAGTGCCTCCAATGAAGCGTTCTCCTTTAGGCGAGTTATAAATTCCTTTCAAGAAGTGGAAAGCTGCACCTCCAACAGCTCCCATGCCAAAAGCTCCACCAATGTCATCGAGTATACGATCAGGACAAGGTTCACGTGAGGTCTCCGGGGTGCCCATCAATCACTGAAGTCAAAAACAAGAACAGAGAAAAAGTTGGATGATTACATCGAAAGTTCAATGGACAGATTATGGGTCTGGTTGGCTAAATGAATGCGCACAACACATTGTTTTATTAAAAAATTTGGTCACACTAAAATAATTGACCATGCATGTTCCGAACAATACATTATTAAAAATATAACGTACAAATATTTTTATATGGAATTAGCTCTTTAGCTCAGTGTGGCCATATATGTTGTATTTCTATTGATATTCCGGTCATGTGTTAATCTGTACTTTGTTTTATGGGACTGTACCAAAACAAGAGTTTCATATTTAAGTGTTACATGGATTCCTCTGCTCTCGAATAAACCCCTCTTTTTTCTCTTGACGCTTGACAACATACTACAAACTACTTTACAAAATTATAATTTCTCTCTGAAGTCCCTTTCGATCTCCATTTCTCGATTTAATCTACCCATGGAACCCTTTTACTGCTAAATCTTCTTAATATATCTGTTAGCCCCTATATTTATCTCCCAACTCCGAAACAATAAAATCGAGTTGCATGCATTCACCTTTATTATAACGACTAACATTGACACCGACTTTAAAAGCCGCATTGCAGCAAGGTTACAGAGTACACTGTGGAGGTTTCTTTTCTCTAATACTGTTTCTGTCATCACATATCTACACATGTAACTTGAGAAAATATGATTATATGTGATCGGATCTGTTTTACAATTATTGACAATGCATCTTCAATTGTTTGACATTTACCCATCAAACACATGCATGCTGGGGCACCTACGCAGACACTAATGATAGCCATTTAAAACAAATTTATGCTTGCCCTGTGGCCTTATGATGACAACATAGTACTATCTACTGCATCCACTCTTAGTCACCTACAACCAATAAAACTACTTCAAATATATATTTCACTAATCCTACAACTACATAAGATAATCCTAAGATACTTGCCAATCTCCTAAACCCATTTTGTTAGAAACTTGCCTGATAACAGTACTATGGCCTTCTAAGAGCTCGTTGTGAAATAAGTATAGAGATGCTATTGCTAACTGTTATGCCTTAATCCTTGTAAATACATCACACCTACTCTACACTAAGCATGAAGACAACGATCAAATATTATTCTTTCTTAAAGTTTTAACTTCATACTGTTGGGCTTGCTAAGCAGGCATTAACTCCACAATAGTATGATATTGTCCGCTTTGGGCCGAGCCCGCACGGATTTGTTTTTGGGTCACTCCCAAAAGGCTTCATACTAATGGAGTTAATCTGGCTGCTTATTAACTAGCAATCTGCCCCTCCCACAACCGATGTAGGACACCTGTTTAATCTGCCACAATTCTGTGTGATCTGCCCCCCTTGACCCATACTGGAAACTCCTGGCTATCTAGCTCCCCCTAGGCCCATGTATACTGGTAGCCCATCTGCCTCCTCTTGAAGCCCATCATGGGGTAGCTCACCTGCCTCTGCCTCTTCCTTGATCAATCTGGGAGCCCATTCTGTTATGGATCGTTACAACAGATCGTTACAACAATAGCTCTGATACCACTTGTTGGGCTTGCTAAGCAGGCCTTAACTCCACAATAGTATGATATTGTCCGCTTTGGGCCGAGCCCGCACGGATTTGTTTTTGGGTCACTCCCAAAAGACCTCATACTAATGGAGTTAATCTGGCTGCTTATTAACTAGCAATCTGCCCCTCCCACAACCGATGTGAGACAACTCCTAACACATACCAGTAGTTCAGCTCACCCACATCAACTCTATATAAACCACCAACAAATGAGGTACTAGCTTGCTAACTATAAAGAAGTCCACCTGATTTTTTATCTTAATTAAATACGTGGATATCAAACAACCCCCCCCCCCCAAAAAAAGCCATCTTTTCACGTTTTTTATATTCATCAGCTATGTACAAACCACTTACAAACCTACACAAGAATCATCTACTGCACCAAGACCCATGAAACAAACAAAACTTCATCTCCAGTCTTACAAAATTGTGAATCATCAAAAAACCCGTCTTCCAGACAAACCCCCTTCAACTCCACAGCAGTCCATATATTACAAATCGAAAAATCGAAAGATTGTTACACTTTAGACTAGTGGTTAAACGCTTAGGGTAATACAAATATAGCATCAATACTTGTCACTTCTTAATTCAATAAGGTAAGCCTCAATGCTTATAAGATTCTTAGGCCATGCTAATATGAAAGATTCAGAAATACAAGCAATCAGTCCAACAACAGTTATCATTAAGTTTTCCAACTTTAAACGGGCATTATTTGTTTATGTAGTTAAAAAAATTAAGACTACCAATCATGTTTGAAAACAGCTACATACAAAGTTGTTGGGCCAAGAATATTAGTTAGAATAGTATGAACAATTATAGTTGGCAAATAAATCCAGTTAGGATTAGTTGTGTAGATAGGCCCAAATGTAATCTCTTTCCTTAATGGGCTTTGAAGCCCAAACTTGTAAATAGATTATTATAGCTTACTCTCCAAGTAAAGGTAGTTAGGAAAGGGGGCCCACAGGGGATCCCCTATAAATATTCTTGTATCACCTTACTTGGAGGAGGATGCAACTTGATGTAAAGAGAGAACCTCTAAAGATCTATGAATAAGAAAATACTTGACTCTTAATCCATATTCGCTAGTTTATAATTAATTTAATAGCTTTTAGATATTTCATAGCCCATCAATTGGCACTAGAAGGAGGGGAGGAATTTGCCCCCATTTACGATAAAATAAGTACATTACTGATAAAACTTTTTAAGGTGGATTCCATTCCATGCATTCTTGATGGGTTCTCCGTTGAGGTGTTCCAGCTCATAAGTCCTGAGGCTTACTACCTTCTTGATTTTGTATGGTCCTTCCCACGGGGCTGTGAGCTTTCCGACCTGAGTTGGTTGCAATGCTGCGGCTTCTCGAAGCACGAGGTCATTGACCTGGAAGCTCTTCGTCTTGACCTTTTTGTCGAAGTATTTCGATGTTTTGTTCTGGTATTCAATCGAGGCTGTTTTGGCATAATCTCGCATTTCCTCTGTGAGGTCGTTATCTAAGCATAAGCCTTCGATTGAGCTCTTGGGGTCAAAGACCTCAATTCGAGGTGATTCAAGGCTAACCTCAACGGGTAGTACTGCATCCGTTCCATAGGCCATTTTGAAGGGTGTCTCCCCTGTAGAAGTACGAGGGGTTGTGCGATACGACCAGAGAACATTGGGAAGTTCGTCGACCCAGCATTGGGGAACCTCCTCGATCCTTTTCTTGATCCCCTGAAGGATAGTGCGATTGGTGACCTCGACCTGTCCGTTGGCCTGGGGGTATGCCACCGAAGATTTGATATGCTTGATTTTCAGCTCACTGAGTGTTTTCTCAAACTTTTCTCCCACGAACTGGGTCCCATTATCGGTAACGACGACCCGTGGGATTCCGAAACGGAACACGATGTGCTCCATGAAGAATTCTATCATTTCCTTTTCTCTAATTCTGGCCAGAGGTTTGGGCTCGACCCATTTTGTCACATAATTGATGGCAACTACAATATATAGGGCTTGGTTTCTTGATTTAGGAAAAGGCCCGACTATGTCAATTCCCCATTGAAAGAAGGGGCATGGAACGAGGACCGGATTGAGTGCTGTCGTGGGGCGGTGGCTTACATTCCCGTGCAATTGGCATGGGGCATTTTTTGACAAATTCCTCACAATCCTTCCTTAGTGTTGGCCAGAAAAATCCTTGCCTAAGTATTTTTAATGCGAAGTTTTTGCCTCCCATGTGTTCTCCACATATCCCAGTGTGGACCTCTATGATAGCGAGATGAGCTTCCTCGGGGCCAAGGCAACGGAGCAACGGCTCGACCAAAGATCGTCTATATAGCTTGGAGTCTTTTACACAGTAATTCCTTGCTTTATACATTAAGGATCTCGCTTCGTTTTTGGATTCTGGCAACTTATTTTCCATTATATACTCGAGGTATGGAGTTCTCCAATCAGGATGGGAAGACACCTCACCGATCTCAAGGTTGTTGATTGTTGGTGTTTGTAGTTCCTCCACATAAATGGGTTCATTGCACGTGGTAGACGACGACGAGGCCAGTTTTGATAGAGCATCGACCCACTGGTTCTCGGTCCTGTCCAAGTTTGTTAAATTCCAAGAGGTGAAGTTTTCTAACATTGTTTTTGCTTTTTCCAAGTAAGCTTGCATTTTGTCATTGTGAGTTTTGAACTCACCACTGACCTGTTTCACCACGAGCTGGGAGTCGCTAAAGATATCGATGTCTTTCACTTCGAGCTCAGTTGCGAGTTTAAGCCCCGCGAGGAGAGCCTCGTATTCTGACTCATTGTTGGTCGCTTGAAAAGCGAATCGGACTACTTGAACACGGAATCCATCGGGGCTTAAAAGAATTAACCCCGCCCCGCTCGTGTCTGCTGTCGAGGAGCCATCGACGTAGAGTGTCCATGGCCTTGTGGCTTCGTTGGCGATCTCTCCCTTAGGAGTTTCAGAATTAGAAAACTGGCATTATGCCACAAAATCCTACAGTACTTGGGCTTTCATTGCTGTTCTGGGCTTAAACTCGATGTGGAATTGACTTAGCTCAATGGTCCATGCCGCGAGGCGACCTGTCATGTCAGGTTTGTGCAGTATCCTTTTCAAAGGTTGATTTGTCATTACTTGTATTTCTCGACCCTGAAAATAGTGTCTTAGTTTCCTACTGGCGACAACAAGGGAGTAGACCAACTTTTCAACCTGGGGATACCTTGTTTCCGCATCGCGTAGGGTGTGACTAATGTAGTATACAGGAGTTTCTTTCCCAGCTTCTTGTTTGACTAGAACGGCAGTCACTATGAGGACGCAAGCCGAGAGGTAAACTCGCAAACACTCGCCTGGTGATGCCCTGGTTAAGATCGGGGGCGAAATAAGGAAATTCTTGAGTTCGTGAAGACTTCTCTTACAATCCTCATTCCACAGCAACTTCGATTGTTTTGATGCCCCTTTGATGGCCTGGAAGAAAGGAATACAACGCTTTGAAGATTGGGGAATAAATCTTCGCAACGCTGCGATGCAGCCCGTGAGCGACTGTACCTCTTTCAGCGAGGTGGGGTCTTTCATGTTGAGAATGGCTTTGATTTGGCTGGGGTCGGCTTCGATGCCTCGCTGGGTGAGGAGAAAGCCCAAGAACTTGCCCGAAGTTAAACCAAAGGAGCATTTAGTTGGGTTTAATCTCATTTGATTTTTCCGTACATTTTCAAAAGTTTCTCTGAGATCTGCGACGTGGTCTTTTGCCTTTTTAGATTTTGCGATCATATCATCCACATAAACTTGAAGATTACGCCCAATTTGCGAGGCAAATATGGTGTCCATCATTTGTTGAAATGTCGCTCCGGCATTAATGAGGCCGAAAGGCATATTCTTATAGGCAAGACCCCTCGGTGGGTGATGAAGGCCGTTTTTTCCCAATCATTGATGTCCATTTTGATTTGGTAATAACCTGAGAAGGCATCCATAAAAGATAGGAGCTCGTGGCCTGATGTGGCATCGATGTGCTGGTCTATGTTTGGGAGTGGGTAATGATCCTTGGGGCACGCCCTGTTAAGGTCAGAGTATTCTACGCACATTCGCCATTTTCCGTTACTTTTCTTCACTAAGATGGCGTTAGCGACCCATTTTGAGAATTGGACGGGCTCGATGAACCCTGCCTCGAGAAGTCGATCAACCTCATAATCGATGACCTTGCATTTTTCTTCGGAGAAGACCCGTTTCTTTTGGCATACTGGCCTGACCTTTGGGTCGATGTGGAGAGAATGTCGTGCAATGATCTCGGGAATCCTGGGCATGTCCTTCGGGTCCCAGGCGAAAATGTCCTTATATTCTCTGATCAACTGAATTATCTTATAACGGAGATCGGGATCGAGATTCTTTCCAATCTTTGTAACCTTAGTTGGGTTACCAACGGTTACCTCGATCTCTCCTGTTTCTTCCATTGGGGTGCAGTTCGATTCACTCGGGTTCTCAATGAGGTCTCGAGGATCCATATCCACAACTTGATTGATGGAATTGTCATCAACTTGCTTATTCTTGGGTATTGCCATTGTTAAGTAGAACTGTCGTGCTGCGGTCTGATCACCTACGACCTCTCCCACCCCGAAATCGGTGGGGAACTTCATTTTCAAATGTGGAATAGACGTAATAGCCTTCAAGGCTGTCAAGATCGTCCTTCCCAAGATGGCGTTAAAACTGGAGACTACGTTTATGACGTGAAATTTTACCGTTTGCCAAGTCTGGCATGGTAGGGAGCCAAAAAGGATTGGGAGATCGATCGTTCCTACGACCTTTACCTCATTTCCAGTGAACCCGTATAAGGGAATATTTACGTTTTCCAATTTTCTATCCCCGATATTCATCCTGGAGAAAGCACTATGATATAGAATGTTGACAGAGCTGCCGTTGTCCACGAGGATCTTTTTAACGGTGTTGGTTCCCACTTTTGCTGTGATCACTAAGGCGTCCGGTGAGGCTCGATCATGCCGGGGGATAATCCACGTCTGAAAAGGAGATGATTGGAGTAGGATTAGGCCTTTGGCGAATCTGTGGTTCTGTGGTTCTGGATGAACACTAAATACCTCACGGGTATATAATTTATTGGCGTTATTGGAGGATCCCCCAGCGGCGTGACCTCCGATTATGACGTCGATGACTCTATCGGGGTCATGCTGGCGATTTCGCTGAGTGTTCGTATCATTTTCGATGTAATGGACAAATCGTTCTTGTTTTATCTTCTCCTCAATGAGGGTGCCCAACTGAAAACAGGCCTCTGTAGTATGGCCATGATCCTCATGATACTCACAATACTTTGAGCTCGGGGGCCTACTCGGCTTCATCGGCCTCGGAGGTCGATAGCCAGGCTCCGTTTTTATAATGGCGAGTATGGTGGACTTGTCCACCGTCAGTTTTGTGAAATCTTTTTCTGTCTTTTCTCGAAGTTTCCATGACCTGTCAGAGCGAGGTGTTTTCTCCGATCGAGGACTTCTCCTATCTCGAGACTTCGAATGCGAGTCGCTTTCTCTCCTGTAATCTGACCTCGGAGATCTAAATCCAGAGTTTGAACTCCTCTCCCATTTCTGTGAATTTTCCTGGGTGACTGGATGCTTCCTACAGCCTCTTATAATGTCATTCTATGTTCTACGATTTCGAAGGCAGCTTGGAGAGATCGTGGGCTTTTCTCAAAGTATTCTTCCAACAGGGGGCCGAGTCTGTATTTATCAATACCTGTAGCGAGGTAGTTGATGTCGAGCTCTTCTACGAGGTTAGGAATTTCCGCGACCTCAGCTCGAAAACGAATCAAAAATTCTCGTAGCGACTTGTTGGAGCGTTGTCTAACATTCATGAGTGAAGCCGTGATCTTTCCACCTTTATAATTACTGGAGAATCTGCCTTTGAACTTAGTTTTCAACAAGTCCCATGAATCTATGGACCTCGGGGGCAAGTTGTTATACCAACGAAGGGCGGTTCCTCGGAGACAGGTGGAAAAGAATTGACATCGGGCCATATTTTTAGTGCCCACAAAACTTCATTCTCCCGTCATAGGTATTCAAAAAATTAAGACTACCAATCATGTTCGAAAACAGCTACATACAAAGTCTTTACGAATCCTAAGATACAAACCATTTTTTTACACTAAAATCAACTATAATTCCTAGTTTAAACCAACAATACCATAAAAACAAAAGGGTATTTCAAAATCTTGATTTCAAACATAACCCATGTTCCAAAAATTAAACAGAAACATATACAATTTATATCTTGTAACCCATGTATGAAAAAACCAAAAAAAATTAAAGCTAAAAACACATATAAACATAAGATTCAAACCCAAAATAAACAGAGTAAATATATAGATTAATGAAGAGAAAAGAGATATATAAACATACCAATACTGTAGAAGATCGCCGGAGAAGCAAAAGAGTTTTAGAGGGTTTGTGTAAATGCCATAAATACTGTCGATTAGAACTTTAGCATCAAAGACGACAGCGTTTCGTCTTACTACTAATTAAACCAATAAAAATTAATTTATTATTTCAAATATCTTCTACTTGCTACTTGCTTGTGTTACTTGCTTGTGTGAACCATACTTTGGGGTGTTTGGGGAACTTTTTTTCAGAATAACACAACTTATTTTAAGACAAAGTTAAATATTCCTAACTTTTCAACTTATTTTCCAACTTATTTTTGCAACTTAAATCTCAAACATACATTAAATACTTGTATAAAAAAAATTATCAAAATATAAAACATTTACCCAAAAATAAGTCAATAAGTCCATAAAAAAAGTTTTCCCAAAACAGGCACTTTATTTTATTTTTCTTAGATTTGTCAAATATCTTCTTACCCTATTTTTATTTTTTATTTTTCTTGTTTTTTTTCCCTTCTGAGAAACGACCACACGAAAATATTCTATGCAATTTGTAGTTGTTGTCAAGGCACCATAGAACCCAAATTGGTATGACCCAAATTCTTTCTTTATGAAGTAATAAGTATTGTCATTGAGCCCAAAAGCGCTTACTGTCAAGGTTTGAGCCCGTTTTTTTTTTATATTTACTAAACCAATTTTTCCTACCAAATATAAAATGTGCTTGAAATAAATAGCTAACTTAACTATCGATTATTTATCCCCTTCAAAAAAAACTAATGATTATTTTTTAACCAATTAGTAAAAGAAGTACTCCATTCATTTCAATACTAAAATATTGACTAGCTAATAATGTGTACGATGCACTGGTTTCTTTTAATATATTATAAATTTTGTTTTATGTTATAATTATATTTTTATAAAATCATTATTTTGTAAAAGTTATTTTAATATTATTTTAATATAATTTAATATACATTTTTTTAATAATATGCATGATTTAAAATTTATATTAGAATTTTAAGTTAAATATGTCGTTGACGGGATTCGAAACTTGAATTTTTAGTAAAGTACTTTAATCATAAAATATAGTTTATAATTACATCTAATGTTTCTTATTAATTACTAAAAATCTAACAGCAAAATGGTGTAATATTTTTGAGTATATATTAATGATTGCAAAATTATGTGGTTTAAAACTTATATTATAAAATTTTAAAAAAAATATGTCGTTAAAAGAATTCGGACTTTGAAATTTTAGTAAATTAATTTAAATATATAATATATCTAATCATTAGATCTAACGGTCATTATTTGTTGTATACATAAGGCCCTTGTAAGAACCCAGATTTTGGGTGGAATTAAAACTTTTATGTATTTAATGATGTAAGAATGAATAGTGGATATGGCTACAATGTAATAATTGATATTTGGGAAAGAATGAATGGAATTCGACTTTATTATGTTTATGTCTTGAAGAATGCTAAAGGGTGACAACATAGGTAAGAATAATCTATCTCCTAAGGGAATAAGATATGGCAACTTCAAGCAAGAGAATACTCTCATGTCATCCAGATCGATAACGATTAATCCAGTAGTTCCGTAAAAAGGTTAAGGAACGATCGAAAGAGAATACGGACAATTATACAACCCTAAGAGAACAAGTAAAGAATACAGAATGAATAGTGTTTTGGTGGGAGTATACAATAATATGAGACGACACTATATAGAAGTATTCGGAACGGATTTCCGAGTTCATATTAGTGATCCAGGGGGAAAATAAGTGTATGTAAAAGCTGTCGGATTCTGAAAAACCGCACTTTTATTTTCTCCGAGAGTTCCCTGGACAATGATAGCCTTAAGTATTTAACGAATGGATTAAAGGAATATAAAATGGAAAGTTAGAATGAAAGATGGAGAATGAAAGTATTAATATTAAAGAGGATTCCCGGTAAACCCTAATTAGAAATCCGTGAAATATTCTCACGAACGATCAATCGAAACGGGTAATAACCGGACACAGAATCAAGCAGGGAAAGCAAGATACATGTATGTGCAAGTGGATGGAGTAATAGAAACCGAAGTATGTCACATGTAAGTCAACTACAAGCTAAGTGGTATAAGTGCATTTTTGCAAAAAGTATGTGCTTAATAAGGAACCTACACTTGTCATAAGATGAAGCACCAAGATTAGGCTAGTGGAGTATGATGTAATCACTTTAGGATAGATATTATCTTAAGACAACACCTAATAATTCATTTCCACCAAGCCAAGAAAGAAACCAAAGCAAAACTCTCCATTTCCCCTTTGAAACACAACTCTCGGCCAAGGTGCTAGAAGAGGAGGTTCCCACCATTGTTTGTTCTTCTAATTTTTAGGGTAAGTACTTCATATCATGGCTTAGATCCCCTAGAAATTTCAGCCTCAAATTCACTTCCTTTCATTTTCAAATAAATCATCAAAGATGATGATGAATAGTGTTCCCAAGAACTAATCTTTGTTTTTCTTGTTTTCATGGTTGATCCTAGCTAAGTTAAGGCTATCCAAGGGCAATACCAAGCTTTGTGAGGCTATTAAATACTACAAGGAAGGTATAATACTTGAAAACCCTTGCTCTACTTTGAGTTTTAAGCATGTTCTTGAATGGATCTAGCTTAGTTATGATTATGTTCATGTTATAAGCATGTTTAGTTAGTGATTTAGTGATTTGATTAACATGATGAGTTTGATACTAAGATCAGTGGCTTCTGGACTTGTTGAGGTGCTTATTATGTGTATAAGTTGATTAGATGCCCGGTGTGGCTTGGTTGTTGCGTAATGAATTTTAGAACGCTCGATTCGTAGCCGTCGTAATGCCCGATTTTCATTAACACTAAGAAACCGAACTGGTCAGTAGCCATAACTCTCTTTTCTTGGCAAGTTAATGAACCCTACTGATAGAGTTTTGAACATAGATCACTTTGGCGAAAGAATCGAAGCATTTTGATTTACGGTTTAGGAATTATGACCAAATTACTAAAAGTAGTTCGAATCCGTAAACGAAAGTTCGTAACTGAAATTGAACCCTCGTAAACTGTGTAACGTCATGGCGAATCTTGGTAAATAAATACTAGGGGTAAGAAGGAAGGTGTGAAAGAAAACCGTATGTCAAAAAGAGCATTTTTCGATTTATTAAAAATGTTCGAGTCAAGGTTAAACGCGAACGAACCCCTAAAAGACGACTCTTTTATAACTTTGGTAAAACACTTAGAAAACGGGCAATAAAACTCGGAGTATAATATTGGTTCGTAACGATCAACCTTAGAACTCATATGACTTAAGTATGTCCCAAGTATAAGTGCAGTGACATGTCGTATTAACGAACGAATGTCGGGTCGGATCAGTGATAATAAGTAATCCACTAAAAGGGGTATAACGAGATAACTCGAGAACGTGTTTCGATTTAAGTATAACTTAACTTTTAATATGTTAAGTGATTAATCCCGAATGCCTTGGCTATTTATAGATCACCAAGCTGAGCCGGGACCCGCTACCACTACCCCTTACCGTACTCGACTACCAGGCAAGTTTCAATTCCCTTCTTTTAGGCTGTTGTTGTGATTGAATAAATATATATATATATATGATTGCTGTTATACATATGCCATTGCATGCATGCCTACTTTCAAGTTGAATTGATATACTTGTTTCCTGAATGTTATTGTTGGCTTATAAGCTAGATAGTTATATATCAGTTTTAAGCCGGTTATTGTAAGACCCTCATAGAAGGGCGTATACATCTTATTCGTCAAATATAGACCGGGAGTCAATATTTCTTGATATATCGAGATTACCTCGGGAGAAAATATTTAAGTAAATATTTTCTATTATTTGGGCGACGAATATTATTTGAATATTCGTTCGAGACTAATTATTTTAACGATCCTTACTTCAAATAATTATTTGAATGTAACTATTCAACGAATAATATTTCTCAATATTCATTTAGAGTCGAATTGATTATCGACTATTATTTCGAATATTCTTCTAAAGATGAGACTATTAAATGAATATTAATTGGATATTCTTTTAGAATATTATTTTATTAAATAAATATTACTTTTGAATATTCATTTAAGATATTATATATACTTGATGAATATTATTTTAATATTCATCTGAAGCTTGATTTAATTATCGAATATTATCTCGAATATTCCTTAAGGCTTGGATTACTAAATGAATATTACTTGATATTCATTTAGGATATTATTCATTAAATGAATATTACTTTTGAATATTCATTTAAATTCCTAATTAATTATGAATATTACCTTAAATATTCTTTTCAGGTCTTATTAATTAATGAATATTGTTTCGAATATTCATTTAAATATTTATTTATTCAATAAATATTCTCCTGATATTTCTTCAGGGATTATTTTGAGAAATACTCTGATTAAAGATATTCTTTCATATTCCCAAATATTCTTTCAATATTTTAACTCAATAAATATTCTCTGAATATTTATTCCATACTTGGAATAATCTCGATAAGTTTTATCTTCTTCGATTATTACAGAAAATATTTCGAAGTCATATTATTATTAATCTTATATCAAGAAAGGTTCTCAGACATCATTCTTCTTTGAGTCTATCTCCTTAATAATAAGGGAACCTTACTTGGAAAATGTTATTTATCTTGTCGACTTCCCGGTCATAAAGTATTCCCTTCACCCGCAACTCGGGTGCTGTTGACTTTTTAAGTCGTTGCCTACCTTCTCATCTTTCGAGGGGTAAGATTACTGGAACAAGTTGATATCCGTTACCAAGTAATAGCTTGGGAGTTATTGGTAAATTTTCCTTTCCAACTAGATACGACTATTTTGTGGAGTCTTATCAACAAGTATTATACCTGGGGAAAGGGGGACGAACGTTACATTCAGAATCATAAATTCTATTTGAACTAGGAGTCGTGTAAGAGGCCGAGTAGCGCCGGTCCATCCCCTTTGGCCCAACCGTTGGCCGGGGAGAGCTAGCAAGGCGGTATACAAGTAAAGCCGTCAGTTCTTCCTTCTACCGGTAGTAAATCTAAATTGAGCTGTACGATCTCGACTGATCATCAAGATTGGAACAGCGGGCGCGGTGAATACTCCATCATTGGTTCATCATCCAAATTTATTTATTTCCTGCAACATGATTACTGTTGGCAGAGTTGGAAAAGAGTCATAACTGGAATTGCAACCTTTTCTTGCAAGTTCCTCTTCTTAATAACAATAAGAATATCTCGCTTACTTTGATGTAGCGAATATTTCTTCAAGAAAATACTTTCAGTTACCTTGTAACTTCATCGTTCATATTATACTGGTATCATTTCCGTAAATGCATGGCATATGGTTTGAAAGATAGCTTTGAACTGTTTTAAATTATCGTTCAGTATATATTTGTTGGTGGGCTTTCGCTCATCCTTGCTTTGTTTATATTATGTCACAACAATAGCTAGGACAGATGGCTCGCGTCAGGCGCACTCGGCGCAAGCAGGTTACCCGACCCACCGGACTACCCGCTGAGATGCTAGCCGCCATTGCTGAGGTAGCATAGTTAGACAGCTTTTGTTTCCTGTTTAACTATATGTATAATTAATGTAATCAACGGCAAAACTTTTAAACCTATGATGTTATCCTTTTGGGATTGTAATAACTTTTATTCGTAATCCCTTTAATGTAAGACTTATTTCAATTTCATCTCTGGGACTATAACTGTTGTGTGTGTGAGTGGTAATTATTGTGGGGTCACAGCATGTGATTTATTTATTGTGGACTCAAGTCAAGTATTATGAATGGATGTAAGACCGTAACCACCAGATCCCCGACCCCGGATCTGGGGGTGTTACAGAGATGGTATCAGAGCGAGAGTTATATATCCCAAGAGATGATACGACGTTATATAATAATAAATCCAATAATATAATAAGAACCCTTGCCAGGTTCACCTAAAACCCTTACAGGAACTTTTTAAGTATCATGATAGTAACATAGTTCGTCTTGTGTAGGCGAGCGACTTGTCGGCCCAGGAGGCAGCTGCGAGACAGCATGATGAGGACATGTTCCGGACTAGGGACCCATACTATAAGCACTTTCCTGAGGAGGAGGACGCTGAGGAGGTCCAGGTTGATGCTGATACTGATGTGATCGAGTTTGAGGAGGAGGACCCTGAGGAGGTCCAGGATGATGCTGACACAGATGTTGTTGAGACTGAGGGGGAGGAGGACCCGGAGGGGATCCAGACAGGACAGGATGCTGAGTTAGTGGTTGAGGATGATGATTATTGGGTTGTGACTGAGATCAGGACTTTGGGAGATGACACTGACATGACCACGGATCATGTGGTGCCGGTAGATGAGGGTGTTGAGGGAGATATAGATGAGCCAGTAGTTGGTGCTGTAGGGAGTTCTGGACTTTTTGTGCCACTCCTCCCTGTTGAGAGAGCCCCTACCCCACCACCACTACCTGTGAGCCCGTACCCCGACGAGTTTGAGGAGCTTACCCCAGAGCCCCAGCAGACAGAGACTGCCGCTCCAGCTGAGCCATCCACCCCACCTCATGCCCCGATAGGAGGAGTCCCAGTATGTGTTCACAACTTGATTGTGAACGGGCTTTATAGAGAGTTGTCTGTGGCAGATGCCAGGTTGGCAGAGTCTAGGAGTGAGTTAGCAGCAGAGAGAGCCGCCCGGATGAGGTTGCAGGGCAGGAGGACTATCAGTGACAGAGTTGGGTATAGGGCTGTGACCCGCATCGAGCTGAGGGCTCGGGTGAGGGTGCGACAGTTGCCTACTGATGGGCATGGTAGGGTAGAAAGAGCAGAGGTTGAGGAGGTTTTCCGCATCGCCATGGGGAGGGTTCGGAGGATGTTTCGTCGTGGCGGCTGATTTCAGATGTAGTGATGCAGTGGTCTAGTTGTCTAGTCATGTACGGACATAGTAGTGCCGGCTTTTGTAGGGATGGTTTTCTTGTACTTGTTTTCCCTTTTTGCAGACTAGACAGATAGACAGCGTATTTCACTTTTGACTTGTTGTTGTTGTTAGGATGGCTGTACTTTAAACTATCGTTGTAACTCGGATGTTGTACCTTTTCGGTACCTGGTATATATTTGTTTCCATTTCAGTTATTACAATTTTGTTGGGATGTGATCACGAGTTTATTAGTATATGTATTACTTTTCGATTAAGTTGCCATGAGATATAAAACTGTGGGATTTTAAACCCAATCATGTAAAGAATTGTGCAAGGAAAAATCCTTTAAAACAGGTAAGTGAACCTAATGTATAATTTTCCAAATTTTCAGTAAAATGCCTCCAAGACGAATGGGCACTAGGGCTAACCCCCGCGAATCTACTGACCAAGAGAGTCACAACCAACACGAGGAAAACCGTGAAAGTAGTGAGGAATAAGATCAGGACTATAATGAGCAAGAAGATTCCCAGTATGGAGCAGAGGATGAACCCCTGTACTCCGAAGAATTTGAAAGGGAAATAGAGGGTGGAGAAACTGAAGTAGAACAGGAAGGGGAGAACCAGGGCGGAAACCCCATGGGCCAGTTTATGGATCTACTTAGGCAGAATTTGAATCAATACCCCCAACCACCACCAGGCAATAACACTTCAGTGGCAAATTCCTTTAGGGCCTTTAAGTCCCTTAAGCCCCCAGAGTTCCACGGATCGGCTGATCCCGTTGAGGCGAGGGCCTGGATCAAAGAAATGGAAAAGTCTTTTGAGATTCTGAGTATCAATGAGGCTCAGAAGACTATTTTTGCTACTTAACTACTAAAGGGAGAGGCCAATTATTGGTGGGAAGCCAAGAAAAACATGGAGACTGATGCTGTCATAGCCTGGGAAAGGTTCAAACAATTATTCCTGGAGAAGTACTTCCCGGAGTTCATGAAGACCCAGATGGAACTTAAGTTTTTGGAACTGAAACAGAACAATATGTCAGTGGCGGACTATGAGGCCAAATTTACTGAGCTATCGAGATTTGTGCCAGAGTTTGTAGACACAGAAGAGAAGAAAGCTAACAGGTTTCAACAAGGGCTGAAGCAGTGGATCCAGAATAGGGTGGCTGTTTTAGAGATTACAGATTATGCCACCTTGGTGCAGAAGGCAACCATTGTGGAGGTTGGTAGTGATCAGATGCAGAGAGAGAGAGAGAAAGGGGGGATAAAGAGAAAGCATGTTAGTATGGGCGGAAGATCCGCTGGAGGAAAACCCCCAACCAAGTTTAATCGAGGAGCGGTTTCCCTACCAGGGAGGAATGTAGGGTTTAAACCATCTGCGAGTGTAAGTGTGAGCCAGGGCGGCCATCAATCAGGAATGTCCCGTTCCAACCCTTCTCGACCTCCATTGCCATTGTGTGCTACTTGTGGGAAGAGGCACTCCGGGGTGTGCAACCTGAAGCAGATAAACTGTTATAAGTGTGGGCGAGCTGGGCATTATGCTACCTCTTGCACCACGGTCATCCCTAACAGCACAACCTGTTTCCAGTGTGGACAGCGAGGGCACATGAGGAAGGATTGCCCAAAGAGCAAACCAGCAGCATCAGGAGCAAGCAAGGTTGCCTCAAATAGGCCACCAACTGCTAGGACTTTCAATATGTCAGTACAAGATGCCGTGAGGGACACAGATGTGATAGCAGGTACTTTTTCTCTCAATTCAGTCAGTGCAAATGTCTTATTTGATTCAGGAGCAACTAAGTCTTTTATATCTAGAGATTTTGCGCATAAGTTGAAACTTAAAACCCAGCAACTAAGAGATTCCTTACAAGTAGAAATAGCTAATCAGGAAATCGTACCGGTTAATCAAATTCACCCCAATTGTAAGCTAGAAATAGGAGGACGATCCTTCTATGTCGATTTAATTCCTTTTAAGCTAGGGGAATTCGATGTCATTTTGGGTATGGATTGGTTGTCTCGCAATGATGCGCGGATAGATTGTAAAGGGAAAAAGGTTAAGTTGAAAACCCCAGGGAAGAAAGAAATAGTGTTCAAGGGGATGCGACAGACCCAGAAAATTCTGACCATGGCGCAAACCAAGAGATTGTTACGAAAAGGGAACGAGGCTTATTTAGCCTACGTTATAGATACTCAGAAGGAAGTGCCAAGATTGCAAGACATTCTGGTAGTTAATGAGTTCGAGGACGTGTTCCCACAAGATCTTCCCGGACTACCACCTGATAAGGTAATTGAGTTTGCCATCGAATTAGCCCCGGGGACGGCGCCGGTTTCGAAGGCCCCGTACCGACTAGCCCCAGTAGAAATGAAGGAGCTAGCTAAACAATTACAGGAATTGTTGGATAAGGGCATGATAAGGCCCAGTGTGTCGCCTTGGGGCGCACCAGTGTTGTTTGTTAAGAAAAAGGATAGAAGTATGAGGTTATGCATCGACTACAGAGAATTGAACAAGCTAACCATAAAGAATAAGTATCCATTGCCCAGGATAGACGATTTGTTTGACCAGCTAAGAGGAGCTGAATACTTCTCTAAGATTGATTTGAGAACGGGATATCACCAACTGAAGATCAAACCTGAAGATATCCCGAAGACTGCATTCCGCACCAGATATGGACATTATGAGTTCTTAGTTATGTCATTTGGATTGACCAACGCCCCAGCAGCCTTCATGGACCTAATGAATAGAGTGTTCAAGGAATATTTGGACAAATTCGTGATAGTTTTCATTGATGATATTCTCATCTACTCAAAGACAGAGGCAGAACACGCTGAACATTTAAGGATAACCTTAGAAATACTCAAGAAAGAGCAGTTATATGCCAAGTTCTCCAAGTGTGAGTTTTGGAAAAATGAGGTACAATTCTTAGGGCACGTGATCAATAGAGAAGGAGTGTTGGTTGACCCCTCCAAGATAGAAGCAGTTTCAAACTGGGAACGGCCAACTACTCCAACCGAGGTGAGGAGTTTCATTGGACTGGCCGGATATTACAGGAGATTTGTCCAAGACTTTGCGAAAATCGCAGCTCCATTAACTCGACTTACCCGTAAAACCGAGAAATTTGAATGGACTGAGAAATGCGAGAAGAGTTTCCAAGAGTTAAAGAAGAGGCTGGTGACAGCCCCAGTGCTGGCATTACCTGATGGAAAAGGAGATTTCGTGATTTACAGTGATGCTTCGCATAAAGGACTGGGATGCGTGCTTATGCAGCACGGCAAGGTAATAGCGTATGCGTCTAGGCAATTGAAGGATTATGAAGTCAGATATCCCACGCATGATCTAGAACTAGCAGCCATAGTCTTCGCTTTAAAGATTTGGAGACACTACCTGTATGGGGAAAAATGCGAGATTTACACAGACCATAAGAGCCTCAAATACATTTGCACTCAGAAAGAGCTTAACATGCGCCAGAGGAGATGGTTAGAGTTAATCAAGGATTACGGTTGTGAAATTCGCTATCACCCGGGCAAAGCCAATGTGGTGGCTGATGCCCTCAGTCGGAAAGAGAAGCTCAAGATGATAACTTCAGAGAAAGAGCTAGTGAAGGATTTTGAGAAGTTGGAAATCGAGGTTAAGTTACCTAGAGAGGGCCAAGAAAAGTTGATGGAAATTAGAATCCAACCTCCATTGCTAGAAAAGATTAGACTGTGCCAGGAACGGATGATGGAGGAAGAAAAGAACTCCACAGAAGAGCTAATGACCGGGGAGGAAATTAAGTGCGAAAGAGACAAGGAAGGGATCATGAGGTACACATACATGATATGGATCCCAAACGTTCAGGAACTCAAGAATGAGATTTTAAATGAGGCACACAACTCAAGATACTCAGTGCACCCCGGTAGCACCAAAATGTATAGGGATTTGAAGGAGTATTACTGGTGGCCCAATATGAAAAAGGACGTAGCGGAGTGGGTAAGCAGATGCTTGACCTGCCAACGAGTGAAGGCAGAGCACCAGAAACCCAGCGGACTTCTACATCCCTTAGAGATTCCAGAATGGAAATGGGAACATATAGCCATGGATTTCGTAGTAGGTTTACCAAGGCTAATCATGACGCCATATGGGTAATTGTAGATTGACTGACGAAATCGGCTCACTTTCTCCCGACCAACGAAAGGTACACGGTCGACAGACTAGTGGACATCTACTTAAAAGAGATAGTGGCGCGACAAGGAGTCCCAGTCGCAATAGTATCCGATCGAGATCCTAGATTTAACTCCAGGTTTTGGAGAAGCTTTCAAGAATGTGTAGGGACCCGTCTGAACATGAGCACAGCCTACCACCCCCAGACAGATGGGCAAAGTGAAAGGACCATCCAAACGCTAGAGGATATGTTGAGAGTCTGCGCGATAGACTTCAAGGGAAGTTGGGATGATCACTTGCCATTGGTTGAGTTCTCCTATAATAACAGTTATCATTCAAGCATTGGGATGCCACCTTATGAGGCCCTTTATGGAAGAAAATGTCGATCTCCCTTGTATTGGGATGAAGTTGGAGAGCGAAAGATGCTCGGGCCCGAAGTGGTCCAACGAACTAAAGATGCAGTAGATCTAATCAGAGGACGGTTGGTAGCAGCCCAGGATCGACAAAAGAAATATGCCGACTTAGCTCGGAAAGGCAAGGAATACGAAGTGGGGGACCTAGTGTTCTTGAAAGTGTCACCTTGGAAAGGTTTAATGAGATTTGGGAAGAAAGGAAAGCTGAGTCCCAGATACATTGGACCATTTGAGATATTGAGACGGATTGGGGAACTAGCTTATGAGCTCGCATTGCCCCAGAATCTACAGCAGGTGCACAATGTGTTCCATGTTTCGATGCGGAGGAAGTATAATCCGGATGCAAAGCATATTGTAGAGTATGAGCAAGTGGACATGCAACCAGACCTGACCTATGCGGAGCAACCTGTGGAAATCATAGACCAGAAAGAACAAGTGCTCCGAAACAAGGTCATTCAGCTAGTCAGAGTTTTGTGGCAGAACCACAATGTAGAAGAATCCACCTGGGAACTTGAAAGCGCAATGCAAGAGAAGTACCCCCATTTGTTTTCAAACTGATTCCGGGACGGAATCCTTTTAAGGAGGGGAGACTGTAAGAACCCAGATTTTGGGTGGAATTAAAACTTTTATGTATTTAATGATGTAAGAATGAATAGTGGATATGGCTACAATGTAATAATTGATATTTGGGAAAGAATGAATGGAATTCGACTTTATTATGTTTATGTCTTGAAGAATGCTAAAGGGTGACAACATAGGTAAGAATAATCTATCTTCTAAGGGAATAAGATATGGCAACTTCAAGCAAGAGAATACTCTCATGTCATCCAGATCGATAACGATTAATCCAGTAGTTCCGTAAAAAGGTTAAGGAACGATCGAAAGAGAATACGGACAATTATACAACCCTAAGAGAACAAGTAAAGAATACAGAATGAATAGTGTTTTGGTGGGAGTATACAATAATATGAGACGACACTATATAGAAGTATTCGGAACGGATTTCCGAGTTCGTATTAGTGATCCAGGGGGAAAATAAGTGTATGTAAAAGCTGTCGGATTCTGAAAAACCGCACTTTTATTTTCTCTGAGAGTTCCTGGACACTGATAGCCTTAAGTATTTAACGAATGGATTAAAGGAATATAAAATGTAAAGTTAGAATGAAAGATGGAGAATGAAAGTATTAATATTAAAGAGGATTCCCGGTAAACCCTAATTAGAAATCCGTGAAATATTCTCACGAACGATCAATCGAAACGGGTAATAACCGGACACAGAATCAAGCAGGGAAAGCAAGATACATGTATGTGCAAGTGGATGGAGTAATAGAAACCGAAGTATGTCACATGTAAGTCAACTACAAGCTAAGTGGTATAAGTGCATTTTTGCAAAAAGTATGTGCTTAATAAGGAACCTACACTTGTCATAAGATGAAGCACCAAGATTAGGCTAGTGGAGTATGATGTAATCACTTTAGGATAGATATTATCTTAAGACAACACCTAATAATTCATTTCCACCAAGCCAAGAAAGAAACCAAAGCAAAACTCTCCATTTCCCCTTTGAAACACAACTCTCGGCCAAGGTGCTAGAAGAGGAGGTTCCCACCATTGTTTGTTCTTCTAATTTTTAGGGTAAGTACTTCATATCATGGCTTAGATCCCCTACAAATTTCAGCCTCAAATTCACTTCCTTTCATTTTCAAATAAATCATCAAAGATGATGATGAATAGTGTTCCCAAGAACTAATCTTTGTTTTTCTTGTTTTCATGGTTGATCCTAGCTAAGTTAAGGCTATCCAAGGGCAATACCAAGCTTTGTGAGGCTATTACATACTACAAGGAAGGTATAATACTTGAAAACCCTTGCTCTACTTTGAGTTTTAAGCATGTTCTTGAATGGATCTAGCTTAGTTATGATTATGTTCATGTTATAAGCATGTTTAGTTAGTGATTTAGTGATTTGATTAACATGATGAGTTTGATACTAAGATCAGTGGCTTCTGGACTTGTTGAGGTGCTTATTATGTGTATAAGTTGATTAGATGCCCGGTGTGGCTTGGTTGTTGCGTAATGAATTTTAGAACGCTCGATTCGTAGCCGTCGTCATGCCCGATTTTCATTAACACTAAGAAACCGAACTGGTCAGTAGCCATAACTCTCTTTTCTTGGCAAGTTAATGAACCCTACTGATAGAGTTTTGAACATAGATCACTTTGGCGAAAGAATCGAAGCATTTTGATTTACGGTTTAGGAATTATGACCAAATTACTAAAAGTAGTTCGAATCCGTAAACGAAAGTTCGTAACTGAAATTGAACCCTCGTAAACTATGTAACGTCATGGCGAATCTTGGTAAATAAATACTAGGGGTAAGAAGGAAGGTGTGAAAGAAAACCGTATGTCAAAAAGAGCATTTTTCGATTTATTAAAAATGTTTGAGTCAAGGTTAAACGCGAACGAACCCCTAAAAGACGACTCTTTTATAACTTTGGTAAAACACTTAGAAAACGGGCAATAAAACTCGGAGTATAATATTGGTTCGTAACGATCAACCTTAGAACTCATATGACTTAAGTATGTCCCAAGTATAAGTGCAGTGACATGTCGTATTAACGAACGAATGTCGGGTCGGATCAGTGATAATAAGTAATCCACCAAAAGGGGTATAACGAGATAACTCTAGAACGTGTTTCGATTTAAGTATAACTTAACTTTTAATATGTTAAGTGATTAATCCCGAATGCCTTGGATATTTATAGATCACCAAGCTGAGCCGGGACCCGCTACCACTACCCCTTACCGTACTCGACTACCAGGCAAGTTTCAATTCCCTTCTTTTAGGCTGTTGTTGTGATTGAATAAATATATATATATGATTGCTGTTATACATATGCCATTGCATGCATGCCTACTTTCAAGTTGAATTGATATACTTGTTCCCTGAATGTTATTGTTGGCTTATAAGCTAGATAGTTATATATCAGTTATAAGCCGGTTATTGTAAGACCCTCATAGAAGGGCGTATACATCTTATTCGTCAAATATAGACCGGGAGTCAATATTTCTTGATATATCGAGATTACCTCGGGAGAAAATATTTAAGTAAATATTTTCTATTATTTGGGCGACGAATATTATTTGAATATTCGTTCGAGACTAATTATTTTAACGATCCTTACTTCAAATAATTATTTGAATGTAACTATTCAACGAATAATATTTCTCAATATTCATTTAGAGTCGAATTGATTATCGACTATTATTTCGGATATTCTTCTAAAGATGAGACTATTAAATGAATATTGATCGGATATTCTTTTAGAATATTATTTTATTAAATAAATATTACTTTTGAATATTCATTTAAGATATTAAATACTTGATGAATATTATTTTAATATTCATCTGAAGCTTGATTTAATTATCGAATATTATCTCGAATATTCCTTAAGGCTTGGATTACTAAATGAATATTACTTGATATTCATTTAGGATATTATTCATTAAATGAATATTACTTTTGAATATTCATTTAAATTCCTAATTAATTATGAATATTACCTTAAATATTCTTTTCAGGTCTTATTAATTAATGAATATTGTTTCGAATATTCATTTAAATATTTATTTATTCAATAAATATTCTCCTGATATTTCTTCAGGGATTATTTTGAGAAATACTCTGATTAAAGATATTCTTTCATATTCCCAAATATTCTTTCAATATTTTAACTCAATAAATATTCTCTGAATATTTATTCCATACTTGGAATAATCTCGATAAGGTTTATCTTCTTCGATTATTACAGAAAATATTTCGAAGTCATATTATTATTAATCTTATATCAAGAAAGGTTCTCAGACATCATTCTTCTTTGAGTCTATCTCCTTAATAATAAGGGAACCTTACTTGGAAAATGTTATTTATCTTGTCGACTTCCCGGTCATAAAGTATTCCCTTCACCCGCAACTCGGGTGCTGTTGACTTTTTAAGTCGTTGCCTACCTTCTCATCTTTCGAGGGGTAAGATTACTGGAACAAGTTGATATCCGTTACCAAGTAATAGCTTGGGAGTTATTGGTAAATTTTCCTTTCCAACTAGATACGACTAATTTGTGGAGTCTTATCAACAAGTATTATACTTGGGGAAAGGGGGACGAACGTTACATTCAGAATCATGAATTCTATTTGAACTAGGAGTCGTGTAAGAGGCCGAGTAGCGCCGGTCCATCCCCTTTGGCCCAACCGTTGGCCGGGGAGAGCTAGCAAGGCGGTATACAAGTAAAGCCGTCAGTTCTTCCTTCTACCGGTAGTAAATCTAAATTGAGCTGTACGATCTCGACTGATCATCAAGATTGGAACAGTGGGCGCGGTGAATACTCCATCATTGGTTCATCATCCAAATTTATTTATTTCATGCAACATGATTACTGTTGGCAGAGTTGGAAAAGAGTCATAACTGGAATTGCAACCTTTTCTTGCAAGTTCCTCTTCTTAATAACAATAAGAATATCTCGCTTACTTTGATGTACCAGATATTTCTTCAAGCAAATACTTTCAGTTACCTTGTAACTTCATCGTTCATATTATACTGGCATCATTTCCGTAAATGCATGGCATATGGTTTGAAAGATAGCTTTGAACTGTTTTAAATTATCGTTCAGCATATGCTTGTTGGTGGGCTTTCGCTCACCCTTGCTTTGTTTATATTATGTCACAACAACAGCTAGGACAGATGGCTCGCGTCAGGCGCACTCGGTGCAAGCAGGTTACCCGACCCACCGGACTACCCGCTGAGATGCTAGCCGCCATTGCTGAGGTAGCATAGTTAGACAGCTTTTATTTCCTGTTTAACTATATGTATAATTAATGTAATCAACGGCAAAACTTTTAAACCTATGATGTTATCCTTTTGGGATTGTAATAACTTTTATTCGTAATCCCTTTAATGTAAGACTTATTTCAATTTCATCTCTGGGACTATAACTGTTGTGTGTGTGAGTGGTAATTATTGTGGGGTCACAGCATGTGATTTATTTATTGTGGACTCAAGTCAAGTATTATGAATGGATGTAAGACCGTAACCACCAGATCCCCGACCCCGGATCTGGGGGTGTTACAGCCCTGATGGCTACCAACGGCGAAAACGGCCATTTTCAAATTTCAAATTCATCCCGGAAAAGAAATCAGGTAAATTTGAAAGAAGGTAAAGGTGCAAAATGATCAGATATTAGGGGATTTTATTGTGGCAAATATGAATCTTGTGGATAAGGAGATCTTCAATAGATTTCTTAAGGGAGAAGCTCAAGCAATTACTGAAGCGCTAAATCAAATCCATTGGAGAAGTCTCAGGGGAAATTGGAATTCAATAGATCGTCCGGAAAGTAAGGAAATGGAAGTTTGGGTAAAAAAAAAGTCATATGGTGAAGTGCTCAAAAGTAATGGTCACCCAGTTCAATCCATTGGCTCTAAAGGATGGGAAAGTGTTCATCGAAGGAAAAGAAAGTCGACAACTTTAAGACAAGAGGTATGTACGATTTTTGTGTCTAATATACCGGATAGCATAACCACAAAGGATATGTGTGAGTTCTTCCTGATTGGGGGGAAATATATTGGATATTATTCTTCCACGGAAAAGGGATAAAAAGAATAAGTGATTTGGCTTTGTTAAAGTTCTGAATGAAAGTGAAGCTGGGTTAATAATTAGTAACCTTAAGCAATTTAAGGGTCTGGGTAAGATCCTACATATGTCAATAAATGATAGAGTGCTTACAAAATCTCCAAATGATAGAGCGAATGAGGTTTTCCCAAAAAAGTGTTCTTAAAAACCCTTCAAAAAAGAAGGAGCCAGGAAATGATGCTGATATAAGTATGGGGAGGGTTGGAGAAATTTTGAGGCCAAATTTGTTTGAGAGTATTGAAGCTGAGATTGAAGTTAATGTGAAAACTATGCTACAAAAGAGTATGGTGGGTTTTACTTGGTTTGAAGAAGATCCACTTGAGCTGCAAGAAAGTATAAAAAATAAGGGCTTCACCAACTTCAAGTTATTGGGCATAAATAAGAGGAAAATGATGCTTGGCAAGGAGGATGATAGTTGGTAGGAGGATAGAGATTTAGAGATGCTGGCTCCGTGGTTTATGAAGATTAGGAAATTCAAAAATACGGATTTCCTTATCAGCAGAGTTGTGAGGTTTGAATGTATAGGTCTGCCTATGCATGCTTGGAAGGAAGACAATCTTAAAGCGTTTGTCAGCCATATAGGAGAATGGATTTCATGGGTTTATCAGGATGAAAATACTTTGTCAGTTTTTAATCCTGTGATCTTTATAGCAACAAATAAATATGATAAAATATTTGAAAGAATGAAAGTACTAGTAAAAGGGAAACAATATGAGATTTGTTTCAGGGAAGACCTAGATGTGAATCATCCTGTAATTTTAAATGGTTTGGACCAAGGTGGTATGGGTTATAACAGTGAAGGATTTCATCGCTCTGAGGAGGAAGTAAGTAGAGACAACTTAGTGAAGAATTCTTTTGAAAATGATAGGGATGCAAATCATAGTGAAGGGAATGGACAAAGTGATAGGGATGCAAATCAGAGTGAAGTAAAAGGGAAAAATAATAATGGAGAATTAGGAGAAGAGGAAAATGTGGAAAACTCTCAAATCTCAACCATTCCAGAAACAGTGGTGTATGATGATTTCTCCTTGGTACATTTTCCTAAGAAGAGTAACATATCTTTAACAAATGGGGCTAGGAAGCTGTCTGATACTGTGTCTTGAAACTCTTCTAAAAAAGATGAGGTATGCAATCTCTCCATATCGCATAGATCTTTGATCCATTCTTTAGATTATGACAACAGTGAATCCCATCATTCAATTTGTCATGATCTCAAAGAGCTCAGAGTGAAGAGTAATAGAGGTAGACCTAGAAAAAAGGTGAAATCTTATAAAAATCCTTTTGATCTAAAAAGACAGTACAAAATAGAGGGGTTCAGGAAAGCCAAAAAATGATAATAAGTTGCCTTGTTCAAATAAAAATCTGGCAGTTTTTCAGCTTTTAAGCAGGAAAGAATCCAATACTATAGGTAATGGTATGGATAAGGAGGAAGTTTTCTTGGGAGAAGCTCGTACAATTTTAGAAAGTGCAGAGGCACTTGGTTTAAATGTGTTAGTAGATAAAATTCAGGGTGAAGCCATTGTTTCGAAGTGGATAGAGGAAGGTAAGGTTTAACCTCTTTTAGTTGTTTTTTCTTAGAAAATGTTCTCAATAAAGCAAATTAAAATCTTATCATGGAATGTGAGGGGTGCCTGTAATCATATCAACAGAAGTTTAATCAAGAAATCAATTTTGGCAAATGGGTTCAATTTCTTATGTATTCAAGAGACTAAATGTGATAATTGGTCAAATAGTATGAAAAATTCTGTGTGGGCAAATGAAACTCATGATTGGGTCAGTTCAAATGCAAATGGTCTATCCGGGGGCTTGGTCATTTCTTGGGATTGTAGTTTATTCAAATGCTTGGAAAATGCTTCTACTAGTAATTGGATTTGGGGAAGATTTCAGTGTTTGCATTCAAAGGATATCTTCAACATTATCAATGTATAAAGCCCTCAGGAATTGTTTCAAAAGAAGGTTCTGTGGGATCAAGTGAAAGAGATAAAACTCAAATGGCAGGAGGAATCTATGTGCTTGATAGGGGACTTCAATTGTGTCAGGAGTGATGATGAAAGATTAAATTGTGTATATAAATCTGAAGATTCAAGGTGTTTTAATGAGTTCATTAGTGCCTTGAACTTATTGGATATTGAACTAAGGAATAGCTTCTTCACCTGGTATGGGCCTAGTGGGAAGAAAGCAAGCTTGACAGGGCCTTAGTGGATGCAAATTGGTTTTCTGTAGGTTCTTGGCAGCTCACAGCTCTATACAGGATGAAATCTGATCATAAAGGTCTATCTCTAGCCCTAGAACAAACAGATTGGGGGCCAAAACCATGTAAACTTTTTAATTGTTGGTTGAAGGAATCATCTCTTCAGGCATTATTAAATGAATATCTAAATTCGGAAGAGATGTTGGTTTCAAATAACATACAAGAGGTGTTGAGGACTATAAGAAGGAAGAGCATTCAGTGGTCTAGATCTCCTAGTTGGAATATAAGTGCAAAAATCAAGGAATTGGAATCTGAGTTAGACAAGTTAGACAATGCTTCCCCTGTAACTGATGCTTTGAATAGATCTCTCCGTGTTGCTCAGTTGGAATCCCTTTATGAAGCAAATGACTCTATGCTTAGACAAAAATCTAGACTAAAATGGAGTCTAGAAGGGGATAGGGATACTCGTTTTTTCATCAATCTATTCAGAAGAGGAGGCAGAGAAATAAAATCACTAAGATACTTTGGCTTTGATCTGTCAAAGTAAAACCTGTTGATATAAAGTCTGTATTCTTAGAACAATTTAGTACACTTTTTGGGGTAAGAGAGCATGTAAAGTTGTTTGCTCTGGCAAATTTGCCTATATCAAGGATCTTAGTTTCAGAAAGTGCTTTCTTAGATAGAGATATCAGTTTAATGGAGATAGAAGTTGCTCTTCAGCAAACTCCATCGGATAGAGCTCCAGGACCGAATGGTATAAATGGTAGTTGTCTAAAATTTCTTTGGCCTAATATAAAAGACAAAATCTTAGAGACTTTTATGAAGTTTATGGAAGAAGGTTTCTTACCTCCAAGATTCAATTCTTCTTTTATGGCTCTGATTCCTAAATCCTTTTCTCCAAAGGAGCCAAAGGATTTTCGTCCAATCAATCTAATGAATTCTACTGTAAAGCTGTTAACAAAGGTTCTGGCAAATAGGGTTAACACCGTGATAAACAAGCTGGTTGATGAGGTTCAATCTGCTTTCATCAGTGGTAGGCAAGCAGCTGAGAGTAATCTTCAAGTCAGTGAGGTGTGCCACAGTTTAAAATCAAAGGGCTGTAAAGGTTTTGTGCTAAAAATCGATTTTGAAAAAGCCTTTGATTCAATAAATTGGGATTTTCTGCTTGAAGTATTGCAAGGTATGGGCATTGGAGAAAGATTTATCACTTGGATTAGAGGTCTTCTGAATAGTATGAGGATTTCCATTCTGGTAAATGGTTCTCCTACAAAGGAGTTTACTCCAAATAGAGGTCTTAGGCAAGGTGATCCTCTATCACCCTTGCTTTTCATCTTAGTTGGTGAAGTGCTAAATAAATTGATAGCACAAGCCAGGGAGATAAATTTTCTAAAAGGGATCAATTACCCAGGCAGTCAGCAGGAGATTTCTTTGTTGCAATTTGCTGATGATACTATTCTCTTCATTGAAGACAATATGAACTCAATCAGAGCAGTCAAAAAAATCTTGCAAATATTTCAGATGTTGTCAGGCTTGAAGATCAATCTTAATAAGAGTAATCTTTATGCTATGAAGGATAATGCAACATCCTTGTCAGCGTGTAAGAACCCTAACTTTTGTAATATTCTTTTTATAATATCATATGACATTGTGAATTTGGAACCTTTTTAGTCACCCATGTTGTTTAATGGAATTGATTATCTGAGAAATTATGTTGTTACATTCACTATGTAAGTAAAAGGAAAGATTGCTGAAGGCAAGAGTCTTATTGCTAGTAGGATTTATAAAACTTGGGATTTGAGAGTTATTAGAGTATTAAAAGATTTTTAAGGGATTATGACAAGGAGTTATGGATATTCGAGGAATTTACACAATTAAGTACTTAAGGAATTACAAGGGAAATCTCTACGCGACAAAATATTATTACGAGGAGTTAATTAAGATACGATATGAATTAAAGATTAAGTGACAAGCATTGGTGGAGAAATAATGATACAAGGAAAGATATTGCATGCAAGTCCCATGCAACTAGATTGTTAGAAAAGCAAACAAGAAATGCAAAAGTAACTAGAGGAATAGTAACTAGTTAGTGCATTATTCTAGGGGACAAGGAGGTATGGTGTGTCTAGTCTACTACTAGGCTTGCCAACATGTGATACAATAATACACATAACAAATACACATCACAATTACATATCACTTTATTCAAAATCACCAAAGCAAGCCACTCTCTCTCTCTCTCTCTCTCTCCCCATTACAAACTCTCGGCCCAAGCTCTAGAGGAGGAGGAAGAAAAATTTTTCTTCAACTTCTCATCACTCACAATTCAAGACAAAAATCCTAGGTCCTCTACACTCCATAAAGAAGGTATGCTATGAATTTCAAGCCATTCTAACCATCCAATTTTGAGATAATAATTGTTGAAGTTTGGGTGAATAGTAACCATGTTTAGTTTTCTTTTAGATCTTGGATTATAAGGATTGTAGGGACTCATCCAAGGTGTTCTTGAGACTTGTAAGGCTTACCCAAGGCTCCTAGATACTCAAGAAGGTATAAAACTCTAACCCCTCTTGGCCATGAATTATTTATGGTGTATAATGTTAGATCCATGGATGTTAGTGTGAATCTTGGACATATGAGTTATAGATGATGTAGATCTTGAGTTTAAATGTTGTGGTTGTGATTTTTAAGCTTGTGGTTAGTGTATGTAACTCCATGTATGCTATAGAGTATGATCTTGGTGGTTTAGATGATGGTTGTGATGTTTATATAAGATTCTTGAATGGTTAAGTGAAAAAGCATGCTCTGTAAATTTTCTGGAAACTTGTACTGTTTTGTAGGAGGGTTTTGAACCCCTAAATATTGTCCCCTGAAGTCCTAATATATATGGTTGGAAAGGTATTTTAATGTAGTTTCCAGAAATATAAGGTTCATGACTAGGTGATGTATAGATTTTGAGTTATGGCCTGAGAAGTGAAAAGTGTTTCTGGAATCCGAACTGCACTAAATGGTCCACTTGTGAACCCTGTTTAAACCCTTAAAAATTTATGTAGGATCATGGAAATATTAGGGGTGCTAGTAAATGCAGTGGTGAAGGCTACCCAAAAAGAATTGGATTAAAATATGTATTTTTCAATTTTATAAAAATGTTAGAGTAAAATTCGCGCAAGTGAAAAAGTCGTAAGTGGAGTGTGATTTAAGGGGGAATGAATACGCTTCGAATATGGTAACCAAATTAAGTCGAATAAGTGACGAGCGTAATCGAGTGATGACATGAACCTATAGTGGAGCTAGAGAGTCATAAGACGAAGTCATTAAGTTAATTTTGTACCCCCTAAAACCTAGCAATTAAAAGAGATATTGTTAAGGTACTAACGAACGACTATTGATTATGTATAGATCATTCCACTCCGCAAGCTCGACCACCCTAACCTTACCAAGGCAAGTTTACTTTTCAAAACTTACATATATAAGGACTTTCACTGTTGTGTTTGTAGTTTTCAATCGTATCATATGTTTATACTTATTGAAGTAATGATGAAATTTGAGGTATATGCATATGTATGCTTGTACCCCTAGAACTTAGAATGAAATGTTTTCTTCGGACAACGACTCTAGCAATAGAGGTCGTAGCGGTCCATATATACCATTGACCGGGGAGCGGTATATTATTATATCGTAGTTAAATTGCGAAAACCCGAAGGATCATTCGGGAAGTATCGTATACTTAAGTAATTATTTTTATATCATCATAAATACTCAAAAATACCTATCTTGGATTAAAAGCTTACTTAATTAAATAATTATTTTATTAATTATTAATATTAAATCTTAAAGTATCATTTATTATTTATTGTTCATTATTTTAAAGACAAAGCTAATCCAAGATACCTTTAGCACTTTCAAACTCGAACACTTTCGAACTCAAAACATTTTCGAAAACCCCCGGTCAGGTTTTGCTTCTTGTATGATTTCAAGAATCATCGGTCGACTGATGTCGGACCTCAACTACTCAGTTTTCATTCAAAATCCAGTTTTAAAAGAAAAAGAAAAAGGGACTCTGGCAGTTGTGGGAACCGTTGACGAGCAATTCCCGGGATGTGTAAGCGGCCGTGAGCCAGGCGGTCCATCAATTATTATTCCGGCCCAGGTGTTACCGAAGGATGATTACGGATGTAGTTTTCATCGAGGGTGATTACGGATGTAGTTTTCACCCGGGGATAGTTACGGATATAGTTTCTATCCTTCTACCGGTAGAGAAGACCCGCGGATTATTGGACTTGGATGTGGCGACTGTTCATCGTCAATCCCTGTCAGGTTTTTATGTTTTCTTCCAGTCCCATCCTGCACTTTGGAAAAATACTCAAACACTGCTTCTTGGGCCTAAGTGCCAAGTTGCCGATAGTGTGGTTTTTGATAAGAAAAATATTGACATCGTGCAGTATCTAGAACTGCAAGATTTTCTATAAAGATTGGCACGTGTTAGTGCACTCTTGCAATTGTTTCAAAGAATGAAATGTTTTTGTATGAGAAACCTTCTAAGCTAATGGAAGGAAAGAGGTTTGCAATGATGTATTCCCTTTACAGTATGTTAACCGTAGAGTGTTTTGCCGAAAATGATATACTCATATGTATATATTTTCAAGCTTGAGATATATTGAAATGGGAACCTTATAAAGGGTTCATATGTTATTCTTAAAGCTCCTTAGTGAGTATAGATGTTTTATTCAAACTCGGACATATATATTGTCCAATTATGTTTTGAAATCTGAGATATATACCCATATAGTTGGGAATGTTTTCGAAATAAACCACATTATTATTTTTCAAAATGGTGAACTTGTTGAGCATTATGTAGCTCATTCTTGCTTTATAAAAACTTTTCAGAAAGAGAAGAATTTGTCCGATTAACTCCGCACCAGCAGAAGAGGAGTAGAAGATTTACCCCGGAGATGATTTAGTTCCTGATAAATACTACAGAGTAAGTTTGATAGGTTTTCAACTGTAATAGTAAGACTTGTCTTCAAGTGTAGTTGTATAAGTGGAAGTGCGTAAGACTCTGGATTGTACAGATGAATTGTAATATTTATTGTTACTTTTGATTATCGTTTTTGAGGCTCTAACTTGTTTGTGCGTAAGATTGAGGTCCGGATGGATGTATTGTTGAGTTGTAAAGTTAATACAGGTATGATATGGTTGGATGGTGATGTGACGACTTGAATCTTTGACCTCGGATTTGGGGGCGTCACAGAAATGGTATCAGAGCGATAAGTTACAGTACTCAGAAACGAGAGTGTTGAGAGTTAAGTCTAAGTAGGAGAATGACATAAGAGATCGTAGTAAACTTATTATTGGACTACCGGAAGAGGTACCGGTGAGTAGAATGGACTGGAGTGCTTACTGGAGGTATTGTACTAGGGTCGATAGAATCCTTAAAGACCTTCAGAATGATGAATAGAGGTTTGAGAGTCGTACATGACCTATCATAGGTAATGATATAGGAGGAAGAACGAAATCTCAAGAGCAGCTGAGGTAGAGGCGATATTGTCAATATGATCGGATGACTAGGCTGGCATAAATTGTGTGGCCCATAGTCCTCCACAGTTTAGGAGGCGGCATATTAAGAATCAAGAAGTTTAGACTTCACTACATAATTAAGGGTACTTAGTACTTGGAATAATGAAAGACTTTTACTTTGGCTATAAGATCCGATTTTTGATAAGTAACGGGTTTACCTGAAAGGTGGTTACTATGCCGTTGTGGACTTCATTACCCTTGATGGCGAACTTTACATGTGTTATATGAGAATGTTATCATAAGACGAGCGTGCTAGATAATCCCACGCATGATTCGGACGCTAGAGCATGGTAGTTCAACTTAGAGAACAAACAAGTAGAATTAACAAAGGGACTCAAGAGAAGTTGAATATGGTTGCAACGAGCGATACAGTGATCTCAGAGTCTACCAAAAGAAAAGACCAGCGGGTCTAGAGTGGGATCCTTTGATAGAGATGTTATCAGGGACTACGTATATATGTATTGTAGACCTCAATATTTTTGGTATATGTTCACATACACACACCCGCCACTGAACCTATGGACTGCACTGAGATCCCTGAGAGATCTCTTTGATCTGTTCCCAGGGGGAACTAGCCACTTGTGAATCATGTTGGAAGGCATGAAGTAGGACCCTATGGACTTAGCAGGTGTCCCCGGAACGATGTGAAGCTTGGTCTTCAAGATAAAGCACGGAAATGACAGATATAGTTGTGAAACCCCAACTCGATAAATGACTTTAAGATGATGATTGAGAGACGCGCTAGTTGGTGTCTTGTATTACGAAGACGAAGAGATGGAGTTACCCTCATAATGGTGATAATGAGATGCACAAATGATCATTAACTTATTTTGGTAACTACCGGCAGGTGTACTACTTCATTTTAAACTATTCACTAACCCTATTACCTCGATTAGTTTATATCAGGTAACCCTTCTAGCGTTCTACTTCAAACTTGTGGAATAACAACCAGTGAGATAATTTCCCTAAAGCAGGACTTATCCGAAGTAATTTTATTTGATCCATGAACAATCTATTCAAAAATTTATGATGATCTTGTTCGGCTCAGGCCTATTTACACTTTCTTTCAATTATCCAAGGAATGTTCAACAAATATTTCCTTAATTATTCGACGAATATTACTTAACGAATATTGATATTTGATTGCTTCTTTCATACTTGCACTCTTCAGTTGAACTCATAAATATTTAACAAATTACTGAGGACATGGATGATCTAATGTCCAGACATCCTTCATGAATTCTTTTCTTCTATTCAAGATGAGATTGTACATCGTACATTGAAATCATAGTAAGGATATCATTTTGATATTGGTATTCTGAATTTAATTCTATTGTAGGATCTGATAAAGCATGTGTATGGAGGCACCCTTGGGTGGACCGTTTCACTGATAAGTAATATTTGATGAGAGGTTATCGATTGTTCCGATACCTAGAACATTCTCTTCAGATTTTATAGTTTTCTTTTTCAAACTTAATAACTTCTTATTTCCATTCGTTGTCTGAGTAGCCTAAAGTTTCTTCAGTGGCTACGAGGTTGAAATTCCATTCTAGCCAATTGAAACTGGCTAGTCGATATGTCAATATGAATGACTAGTTGATTATTCTAACTAGTCAAAATTGTAATGTTATGAAGAACACATAGCTAATTGTCCTAGCTAGTGGTGATGTCTCAAACAGGTGAACTAGCAAATTTTGTCTAGCTAGTTGCTAGTGTTTCTTGAAAAGGACTAGTTATTGTTTCACTGGTCCAACTCCCATTTTAATTCATTCAGCAATTCCGCAATGCATTTTGCATGTGGTAAAGTATGATGATGAAAGTTTTGAAGAATAATTTGATTGAGACCTAGTGAGGTCGCCCACTCAACTTGAACTCTTACCCATCATCGTATCAGACTTTATATCGAATATTTTATTCTTTCATTCATACAATGAGAATTCATTTGAAACCATTGATTACTTGAATGACAAACTACTTCATTCTTTAATTGTCATGGAGTAGAATTGCTTCCTATTGGCTGACCTTCATCAATGCGACTTTATATTTCCTCTTATTATTCAGGAGGAAAAGTATCCACCCGATGTAAGAATTCTATAAAGACCGTCTTTATGACTTTTGTATCCAACAATCATTGCCCTCGTGCAACATTCTCTATGATATCATATTACAGAATTATCAGGACCTGAAGGAATAAACTTTGTTGTACTCTTTCTGTCTATCCTTACATCTCCGAAAATCGAGACTCCTAGTATTTGGAACCATCAACATTCTTGGAACATCCAATGTGGAATTCTTATTGAAATTATCTATTGGACCTTGTTATTTTGAAACCATATTACAGAATTATCAGGACCTGAAGGAATAAACTTTGTTGTACTCTTTCTGTCTATCCTTACATCTCCGAAAATCGAGACTCCTAGTATTTGGAACCATCAACATTCTTGGAACATCCAATGTGGAATTCTTATTGAAATTATCTATTGGACCTTGTTATTTTGAAACCATTCCTTTCGAAAGTGATTACTCTAAGGTGAACGGGAGGTACAATTGTGAACCGTGGCACCAATATGAGATCAAAAACCAAATGTAGTAATTGTGCAGCCAGAACGTTATGCCGAGTAATTATTTAAAGTAGGAATAACATGTCGGGGCATACCACAGGACCTTTAATATTAGTGTGAGGAAGGTTATAAGAAATGATGAGGTGGTTGGGAGTACACTCCTACCAACCGTTGTGAGGATGTTATATTAATGAATTCTGGAGTTACCAAGCCTTTTCCTGATCCAAGAAATGCAAATCGATTGCGATGTAAAACATATCCTTAGAGGAAACTAAAATGGAAGTGAGATGGACAAGAAAGGAAGAAATATCAAGGGAAGAATGTGAAGCTTTACTTAGCTTAAAGGGATTGATGCACATAGAGAGACATAAAGTTTAACAGGCCTCTAATAGCAAATGGATGCATGGATATATACCAATGACCCTTCGGGATTACCACCTAATCAAGTTTATTGGGAATCGCAGCAGCATGCAGGCCTCAGGCTGATTGGCGCCAGTTGTGAAGGAGGACGAGGGTATGACATCTTACATATACCATCGAGAACTGATACCCTTATCGGAAATGGAGGAATTGTTGACTAGTTAAAATGCGTAGTTGTTTTTTTCAAGGATAAGGTTGAAGAGACGGTTTCACCAACTCAAGATCGACCTCTGTACGACACCAAAGTCGAAATTTCAAATTAATATAAACATTATAAATTTTGGTAGTATCATGTGGATTGACTAGTGAGTCAGAAGCCCATGTGGGTTAATAAATAAAGTTTTAAGAATGATATGAGAGATTAGTAACAACCTCGTTGTTAGCTATACTTTATAATGAGAAAAGGACTTTGAGGGTCACGATGATGCGTCTTTCAAGAGTTTAAGAGGTGTGCTGATGCAGTAGAAAGGGGATGATAGCCTATACTTCTAAACAACATAAAGGTTACGGGATATGATATACTAACCGTGAGTCAGGGATTAGTCATGATAGCGTTCACGCATAAAACTGAGACGTTAACCTTATGAGAAAAGTGTGAAATTTTTCCACAAGTGCCATAAGTATATCTTCATATTAGAACTAAACATAAGAAAGAGAAGGTGACGAAAGGGAGCAGGAGTATAATGGAGAAATTTGTTATTACCCAGGAAAGGCCAGTGTGGTGGCCGATACCTATAGAAGGGATTATTCGAAATTGGAATTCAGTCAGTATTGACCAAGAAAATAGAGTATATACACTAAAGAATAATGTTAGAGGAAAATGACTAAATTATGGGGAAGGACAAAGATGTATAGAGAATTAAGAGAATGTTTGGCAAACGGATATGAAGAATGGTATTGGCAAACTATTAAGTACAAACGTGACATGTCAAAAGCAGAATGATAGAGATCTAGTGGATTAATTCTGCCTGTAGAAAATCTTGAACGTGGACAAAATTATAATGAATTTCATAAGTAGGTCGCTGAAGACCGAGCCAAGAGATGGCCCTAGTTGAGTTATAATTGTTGGACCAAGTGATTTACCTACGAGAGACTTTCCATTTAGAAGATTATCGAATTATATACGGAAGAGATGGTGGTGCAATATAAAACTTCTGCAGCGATTACGTCAGATAAAGACTTAAGGTTAAACTTCGAATATTGAAGGTGCTTTCAGGTATATTTAACAAAGAGATTGAGCGTATGTACTAATTTGATATGTGGTTGACGGACATGGAAGAAGAATTATCCAGACGATCGAATTTGTATTTAGTGTCGTGCCTTAGATTTCATGGGGAAATCGAGAATAAAAACTTATCCATGAAATGAATGTTAATATCATGATCGTCACCATGCGAACGTAAGGACGTCTCTTGTAAAGCGTACTGCGAAAGAAGAAGCTTCGCTTTTCTTGCCTTACGAAGAAGTCAATGAACGAGGGATATAGTAGCTGAACCGGTTCAACGTATGCCGAAGACTATACAGTATCCACAGCAAGTGGTAACGGCTGACGGGAGGCAACGCATGCCTGCTAATCAAGCGAAGGAATATGAGGAATACCGTGCGTATTGATGTTGTCTCAGATTATATAACACGTCCATAAAGTATTCACGGGCCAATGATACGAGGACTCAACATGGATACTATGAACAAGGTAGAAGAGAAACGTATAAGTAGTGGGATAGAAATTTTCATTCATAGAACAACCGATAAGGAATACAGGTCGAGGAGAGCATGCATTGAGAAACAACATTAAAGCGATGGTGAGACCAAGGTGAGAGAACAAAAGGGTTGAAGTGTCAACCTGAGAGTTGGAAAGGGTAAAGTTGGAATTGTATCCACAACTATTTTCCTTAGGTTCTTAAGATAGAATCCTTTTAAGGAGAAGAGACTGTAATAACCCTAATTTTCGTGAATATTCGAAACCGGGACGAATAGTAATTTTATGGGTGGATGAGAAATTTTGTAATCACGATATGTACGAATTATTAAATGAAGATTTCGAATCGATATTACGTCTTTGCGGTACAGACGAGTGTATGTAAAAGTCATTAGTTTTTTTACGAAACCCATTATTTCGAATGGTCAAATTTTATGAGATATCAAAGGAGTATGAGGTGGGAGACTTCGTGATGCTAAAGGTATCCCCTGGAAAGGATTGATGCGGTTTGTTAAGAAAGAGAAGCTAAGTCTGAGGTTTATCGGACCTTTTGAGATTTTGAGGCGTGTTGGAAAGTTAGCCTATGAACTAGCCTTGACCCCGAGCTTGCAGCAAGTGCATTATGTGTTTCATGTGTCCATGCTACGACCCTACCATACGAACTTTCGGCATGTGATAGAATACGACCAGATAGACCTACAGCCAGATTTGACTTATGAGGAGAAACCAGTGGAAATCATGGATAAAAAACAAGTGCTGAGGAACAAGGTTGTCAAACTAGTGAGGGTTTTGTGGAGGAACCAGAATGTCGAAGAATCAACATGGGAACTAGAGAGCACGATGCGTGAAAAGTACCCCCAGCTGTTTCCAACCTGATTCCGGGACGGAATCCTTTTAAGGAGAGGAGGCTGTAAGAACCCTAACTTTTGTAATATTCTTTTTATAATATCATATGACATTGTGAATTTGGAACCTTTTTAGTCACCCATGTTGTTTAATGGAATTGATTATCTGAGAAATTATGTTGTTACATTCACTATGTAAGTAAAAGGGAAGATTGCTGAAGGCAAGAGTCTTATTGCTAGTAGGATTTATAAAACTTGGGATTCGAGAGTTATTAGAATATTAAAAGATTTTTAAGGGATTATGACAAGGAGTTATGGATATTCGAGGAATTTACACAATTAAGTACTTAAGGAATTACAAGGGAAATCTCTACGCGACAAAATATTATTACGAGGAGTTAATTAAGATACGATATGAATTAAAGATTAAGTGACAAGCATTGGTGGAGAAATAATGATACAAGGAAAGATATTGCATGCAAGTCCCATGCAACTAGATTGTTAGAAAAGCAAACAAGAAATGCAAAAGTAACTAGAGGAATAGTAACTAGTTAGTGCATTATTCTAGGGGACAAGGGGGTATGGTGTGTCTAGTCTACTACTAGGCTTGCCAACATGTGATACAATAATACACATAACAAATACACATCACAATTACATATCACTTTATTCAAAATCACCCAAGCAAACCACTCTCTCTCTCTCCCCATTACAAACTCTCGGCCCAAGCTCTAGAGGAGGAGGAAGAAAAATTTTTCTTCAACTTCTCATCACTCACAATTCAAGACAAAAATCCTAGGCCCTCTACACTCCATAAAGAAGGTATGCTATGAATTTCAAGCCATTCTAACCATCCAATTTTGAGATAATAATTGTTGAAGTTTGGGTGAATAGTAACCATGTTTAGTTTTCTTTTAGATCTTGGATTATAAGGATTGTAGGGACTCATACAAGGTGTTCTTGAGACATGTAAGGCTTACCCAAGGCTCCTAGATACTCAAGAAGGTATAAAACTCTAACCCCTCTTGGCCATGAATTATTTATGGTGTATAATGTTAGATCCATGGATGTTAGTGTGAATCTTGGACATATGAGTTATGGATGATGTAGATCTTGAGTTTAAATGTTGTGGTTGTGATTTTTAAGCTTGTGGTTAGTGTATGTAACTCCATGTATGCTATAGAGTATGATCTTGGTGGTTTAGATGATGGTTGTGATGTTTATATAGGATTCTTGAATGGTTAAGTGAAAAAGCATGCTGTGTAAATTTTCTGGAAACTTGTACTGTCTTGTAGGAGGGTTTTGAACCCCTAAATATTGTCCCCTGAAGTCCTAATATATATGGTTGGAAAGATATTTTAATGTAGTTTCCAGAAATATAAGGTTCATGACTAGGTGATGTATAGATTTTGAGTTATGGCCTGAGAAGTGAAAAGTGTTTCTGGAATCCGAACTGCACTAAATGGTCCACTTGTGAACCCTGTTTAAATCCTTAAAAATTTATGTAGGATCATGGAAAAATTAGGGGAGCTAGTAAATGCAGTGGTGAAGGCTACCCAAAAAGCATTGGATTAAAATATGTATTTTTCAATTTTATAAAAATGTTAGAGTAAAATTCGCGCAAGTGAAAAAGTCGTAAGTGGAGTGTGATTTAAGGGGGAATGAATACGCTTCGAATATGGTAACCAAATAAGTCGAATAAGTGACGAGCGTAATCGAGTGATGACATGAACCTATAGTGGAGCTAGAGAGTCATAAGAAGAAGTCATTAAGTTAATTTTGTACCCCCTAAAACCTCGCAATTAAAAGAGATATTGTTAAGGTACTAACGAACGGCTATTGATTATGTATAGATAATTCCACTCCGCAAGCTCGACCACCCCAACCTCACCAAGGCAAGTTTACTTTTCAAAACTTACATATATAAGGACTTTCACTGTTGTGTTTTTAGTTTTCAATCGTATCATATGTTTATACTTATTGAAGTAATGATGAAATTTGAGGTATATGCATATGTATGCTTGTACCCCTTGAACTTAGAATGAAATGTTTTCTTCGGACAACGACTCTAGCAATAGAGGTCGTAGCGGTCCATATATACCATTGACCGGGGAGCGGTATATTATTATATCGTAGTTAAATTGCGAAAACCCGAAGGGTCATTCGGGAAGTATCGTATACTTAAGTAATTATTTTTATATCATCATAAATACTCAAAAATACCTATCTTGGATTAAAAGCTTACTTAATTAAATAATTATTTTATTAATTATTAATATTAAATCTTAAAGTATCATTTATTATTTATTGTTCATTATTTTAAAGACAAAGCTAATCCAAGATACCTTTAGCACTTTCAAACTCGAACACTTTCGAACTCAAAACATTTTTGAAAACCCCCGGTCAGGTTTTGCTTCTTGTATGATTTCAAGAATCATCGGTCGACTGATGTCGGACCTCAACTACTCAGTTTTCATTCAAAATCCAGTTTTAAAAGAAAAAGAAAAAGGGACTCTGGCAGTTGTGGGAACCGTTGACGAACGATTCCCGGGATGTGTAAGCGGCCGTGAGCCAGGCGGTCCATCAATTATTATTCCGGCCCAGGTGTTGCCAAAGGATGATTACGGATGTAGTTTTCATCGAGGGTGATTACGGATGTAGTTTTCACCCGGGGATAGTTACGGATGTAGTTTCTATCCTTCTACCGGTAGAGAAGACCCGCGGATTATTGGACTTGGATGTGGCGACTGATCATCGTTAATCCCTGTCAGGTTTTTATGTTTTCTTCCAGTCCCATCCTCCACTTTGGAAAAATACTCAAACACTGCTTCTTGGGCCTAAGTGCCAAGTTGCCGATAGTGTGGTTTTTGATAAGAAAAATATTGACATCGTGCAGTATCTAGAACTGCAAGATTTTCTATAAAGATTGGCACGTGTTAGTGCACTCTTGCAATTGTTTCAAAGAATGAAATGTTTTTGTATGAGAAACCTTCTAAGCTAATGGAAGGAAAGAGGTTTGCAATGATGTATTTCCTTTACAGTATGTTAACCGTAGAGTGTTTTGCCGAAAATGATATACTCATATGTATATATTTTCAAGCTTGAGATATATTGAAATGGGAACCTTATAAAGGGTTCATATGTTATTCTTAAAGCTCCTTAGTGAGTATAGATGTTTTATTCAAACTCGGACATATATATTGTCCAATTATGTATTGAAATCTAAGATATATACCCATATAGTTGGGAATGTTTTCGAAATAAACCACATTATTATTTTTCAAAATGGTGAACTTGTTGAGCATTATGTAGCTCATTCTTGCTTTATAAAAACTTTTCAGAAAGAGAAGAATTTGTCCGATTAACTCCGCACCAGCAGAAGAGGAGTAGAAGATTTACCCCGGAGATGATTTAGTTCCTGATAAATACTACAGAGTAAATCTGATAGGTTTTCAACTGTAATAGTAAGACTTGTCTTCAAGTGTAGTTGTATAAGTGGAAGTGCGTAAGACTCTGGATTGTACAGATGAATTGTAATATTTAGTGTTACTTTTGATTATCGTTTCTGAGGCTCTAACTTGTTTGTGCGTAAGATTGAGGTCTGGATGGATGTATTGTTGAGTTGTAAAGTTAATACAGGTATGATATGGTTGGATGGTGATATGACGACTTGAATCTTTGACCTCGGATTTGGGGGCGTCACACAGCGAGTGCTAGGGTTTTAGGGTGCTTGGAGGGTCATTGGCCTCTTACATATCTGGGGGCAATAATTGGAATTTCCCCAAAGAGAAAAATGTTTTGGGATCCACTGGCAAAGAAGTTTCAAGATAAGTTAGTGGCTTGGAAATGTGAAAGTTTGAACCTTGCAGGTAGGGTAATTCTTGTAAATGTTGTCTTAAATAGTCTACCTATTTATTGGTTCAGTGTTTTCAAAATGCCTGTAAGTGTATCTGAGAAATTAGACAAGATCAGAAGAAGCTTTTTATGGGGAGAATGTAGTGATAAAGAAACTAAGACGAAAATTCATCTGTTGAATTGGAGCAAAGTGGTCAAAAAGAAAAGTTCTGGTGGCCTGGGTTTGTCTTCTCTCCAAGATAGAAATGCTTCTATGCTAGGAAAATGGTGGCATAAATGGTATCAAGATAGAGATAAAGGGTGGAATAAAGTAATAAGAGCAAAATATAATTGCGATCAGGGAGATAGGCTAGAAAAGTGTCGTAAGTCAAATAACTTATCTGAAGTTATGCAAGGAACCTAGAGGTAAATGATATAAAGTCTTTTAATTCTCAGTTGAGTTTTGAAAATTTTCAGTGGAAAATCAGAGATGGCAAAACTGCCATTTTCTAGGAATTTGGTGGGGAGTGCAAGGTGTTTTGAAAGAAAAGTTTGAAAGGTTGTATTACTTATCAAATCTTAAGAGGTATTCTGTTTTTGATTTTATAAGTGTATGGCTTATAAATGATATTGTAAATGAGGTTAGCTTTACAAATGGTAAGGATCTTTTCTGTTGGAAGTTCATTAACAAACCTTACACGGCTAGATTTGGTTATTTGAGATTGGTAAATGAGAATGAAGTAACTTTTAACTGGAACATGTTGTGGAAATTAAAAATACCTCCAAAAGTAAAGGTTTTCTTATGGAAATGGATCCATGGAATTCTTCCAACCAAGTCTTTTCTCAGGAATCGAATGGGGGATTCTTTTGGAAATGCTATGTGCAGTTGGTGTTCTTTAGGAGAGGAAAATTCTGAGAATATTTTCCGGAACTGTCAACTTGCTGGTTGGGCATGGAGCTTTGTGCTAAAGTGGTGGGATATGCAAAATTATGCTCAGCAGTTAAATTACAATTCAATTTGGCAATGTTTACTCTGGCCAAGAAGTCCTGTGGTTAGAGAAGGTTGGTCCATAGTGTTAACTGCAACTCTGTGGACAGTGTGGTTATGTAGGAACAAATACATTTTTCAGGGAGAAAAAACCTCAAAAAAGGATTTGGAAATGCTGATTACGCTAAGATCTTTTAAATGGGGAGAAGCTGTGGATTTGATAGATAGTAAAGCTAAAAATTTGGGGTGCATCAATCCAATAGGATGTCTACTTCTAAACTACAGAGATAAGAGGGTGGTCCTAAATTCTGCTAGTGAGTTTTCTGGGTTTATTGATGGTTATTTCTTCTCTTCAGATGAAAATTTTGTGGCTGGTATAGGTGGTTGTATAAAAGACAAAGATGGAAATTTGGTTTTCATTTTTTCTGGTCCTAGTCAGGCTCAGAGTGCCTTTGAAGCTGAGCTGGAAGTAGCTTACTTTCTTTTGAGTAGTTTGCATGGAAGTAGATGTTTAATTAGGGAGATGGTAATTTACAATGATTGTAGAGAGTTGGTGACTTTCTTGCATGGATTAAAGATTGATCCTACTAGGTATTTTAATGTAGATGAGAATGTAAAGAGGGTAATATCTTCGAATAATATTAAGTTCGAATTAGTGGGCAGACTAAACAATCTTGGTTCAGATGATTTAGCAAAACAGGGAGTTAGCAGACCAAAAATTATTAATGCTTGGTGCTAGTTGTAATATTTAGATGTGGTTTCTAGGGAATTCAAATTTGAATTAATTAGGAAACGTTTGGGGATCCAACAGTCTGCATTAATACTGTTAACTCAAATAACTTGTAGAAGGGGGGGGGGGGTTGAATACAAGTTATATAATTGTGTCTGATTTTTGCTTGATTAGATGAACAAGAACAAACGAATGAATCAAACTTTGTTTGTATTAAAATAAATCAAATACAAACTCTACCAAAGGTGTACAATACCTTTAGCAGCTGCTGACAATACAAATCTCTCTCTCTCTCTGTTTGTTTCGAACTATCGAATACAAACCTTATACAAAGCTTCACACGATATGCACTCTAAAATTCACAATTCGCTCTTTTTGCAATAATATAGAGAGAGTATTTATAATGCTACCTATCAACTAATAACAGAATTATAATCTATCTATGACAATGTTCTGCCGTCCAGTTGATAGTTTCCATCAATAGAGAATTCGTTTCCTTCACGATATCTTCTTGCTTGTTTTTCAGAACAACGATCCTTTTTTATAGCACTTGCCAGTTTCTGTAGCATCTATAATGACATCATCAGTAACACGACTGATATCAGGATTTCCCAATGCATCAGGATCTGATCATCCCATCAGTATTTGATCAGGATCTGACTTGCTGTATCAGGATCTGCTCTTAGTTCCTGAAATGTAGTCTCTGACGCACTGTTCCTGACTAACCTCTACAGATTGCTGTCTAACACATATATCCTATACAAAGTGCTAAATCCTTTATAAGATCAAGATATACAAGAAGTATTAGCAAAATTCTATTCTCAACATCACAACTTATGAATTATTCCTAACAATCTCCCCCTATTTATGCTTTAGAATGTGAAGCATAAATCTAAGTTGTGGATGTCAAGACATATAACAATACAACCAGAATAGAATTTATGAATTTAAGATCATGAAGTTAAGTACCTCCTTCTTCAGATGTAGACATGTATCTAGTACTTAGAAGAAAGAATTCAACTATTTGATGCTTCTTTCCCTTTACCACTTCCATGATGAAATTTACCACCTCTGTCACGCTTAATTCTGCTCCCAGTCTGTTTATCTCCCCCAGTCTGTTGTTGTTGTTGTTGTTGTTTCTGAATTGTCTTTATCTCCCCCTTTTTGACATCAGCAACATTAATTCCAAGAGATTCAGTAACAGAACAAATGAGATTCATCAGAACTGCTTGATTGTCCATAATAGTGACTTGGTTATCTTCAAGAATTTGAAGTCTCGATTGAATATCACTTTGAGATTTCTGAATGTTTTGAAGAATTTCAGAATTGACTTCAATGTTGGAAGTGCTTGTTGTATCTTCAGATTCAGATGCAGAAAGAACCTTATCTTCAAATCTTGTAGAAGAAGTTGCCTGTATAGAATGATATTCAAGTAATAATACTTGAGTAGAAGTACAAACATCTTCATCTTTCTGATCTGGAGCTGAAGTATGATCATCCTGTCCTTCACCAGTATTCTGTGTACCAACATCTACATAACCTGACTCCTTCTTAGATTGATCAGATACTGTTGATGTCTCAATTCTAGCTGATATTGGAAGTACATACAAAGGAATACTAGGATCATTAGAAATATCTTCTGGTACTGGTTGAGTAGAAGTTTGTCTTAGCCTTTCACCTCTTCTGTTGATGATTCCTGCAAGCCTTTCTTTCTGTTTCTGAGCTTTAACTTCTGGCTTTGCATTGTGATGTGCTAAGTCATTCTTCTCATACATCTTGATAAAAGAATAAGTACAAGCATCCATACCAAGATTTTCAGACCAAGATTTAGGAAAAACCTGATCCCAGAAATCAAACGATGGTGGTTTCCTAACTTTCTCTCCCGCACTATGGAGTTGATCATCCATACCCTCATTCTCACTTTGACTATCTAAAGTCAACACTCTTTCTACCTCTCCTTTTGCCTGGTCAGGAGCCAGCCTCTCTATGTTTGGATCTATGTCCATCTTTTCAAGTGTATCACTCAAATTTGGATAAGTGCTCTCATGACCTACAGAAAAATAGGGGTTAGAAGAAGAAGTTTTTATACCTGAACTCATATGGAGAGAGGGTTCCTCATATGGCATGGGGCTTGAGGTTTTCTCCAAGGAGTGAGCTGCTATAGTCTCTGAACCCTTACAAACATCTACTTTCTTTCCAGAAACTACAGGCTCCAGTATACCACTTTCAGGTTTTACACCAGACTCTGATGTCTTCAGTAATACTTCATTAGACACCATAGCTAGTATGTCACCGTCTTTAAGTGTTTGTTGCTGAGACACACCCTCAAGGTGGATAGACTCTGAAAGAACAATATTGGTTTGATCTTCAGAAAAATCAATCAAAGTCATTCCTCCCATATCATAGGGTTTCTCACTTGCAATTTCAATCATCACAGAAGACCTTTCAGCATCATCAATCACAGTTCCTGAGTCATCCAACCTCTGACTAGATGGTTCTTGTGTTGCAGTGACTGTGATATGATCTATTCTACTATTCACCACTGGTGCAATAGTATCTTCTGTTGACTGCTTCCCTCTATCAACTACCTCCTCTTGTTCACCTTGAGCTGAAGCATCTTCAACAATGACATCCTTTTCAAATAGATATGCATGAAGTGATTGAAGTGCAACATGCGTAGGAAGTCCAAATTTCTTGTGTAATTCCTTTCTGACTGATACATAGAAGTACGTCTTCATTAAATCAATTCTTTGATGTAACGGTCCATATTCTTCAGGAAATGAAAGTTTAGTAACTCTTTTAGTTAGAAAATCTAGAACAGGCCTGGAAAGCTTCACTTGTAGAGAAATAAGTTCCATAGCCAGTCTGTATGTCAATGTAGTTTCCCATGAAGAATCAAGATCCAGATTTCTCTTGTCAGATACTGACTTGGATATAGACTTATTTGTAGAGACCTGCATAATGTTAGTTGGACTTGACACTGTGTGTGTAGGTGACAAATGAATCTTTCTCCTTGTTCTCCTAGTATAGTGAGCAACAGATTTGTCTTGAGAAGACTCAAGAGGTGTAGACACAGAAGTGATCTTGGGATGAGATCCTTTTTCAATAGACACAGTCTTTTGAGAGACAGTATCCAATAACTATTTTCCCTTTTTAAGAACTACAGCCTTTTGGGAGACTACAGCCTGGCTGTGACTAGGTGTTCCATCCCTTTGTCCTAGCTTAGAAAGTTGAATTGCAGCCTTCAATTCTGCTCTCTCAGCAAGAGATATATTATCATCATCTTCACTAGAACTACTACTTGAAATGACAAATCTTCTCTTCCTTACAACTGATGTCTTTTGAGAAACACCAAAGGTTGGCTTCTTTGAAACAATAGGCTGTGGATCAAATTTTGGTTCTAGAATTGTTTCAGAGACTGTAATGTTTTTGGCTACTTGGGTAGACACAGGGGGGTTCTCCTCCAATTGAGATTCCTGAGTCATTTCACCACCCAAGAAAGAAGAATTATAGATAGTAGGAAGATGAGTTCTTAGAAGTACCTGAACATGATTTGGATAGTGTAATGCAGGTATTTCATCTAGATTCTTTTCACTGTCCTTCTTTGTAATGTCAGAGAAAATTCTCTTTTGCTGTACATAAGAAGAAACACAATATTCTCTACCAAATCTAGCTTCAACATCAGGAATGAAATGGTTAATAAACAGTTGCATGAATCTGTGATAATAAACCATATTCCTATCATGATCTCTTGACCCAAGTTTAATACACATCTGACTTAAGATAATGTGACCAAAATTAATTACTCTGTTATAAAGCAAGGCATATGCAATATGTGATGTAACAGAAGTAATTTGTTGAAAAGAACTACATTTACCAGTAAAACATTTATCAATTTGGTCAAAAAAAAGACCATTCCTTCCTAAGAAAGGATCTATTTAACTGGCTCATGTTATCTAGAGGTCCATTATAACCTAATACAGATAACATAGTTCTAACATCATCATCAGATGGTACATTCTCAAAATTCGTACTAACAGGTAATTGAAGTACTGAATTAACAACCGATTCAGTAATATCAAATGAGTCTTGTCCTAAGTGTAGAACAATCTTACCTGATTGACTCTGAGTAGAATCAATTACCTCAGCATTCTCCCAAGCTTGTGAAACATCTACTTGATTAATTTGTGGAAATGCTGTCAAGGCATAGCTTAATGGTCCTTTCGTCATAAAGTCCATAATTGGGTGAAAATCAGTTTGACACCCCTTCCTTGTTGGTGATAGCTGTAACATGATTGTTCATCATAAAATTAAAGTCACCAAACTTGAAAGCTACTGATTTGGGTAGTCTTCTTTGAGTTGCCATTTTGATCTGAAAAGAACTTAAGAAATCTTTGAAATTGATTAGTGATTTTGAAAACTCAAGAGTGTTTTTGCTTTAGAACATGAAATTAGAGAAAGCAATTACACGATTAGAGTGTCAAAATAATTATATTTCAAAAATCCTTCAGACCCATTATCCCACGTTGACACATAGGTTGACAGGTGTCAGCCCCTGAAAAATACAGTTACCCACGACTTTTGGAAAATAATCCAAAATTAATTTCAAGTATATAAATCAAGGTAAAATCAAGATAAAAATCAATACTGATCAGCTTCCTTTTCCTGATATGATCTTCTCATCAAGATAATCACATGATTCAATGTGATTTCTGAATAGAAAGAATTACTAATCCTGATGTGAACACACTTGTATTCCTGATCAATATCATCCTGATTCCAGAGACTAAATGGAGTTTCCACGTGGCATTTTCTTTTACCTGTAAAAGAAATAAATAAAATCTGAACAAAATCAATTGGTTAAATTCGTTCAATATTTCTTGAAAATACAAGAAATACAGTCACACATAATTATGACTGTCTGCATTGATATCCCCCAAACGACTGTTCAGCTTCTCACGTCTTTCTATAAAAGAAACCAACGTCTTATGCCACTCTCCAAAAACCTTTTTTATTCTTTTCTCTTTTCAACATGGCTTTCAACCCAAATCTTCATATGAACCCTAGCTTTTAGTTCATTACCACTGAGAAGTTCTTTACTCTTGATGATCAGGAGCAAGTAAACTATCTCTTAGAAGAGATGACTTTTCTCATCGAGTCAGATATGATTGGTCTTAACCCATATGATTTCCACGAATCTCCTCTAAAACATCTACCAGTTGGATACAATCCTTCTCTAATCTCTTCACACCTTGAGGATGAAGAATTTGGTGAAGAGTCTGAGGTTGATCTTGATGGAGATGCTATTCATCTTCTTCAATAAGCATGAAGATGAGTCATCTGCTTTCATTCAAGTCGCCCAGACAAGAAATCCAATCTTGAGATGCTCCTTGTACTGAAGTCGATCGTTGAGGATTGAAGCAGTAACAGCTTTAGACAAGAATAGAATTATCAGTATTAGTTAGACAAAAAGAAGAATTGTATTTCATTTTCATGTATGTAATGTTTTTGATTAATGAAAATACAAGTTTCCTTAATATCTACTTGTCTATCGTTGTTTATTGACTGACATGAATAATGATATAAATTATCAGTATGCATGTAATAAAACTTGCTAACATAGACTTTAACAAAACTCAGAATTGAACCACTAAATACCATGAACTTCAAAATTTTGAAACAGTAAGACACACAAATTTCACAATCCTGATACTGACGATACAATCCTGATGTCAATATTGATGACGTCAGCATACTGATAGCAATCCTGATCCTGATGTTTTATTAATAAGTCTATCATACTGAAATTTATCAAGATAAAATGTTACAGCTTAAGCATTTAACAATCAAGTATAGATCCTGACAAAATATCAAGTCTATAAGCTGAAACAACATACTTTGCTACTTGTGTAGATGTTAAAGATCTAAAAATTTATCATTCCTAACTCACTAACCAATCTAATGAATGTAGCCTCATCAAGTGGTTTAGTTAGAATATCTGCAAGCTGTTTGTCAGTAGGAACAAAATGAAGTTCCACAATACCATTTTCAATATGTTCTCTAATAAAATGATATCTGACATCAATGTGCTTAGTCCTTGAGTGTTGAACTGGATTTTCTGCAATTTTGATAGCACTAGTAATATCACAAAACATAGGAATATTACTAAGTGTCATACCATAATCCATCAACTGATTTCTTATCCAAAGGAGTTGAGCACAACAACTGCCTGCTGCAATGTATTCAGCTTCTGCAGTTGAGGTTGAAACTGATTGCTGCTTCTTGGTTGCCCAAGAAATCAATCTGTTTCCCAAGAATTGACATGTACCTGTAGTGCTTTTCCTGTCTATGTTACACCCTACATAATCAGAGTCTGAATAGCCAATTAGGGAGAAATCAGATTCTCTTGGATACCACAAACCAAGATTTGGAGTTCCCTTGAGATATCTAAAAATTCTGTTCACAACAATTAAATGAGATTCCTTAGGATCACTTTGGAATCTAGCATATAAACAGGTAGAGAACATTATATCATGTCTACTTGCAGTTAGATATAACAGTGAACCTATCATGCCTCTATAGCTAGTGTTATCAACACTCTTTCCCTTAGGATCAGAGTCTAGCTTAGTGGCTGTTGCCATGGGTGTCTTTGCAATTGCACAATTTTGAAAGTAAAACCTTTTTAAAAGATCTTTGATATACTTTGACTGATTAATGAAAATACCAGTCTCAGTCTGTTTGACCTGCAAGCCTAAAAAGTAATTTAGTTCACCCATCATGCTCATCTGATACTTAGACTGCATAAGCTTGCTAAACTTAGCACATAGCTTTTCATTAGTAGAACCAAATATAATATCATTAACATAAACTTGAACTAAAAGCAAATCACCTTTTATCTTTCTAAAGAATAGAGTTTTGTCAATTGTACCTCTTGCGAAGCCATTTTCAAGAAGAAATTTAGACAAAGTCTCATACCATGCTCTTGGCGCCTGCTTTAGTCCATAGAGTGCCTTGTCAAGTTTGTAGACATGATTTTGAAACTTTGGATCAACAAAACTAGGTGGTTGTTCCACATACACTTCCTCATCAAGCTTGACATTTAGAAAAGCACTCTTTACATCCATCTGGTATACCTTGAATTTTGAATGAGCTGCAAATGCAAGAAACATTCTGATTGCTTCCAATCTTACCACATGTGCAAAGGTTTCATCATAGTCAATTCCTTCTTCCTGAGAATAACCCTTGGCCACCAATCTTGCTTTGTTCCTTACAATCATACCAGATTCATCTAGCTTGTTTCTGAAAACCCATTTAGCACCAACAATAGATCTATCTTTAGGTCTTGGTACCAGTTTCCAAACTTTGTTCCTCTCAAACTCATTCAATTCTTCCTGCATTGTTATTACCCAATCAGGATCCTATAAGGCTTCTGCAACCTTCTTAGGTTCATTCTTTGAGAGAAAACAACTGTACAAGCATTCATTTTTAATTGATCTTCTAGTTCGAACACCACTATTTGGATCACCAATAATCAAATCTTCAGTATGATCCCTTGTCCATTTTCTAACAGGTGGTAGATTGCTCCTGCTAGACTCTCCCCCTAAGTTAGTGGTATCTCTTGTAGAAGAGTGTTCATTTCCTTCAAAAGCTCCCCCTTGATCAGTAGAATCAGTGGATCCAATACTGCTGCTAGTTTCTGATCTTCCTTCATTAGACTCTGAATGATCAGTTCCTGATGAAGTAAACTCTGAAAGACTAGTCTGATCCTGACCAGTACTGTGTTCTCCTTGATTGAATTGATCCCCCTCAACAGTAGCATCCCTTTGAGAAGCAATAGAGATTTTTTCTGGAGAACCTTCATCATCACTAGAGAGAATCTCAGTATACTTAAGATTTTCAAATTCCAGATTGTTATGGCTTTCATCAGTTTGCAAAATTCCAAACTTCTTATCATCAAATGCAACATGAATTGATTCCATAACAATGTGAGTTCTGAGATTGTATACTTTGAATGCCTTTGATGCTGAATATCCTAGAAAGATTGCTTCATCCGATTTGGCTTCAAATTTTCCAAGTTGTTCTGGATGAACTTTCAGGACATAGCATTTGCATCCAAAGATGTGAAAGTATTTCATACTTGGTTTCTTTCCTTTGATCATCTCATAGGGAGTCTTACCATGAGCATTTACCAAGGTACAGTTTTGAGTGAAACATGTAGTGTTTATAGCTTCTGCCCAGAAATAGGTTGGAAGCTTTGCATCTGCAAGCATGGTTCTTGCTGCCTCTATGAGAGTTCTGTTCTTTCTTTCTACTACACCATTCTGCTGAGGTGTTCCAGGTGCAGAAAACTGTTGAGTAATTCCTTTGTATGCACAATACTCCTCCATTGTAGAATTCTTAAATTCTGTACCATTGTCACTTCTGAGCACTTTGACCTTGTACTCAGAGCTATTTTGAATATTCTTGACAAGTTCAATGATTTGCTGAGGAGGTTCATCCTTGTTGTGTAGAAAGAATACCCATGTGAACCTTGTGTAATCATCCACTATAACTAGAGCATATCTTTTCTTGTTGATAAACATAATGTTTACTGGACCAAATAGATCAAGATGCAGCATGTGAAATGGTTCAGTAATTGAATTTTCTGTCTTGCTCTTGAAAGTGGTTCTTCTTTGTTTTCCAAGCTGACAAGCATCACAAAGTCCATCTTGCACATAATTTGCTGAGGTAGGCCTCTCACTATATGGTGCTTAACAAGTTGATTAAGCTTCTTGAAGTTGAGATGTGAGAGCTTCTTGTGCCAGTTCCAGCTTTCATCATTTGATGCCTTGCTGTAAAGACATCTGACAGTTCCTTTAGATGTGTCACTCAAGCTGGCTTCATATCTGTTACCATGTCTCTGACCAGTCAAAACAATGTCTCCATTCTTCATATTCAAGATTTTGCATCCTTTACTGTCAAAGATTGATTGGTAACCCTTATCACCCAATTGACTTATGCTTAAAAGTGTGTGTTTCAAGCCTTCAACCAGTGCTACATTTTCTATGATGACATTCCCCAAAATAATTGAGCCATATCCCAGAGTTTCTCCTTTGTTGCCATCTCCAAAGGATATTACTGGGCCAGCTTTCCTCTCGAACTTTGTAAGCAGGGACTTCTTTCCAGTCATATGTCCAAAGCATCCACTGTCCAAGATAATTAAATCCTTCTTTCCAGTGCCCTGCAAACAAAAAGTAGCTAGTTAGAATTTTTTAGGACCCAACTTTGATTTGATCCTTTCTTACTAACTTTTGAACCAACAGGCTTTGAAGATTTTGCTTTTAATTTACCTGTTGCAGAGTCAACCTTAGACTTTGATTTCACAAACTGTTTGTGACTAGGAGTTTTAGATTTCAGAGAATAATAGTCATAATACAGTTCATGATATTCCTTACACATATAAATGGAATGAAGTAAACTACCACAATGATAATAGGGTTCTTGTGGCTGGTATTGAATTCTCTGAGTCTTGGAGAATCTGGACTCAGTTTTCCAAGAAGGTTTTTGATTGCAGTCTAGGGCCAAATGATTATGATTTCCACATTTATAGCATTTCTTTCTAGGTGCATCAGGTACATTCTTGTAATTATTCTCTTTGTTAATACCTTCTTTTCCATTCCTATTTCTTCTGATCTTGCTAGACTCTGAAATACTTTCTAGTCTCTGTTTCAACTGAGACTTAGACAGAAAACCTATGTTGACATTCTTAGGTTTTTCTAACACTCTTTCATCTGAACTGCTATTGTTAATTCTTTTGTGCACAACTGAGGTACCTTTATAATCAACAAATTTAACATGTTTAGGTTCAGAAACTATCTTCTTACCTTTAGACTTAGATGTGCTAGCTTCAATTTTACTATTATCATTGATAATAGCTACAGTATCTTCTTGCCTAGCCTTATCAAAACCAAAACCATTAACTTTACCAAGAATTTGATTTTCAATGATTTCTTGAGTCTTTTTACCAGAATTGTTAATGGTTTTAATCACATCTCTCTCTTCCTCTAGTTCTTTTCTGACATAGTCATAAGCCTCAAGAATAACACCATAATCATGCTTAGCTTTAACAGAACTTAACCTATATTCTTCTATTTGAATTAACTCAGATTCAAGAAAATTATTTCTACTAACTAATTCATCATTCTTAGCCTTAAGTTCATCTTTTTCACTAGGAAGAATTTTGAAATTAGTCATAAGATTCTTAAACTCAACATGAATAGATCTAATATCATCAGAATCTAAGCTATCAAATGAATCAAGAGAGTGAAGTGATACCTTAACAGAAGATGAAGAAGTTTTCTTTGGAGATCCAGGCTTGTCTGAAGTACTTGCCATCAATGCAATGTTGTCATAATCCAATTCATCTTCAGAATCACTGGAGTCTGCCAAATCCTTTTGTGTGACCATGAGTGCATTACCCTTCCCTGAATTCCTAGGCTTCTTGCACTCATTAGCAAAGTGTCCATGCTCACTGCAGTTAAAGCACTTGATCTTGGCTTTATCAATCTTGATAATTGTACTTTTGCCTTTGTCACTCTTCTTCTCCTCTTTCTTCTGAAAAAAGCCTTTGCTAAATCTTCTCATGTTGAATCTTCCTTTCTTGAAAGCTTTAGCAAACATAGCAAAGAGTTCTTGCATCTCTGATTCAGAATCATTATCTTCAGAGTCTATATTTGTAGTCTCTGACTCAGAACTTTCTTCGCTGTTCTTCTTCCTCAAGTCTCTTTCAGTAGATTCAGACTTTTCTTCTGGAAGCTTCTTTGATTCAGATTGAGCATTAAGTGCAACAGTTTTCATCTTTCCTTCACTCCTGCTCTTTTTCTGCTTCCTGTCAAGTTCATAAGCTCTCAATTTTCCATAAACTGCTTCTAATGATATTTCATCCAGATCATTAGCTTCCTCAATTGCAGATATCTTCTCATTGTAGAAATCAGGAAGAGCTTTCATGAACTTCGTATTCATATCCTCCAAGTCATAATATTTACCATGCATGGCCATCTCATTGATGAGTTTAGTAAATCTATCAAAGGTGTTAGTAAGTGACTCACCAGACTTGGATTCAAAGTACTCATACTGTTGTATGAAAAGTGTCCTCATATTCTTCCTGACAGGTTTTGTTCCTTTACAGTGAACCTTTAGATTGTCCTATATCTCCTTAGCAGTCTTACAAGAGAGAACATAGTTAGTGAGAATAGAATCAAGACTGTTGAATAGTATGTTTCTCACTTTAGCATCCTTAAGAACGTTCTCCTTTTCCTTATCTGTCCATTCAGATTTAGGCTTCTCTGCTGTATGTTCTGGAACAACTTTTCCTTCGACAGTTGCTTGAGGAACAAGCCTTGTTGGAACAAAAGGCCCATCTCTGATTCTGTCAAGATAATCAGGATCTGTTGCTTCCAGGTGATGCAACATCTTCACTTCCCATAGAGTATATTCGTTTCTCTTGAGCATAGGGATCTTAGTATTACCATCCTTGTAACCAGACATGATTGCAGATCTTTATGATTATTCGAAATCAACCTGCTCTGATACCAATTGTTAACTCGAATAACTTGTAGAAAGGGGGGGTTGAATAATCGTGTTTGATTTTTGCTTGATTAGATGAACAAGAACAAACGAATGAATCAAACTTTGTTTGTATTAAAATAAATCAAATACAAACTCTACCAAAGGTGTACAATACCTTTAACAGCTGCTGACAATACAAATCTATCTCTCTCTCTCTCTGTGTTTGTTTCGAACTATCGAATACAAACCTTATACAGAGCTTCACACGATATGCACTCTAAAATTTACAATTCGCTCTTTTTACAATAATATAGAGAGAGTATTTATAATGCTACCTATCAACTAATAACAGAATTATAATCTATCTATGACAATGTTCTGCCGTCCAGTTGATAGTTTCCATCAATAGAGAATTCGTTTCCTTCACGATATCTTCTTGCTTGTTTTCCAGAACAACGATCCTGTTTTATAGCACTTGCCAGTTTCTGTAGCATCTATAATGACATCATCAGTAACACGACTGATATCAGGATTTCCCATTGCATCAGGATCTGATCATCCCATCAGTATTTGATCAGGATCTGACTTGCTGTATCAGGATCTGCTCTTAGTTCCTGAAATGTAGTCTCTGACTGTAACAGCCCGACTTTTCGGACTATTAATTCTAAATTCGAAACTAACATAAAATAGATTCTTTATTCAAATAAATCAAAATTTCCACAAAGTCGAAGCACCGGTAAAACTCAATATTCAAAAACATAAATTCAGAGACGCAGCTCCACAAATTCAATAAACAATATCTGGCACTTAACAAAATATATTCTAATAGCACGATAAATCTTATCCAATAAATTACATCAATCACGTAGCACGAAATTCACAAGTTCACATCCACATTGATCTCAATAAGCTTCAACAATATAAGAACCTGAAATATCAGAAAAGAGTGAGCTACACAGCTCAGCAAGTAACAAATTGACTTACAAATATCTTCAAAATCAGTGGGCGTTTTCAATAAAACATATTTTCTCAAAACAATAATAATTTTCCAAAACCTTTTTACGAAAAATGATTCAACCCAAAGTTTATATTTTAGAAATTCAGAATTTGAAACAAAATAGAAAAATAGAACAAAACAGAAACGAAATTCTTATAAATACCGCAGTCTTGATCTACGGTCACACTTTGCCAGTGACCGGCATCTTATTCTTATTCTTATTCTTTCGCCACACTTTGCCAGTGACCGGCATCTAAAGTTCAATAATTACGCGCCCTTAATAGGTATCTAAAATTGCACACTTGTGCGCCTACTAAGGGTATCTAAGGCTAGTTCCGGAACTATAGCATAAATTACGAACGGGTTCGAAACGTAGAGACTGAGATTCTAAAATCAAATACTTATATATTATAAAGTCGAAACAGAATTCTTATATCTTATACGAAAATTCAAAAATTTCTAAATTAAATATACTTTTCGAAAATTAAAAGTAAGTCAAAAAGTACTTACCTCAAAGTCGACTGAATATCGAAAAATTAACACGAACAAATCCTATAATTTTAATAATCAAAACATAATTAATCAGTTTTATCGTAAACACATTTTGTACACACACTGTAAATCATATCTGGACATGTATCGACTGGACAGTTACTTCACATATAGACCGAGAGGACTTTGATATTAAAATTTATGCAGAGAAAACAAACGGGCCACAAACTCTACACAAAACATTTTATATAAAGCACTCGTAAATAGCAAAATGGTACTCGGTCTTTTCCATCTTTAACATGTTTAAAGTAATATAATTCTTGCCTTACGGGATCAGTTGGCTTTCATTCATAAACTTACGGACCCCACTAAATGGTAATGTACTTTGCATGCAAGGACTACACATGTTAATATTTAAACAATTAATTTATTCTTAATTAATAGTTAGCTAACAAATAGATCACGTAAATAATCAAAATTCAATAACATGTGATGCCTTAAAATATAAGGTACACATAATTTAAAAGTTTATGTCATATACCTTAATCATGCATAATCTCTTTTTATTCAAATCTAGCACAATTAAATAAATAACTATAAATTAAAATTACAAATATTAACTTGCGTACATAAAATATATATATATATATATATATATATATATATATCAATTCGTGATAAAACCTGTAAGTCGCAAATATTTATATGGAAAAAAAACATGATCCTCTACAATTAATCAAGATAACAAACATGTTAAATATATAAATTGCAAGACTAATATAATCTAAAATCATGCGTTCTATCAAAACAAATAAGCATGGTACATACATGACTTGTTAATCAATTACAGTTATTCATACCACTTTATAAAGTCATAACACTCCAAAACTTAATTAAATGAAAGCCATGACATGTATGAATTACGAGTTACTATCTAACACACCACGAATATATATGAAATAATTGAACACATGGCCTCAAAATCACTTAATCATCAAAATAAAGCAGAACAAGGTATCGTACCTGTCGGTGATGAAAGTCTGTACAACTAAATCTTTTTCTAAAATGGGTCTTTATATAGTACACAAACCCTAATTAAACAAGGTAATTTTAAAAATTGATCATAATAATTTTACAACCTCCCCAAGTAATTGCCTAAAATAAAATATTCTATTTACATTATCAATCTTCTAAAATATTTTCAAGCTTCTTTCCTATAATAACAAATCTTACCTTTAATCTAAACAACTTGTACAAAAATAAATTCTAACATCATCTAAATAAAAATTAATCAAAAATATTTTTAAAGCTCGAATCCCAATTTTTCTAATTATCTTAATTTTTGAACCTCGTCCATATTTTAGACTCATATTTTCTAATTCAATTTTAATTCCTAACTTTTAATAATTTTTAATCCTATTTAATATCTAATTTTAATCTTTTTTCTGTTATTCTTTATTATTATTATTCTAAAAATTACGGGATATTACATACTACCCTCCTTAAAAAGAATTTGGTCCCCAAATTCACAAATATCCTAATTTCTAATAAGCACGTCTATTCCAAATATCTAATCATACGCCTCGATAATCTAGAGGATCGCATCCTAGGGAATGTAGTAGTCCCATACCTAATACACTCCGAAGGAAAACCTAGGCTCTGATACCAACTATAACAGCCCGACTTTTCGGACTATTAATTCTAAATTCGAAACTAACATAAAATAGATTCTTTATTCAAATAAATCAAAATTTCCACAAAGTCAAAGCACCGGTCAAACTCAATATTCAAAAACATAAATTCAGAGACGCAGCTCCACAAATTCAATAAACAATATCTGGCACTTAACAAAATATATTCTAATAGCACGATAAATCTTATCCAATAAATTACATCAATCACGTAGCACGAAATTCACAAGTTCACATCCACATTGATCTCAATAAGCTTCAACAATATAAGAACCTGAAATATCAGAAAAGAGTGAGCTACACAGCTCAGCAAGTAACAAATTGACTTACAAATATCTTCAAAATCAGTGGGCGTTTTCAATAAAACATATTTTCTCAAAACAATAATAATTTTCCAAAACCTTTTTACGAAAAATGATTCAACCCAAAGTTTATATTTTAGAAATTCAGAATTTGAAACAAAATAGAAAAATAGAACAAAACAGAAACGAAATTCTTATAAATACCGCAGTCTTGATCTACGGTCACACTTTGCCAGTGACCAGCATCTTATTCTTATTCTTATTCTTTCGCCACACTTTGCCAGTGACCGGCATCTAAAGTTCGATAATTACGCGCCCTTAATAGGTATCTAAAATTGCACACTTGTGCGCCTACTAAGGGTATCTAAGGCTAGTTCCGGAACTATAACATAAATTACGAACGGGTTCGAAACGTAGAGACTGGGATTCTAAAATCAAATACTTATATCTTATAAAGTCGAAACAGAATTCTTATATCTTATACGAAAATTCAAAAATTTCTAAATTAAATATACTTTTCGAAAATTAAAAGTAAGTCAAAAAGTACTTACCTCAAAGTCGACTGAATATCGAAAAATTAACATGAACAAATCCTATAATTTTAATAATCAAAACATAATTAATCATTTTTATCGTAAACACATTTTGTACACACACTGTAAATCATATCTGGACATGTATCGACTGGACAGTTACTTCACATATAGACTGAGAGGACTTTGATGTTAAAATTTATGCAGAGAAAACAAACGGGCCACAACCTCTACACAAAACAATTTATATAAAGCACTCGTAAATAGCAAAATGGTACTCAGTCTTTTCCATCTTTAACATGTTTAAAGTAATATAATTCTTGCCTTACGGGATCAGTTGGCTTTCATTCATAAACTTACGGACCCCACTAAATGGTAATGTACTTTGCATGCAAGGACTACACATGTTAATATTTAAACAATTAATTTATTCTTAATTAATAGTTAGCTAACAAATAGATCACGTAAATAATCAAAATTCAATAACATGTGATGCCTTAAAATATAAGGTACACATAATTTAACAGTTTATGTCATATACCTTAATCATGCATAATCTCTTTTTATTCAAATCTAGCACAATTAAATAAATAACTATAAATTAAAATTACAAATATTAACTTGCGTACATAAAATATATATATATATATATATATATATATATATATATATATATATATATATATATATATATATATATATATATATATATTTATATATATCAATTCGTGATAAAACCTGTAAGTCGCAAATATTTATATGAAAAAAAAAACATGATCCTCTACAATTAATCAAGATAACAAACATGTTAAATATATATATTGCAAGACTAATATAATTTAAAATCATGCGTTCTATCAAAACAAATAAGCATGGTACATACATGACTTGTTAATCAATTACAGTTATTCATACCACTTTATAAAGTCGTAACACTCCAAAACTTAATTAAATGAAAGCCATGACTTGTATGAATTACGAGTTACTATCTAACACACCACGAATATATATGAAATAATTGAACACATGGCCTCAAAATCACTTAATCATCAAAATAAAGCAGAACAAGGTATCGTACCTGTCGGTGATGAAAGTCTGTACAACTAAATCTTTTTCTAAAATTGGTCTTTATATAGTACACAAACCCTAATTAAACAAGGTAATTTTAAAAATTGATCATAATAATTTTACAACCTCCCCAAGTAATTGCCTAAAATAAAATATTCTATTTACGTTATCAATCTTCTAAAATATTTTCAAGCTTCTTTCCTATAATAACAAATCTTACCTTTAATCTAAACAACTTGTACAAAAATAAATTCTAACATCATCTAAATAAAAATTAATCAAAAATATTTTTAAAGCTCGAATCCCAATTTTTCTAATTATCTTAATTTTTGAACCTCATCCATATTTTAGACTCATATTTTCTAATTCAATTTTAATTCCTAACTTTTAATAAATTTTAATCCTATTTAATATCTTATTTTAATCTTTTTTCTATTATTCTTTATTATTATTATTCTAAAAATTACGGGATATTACACTGACGCACTGTTCCTGACTAACCTCTACAGATTACTGTCTAACAAATATATCCTATACAAAGTGCTAAATCCTTTATAAGATCAGGATATACAAGAAGTATTAGCAAAATTCTATTCTCAACATCACAACTTATGAATTATTCCTAACAAATACCTTGGTGGCTTAGGATGTTGTGCAGAGGGCTTTGGGTATTGCATTAGTCACTCTTCTCCCTTTAAATATTCTCATATCAGGGTTGTTTTTTTCATTTACATATCAGTGTCTCTCTTTCTCACAGATGGAGCCCGTAAATGTATTATGGTCTCTTCCTCTTGAAGGAGAAGTCAAGATCAATGTGCACTCTTTTTTCAGTGAGGAGTCATTATGATGCTCTAAAAATTTAGCGTTTTAAATTTCAAGTGAACAATTTGTTTCGTTGTAAAATTTATGATTCGTTCCACAGAGACTAATATTTTCGTGATCCTTAATTTTTAATTTAATCGAATTAGAACAAGTTTGGATTTTTGGATAATTTTAATTTTACCATAATTAACTACTAAATGAAATTCTATTTTTAAACTAATTAAATCTAACTTATTATTCTAAAATTAATCTAAAAATTAATCTAAAACTTAAAACTAGATTTATCCTAAAACTTTTTTTTTAAAAAAATACAAATTAAAATTGAAATTTTTGATGAAAATTTGACATGATGGGTTTGAAAAAATTAGCTACCCACAAAAACAAACCAAATACCCAACTCGAAACAAAAAGAACTGCACACAACCGAGTCAACTAAACGTGCAACTAAATTAAGACTGAATGGTAACTAGGTAACGAACGACTCGACTCAAGCAAACTCGCGAACGTAACAGAACCATAACAGCAAATTGCAAAACTAAAAAAAAATAGCACTGGTCATCAAACCCAGACACACTAACTGCAACAACGACTCAGACATTCGACAAAAAAATAAACAAACTCAGATACAATACTCAAATAGACGAACTATACTCAAATAAAATCCAATACTCCAATCAATACAGCGAAAACAGCAACTCAGGGAACCAGAAATCAACGACAAGAATACCCAGTCGACTCAGCAAAAGTTATTTACGAACGAATAGCAACCAAAATCTCAACTCAAAATTCACAACCACGGCATACAACGAACTCAGCAACAAACCAATCACAAAACAGCCATTTATCACAAAAAAAACACCTATAACAAATTTACTAAACGAGACTCGACTTAGACAATTGACAACAAATCAGTAAATGCAGGTAATAATTCGAAAAACCCAGCTCATCTATCTCAAACACAAACACAATACACTTAAAAACACAAACACAAACACACTTAAACCAACATTAAACGAAATCAGAACTCAGACAGCAAATGAACACAATACACGGATTCGTTAAAAAAATAAGAACAAAAATAGGGTGTAAAACAGGGGTTTTGCGCGTATAATTTGAAAGAGGGGAAAGGGGGGATAGAGAGAGAGAGAGAGAGAGAGAGAGAGAGAGAGAGAGAGAGAGAGAGAGAGAGAGAGAGAGAGAGAGAGAGAGAGAGAGAGAGGGAAGGAGGTGGGTTCGTCGGAATTTGACAAAAAAACAGGGGAAAGCTTGTTACAGTAAGTAAAAATGAGGGGATTGGAGAAGGAGAGAAAAAAAAAAGGAAGAAGAAGAGCCGAGTTTGAGGGGAAAAAAAACTGTAAAAGAGAAGAAGAGGAGTAAACTTGGTATTGATTAAAATAGGTGCTGGCTGTGTTCGAATAAAAAACAGGACAGATTGAAAATAAAATTTCGAATTTAGGGAAATAAAAATAGGTAAAATAATTAACAGAACTAAATTTTTTTTTGTTTTTTTAAAAATAAATACGAAAATAAAATTTAACTACGAAATTAAAAGTATACTACTAAAACGATGATTTAGAATTAAATGACCCACAATAAAATGGAGATTTAAAGGGGAAAAATTACGAATTAAAACTAATATAAAAACTACGAACAAAAAAATAAATTTCGTTACTTTCAACCCATAGTGGTTAACTTTTCGCTACTTTGTCCACTACATGGATTTACGAAAATAACGAAAGCTATGTAAAAAAGAACGAGAGAGCAAGACAAGAAATTAAAGGAAATGAAATTGCATTAAAATTAAAAAGAGTGTTTACAAGATTTGAAACTAAGAAAAATATAAGAAATTAAATCTACCCCAAAATCTAAGTTACTAAATACAAGGGGGTGAGGGGGTATTTATAGGATAGGAATTAGGGTTAAGGGGGGTGTTGAGTAAATCCCCACCATACATTTGTGGTGTGTGGTGGTGAAATCCTAGCCTTCTATTTGTTTCCTTCCCCATTAAGCTTTGAAGAGTTGATCTTGGCCATACACTTATGTAATGTGTTGGGATGATCTCCACCTTCCACTTGTCTTGAAATATTCCTTTTGCTCCAACCTCCTACACTAGTACAAAACTGGTCTTTTACGTCGGTTAAATAGACCTTATACGTCGGCATTTTGGCGACGTATAGAGGGGCGACGTATAAAATATGGGTCTTTTACGTCGTTAAATAGGCGACGTAAAAAATAGAATATACGTCGCCTAATAACCGACGTAAAAAACCAAAATGCCGACGTATATGAGTCAATATAAGCGACGTATAAAGACAAAAAAACCGACGTATATAAATTATGTTTTATATGTCGCCCATACAAGAACCGACGTATATTGTCAAAAAAAAATTAAAATTTTTTTTTTTTTATTTTTTTTTGTTAAATGAGGACGGCACCTCGTAAAAATTTTATATCAACAGAAAAATAATATACAACCTAGAGCAGAAACTTTATATCAACGGAAAAATAATATATAACCTAGAGCAGAAAAGCTGAGGTCCAAGAAACTTCTCAAGGACATACCCCAAGAGAAGAAATACCAAAACCAAACAGAACAAAGAAAACAAAAAAAACCTGACATTATTATATTAATCTAACTCTCCCACTAATTCTCCCACTGATTCCATAATCATGATCCTAGATCTTCATCTGCAAACTCCTCAGCCTCACGAACCATGCGCTCAATCTCATCTTGACACAAACGACCCTTGTCATTTGTGATTGTAATCTTTTCAGATATACCCGAGGCTTTGTCTTCGGCCTTAACATTCAGAATACCATTGGCATCAACCTCAAACATGACTTCAATTTGAGAAGTTCCCCTGCAATCAAAGAGTGTTAAATATAAAAAAAATAAACTGTGAATCTGTACAAAGCTAATTGTACAAGAATAAATAACATTCAGTGACAAGACGCATACCTTGGTGCAGGGGCTATTCGACTTAAATCAAACTTTCCGAGAAGTGTGCAATCTTCTGTCAGACTCCTTTCACCTTCAAAGACCAATTAGAAGATTGAACACGGTATCAGAAAAAATGCAAGCAAATACAAAACACTTACGTGATGTTATGAAATGTGAATCAGTGTAACAAGGCGCCTGTCTAAGGTGGTAATACTAAAAAAAGATAGTGTACCTGAATAGAAACAACTGTCTATTAATCTTGGTGAGTTGTAAAAGTTTGGGACTTCTTTGAGGACTGTTCTATTAATCTATCACTGAAGCATCAACAAAGTACAAGATCACCTGGCAGTAACGACCACCTGGCAGTTGTGAAAAAAAATTTGGACAAAATCTTAATTAAATACTTAAAGTACAAGATGATGTGATTATTAGTTGTAAGTGCAAGAAAGCAAAGGTAAGTAAGCATGAATATCTGAAATAAGAAGAATCTATCAAGTTGAACAATTGAGAATGACTGAATGAGGTAGCAGACTCCATACTTACAAGAAAGCCTGTTGATATATACATAAATGAGAGACAGGTACTTTTCTAAATAGTGTGGCAGATTGCACCAAGTCTACTATCATACATAAGTGAGAGACAGGTATATACAATGCAAATGTGAATATTGGTAAGGATTTAATATCTACCTTTGGACAGAACTTCATAAGCCAATGCTCGTAGCAGAGCACCGTAGAGGAAACGCATCATAGTGATCTCATACATCAAATTATCGGTTCGAAAGAACTTTTGACTCTTACTTAGATGATGATGTGTTTACATGCACCACACAGTGTGAATATATAATATCTGAAGGTGTTTTACTTACATCAAACAATACTGGCATAATTGCTAATCTGCAAATAACATACAAAGTCTGTTAGCACGTGTTGCAATTAACAACCTTTGAGGTTTTAACATCTTTGTTAGCAAGTGCTGCAATTATAATATCAAATCACTAATTTTTATCTGTCAAAAACTTCATGGTGAATATGAATTGTTATTGAAAAATGGCAAAAAAAAATTAATTATTATCGATCAGTACTTAAATGAACTCTTAGGCACATTAGTTCAAAGTACACAGCTAATTGTTTCAAGTGGCTCAAACATTATAGCAAGTTTTTAACAGTGTTCTGCTTTAGATCAAAATGTAAGTTTTAGTTCACTTGAAAGATTACTGATACACAAGGAAAAACGATATATGCATTCATTAACATAATTCAGTTAGAGCTCACCTCTGGCACGATAAACTTTCTCGTAAGCAGACAGACAGCCGGCAATGTGCAATAAGCAAGCAAGGGAACGGACGTTAAAGGATAGACAACAGAGTTTATATACGAAAACCGTTCCAGTGGCTTTAAACCACAACCATAACCGTACCAAATGGGGCAATGCTTGCTCAAGAGAATCTCAACAGATCCAAGGGCCCACCTGAGAACTTGGTCGAGACGATCAGAAAGATTGATGGGAGCTGAACCTTTAAAGCAAGCCCTCTTAGGAATGCAATAAACAGATCGCCAACCATGGCAGTGCATCTTGAACGCTGTCAATATATCCTCAGTAACAGAGCCATAGATCCACCCAACCTGATATATCAAAGAAAGACACAAATCAAATCATGTTGAAATAAATCAACTAGATAGCTTAAGATGTTGAAGCAACTCCAATACCTCTTTTCCCCAATCTGTTTTGTCTTCATACCCATAACTAATAACATGAATGGCTTCTTTCAAGAGTGAAGCTGAAGTTGCTCCAGGCAGTACCCCACCTTCTTCTAAAAATGCTGATGCTATAAACACTGGTGACTGTCCAAACTTCTTCTCATAATTTATCTTGGGAAGGAGTGATGTTTTTTCACTATCTATTCCTGCAATAAAGATTCATGTAAGCAAATCAAAGTTTTAATCTGGAAAATTCAGAAATTTTGAACCAACTACTTTGACACAAAAAGATACTTGGTATTCAAATGTATAGAGTTAATGACCGAATTATTTACCATTGATCCCTTCTTCAACATTTTCAAGTGCAGGTAATTGTGTTGAAACCTCCCTGCTCTTCTTGTCCTTCTCCTTTGACTTGATTTTTTTGGTCTTCTTTCTAGATCCACAACAGCAGCACAACCATTTTGGCAAACAGTTGCAAGTTTTTCCTACGGCTTTCTTCTTCACAGGCGCATCATATCCATAAAGAGCTTGCCTCCTGAACACACAACCTGTTCCAACATATATTGGTCCTTGGATGCCGTCTAGTCCTTTCATATTTATCTGTACATCATCGGAAAGTAGTAGCAAAATGCAACAATTAGGTATTTCATAAAAGTACAGAAAAGGTACCTTGATGTAAGGATGATGATGTGTTTACATGCACCACACAGTGTGAATATATATTATCTGAAGGTGTTTTACTTACATCAAATAATACAGCGTTGTGATCAAAATCGACATTGAGTAAGTATGGAGCATTTGAGATGACTGCTGAGACTCGGATCTAAAAGATCATACAACACATGTTATTAGAGGAGAAGAATATATGTACTAACATACACCTAAAACTTGATCAAAGTTCACAACAAGATGAGGAACTTACAAGAGAAATGCATGAATGTAGTGAAGAGAAGAACTTGCAAGAGAATTCATAGCACCGGCTTTTTTGTGGTGTTCGAATCCAGGCCTCTTTTCACGAGAAACATAAACTAGATGAGGCAACTCATTTCCATCAGTGTCAAGGACACCATTATTACCTAGGAACACCTGTTGTAGGCACGTAAATTACAACTGATTATTTTCATTCTAAACATCAATTGGTCAGCTCTGCGGCATATTATATGGCACTACAGCAGAAGTAAGGAAAGAAAGAAAATTCCACAGACCTGAATCATTCCAGGATGATCTCTAACGTTGTTACCAGGCCATGGAGTACCATCTTGCATTGTCCACCCCTCTTCAGGAACCTTCTGCGCCATTGCAACTAACCCATTTATTCTTACTTTAAACTCTTCATAATCCCTCTGCACCATTAATATGATCGTAATATAGTTAGCAAACAACTAAATACTTGTGCTAGATGTCTGAAGACTCGTAAGTACCCATAAGTTAAGATGACATGTGATTAAGTTGTAGACTGTCAGTCAAAGTTTTACCTACTAATTACCTAATTCACTTGTAACTTCAGTTACTTCATGTCAGAATATTAATACTAGGAAATCTTACTTGTGAAAATAGTTTTATACGCTGATCCTTTTGACCAACATAGTATATAGTGTATACAACTACAAGACACTGATTGTAGCCAGTTGTGAAGCTCGCTCTGTTACACAAATAGAGTTAGCTGTTACCAGGAAACAGAAAACAAGATACCGTATAAAGCGGGATAAAAAGGTAAACCTTCTAGTTGACCAGCACAGCATTGGGAACAATAATGAGATATGGGCAATAGTGTCCTTTAAACTCCATCAGATAAGCAATGAATGCCATAACCTGTATGTCATAAACCAACCCGAGATAACAAGTTAAACATCAAGTTTTATTACTAATTCCAAAAAAAAACCCTTCAGAGCAGGTAAAGCTACAAGGCACAGAACTTAGATTCTAAAAGGCACAGAACAAGTCTAAACTTGCATCAAACAAACATACCTAACTAAGACAAAACTACTACAACCTCCTTAAATCTACTTCGCATGAATAATCTAAAAACAAAATCGGCAAAAAATTAAACAAACACTACACATTGTATCAATTCCTCCATAGCAATACCTAACTAAAACATCTTTAAATCTACTTCGAATAATGACCTAAATAATTATAATCAACAATCATAACAATATCATGATATCCAAATGCAGGAACAAGACAAGTATAAATTATGAAAATTAGCAATTACCTCAGAAATAAGCTCGGTATCGTAAGCGTGCAGATCTAAAAGCCCCGGACTAAACTCAGTCGCATCATCACCTTTGTTTCATCTCTGACATCTCGTACTTCCAGGCGGAGTCAACAGCTCCGCGAACAAATCGCTGTTTCCACTAAACGTCCTCTGCGGATTCTTATACATTCTCGATCCCTAACCTCCATAAAATCCAAAATCCTAAACAAATACACACACGGTACACACAAATTTATAATCAAATACTCAGATCTGTAAATAGATACAACAAACATATAAGTATAGATAGGATCGGAACCTGTGGAGTCGGATTAGTGGACTGGAGGTGTTGAAGACCGGTCGATTGAAGCAATGTCCGTTGGATGACGACGACGTATTGACGCTGGTGATGTGCCACCGACGCACCGGATCTTTTCCCCTTGGCGTTCATTTCTCAGAGAGAGAGAGCGAGAGAGAGATGAGAGAGGAAGAACAGAGTTTAATTGGGGAAGAAGTGTAATAATATAGGGCAATAATTGAAGACTACGATTTCAATTAAATTAAAGATTTTATACGTCAGTTGTATAGAGCGTAAAAAATGTACATATACGTCGCCTTTAGGCGGAACCGACGTATATAAGTACTTTATACGTCGCCTTTGGCCAGAACCGACGTATATGAGGCGACGTAAAAGATCAATTTTGTACTAGTGCTATCTCTTTTCCTTCTTTCATTTTTGGTCCTTTTTCTTCCTCTTTTTCTCTTCCTTGCTCTTTATTTCTTTATTTTGTCATTTCTTTATTTATTTACGAATTTCCTGAAATGCAACAAAATAAATTATTAAAATACGAGTTCAAGCAATAAATAGGTAATAAAAATATGCAAAAATATGCACTTATCAAATGCCCCCATACCTATCTTTTGCTCGTCCTCGAGTAAAATAAAGACAAAAAGAAAATCTAGATAAAAAGTCCTATACTCCTTTTTGTAGGTGTGACGGTTGCATTTGGCATATGCAACAAGCCCTTTAAACCCCTAGGCAGCCCTAGTGGACGAGTGAGGTCACGTGAGGGCCTATAGTGAATGTACCCACAAAATCCATCTAGTTTGTATAAAAGATTACATGGCAATGCACACTACACATACATGTCCTCTCATGATACATTAACTTAAGAATCAAAATGAAGTTGCAAAGTCTTGGTGTGGAAAGTGCAAGGATTCACATAGTCTACTTAAAGAAGCATGCACGAGTGATTACAAGTTCATGTCAAGTGCAAAAATTATTGGAAACCATGCTAAGTCTACAAGAGCACATCTTGGAGTCAAAACTTGAGATCTCATATGCAAAACAAGCAATACCTCACATTTCACTCACAAAAGAACATTCACTCAAGATCAAGGGTAAGTGTATCACTCAATTCCAAGAAAATCAAAAGCATGCTTGACATTTGGTATCATTCTAACTTAAACACAACATGCATCAATAATGACAATCAAAAGGTCTTTATTTCGGTTGTAATGGGGCTAGGGACATGGTATGTCAAGTAAGGCCAAAATAAGGTGAAGTGTCAAAAGCTAGTAGTCACCATGAAATTCATGCACAACACCAAACTTCCTCCCCACACAATTATTTTCTATTTTTAACAAAAAGACTTGACTAGTCGAATGAAGGAGACATAAGTATGCTCTCATATATATATATATATATATATATATATTTGAATTTTTAATTTTTTTTATAAGAGCTAAGATAAACATAAGCAACCATAATCCTCCTTTAGATTTAACTTGAAAATCGACTAACAAGGTAACAAAACATATATTTCCTCAAAGTTATGAACAAAAGTATACCCATCTCACACACCTTATTACTCCCTCAAGTTCCTACTAGCCTTTGACAAATTGGGATCAAGTATACGTAAGGATGTACAAGAAAAAGGTCTTAGGCGAGTAATGTGGTGTGTCACCGAAAGAATTTGATTAAGCTCAAAGGGGTAACTAATTGATCACATAAGAATGGTGTGGATATTTTGGGAAATATGGGTTATTCCTAAATGCCTTTATCATCTTATCATCAATCAATGTCATGTGTTACAAGAAAGAACTCAAACAAGTGCTAGCAATGCAAATGACAAGTGGACACTCAAGCAAACGAATATAAATGCAAAAGATGTGCATATAGGCTCAAAACTCGCTTGGTGTGGTAGAACATAATCAATCTCAAGTAAAGGTATCCGCAATGCACCTACTTGTACTCAAAGCATGAAAACCAAATCATCTTACACCTAATCTTGACCTTCTAATTTCTTGCAGAATTCAAATAAGTCTACTAGTTTCACCTTGCTAGTGTAAGTGTGTGAACAAGAACTTAGCAAATCACTTCTCAATCAAAAACTAAAGGATCACAAGATTATCATAGCATGTAAGGGTGCATCAAGCAACTAGCAATCAATTAACAAGACTAGAATAAGATTAGAACTCTACTATTTACAATTCTACAACTGATAAGTGGATTTTATATCCACTTGGATCGCTTAAATTTGGCTTAAATTGATTGACTTGGCCTCAAGTTTATTGTAGTTTTGATGTGTTTTGCTTAGTTGTGCAGACTTACAAGAATGTCGATTATGGGTGATGCTTCTATCGTGTTTGGAGGATTAATTGATTTAAATTCGGATTTTCCGGGAAGGTTGCGCAGTCTACACTGTTTTGGCCATATCTGGAGTTCTAGAAGTCCGTTTTCAGCGATCGTACAGCTCACGCGAAGCTTGAGAGATTTTCTACAACCTGGGATAGATAGCAGGTGTAGGGGACATGCTGACTAAAATCGCACGCGTGTTCTATGAGAAGCAAAGCAGCAAAATTCCAGTTTTGCCTTTTTTCTAATTCTAATTGTATTTTGGGCAGCTTTTGGTACCTTAATAGAATTCTAATTGTAATAGAAGGTAATTGCTTATTGGGCAAGACTTCTAGAGTCTATTTAAACACATCCTACCATGTAATTTGTATCAGATTTTTATTATTGTAACGTAGAATTGCAAGAGAGAAAAGTGGAGAAGGATTCAAGCTCGGTGACAAGCAAAGATCTAGATCTACTTCATCTTTTGTATACTTTGGATTATAGATTTGTTCTCTCAACTCTTGTTTTTATTAATATTATTGCTTCTTTCTTTCATATCTTGTTTAATATCATGTTTTCATCTAATCCCATGGTGACAAACGGTTCAACTATGAACTAATCGTTGTCATGGGATCCTAATGGATTTATCTATATAGCTTAGTAGTATGTATGCTTTAAAGATTTATGTGTGATGAATTCTTGATATCCTTGTATGGTTGTGCTTCATGAATTTAGATGCGTAGCTAACATCTAATATGTTAATCTCTAGCTAAACGAGAGTGGATCTTGAGATTTAGAACTTGCCATGCTAGCATAGGATAGGTTGATGTTTTAACATCATGATTTGTGGCGTAAATAGAGATATTATGCTACCCTATGTGATCTATGTGGATAACTTGTGCTTAAACCTCTATGTTTTCAAATTCTATAGAGATATAGGGTCTAAACATAATAGGTGTCTACTCATCTTCTATCTCTTTTGTGGATGTATGTGTAGTTTGGTGCTAGTATACCGAGAGGTAACTTTTACTTGTTTCGTGTTATCCGATCAGATATCAAAACCATCACATGTATTGATTAAAGGCTGCGACTCTAAGTGAAGTAGATAATGAAATTAGGATTCCATGTTTTATCTCATATAAGTAATTCTTATTAAATTCTCATTAGTTAATTATTCTTAGCTTAATAATTTGCATCCTAGTTAATTTAAATAATTAAAACCTCATTCTTGTTATTTGTCTTAGCAGTGGATTAAAACCAAACATTGTTGCATAGGCATATTTACTGATTTAAACTTAACCAGATCTCTGCGGAACGAACTTTAATTATATTACTTGTGACTACGTGCGCTATTGCAGCGAATAACTTTGAGATCAAGCCGAGCACAATTCAGATGGTGCAGAATTCGGTTCAGTTTGGGGGTGCTTCGACAGAGGATCCTAACATGCACATCCGGGACTTTATCGAGATCTGCGACACTTTCAAATTTAATGGTGTGTCGGATGATGCTATCAAGTTGAGGCTTTTCCCATTCTCCTTAAAGGATAAGGCTAAGGGCTGGTTACATTCTCTACCAGCTGGTTCCATTACTACATGGGTGGATCTTGCTCAGAAGTTCCTTACTAAATTCTTCCCTATGGCGAAAACTGTAGCAATAAGGAACCAGTTAACTCAATTTCAACAGCAATCTGGCGAGTCTTTGTGTGAGGCTTGGGAACGTTATAAGGAGATGCTACGAAAGTGTCCTCATCATGGCATGCCTGATTGGTTGGTTATTAATGGTTTCTATAATGGGTTGGGAGCACGGTCTAGGCCTTTGCTAGATGCAGTATCAGGTGGAGCTCTGTGGGCGAAGAGCTATGGGGAAGCTTATGATCTTATTGAGATGATGGCTGCTAATGAATATCAGAATCCAACACAGAGGCTTTCTCAAGGTAAGGTAGCAGGTGTTCTTGAAGTTGACACAGCTTCAGCTATTGCAGCTCAGTTGAAGGCTCTCACGATGAAGGTGGATTCTCTTGCTAATTATGGAGTTCAGCAGGTTGCTAGTATTTGTGAGCTATGTGCGGGCGCACATGAGACGAATCAGTGTGCTATCTCTTCTGAATCAGCACAGTTCGTAAGTAATTTTCAGAGACCTGCTGCACCAGTACCAGCCACCTATCATCCGAACAACAGGAATCATCCTAACTTCAGCTGGAGCAACAATCAAGGTGCTCAACAACCTCAGCCTTATCAGCAGTTTCAGGGTCAGCAAGCAAGGCCATTCAATCAAGGTTATCAGCAGCAGTATGCTCCAAGGCAATCATATCAGCCTCCGGGATTTCAGCAGCAACAGCCCCAGGCTCATGCGGGGCAATCATCTAATGAAAAACCAGAAAGGGATGATTTGTGGATGATGGTGAAGAACCTGCAAGCTTCTCAAAAGGTCTTGGAAACCCAGATGGGACAGATTGCAAGTGCCTTACTTAGTAGGAAACAAGGAACTCTTCCTAGTGATACGGAAGCAAATCCAGGTAGGAGGGATGGCAAAGAACAGGTGAAGGCTGTGACTTTGAGATCGGGAAAAGTTACAGCAGGCCCTAAATCAGCAGCTGAAGAAGATGAAGATGTTCAGAATCAGCAGGTTGAAAAATCTACAGTGCCCGAAATTGCTCAATCTGATTTGGTGGCTGATCAGCAAGATGGTGAAGTAGAGAAGAGCAAGGAAAACCAAACCAAACCAAATCAAACATACCCAGTATATCCCGCTCAGAGCAGGGTCTGGGGAGGGTGAGATGTACGCAGACCATGCCCCTACTTTTAACGGTAGGGAGGCTGTTTCCGTGAAGACCCCCGGCTAAGTGCACATTAAGCTAATAGTGTGTGATAATCACAAGGGTTATCTAAGATTTGAAAAAGTTCATCGTTATACCTGAGCCCATGGCTTAGAACACATGGGGCTTACATACTAGGGGATTGACTACTCCGCTCTGCAAAGCACTCTGATCTAAGATGACACCTGGCCAAGCTACCTGAAACTAGAAACAGAAGACAATAAAACGAGAAAAGGGAACGAAACAACCGAACTTCTAAGATAAAGCTAACCGAGACAACCCAACTCTGAGGCTCTCAACCACAGAGCCACTCCCTAAAAGAGAATCCACCACTCTGATCTGGCGCCTCCAAGAACACCTATCAGCGGTCATGTTCTCATTTAAGTTTAAGGCCTTTAAATCCAACCTAAGCTGCTCTTCCCACGACCTCCTCGGTCTACCTCTCCTCCTCACCCCAACAATCGAAAGACTCTCGACCCTCCTCACTGGGGCTTCAGCTAGCCTCATATGGACGTGGCCGAACCATCTCAACCTCCATTCCCTAGCTTTCGCAGAAAAAGGCGCCACCTCGAGCTCCGTCCTAAAAACCACATTCGGGATTCTATCCAACATCGTGCGCCCACAAGACCACCGCAACATCCTCATTTCAGCCGCTTCCAACTTGCTCTCGAGGGCCTTCTTCGCCGCCCAACACTCCGAACCATATAACATCGCAGGGCGGATTGCCGCTCTATAGAATTTCCCTTTCAACTTTAACGGGACTTTCTTGTCGCACATCACCGCTGACGCTGCCCTCCACCTTAGCCACCCAGCCTTGATACGATGCGTGACATCGTCTTCAATCTCACCTTCCTTCTGGATGATCGAACCCAAATACTTGAACTTATCCGTACGAGGGACGATCTGATCTTCAATCCTAACCTCCACCCCTTCCTCGTTGGCCTCACCACTGAAGTTACAGCAGAGATACGCTGTTTTAGACCGACTCAGATGCAAGCCTTGGGGCTCCAAAGTAGATCTCCATAACTCCAACTTCTCGTTCACCTACCCCCTCGACTCCGCCACTAACACGATATCATCAGCGAAAAGCATGCACCAAGGAACGCCATCTTGAATCCCTCGCGACATGACATCTAGGATAAGGGCGAAAAGAAGAGGACTTAGGGCCGACCCCTGGTGTAGCCCAATCTCAACAGGGAAAAAACGGGAGTCACCAACTGGGGTCCGGACGCAGGAACTAGCTTGGGAGTACATGTCTTGAATCACCCTAACGTACGACGATGACACTCTCCTCTCCTCAAGGCTCTTCCAAATAGCTTCACGGGGGATGCTATCATAAGCCTTCTCAAGATCAATGAATACCATATGGAGGTCTTTGCGACGTTCCCTGAACTTCTCCATAAGGCGTCTGACGAGATGAATGGCCTCGGTCGTCGATCTCCCAGGCATAAAACCAAATTGATTCTCTGAGATTTCAACTTCTCTTCTAATCCGACATTCAACCACTCTCTCCCAAAGTTTCATAGTATGACTGAGTAATTTAATACCCCGATAGTTACAACAACTCTGAGCATCTCCTTTGTTCTTGAAAAAAGGGACCACAATACTACGCCTCCATTCAGCTGACATCTTAGCACCCAAGAGGAGCACATTGAACAGATCTGCTATGGAGCAGTCTACGAAGAACACTCAGATCTATCCTCCTCCTCCTTATCCTAGAAGGCTCCAGAAGCAGAATTTGGACAAGAAGTTTGCTAAGTTCTTGCAGGTGTTCAAGAAGTTGCAGATTAACATTCCCTTTGTCGAAGCTCTTGAACATATGCCAAGCTATGCCAAGTTCATGAAAGGAATTCTCTTTCGTAAGTTGAAGCTTGATGCATTAGAGACCGTTGCCTTAACGGAAGAGTGTAGTGTTGTTCTGCAACAGAAGTTTCCTCCGAAGCTAAAGGATCCGGGTAGTTTTACTATTCCATGCACTATTGGTAATCTAATTTTTGAAAAGTGCTTGTGTGACTTGGGAGCTAGCATCAATCTCATGCCCTTGTCAGTATTCTTGCAACTTGGTCTACCAGATCCAAAGCCAACCAACATCTCTTTGCAGTTGGCCGATCGTTCAATTACTTATCCTAGAGGCATAGTGGAGGATGTCTTGGTGAAAGTTGATAAGCTCATCTTCCCTGCTGATTTTGTTATCTTGGATTTCGAGGAAGATAAGAAGATTCCCATAATCTTGGGAAGGCCGTTCTTAGCTACGGGTAGTACCTTGATCGATGTGCAGAAAGGAGAGCTCACCATGAGGGTGCAAGATCAGAATGTCACTTTTAATGTGTTCAATGCAATGAAATTTCCCGCTGATGAAGAAGAATGCTTGATGGTGGATTTGGTTGATTCTGTGATTACTACAGAGATGGAGCAATTGCTTAAGTCAGATTCCTTGGAGAGAGTGTTAGTTGGTGATTCTGATTTTGAAGATGAAGAAGTAGCCGAGCAATTACAACAATTGAATTCAGCTCCGTGGAAGAGGAAATTTGACTTACCATTTGAATCTTTGGGGTTAGGAGAGCTGAGAAATTCCGAGAGTCGTCTCAAACCATCTATTGAGGAAGCTCCTACACTTGAACTCAAACCATTGCCCGAACACTTGAGGTATGCGTTTCTTGGTGATGCATCTACATTACCGATTATTATTGCTTCTAACTTGTCAGGTAGTGAGGAAGAAAAGCTCTTGCAAATTCTGAGAGAGTTCAAATCAGCCATTGGTTGGACTATAGCAGATATCAAGGGAATCAGCTCTTCTTATTGCATGCACAAAATTCTGCTAGAGGAGGGAGCTAATCCTACTGTTGAGCATCAGCGGAGACTTAATCCGATTATGAAAGAGGTGGTGAAGAAGGAAATTCTAAAGTGGCTTGATGCGGGTATTATATATCCTATCTCAGACAGTTCTTGGGTGAGTCCGGTTCAATGTGTGCCAAAGAAAGGAGGCATGACAGTTGTTGCGAATGATAAGAATGAACTCATTCCTACTCGAACAGTCACGGGGTGGAGAGTTTGCATGGACTATAGGAAGCTCAACAAAGCCACGAGAAAAGATCACTTTCCTCTGCCATTCATTGATCAGATGCTAGACAGGTTGGCGGGACATGAGTACTATTGCCTCCTTGATGGTTATTCAGGCTACAATCAGATTTGCATTACTCCGGAAGATCAAGAGAAGACCACGTTCACATGTCCTTTTGGCACCTTTGCTTTCCGACGGGTTTCTTTCGGACTTTGTGGTGCTCCCGCCACTTTTCAAAGGTGCATGATGGCTATTTTCTCAGACATGATTAGTTTGAATGTGGAGGTTTTTATGGATGACTTCTCAGTTTTTGGTACTTCATATGACGAGTGCTTGCATAATCTTGGCTTGGTTTTGAAACGTTGTGTGGAGACTAACTTGGTGCTTAATTGGGAGAAGTGTCACTTTATGGTGCAAGAAGGAATTATTCTTGGGCACAAGGTATCTGTTAAGGGGCTTGAAGTGGATAAAGCGAAGGTGGAGACAATCGAAAATCTTCCTCCACCTATCTCTGTTAAAGGAATTCGCAGTTTTATTGGTCATGCGGGTTTCTATCGGCGATTCATCAAAGACTTCTAAAAAATTTCTAAACCCTTATGCAATCTCTTGGAGAAGGATGTTCCTTTCAAGTTTGATGATGAGTGCCTTGCAGCTTTTGAGCTTTTGAAGAAGAAGTTGACTACTACCCCAGTCATTACCGCACCTAATTGGGAGGAACCTTTCGAACTTATGTGTGATGCTAGTGACTATGCTGTTGGAACTGTGCTTGGTCAAAGGAAGGATAGAATTTTTCATGTGGTTTACTATGCTAGTAAAACCCTCAATGATGCACAACTAAACTACACTACTACGGAAAAGGAGTTGCTAGCAGTTGTCTATGGTTTCGAGAAATTCAGGTCTTATTTGCTTGGTACGAAGGTGATTGTTTACACGGATCATGCTGCTATTCGATATCTCATGTCGAAGAAGGATTCAAAGCCTAGATTGATTCGTTGGGTGCTTCTTTTGCAAGAATTTGATGTGGAGATCAAGGATAGGAAAGGCACGAAAAATCAAGTAGCGGATCATCTTTCACGCTTAGAGGACCACGATAAGGATTCGCATAACAAATCTCTTATTAATGAATCTTTTCCAGATGAGCAGCTTTTTGGAGTGCAAGGTGAAGAGCCATGGTTTGCGGATTATGTGAACTATTTGGTTAGCAATGTTATTCCTCCGAAATTTTCTTATGCTTAAAAGAAGAAGTTTCTGCATGATGTGAAGTGGTACCGTTGGGACGAGCCATTCTTGTTCAAGCTTGGTGTGGATCAGATTTTGAGGAGGTGCATTCCGTATAGTGAAATGGAAAGTATTTTGCATGATTGTCATTCTACTGCATATGGAGGCCACTATGGTGGTGATAAAACAGCTCAGAAAGTACTTCAAGCGGGATTCTATTGGCCAACTCTGTTTAAAGATTCTCATAGGTTCGTGATGAGTTGTGATCGATGTCAAAGGGTTGGTAATATTTCTAGGAGGAATGAGATGCCTCTTAGTACGATTCTTGAAGTGGAGATTTTTGATGTGTGGGGAATTGATTTCATGGGTCCGTTTGTTTCATCTTGCAACAATCAGTACATTCTTTTAGCAGTGGATTACGTGTCTAAATGGGTCGTGGTGAAGGCTTTACCGACCAATGATGCTAAGGTGGTGCTGAATTTTCTTCACAAGCAGATTTTCACGCGTTTTGGAACTCCACGAGCTATAATCAGTGATGAGAGGACACACTTCTGTAATCGTCAATTTACTGCTATGATGGCAAGGTATAATGTGACTCATCGTGTTGCCACAGCTTATCATCCTCAAACTAATGGTCAAGCGGAGGTTTCGAATCGCGAGATTAAGAGAATTCTCGAGAAAGTGGTAAATCCATCAAGGAAGGATTGGTCTTTGAAGTTAGACGAAGCGGTTTGGGCGTATAGAACTGCTTACAAGACACCCCTAGGTATGTCTCCTTATCAGTTGGTATTTGGTAAGGCTTGTCATTTGCCGGCAGAGTTAGAGCACAAGGCCTATTGGGCGTTGAAGAAGTTAAACATAGATATTTCAGCTGCGGGTGACAAACGTCTACTTCAGTTAAATGAGCTCGAAGAATTTCGTGAGCAGGCTTACGAGAATGCTAAGATGTACAAGGAGAAAGTGAAGAGGTGGCATGATAGGAAGTTGGTGCATAAGTCGTTTGTGTCAGGCCAACAGGTTTTGCTTTATAATTCTCGCCTTAAACTTTTTCCGAGTAAGCTCAAGTCAAAGTGGTCGGTACCGTTCACGGTTAAGTCGGTGTTTCCACATGGAGCAGTGGAGATATTTAGGGGTTCTATTGATGATGCTTTCAACGTAAATGGACAGAGACTTAAGCCGTATTATGGAGGAATAGTGAACCGCGAGAAGGTTGCCGCTGTTTTATCTTGTTCGTGAATTTTCGAGAGAATGTCAAGCTAATGACATTAAACGAGCGCTTCGTGTGAGGCAACCTACGCTCTTGTATTATGTTGTATTGATTCTTTCTTTTAAAAAAAACGATGTGTAACGCAGCAAGAGCCCGCGCCAGAGGCGCCAGCCGCGCCCCAGCGCCGTGTAACGCAGCAAGGAACTGTGCCAGAAGCGCGAAATGCGCTAGGAGCGCCGTGTAACGCAGCCTATAACTGCGCAACAGCGTGAACCGCGCCAGAGGCGCCAGACCCTCCTGCATCTGCCGAGTTTTTGATGTGCAAAACCTATATACTTCTTATCCTAGTCCATCATTCACTTAGTCTATCCTATTTCAACCTCAATTACAAAAACCTAACCCCTCTAAATCCTATCTTACATCTAATTCCATCTCCAATTCCTTTTCCATCTCTAAATTTTCACCATTATCTATATATACACCCACCTCACCTATACATACACAAACCCATCTATATAAACCCAAATTTCTCAACTTTCATCCATTCAAAGTGCAAGGGAGAATCAAATTCGAATTTTTGGGGATTAATCTAGCAAGTTCACCTCTTTGATTCAATTGGGTAATATTCTATCTCATCTTTTATTTGAATTTGTGAATTTTTCAAGCTAGGGTTCTTGGAGTGTGTAATTTGGGGGTTCTTTTGTTGGTGAATTGTTTGGAGATTGTGGTTTTTTGCTTGATAATTGTTGTAATGGCTCCTAAGAGACAACGATTAGTAGGTAGTGGTAGTAGTACTCGTCCATCTTCTGATGAGAATGCTATTGTGGGAGATGGATTGGAAAAGTTTGTGAATGAGGATGCCAAAGCGGAGTATGATAGGTTAGTTTCCAAGGGGGTTATTCAGGAAAGGAGGCTTGTGCCATGTACTTATGAGGAGATGGTGACGATGATTAGTGAGCGGGGTTGGACTTTATTTTGCGAGTTTGCTAATAATGCCCCAGTGAATGTGGTTAGGGAGTTTTATGCTAATGCTTCGATAGCAAGGAATAACTCTACGGTTGTTAGGGGCCAGAAGGTGGATTATTCGCCTCGTGCGATTCGTACTTTGATTAGGCAACCGCCTAAACCTAGAGGTGCTACGGATTGGGGGAAAAAGACTAGGGATGACGTTGATCTTGATGTTATCATTAGTGAGCTATGTGTTCCGGGTACGGAGTGGAAGTGTAGGTCGGGTACCACCGAGAAAAGGACTTTTTCGGCTGCATCATTGTCTAGTTTTGTACGAGCTTGGTTCTTTTTCAAAAGTTCTAATATCATTCCGTCAAGCCATGTTTCCGATGTTACTGTTGATAGAGCTATTCTGTTATGGGGTATTCTCAAAGGTGAGTATATTGACCTTGGTTACCTTATTAATCAAAATATTCTTCGGTATTTGGGGAGTAATTCGATGGCTAGTATTCCTTATGCTTCTATCATAGCGTACTTGTGTGATGCTTCGAAAGTAAAATGGTATGAAGGTGAGCCGGTGCATATACCTATGTCTTCCATTAATGATGCTACTATTGACCGGTTGACGGAGTGGTCGGGCGGCATTCCTCATCCTCGGGGTTTAGGATTTGTTGTTGATGGTGCTGGTGGTCAGGGAGCGGGCGCTCCGCCACATGTTTCTAGGGCACCGGGAGTAGCTATGGCAGGTCCTTCGCGGCGTACGGTGGATATGTCGGTTTTTGATACCTATTTTCGTCGATTGACTAGGCGAATGGATGCTATGCATGTTAGCAGTCGCCAGTATTCCGAGGACATGGCCGTAGCTTTGGATGCAGCTTTTCAGTCACCAGGTACTGCTGTTCAGTGGCCTCTATATGGAGCTCGGACTCCATACCCTCCACCTGATTCATCCGATGAGGGTGAAGAGGGGGACGAGGGTGACGATGGCGACGAGTAGGTATGTTTTCTGCTATCTCTCGTATTTACTTCCATTCAATGTGGACATTGAATATTTTAAGCTTGGGGGTGGTTTGAGGGATTAGTAGTTGTATTATGAGTTCATGTAGGATTTCATGCTTTGCATATTAGTAGTAGTAAATTCATGCATGTATGTTCGTATTAATTATGTTTGTTTCATATAGGACATTCTGTTTTTATTTTGCGTACACCATGTGAATTCATATTAGTTGCATTTCATGGCATGCATATTTCATGATCCCTTAGAACGAGCTAATTCTGATTGGTAGGTAGGTGTCTAATTGAGTGTGGTAATGATGAATAGAGGGTTGACTTATAGTTTCTATGAAATTGACTTATGTGTTTCGGAAACAAAACCAATTACACAGTCTCATTGGGTGCTTTTGCGCTAGGTTGAGGTCATGCTTGTTTGGATGTTTTGAGATTTAATCACCTGTTTATATTTAGAATTTTTGTTATTCCCTTGATGGCCTAGAACAGTTAAGTCTAAGTTTGGGAGAAAACAGGGATTTCATGCTTAAAATGTAAATAATTGTCAATAATGGCTAGATGTCAAATGGCTAGTAGTCGGCTCATATTTATATGAGTAGTCTAGGGTTGGAATTGAGAATTCTCATTCCAGATTGCATAGAGAAAAAAAAACAAAAAAAAAACAGAAAAAGAAAAAAAAAGTCAAGAGTGTTAATTTTTTATATGCAAAATTAACTAGGGTGAGCTCTTTAATACTCGAGTTATTAAGTTCACGGGGACTTTGTGCCCAGTGACCTAAGGCTTTTATAGTCTGGGATCCACTAACCCAACGCTCGCTACATGGGTATTATTGTATAAGCCTTTCGGGGTCTCATCCATTGCACGGTTAAATAAGCATGCTTGTATAAATGTGTCATAGTAGTTAGTGATAAAGCATGAATTCTTGTCTACCTTGGATAAGGATGGAGGTGTTCTTAGGTTATGAAGTGTCTACAGTCTATTCTATTTATAAACCTATGATTGTCTTGACGAAGAGCATGTATGATCTTTGACCTAGTTTTGGGAGTATTTCTGATGAGCATTGCACACACGCACGTTTCTGTTCATGTATTGTTAGTATACGGGAACTTGGTCGAGCTCTATTTGGATTTAGTTGCATTCTCTAAGATATTTGCTAGCTAGTTGGTTTTGGTTAGTTTGAAGGGGATCGTTGCATTTTCATTCTAGTTGCATTCATGCATTGCATTGCATTAGGTTAAATGGATTTTGTGGGTTCATTCACTATAGGCCCTCACGAGACCTTACTCGTCCACTAGGGCTGCCTAGGGGTTTAAAGGGCTTGTTGCATATGCCAAATGCAACCGTGATCACCTACGGAAGTGGTACTAGTTAGTTAGTTAGTTTTAATTGTTTATGCTTGAGGACAAACATCGGTTTAAGTTTGGGGGTGTGATAAGTGGATTTTATATCCACTTGGATTGCTTAAATTTGGCTTAAATTAATTGACTTGGCCTCAAATTTATTGTAGTTTTGATGTGTTTTGCTTAGTTGTGCAGACTTACAAGAATGTCGATTATGGGTGATGCTTCTATCGTGTTTGGAGGATTAATTGATTTAAATTCGGATTTTCCGGGAAGGTTGCGCAGTCTACACTGTTTTGGCCATATCTGGAGTTCTAGAAGTCCGTTTTCAGCGATCTTACAGCTCACGCGAAGCTTGAGAGATTTTATACAACCTGGGATAGATAGCAAGTGTAGGGGACGTGCTGAATAAAACCGCGCGCGTATTCTATGAGAAGCAAAGCAAAAAAATTCCAGTTTTACCTTTTTTCTAATTCTAATTGTATTTTGGGCAGCTTTTGGTACCTTAATCGAATTCTAATTGTAATAGAAGGTAATTGCTTATTGGGCAAGACTTCTAGAGTCTATTTAAACACATCCTACCATGTAATTTGTATCAGATTTTTATTATTGTAATGTAGAACTGCAAGAGAGAAAAGTGGAGAAGGATTCAAGCTCGGTGACAAGCAAAGATCTAGATCTACTTCATCTTTTGTATACTTTGGATTATAGATTTTTTCTCTCAACTCTTGTTTTTATTAATATTATTGCTTCTTTCTTTCATATCTTGTTTAATATCATGTTTTCATCTAATTCCATGGTGACAAACGGTTCAACTATGAACTAATCGTTGTCATGGGATCCTAATGGATTTATCTATATAGCTTAGTAGTATGTATGCTTTAACGATTTATGTGTGGTGAATTCTTGATATCCTTGTATGGTTGTGCTTCATGAATTTAGATGCGTAGCTAACATCTAATATGTTAATCTCTTGCTAAACGAGAGTGGATCTTGAGATTTAGAACTTGCCATGCTAGCATAGGATAGGTTGATGTTTTAACATCATGATTTGTGGCGTAAATAGAGATATTATGCTACCCTATGTGATCTATGTGGATAACTTGTGCTTAAACCTCTATGTTTTCATATTCTATAGAGATATAGGGTCTAAACATAATAGGTGTCTACTCATCTTCTATCTCTTTTGTGGATGTATGTGTAGTTTGGTGCTAGTATACCGAGAGGTAACTTTTACTTGTTTCGTGTTATCCGATCAGATATCAAAACCATCACATGTATTGATTAAAGGCTGCGACTCTAAGTGAAGTAGATAATGAAATTAGGATTCCATGTTTTATCTCATATAAGTAATTCTTATTAAATTCTCATTAGTTAATTATTCTTAGCTTAATAATTTGCATCCTAGTTAATTTAAATAATTAAAACCTCATTCTTGTTATTTGTCTTCGCAGTGGATTAAAACCAAACATTGTTGCATAGGCATATTTACTGATTTAAACTTAACCAGATCTTTGCGAAACGAACTTTAATTATATTACTTGTGACTACGTGCGCTTGCGTAATTTTGTGCTAACAACAACTCTTTTTGTGATTTTTTCATTTTTTATTTTTTTTATGATTTTTTGATTTTTACATTTACAATAAAACCCCTCCCCCATACCTAAATCATGCATTGTCCTCAATGTATGCAAATGTAAGAGAAATGAGTAAATAAGAATGAGGTAATACCTGATAAGGGATGGCGGAGAGGAACGAAAATGAAAAACACCTAATTAACACTACTCACGCACACTTATACTCCCTCACACCTGAATTTCACGAGGGGAGGCAAAGGAATAAAATCGAATTAGCCGATGCCGGTGGGAAAATTGGGGTGCAATTTTGAGAAAATATCAAGACATTTTTGAAAATTTTCATTAGCAAAGATTTTCTCAAGCAAGATAGAATCATTCAACCTTATTGAACAAGTGTCACTAATGTTCTCCCTAAACCAACTTAAGGCTTCTTTATTTTGTTTAAGCAAATTAGAGATAATGAAAGTTTGGTTTTGGTTTGAATCACTAGGAATGACATAAGACAAGGGTCCATCTTCTCCTAAAGGCTGTTGATCAAACTCGGGGTGATAGAAAGTTAAGTCAAAAGCAGGTGGTGGTGGTCCAACAGGACTCTTAAGAACGGGCTCAACACTAACAACCTCGGGTGGGGTCTTCCACTTGGAACAATTGTCATTCAAATCTCCTAATGACTTATCAAATGTAGGTGGTTCACCAACGGGAGTTTTAACAATCAGATTTTGTTCATAAGAGACCTCCACGGGTTTGGTTTCCCACTTAGAACAAATATCGTCCAACTCTCTCAACATTTCTTTCGAGGTCATATCCCTATACGACTCATGAAGCTCTCGATTGGTTTCGTGATTCCTTTGAAAATCCTCAACAAGAAGAGACTCAATCTCACTATCCTCAAGGTTTGACCAATTAACAATGTCATCAAAAAGATTAACCCCTATTGTTTGTTCATAAAGCTCATTGGGTTCTTTTCCGACATTAAAGTTATTAAGGTTAATGGTCATATTACCAAAAGTGAGTTTCATCGAACCATCCCTACAATTAATCAAGGCATTAGATGTAGCAAGAAAAGGTCTTCCTAGAATGATCGGGATTTGGTTCTTAGGATTCGTGACGGGTTGAGTCTCGAGGACAACAAAATCAACCGGAAAGATGAATTCACCGACTTTAATTAACACATCTTCAATTATTCCCCTAGGCATTTTGACAGACCGATCGGCAAATTGAATTGTCATGTTCGTCTTTTTAAGTTTGCCTAAACCTGGGGCTTGATAGACTGAAAATGGAAGGAGATTCACGCTAGCACCTAAGTCGAGTAACGCCTTGTCCACAAAGGTGTTGCCTATGACACATGAAATTGTAGGACAATCGGGGTCCTTATATTTCACGGGAATTTGGTTCAAAATAATTGAACTAACATGAGAAGTCAAAAAGGCTTTCTTAGGGACGTGAGTGGAACGTTTATGAGTACACAAATCTTTTAGACACTTAGCATAAGGGGGAATTTATTGAATGGCATCTAAATGAGGAATGTTGATCTCGACTTGTTTGAAAACTTCCAAAATCTTTTCTACTTGAGGCGATTGTTTATTCGAAATGAGTCTTTGAGGATAAGGAGCTTTAGGCTTAAAGACTCGTTCGGTAGATACATCGGGAATGGAATTGGAAAGTGGAACAACAATCGAAGATTCGTTAGGTGAAGATAGTGATTGAGTCGATGAAGGCTCGCTAGATGATTTATTAGAAGATTCTGATGACTCGGGAGTGGATTTTGAAGATGAGTGTTCAAGTGGTGAAGGTGTGTGACTAGATGACTCGAAAGGCTCGGGATTTGGAAGATGGTTTGAAGGATCGAGTTTAGGGTTTGGTTCGACATTTGACTCTTCTTCGTCTTCGGGAGACTCGACTCGAACTTGAGTATCAAATTGTTTTCCCGACCCTAAAGAAATGATAGCATTAACATTTTCGGGAGGTCTTTGGTTGAGAGGAAATTTAGGGTTGACCTCGGGTTGACTCGGGAACTTATTCTTCTCTCGCTCACACATGGCGTTGGCTAATTGGATCACTTAAACCTCTAACTTAGATATGGCTTGAGTACTAGCATTCAAAAGTTTGCATGAAGGTTTGTTGAGATTGAGCCAAATTAGTCGTTGATTTCAAAAGCGCATCAAGAGTCTTTTCCAAAGAATTAATTCTCTTATCCGACTCGTGAAAGTCGGGAGGGTGGGCGGGTGCTTGAGTCGGGGCTTGAATCGAGTTTGGATAAGGAACTTGAATTTGAATCGGGTACGAGTTTTGATTGTGCTTTTGAAAACAAGGAGGTTGAAAAGAAGGTGGCGGAGATTGGTAGTTTTGGCCTTGGTTCCACGAGAAATTCGGGTGATTCCTCCAACCGGGATTATAAGTAGGTGCAACCGGATCATTCCTAGGGATTGGTTGAAACACCGTATTAATTTAATCGTAGCCAGGAAAGTCCAAAAAATCTTGATTAAAATTAGAGCACATAGACACATTTGAGGGGGCCTTACTAGTTTCTAGGGCTTCGAGTCTTCTAGTAAGGGTGGCTAACTTGGCATCAGTAGCAATATTGTTTCCAATTGAATGCATACCCCTAGAAGAACTAGACGACTCGTTGGACTTGTGAGGTTCCCTAGTAGACTCCCACAACATAGTCTTCTCGGCTAATTCCTCGAAAAAGGCCCACCCCTCGTCCTCATTTTTATCCATGAATTTCCCTTGGCACATAGATTCTAACAACGCGGTTGTTGGACAATCTAGGGCCTCGTAAACAATCTTACAAAGTCTCCATTTTTCTATTCTGTGGTGGGGGCATTGTGATAAGAGATTTTTAAAACGATCAAAATATTTCCAAAAAGACTCATTTTCCTTTTGATGAAATTGATTTATTTCGTTTGTAATCCTTTTAGTCTTATGGTTTGGAAAATATTTTTTAAGAAAAATTATCACAAATCCCTTCCACGTGGAAATAGAATTAACGGGTAGACTATACAACCATTTTTTGGCAGTTTCTTTTAAGGCGAAGTTGATAAGTCTAAGCCTAATGGAGTCTTCGGTCAATTGTTGGAGTTTTTGTAGAGCACAAACCTCCTCGAATTCATGAAGGAAAATATACGGATCCTCACCATCATTCCCGGTTAACTTAGGTAACATGCTAATATGGTGAGCTTTGATCTCGAAATTATTACCATTTACGGGAGGAAGAGTGATGCACGAAGGTTGAGCGAAACGGGTGGGGTAGCAACGGTCCTTAAGAGACATGGCCATGTTTACTAATGGTTCGGAATTATCTACAGACTCGGAATCAGAAGAGGAAGAATTCTCAAACGATCTCACTAGTCCAGAAGAATTATCCCTAATCCAAATAGTTCGCATAAACCAAGTAAGGAAACACGTAGCAAATAAGTGCGATAAAATTAACACACAAAAAGAAAGGGGTGAAAAATTAAGAGAAAAAAAAATCCTGACCCTAGGGTTCCTTAATAAAATAACTAGACCTTGCTCCTAACTTTAGGGGCTACCAAAACCTAGGTAAATCAATAATTATTCGAACCGGCTTGGCCAGGTAGGTGCAAGCATTGCCAAGAGGCTAAACACCAGCCTAGACACCAAAACCTTTATTGGCCAGGTCAGCTTTCGCTTTCCTTGACACCAAAAAGTCGGAATAATTAAAGATTACTTCGTTTTTTAAGCACCTTCCTAAATGAGCGCGAGATTCCTAGGGGCAAACGTCTAATAATTTTATTAAAGGCTAGGGTATGCAAAACGAGGGATTAAATTGTTTTTGGGCCAAGGAAAGAGTGATAAAATCCCTTCCCTTATCTTTTGAGAGGTTTTGCCCTTAAGATTTATTTACAAAATGATGATACAAACAAAGAGGTATAAAAAAATTTATAAACATTAATGGATGCTTTAAACTACGTGTCCTAAATTAAAGAAAAGAAGAAAATTTAACGTACCTTGGGGTCCTCCAGCGATCACCACAATTTATAGGGTAAGAAAAATTAAAAACAAGAAAATAAAAATCTAGATGATGTGCCCTAAGTTATTAAATGCATGATGCAACAATTATGTAATTACAACTATTTTTTTTTTGGATTTTAAATTTTAAATTTTTTTGATTTTGATTTTTTTTTTGTGATTTTCTAAATAAAAAAAAACGAAAGAGGAGAGAGATACGGTTTACCCAAGCAAAGCTTTCAAAATTCTGAGAAAATTCTTCCGCTTTAATCCGAGTTTCCCGAATTTTCCTCCAAATTCCTCGAAAAAATGCAAACAAGAAAAAGGGTGAAAAAAGAGCTAATCCGAAAAATCAAAAACTAAGGTGCGAAAAATAATTAGTCCTCGGCAGCGGCGCCAAAAACTTAAAACAAAGATTTTTTTTATTTGATATGCATAATTACAGAGGCGCCAAAAACTTGTTTTATTAAATTAGCAAATGGCAATGTATCAGGTATTGGGATTGTGATAAGGAATCACAGAGGAAGGATTCTGATAATGTTGTCTAGTACTCTGGGAATTAGAGAGAGGCGTTTGAATGAACTGTACGCCATGCTTGAGGGTTTGAAGAGAGCCTTTCTTGAGGATAGATTCGACATTGTCTTAGAAACTGACCATGAAGATTCTTATTGGGAGTGGAGGAACGCTGCTGAGCTTGGGGTTATCCCAGAACATCGCTATGTGGTGCAACAGCTTACCCAACGTAGAGCTGATTGAAACTTCAACCTTACTGTGAGGCCGATTCAAAATAATGAAAATCTTTTGGCTGCGTATCTGGCTCGTTACGATGCTAAAAACTGGGATCAAATGGTTATTTTAGCAGGCCCTGTTGGTCGTGTGTTTGAGCTTTGGTGCAATGACATGGGGTTGGGGCCGAATGGAGCTCAGTTCATGGCTGTGCATGAGTTAGATTTGATGACAAATGTGGTCGAAAATGCTCAAGAAATCGTGATTGCGGAAGTGGATGATGATGATGTTCAAATGGATGAGGAGGTCTTGGCTCAAGAAATGCTCTAAGCATGTCTGCATATTAGCTGGTGGAATTTCAAAGAAGTATTTTAATCTAAGTTTAAACAGTTGTTTTAGTCTCTCAGTCCGTGTCTTAGTTTTTGTTTGGGTGGGTTAATTTTTTATCAGATTGTTTCTTTGTTGGGATGATCTCTAGTGGTTTATCCGTTTTTAATGTTTTCCTGTCTTTTGGGTTCTAAGGTTGGTTGCTGGGCTTGCTGCAATATCGTGTTTCTAGCTGGTGCAGTCTAAGTAATGGCCAGTTGTAATGTTTTGATTATCTATGGTATTTCCGCTTTTCAAAAAAAAAAAAATTATTGTATATATATTTCTATTATATGATGTTAGTGATTAGACGATATAATGTTATTTTTTTGAGTATATATTAATTATTGTAAGATAATATTTTAAAATAAAAGTTAGCGTGTTTTATTTAGAAAGAAATATTATTGATTGTAAGATACGATATTTTAGGTGTTTATAAAAGGTAATATCATCAATCAATTAAAAGTAACTCTTTTAACTATTAATTTTAATAATTAGGATGACCGTGTTGAAAATCGAACCGACAAACTTTTAATGCCCGTGCTATGCATGGGTTTCTTTTATTATGTTATAATTTTTTTTAATATTACAATTATGTTTTTATATAATCATTAATTTTAATATTTTTTAATATTAATATAATATAATTTAATATACTCATGTTTACGGATTATACTAATGTTTCCCTATTGTAAACAATGTATACACATTTTTAATATATTTTATTAATAATTAAAAAATATGGTGTGATATTTTTGGGTATATATTAATTATTATAAGATTAGTTTTAAATCAAAATGGTAACATGTTTTAATTAGAAATAAAATATTAATGATTGAAAAATATGATACGAATGATTTTTTAGGTGTTTATAAAAGGCAATATATTCTACTAAAAGTAAATGTAAAAAAGGCAATCGGTTAACTACCATTAGTTATATTATGTTATTATTTATTTTAATAAATACGATAACCAAACCGAAAACCAAAACTTTCAATGTTTCGACTTTAATATAATAGTATAGATAGATTGTTCCCATCACTTTCCTATTTTCCTTACTTTACACTTTTTTTTAATCTCTATACTTAATTCATTTAATTTTCTTAATTTCGCCCAACTCATTTGTTTTTCTTAATTTACGTGCCCAACTTATTTATAAACAAATGAGAGGGAATGAGGAAGTAATAATATAGTTTCCCACTGTGGTACTGTCTACTTGTCATTTCTAAGTTCTTTACATGATAATTTGTACAATTATATAATACTTCCTTCGTCACACACTAATAATCTCGTTTGAGATAATTTTTTATTTCATAATATATGTCCATTTCTAATTTTTAATATAAATTTGTGAATATTTTTTTAAATTTTTTTTTTTGAAAATTGTATAGCAATTAGTGATAAATGATCAAGAATATAAAATAATATTTATTCTTAAGTGGTCAATGCATTTATAATTAATATAAGAGGAAATTTATCATTTAATTAATGTTTTTATAAAATGCATAAATTTTGCAAAAAAGACTTGTATTATGGGACGAAGGAAGTATATAAGAGTGATTCTGGTGCGGACAACAACAATTTCTTTTTTACTATTATTATTGAAATCATGAACAAAATGGAAAATTATAGTGAACCAAACTATTTTCTCAAAAACTTGTCCAAAGTGATGTGTTAGGAGTAATAAATGAGATAGGTCCCCGCGTTCATATCATATACACCAATTAAATCATGTAATTTTAACATATCATCAACTATCACATCATTTTGTACAAATTTTTAAAAAAATTATTTGATTTCCTGACCTTAGTCATTACGCATACATGTAATATGGATATTTTTCAAAACTGTAACTGCAACGCAAATCCTTAAATCGCACAAAGCATGCTAATGACTAAAAGTAGATTTTTTTTTTTTTTTTTTTGCTAATTAAAGTAGAAAATATTTGAGCGGTGGAAAAGAAGAAATATAGACCAAAATATTATGGCTTATCAATCCATACCGTCAAAATCATACATGTAAGATGTTTTAACGGTGTGTCGTAAATTTCATTTATTCACTCCTGACTTCTTGAAGTTTCCAGGCCATATCCAATCATCTAGACCCCCGTAGATCTCTCTCCACTTCAAGAATTCAACTGAAGACTCCAGACCTTTCTTTGCCATGCATATATAACCCCCTATATAAAGCCTCACCCACCTGCCTTTACCAACAGATCATAACCCAAGAAAACATTGAAAACACCTTTTCCAAATTTCGAAAAAAATCACACACTTGTCTACTCTACGTTTAAATTATCGTAAGATGGCGATTTCGAGATCTTTTCCCATCACCCTTCTGGTCCTAACAAGTCTTGTTGCAACAATTCTCCCACTTCAAACAGATGCATTGACACCGTATTCCGGTAAGAGCCTCTTAGACATGCTAATGCTCCCAATGGAAGACCCTTTCCGAATTCTCGAACAGACTCCAATGACGATTCCAAAAGGCGTTGTCGAATCAGTGGCAATGGCTCGAGCTGACTGGAAAGAAACATCAACAGCACACATGATATCATTGGACATTCCAGGGATCAAGAAAGAAGATGTGAAGATTGAGGTTGAAGAAAACAGAGTGTTGAGGGTAAGTGGGGAGTTAAGAGCAGAGGAAGAGATTGAAGGAGAGAAATGGCATAGAGCTGAGAGGACAAGCGGAAAGTTCTGGAGACAGTTTCGATTGCCTGGAAATGCGGACTTGGACAAAGTTTCAGCAAATCTTGAACATGGAGTGTTGAAGATCGTTGTGCCAAAGTTGGCTGAGGAAAAAAAGAAGGAACCTAGGGTGATTAGTATTGCTGAAGAAGCTGGCAGTTCTGGTGAGAGTATCAAGACTTCAAAAGCTGAGCTTTGAAAGAAATTTGTCTAACTGTTCTGTTTTTTCTTTCTTGTGTGTGTCAGTGTGTGTAACAGCAGACGAAAATCTGGTAGTTCTGTGTGTGATTGGAGCTATCAGTGCATGAGTTTTGACTAATAAATATGTATGTAATGTGACTGGCTTGGTATAAATAAAAGTAGTATCATTTTCTTAACGGTGATGTTCTTAGCAGTGTAAGTGGCTTTTGTTTGTATCATTGCTTTGTTTTCCAAAGTAGCAACTTTACGCATTCTCCTGGATTTTTAGCATATACGTACAGGCTCTGTATTGCACAACATCACGAAGCAGAGACGTATCTACATTGCGCATAGAACCTGATGGCACATCAACACGAGATCTGAACAACGGAAATCAAGCTATCATGTCCTTCTACTCCATTGTCAGGTCTCTTGACAAATAGCTTGCTTGTACAACTTGGTTGATCAAATTTGCTGTTGCTGCTTTCTGGCAGTTACAACTCCATCCATATATATTGGAAACAACAGAACAAGTGTCTGAACTCAGGATTTCAACACAGCCGAGGTCAAAACCAATTATCGCTAATTTCTGGATGATAGCCGGACCTAGATACATATTTTTAGACCTAGATACATATTTTTATATCGACTTTTAGAAGTCAAAGATTATTAAAAGAAATTCAAATTCTGTGGCTGATCGTAAAAAGTGACCAAAAGAATAGCAATGACAACTTGTCTTTGAAAATTGATGCTTGAGTTTTGAAGCATAGGTTCCTTTTGGTGTCCCTTGTATCGAAGTAATAAAACATAGTAGTAACTTTAAGCGATACATGTACTAAAGTACCACGCAAAGATTAAACGAAAAAACACTAAACACACAACAAAAAATTGAGGTCATTGGTCATTTGCTTAGTATCAGTTGAATTTGAACATGTTTCTTGTAGCGATTTAGTAAAAAAAAAAAAAAAAAATGCAATGTAAAGTAAACAAGAGACACTAACTTGAGGAATAAAAAGAACCAAGTTACTTAGCCAAAAAAAAAAACAAAAACAAAAACAGTACCAAGTTTCTTTTAGAGCTCAAGATTTTGCAGTCTTGAGTTGATACTCTGAGCAGAGATACCATTTTCTTCAACAAATTCTAATCAGTAATTACCTTAGGTAATTCGTGTCGGGTTTGCTGTACCCGATCCTGTTTTTGGGTCAACCCGACCCGAACCCGAAATGGGTTGAAAATTTCAACCCGAACCCGACCTGTTATGTACCCGATCAACCCGAAAATGACCCGTTTTGACCCGAAAATAATAAAAAATAATTATTTTTATTTTACAAAATAATTTTTATTTAAAATATATTAAAAAAATATAATATCAATTAAAAGAGATGAGATGTAAATTAAAATTATTTAAATAATTTATAAATATATCATACATGTATACAATTATAAAGTAAATTTTAATATTATGTATAATATATTACATAAATTAAATTTTCGGGTCTGGTTCGGATATTTTGGATCATTACATGCGTCGTTATGAAACTGGGAGTTGCATTACATATATACATGCATAATCCGCTTACATTATGATGGTACTGGTTAGGGTGCTATGCTATTTTTTTAAAAGGAGAGCAATTGAAATCATTCTTTTATTATTCCGGAAAAAACAAAAAAAAAAATCATTCTTAATTTGCTAACCAATTATAAGACCCCCTCTAAAACATAGAGTGAAGACTCCTTCTATTTGGTAAACGGGAATGTACACTATATGCTAGGAGTTCATATCCAAACCTTATGCTGTTTAGAGATGCAATTGCCCTGAGAACACTCTTGATCATGTCCTCATTAAGATCAATTTCCAGCTGTAATCATATCCAAACCTTATGCTGTTTAGAGATGCAATTGCCCTGAGAACACTCTTGATTATGTCCTCATTAAGATCAATCTCCTGCTTTACAGCATCTTGTTGGGGCCTATAATTTATTGTTCTCTGTAGAGGATCGACCACCGAGTCTAACACTGAAAGTAAAAGGTCGGAATGACTTGCTGAAAAATAGTATAGATGACTATATACATATAAAAATTAACTAAGGCTCTAACCTGTGTGGTTCTTAGTTTGAGGGGAGGATTGTTGAGTGGTGTCAACCCAAGTATCACATCGAGGAGAAAAAAGATAATTCTCTTGTATATACAGCAGCCAGTTAATTCCATTAGTATGAGACCTTTTGGGAGGAGCCCAAAAACAAATCCGTGCGGGCGTGGCCACGGCTTAGAGCGGACAATATCATACTAATGTGGAGTTAAGGCCTGCTTGGCGAGCCCAACATGTCCTTCAGCTGACCCGTGGTCTTACACCTACGATTAATCTGTCTACATCTTGCACTGCTACCACACCTGTAGAACCCGCCACCTAAACACCTTTCATGAAGACTTTCGACACAAGGAACCCAACAGATCTCCAATCGCCACCGAGGGGAACCTCCCACATCGAACACCTGTAGCCCATTACTCCCAAGATCCAATTACCGACATAACTCTACAAGCCATAACTCCACAATATTGTCTGCTAGCAAGTCATAACTCCACAATAGCATGATATTGTCCGCTTTGGACCGTGGCTGAACCCAACAAGTGGTATCAGAGCTCATGGTTCTCAAAGACATAATTTCGTAATGCGTTTCTCTTTAAAAAAATCGATTTTTTTAATCGCAAGATTAATTTATTTTTTTGCTAACAAAAAAGAAAAAATTAAAAAAATGAAAGGCATGTTTTTTTTTTTTTGAATAAAAAAAAATGAAAGGCATGTTGAAATTGTTTCCTAGGAAACTTGAGCACCGGCCCATAATGCCCAATAGATGGTGGCTCAGCAAGAAAAATATGGGTTTTCAAAAAAATATTCAGAAACGTGATGTAAAAATGGGTTTTGTCAATTATAGTATGGGCTATTTTTTTTTTTTTTTTTATATTTATATTTTGGGTATTTTAGTTCCAAATTGTAATTGAAAGGACGTTTTCTGTGAAAGACTAGGGTTATTGAATCAACACAAAATAGTTACCATGTCGAATGAGCCGCGAATGGTGGTGTTACAGAGTGCAGATGGGTATAGTTTTGCGGTGGAAGAGTACGTGGCTATGGAGTTTGGTATACTCAAGGAACTCATCAAAAACAATAAGACTGACGAGAACACTGTATACCCTCTTCCTGGTGTGTCACGCAACACTTTGTCCATACTGATCGATTATCTCAAGATTTACCATGCACTGTCCAAGGTAGCATCCAATAGTGACAAGGATTTATGTGGACATTCTCTCGACGCAGCTTTTGCGTTATCTTGTATCAACGAAAAGGTCGACTCCAGTGACAAAGAGACCGAGGCTATTGACAAAGAGACCGGGGCTGATGACAAAGAGACCGTACCAGGGGCTAGTGACACAGAGGCTGTATCCGGAATTGAGGCTAGTGACAAAGAGACTGTACCCGAAATTGAGGGGAAAAATACCAAACCCGAAATCGGAGGATTTAATGCCTTGCTCGAAATCAAACTTGACAAAAAAACAAAGGCTGAATTTGTAGTGAAGCTAAATATTGAAGAGGAATCATCAGAAAACGACACCAGCGGCGGGAAGAAGGTATTATTCAAAGTCAAGCCCAGCGATGAAAAAGAGGAGTCCAGCTATAATATTGAGCTTTTGACTGAGAAAAATGAAGAGGCTTGTGACCTCTAAAATCGAGTCTAAAACAGCTAGCAAGAAAGCCAAGAACAGCAGAAAATAAAATGACGAAAACAGTTCAGAAAACTCAAGAACGTTTTTTACGTGGAAAACCCCTTCGACGAGAAGAGTAAAAACCACGGGACGATTAGGAGACCACCCAAGTGTTTACTATGATTAAAAGGAGGTTACACAAACCCTAATCCAATTCTCAATGAGTTCACAATTTATATACTCATTAGAACATAATCATAATCAACTAAAACAAAACAGAAATCTGAGAAGAAATCACCCGTAAATCAGCCTCTATACCAGCAGCTAGATCTCCCAAATCAGAGCTCTGATCAACACCAAATTTTTACAGAAATAAGCCCTTGATGTCCTTAACCTGCTGTCCAAAATTCAGCACAAATGGACAACAAACGAGCTAGAACCGAATTAATCTTTGAAGACTGTGCAGAGCTGAAAAACTCCAGAATAGCTACTGTCCTTTTTGCTTAATTTTTTGTGATTTTTCTTCTTCTATTTTCTGAGCAATAATACCAGTCAAAAAAGTACTCTCCAGTGGTATAAAAGTCAATAAAAGACTGAAGAATAAGTCCCCACAAGAAATACAATTAAATGGTATTTTTCCACATTTAAATGGGAATTTTTCCACATAGGAAGGGACCCATAATTCCCAACAAATCTCCCCCTCCCGACTATGAGGAAGTGTTTGCCATTCCGGCAAGCGTACGACAAGTCTCAAACTTACCTCGTGGCAACGCCTTAGTCATCATATCGGAACCATTGTCGTCCGTGTGAATTTTCTGAAATTCCAGAAATTTTGCTTCAAGAACATCTCGAATCCAATGGTACCTCACATCGATGTGTTTAGACTTGGCGTGGAAGGTGGAATTCTTTGCTAGATGAATTGCAATTTGACTATCACAGTACAACACATAGTTTTTCTGAGTAAAACCAAGTTGACGAACAAAACGCTTCATCCAAAGTAACTCCTTACTAGCTTCCGTTGCTGCAATAAATTCTGATTCAGTGGTAGAAAGAGCCACACATTTTTGCAGCCTTGATTGCCATGAAACGGCTCCCCCTGCAAACGTAATCATGTACCCCGAGGTAGACCTCCTTGAGTCGATATCCCCGGCCATATCGGAATCTGAATAGCCTATAAGAACAGCCCTATCAATTCCAAAACACAATTTCAAATCAGCAGTCCCTCGCAAGTACTTCATAATCCATTTGACGGCACTCCAATGCTCTTTTCCCGGATTTGATAAGAACCTACTGACCAAGCCAACTGCGTGAGCGATGTCCGGCCTTGTGCACACCATTGCATACATTAAACTTCCCACCGCTGAAGCATAAGGAACATTCGCCATAAATTCTGCATCTTCGTCGGTGGAAGGACATTGTTCGGTACTCAATTTAAAATGCAAACCAAGAGGAGTACGAACTGGTTTTGCCTTATTCATGTTGAACCTTCGAAGCACCTTGTTGACATAAGTTTCTTGAGACAACCACAATCTTCGAACTTTTCGATCCCGAATAATCCGAATGCCCAAAATCTGATTTGCAGCCCCAAGTTCCTTCATAGAAAAAGTCAGATTTAATTGCTCCTTTAAATTAGCAATTCGACTTTTATTTTGCCCAACAATTAGCATATCATCAACATAAAGTAGCAAAATAATAAAATCATTTTCCCCAAATTGTTGCAAGAAAACACAATGATCACAAGAAGTCTTTTTGTAGCCATGCTCCCCCATGAAAGAATCAAACTTGCGATACCATTGTCTCGGCGCTTGTTTTAAGCCATACAAACTCTTTTTCAGTTTGCACACATAGCCCTCTTTACCACTGACCTTGAAGCCTTCCGGTTGCTCCATATAAATGTCCTCTTCAAGATCTCCATGTAGAAATGCGGTCTTTACATCCAATTGCTCAACCTCTAAATCTAGGCTAGCGGCAAGACCCAAAATAACTCGAATGGAAGACATCTTGACAACCGGTGAAAAAATCTCATCAAAGTCTATTCCTTTCCTTTGATTGCATCCCTTAACAACAAGTCTCGCTTTGTATCGAGGCTTCATAGCATTTTCATCTTGCTTTTGCTTGTACACCCACCGATTTTTCAAAACTTTCTTGCCTTTCGGAAGCTCTACAAGATCAAATGTGTCATTGTCATGCAATGATTTAATTTCTTCTTTCATTGCATCCATCCAACACTCTTTGTCTTCATTTTCAGTAGCTTCTTTAAAGGTTTCCGGTTCTCCCCCATCGGTTAAGAGAACATATTCAGTGGTAGGGTATTTTGTTGAAGGATTTCGGTTTCTCGTAGACCGTCTCACGGGAGCTTGCTGATTTTCTGGAACTTGATGATGATCAGTCCCATTGTCATTACCACCACCATTATCATCATCATCATCAGCATCATTATCATCATCATGTGGCTCACGATCATTGCCATGAAAATCGTTGCCTCGTTCTTCATTAGTAGGCAAAGAATTCAGCGGAGGAAGATCCAAATCAACCAAGTCGTAGCCTTGGTGAGAAGTAGTCTCTTGAGCCTTTTGAATGTCTTCAATTGTTTGATCTTCCACAAACACAACATCTCTGCTCCGGATCAGTTTCTTGCTCACGGGATCATAGAATCTATAGCCAAATTGATCTTGACCATAGCCAACAAAAACACATTCCCGAGTCTTCGAATCAAGCTTCGATCTTTCATCATTCGGAACATGTACAAATGCCTTACAACCAAACACTCGCAAGTGATTGTAAGAGACCTCCTTGTCAAGCCAAACATGATCAGGAACATCACCATTTAATGAAGCACAAGGAGACATATTAATCACATGAGCAGCGGTGTACAAAGCTTCGCCCCAAAAAATTCTGGGCAGTTTTGACTCTGACAGCATGCACCGAATTCGTTCCAAGAGAGTTCTATTCATCCTCTCTGCCATTCCATTCAGTTGTGGAGTCTTCTTAGGTGTCCGTTGATGCCGTATGCCCAAAGACTTGCAATACACATCCAAAGGACCAATATATTCACCACCATTGTCGGAACGAATGCACTTCAATTTTCTGCCCGTTTGTCTTTCCGCTAAAACATGAAATTGTTTGAAAACATCTAGCACTTGATCTTTAGTCTTTAAAGCATACACCCATAATTTTCTTGAACAATCATCAATAAATGTTACAAAATAAAGTGCACCACTAAATGTTTTAACTTTTAAAGGACCACAAACATCGGAATGTACAAGATCAAGCAAACCTGATTTTCTTGATGGGGGATGCCTCTTGAATGAAACCCGATTTTGTTTCCCAACAAAACAATGAGAACACTTGTCCAACTTTGTGCTCTTAAGGTCAGGAAGTACCTCCTTCTTCATCAAGATGCTCATCCCTTTTTCACTCATGTGGTTAAGCCTCCTATGCCAAAGCTTTGCTAGATCGTCATCGGCAACATTTATGCTATCGGTGGAAATTGTGCCTTGAAATAAATAGAGGCTTGAGTTCTTCTTGCCATGAGCTAGAATTAAATTGCCTCTAGAGAGCTTCCATTGGCCAGATTTAAAGGTGCTACAATAGCCTTCATCATCGAGCTTGCCGGTGGAGATTAAATTCAACCGAATGTCCGGTACATGCCTAACATTTTTGAGCACTAACTTGGCTCCAATATCAGTCACCAAACAAACATCTCCAACACCTACAACTTGAGCCAAACCATCATTTCCCATCTTCAACACACCGTAGTCTCCCGGAGTGTAAGACGCAAAGAATTCTTTCCTTGATGTCGCATGAAGTGAGGCGCCACTATCAATCACCCAACTTGTCTCAAAATTAGCTAGGTTCACATAGTTCTCATCATGCACAACAATAAGATCTTCCGTTGTTGCGGTTGCGGCTCGGTCATCACCATCTTGACCTTTCGGCTCTTGTTTCTTCTCTTGCTTCCCACCTTTATTTTCTCTTTTCCACTTGTAGCAATATTTTTGTATATGGCCAGATTTATCACAATAATGGCACTTCAAATTTTTGTACCTTCCGCGCGACTTGCTTCTACTAGTATCTCTTCCGCTTGGACCTCTACTCTTTCCTCTTCCTCTATTTTCTGCTACATAAGCTTCGTCGGAGGAGGTTGACACGCCTTGTGATTTCTTTCTCATCTCCTCATTTAGGATACCAACTTTGGCCAAATCCAAAGTGATTTTACCTTGAGGGGCAGAATTACAAAGTGTCATACGGAAGGTGTCCCATGATTCAGGAAGTGTACCAAGCAAGAGCAGCCCCTGTACTTCACTATCGAATTTAATCTCCATTGCGGACAGCTGCTGAATAACGCCATGGAAGTCATTCAAATGATCGGACAACGCCATTCCTTCTTTGTACTTTAATCCCATAAGTTGCTTAATGAGAAACAACTTATTATTTCCAGATTTGTTAGCATAAAGAGAATCCAATTTCAGCCACAGAGTTTTTGCGTGAACTTCGTCATTAATATGATTCAATATATTATCATCAACCCATTGACGAATAAAACCACAAACTTGCTCATGCTCAAATTCCCATTGCGCATCAGTTTTTCCTTCAGGTTTATCAGTGGAAAAAAACAGGAAGATGCCAACTTTTAACATACAACAAATCCTTCATCTTTCGCTTCCAAAGATGGTAATTGTTGCCATTCAAACTAACCATTCTACTAGTGTTTATATTACCCGAATCCATGACGAACTAACCGTAGCTCTGATACCAGAATGAAGAGGCTTGTGACCTCTAAAATCGAGTCTAAAACAGCTAGCAAGAAAGCCAAGAACAGCAGAAAATAAAATGACGAAAACAGTTCAGAAAACTCAAGAACGTTTTTTACGTGGAAAACCCCTTCGACGAGAAGAGTAAAAACCACGGGACGATTAGGAGTCCACCCAAGTGTTTACTATGATTAAAAGGAGGTTACACAAACCCTAATCCAATTCTCAATGAGTTCACAATTTATATACTCATTAGAACATAATCATAATCAACTAAAACAAAACAGAAATCTGAGAAGAAATCACCCGTAAATCAGCCTCTATACCAGCAGCTAGATCTCCCAAATCAGAGCTCTGATCAACACCAAATTTTTACAGAAATAAGCCCTTGATGTCCTTAACCTGCTGTCCAAAATTCAGCACAAATGGACAACAAACGAGCTAGAACCGAATTAATCTTTGAAGACTGTGCAGAGCTGAAAAACTGCAGAATAGCTACTGTCCTTTTTGCTTAATTTTTTGTGATTTTTCTTCTTCTATTTTCTGAGCAATAATACCAGTCAAAAAAGTACTCTCCAGTGGTATAAAAGTCAATAAAAGACTGAAGAATAAGTCCCCACAAGAAATACAATTAAATGGTATTTTTCCACATTTAAATGGGAATTTTTCCACATAGGAAGGGACCCATAATTCCCAACAAAAAATAAAGAGACATGAAAAATTGTCCTGGTCCTGGAGAGGCACCTGATGGTAGCAGGTGTATTTCGCTTAAGTAGAACAATTAATATTTACTATTTTTTATGCTTTTGAAAAACTTCAATCTAGTTGGATTTGCTCTATTGTTTTATCCATGATGCTTTTTATTGCAAGTGTTCTGTTTCTTCAATCCAACAATTAAGATTAACTCTTGCACCTCGATTGTCTAAAGCATAGTGGATGCCCTTTTCTCTTAGGAATCAAAGTTTGTGGATTTGAGGGTTTGAAAGCTGTGACTGGCATGTCTGTAAAGACGTGTGTGCGGGTATCAGGGCCAGTATCAGGGTAGGGGTCCTGTTTAGGTTGTCTGGTAGGGCCAGTATCAGCGTATCCGTTCTCTATTATGTAAATCTCGAATAACTGATTTTGTGAATTATAGCAGCAATTTCATATTTATTCTGTACTTAACCTTCTGCACTCTAGTATCCTAATGTTAGAATTATACAAACTTATTTCCTCTTCTTCATTAGAGAAAGTAAAAGGCTTAGACTAGTAGAATAGTTGTACTGTGTGTTTAACCAGTATTTTTTGGGACACCAGGACTGTACACCAAATTTAAGAGACTAGCACATCTATGTTGACCAATTTCACCTGCCTAATTTAGCAAAAGTTTTCTTAATCTGATGCATATATAGTTTTGTTTAGTCAGTGAGTACATGTTGGAGATCACTGCCTAATCTCTTAAATACTGAAATTATGATTACCCAACAGCTTCGACCAATATAAAACTAGTTCAGATTTGTCCCCCACTGACTGCAGAAGGAGCTTATCAGAAGAGACACAGTTCTGCTATGGATCCGCACACACGGGTCTGCTTACACACACAGCTAGATATGGGCCGGGGTTGATCTATATATGTAGCAATGACCTGGATCAGCTCAGCTTTGCATATATTAAGCACTTCAAGTTAAAAAAACGTAATAATAGAAGATTTACGTTAAGAATTATTACATTATGTCATGTTCAGGTTAATTAAGTAGACAAAAACTTGGGTCCTGTTTGGTATTGCTATCACAGCAACAGCTGTTTCCAGAAGGTAAAAAGTAGTAGTTTAGTAAATTCAAAAGCAGCATTTCTTAAATGGGATTTTGGGCTAAAAGTTGTTTTTAGAAATAGCATAACCCCCATGATTTTGGAAAAGCTGCTCTTTAGTTTAGTTTTAGTAGGAAGAGAAACCTCACCAAAAACATTATTTCTTTTATATTATACCTCAACAATGCACACATAAAAAATATTACCATAAAGTCATCTGGTATCACTTTTTTCTTACAGCATGGCAGTTTTGAACAGCAGCCAAAAACGAAAGCGTAGTAAGATGGTTGAGAGAATCAAAAATGTATTCAATCTGCAAGGTTTTATTTTTTATTTGATCATAGAGAATCAGTGGTGCCAGTGCAAAAGATGATGATGCCTTTATCTTAGAACATGCACAAGGGTCGATTCTTCCCTGTAAACTAGAGCACCTAAACTTTGCTGGATAATAGGAACTTGATGGGTTCTGAGAAACATGAGATCAGAGAATAGCACCTTCCTTCTGAGTAAGACACCAAGCCATGCTATTAATGTAAAAACTTGCAAAGGTGCACTGGGAATGAGGGTTCTCATTCGAGCCAGGTTGAATGTATAATAAATGTATCATATATGAACAATTTTGAGAATTTTTAAAGTCAGCCAGGCAAAAAAAAGTTGGAACTCCAAAGAAACTTGATTCTTATGTGACTGCGCGACTCACATAATAATTGAGTTGAGTTGAGTTCGAGTTCATTAGCGAAAATAGTCGGTCAAATTTAAACATGGTGCGTCAAATATCTCATTAAGTCACGCGAATATTTTAAATCATATAATAATTTATAAATATTTAAAGTAAGTATATAAAATAATTCTAGTTAATAGAAAAAATTCAGATTATAAAAAAATTGGAGCTTGATTAAAATTTAATAAGAAATTGTGTCAGAATCGAATGACAAACAAGTTCTCGAAAGCACACGCGGTGAGCTCACATAAGATGATTAAACAAATCATCAATATATATATATAAAGGAGGATAGCGGGAGTTTAGGTGGCGCTCTAAGATCATCTCAATCTATTTTTCTAATTTTCTAGAATTTTAGAATTTTAAACACTAATAAATATAAAAATATCAATTAACATATTAGAAGTAGAATATGTGTTCGAATTTATAAGGAAGACATATGATTAGAAGTTCTATTGGAAGTATAATAAGTATTTATAAGGCATACGATTAAAAGTTCTATTGGAAGTAGAATAGGAGTTCGAATTTATAGAGAATAAGAGTTCGAATTTATAGAACAAATATATAAATAAAAGTTCTACTAGAAGTAAAATAGGTGTTTGAATATATAGAGCAAACATATAATTAAATATTTTATTGAAAGTACGATTTTCTTAAATTATATATTTTTATATAAGTTAATTATACTTATATTAGGAAAATTTATTCATAAAAAATCCAATACTATTGTCATATAAAAAGTCACCGTATTTAAAAAGAAAAGAATTGATGTGTTAACATAATAAAAGAACAATCTCATGGAGGAATCCTAAATAAATACATGAGTATCTTTAATATAAAGATAAAATAATATGTGTTTTCATTTTCTAAAACTCCAAAAATTTTAGAAAGTCTAGAGAAAATATAAATTGGAATTCACTCTATTTTTTAGGTTTTGATTTTAAGGGAAAAAATTGTTGTGTAAGATAATTATCATCAATATTGTAATGAAGTAGGAATTTCGATCCCAAACGATAACGGCTCGAAACGTGTTTAACGGGAAGACGGCTCACTATAAAAGATTGTACTAGCTATTAAAATATCATATTGATGTTATAAAATTTTATTCTATTTTTAGGATTTGATTTTTATGGATAAACATTATAATACAAGTAATATATGTAAAAGTTGTTTTTGGTCTTAACGAGAGAGCGGATCAATAGTAATAACCGTGTTTAACAAGAAAGCGATTCATTATATAAGACCGTATAAAAGATGTTTAAATATATAAGTAATACATAAAATAAAATGTTTTATTGGAAGTAGAATACGAGGACGGTGGAGACGTCTTATACGATTTTTTAAAGTTATACATCTTTTTTCCTAGAAATCCTTTATTTTAACTTTTTTATACAAGTTAATTATACTTGCATTACAAAAATATATCCATAAATGTAATATTATTCCCGTAACGAAAAGTCTACGTATTTAAATTTTTTTTGATATGTTAACATAACAGAAAGACATTCCCATGCGGAAACTGTAAATAAATACAAGAATATCTATAATATACAAAAAATATAAGATGTATTTTCATCTTTTAAAACTCCATAAATATTACTCTCTTTATAGAAAGTTTAAAGAATATAAATAGTGGAATTTACTCTCTTTATATAATGAAGTTAGAATTTCGGTTCAAATAAGAGCGACTCGAAACGTATTTAACGGAAAGACGGCTCGCTAGAAAAGATTGTATTAGCTATTAGAATTTGATACCGAAGTTATATTTTTTTTTTTATTTTTACGGTTCGATTTTATGGATAAAAAATATTATATAAGTCTTTATAATATATGTTAAAGTTGGGATTTCGATTTTAACGAGAGAGCGGCTCAATCGAAAGAATCGTATTTAACAAGATATCGATTTATTAGAGAATATCATTTAATTATTAAAATTTAATATTAATATTATAATATAACGTAAATGTATTGAATTTTTTTAAAAATATTGTAACGCCGCCGCAAAACGCGGCTTTATCAACTAGTTAAAATATACAATTCTAGCATCAAGTGTCACATCACTAGGATAAAACAACTGTCACATTACTGCTATAAATCAACTACAGTGCCTGAAAACAAAACGGTGTTGATAACGGGAGTAAGCACTAAGCTGAGGTCTTGGAAAATCACTAGATTTATAATTGGCCAAACAAGGGCACCCATAATCGGCTCTTCTCGCTCACTGGAGGATCTTGATGCTCTTCAAACTCAACTCTCTTCTGATGATCAAATAACCAACAACCATCTTTTCGTCAATGTTGATGTGGTCAGTTAATTCTATAATATTTTTGTTGCCATTATTTGCTGAAATTTAATGGAATAAAATGACAATAAATGAGTAATGTTCGGGTCAATCGAGTCATTTCATCTGAATAATTTTTTCTCTGTATAAACGAGTCGTTCAATTTGATACATGGGTCATCATCAGAGTCGGACATTGGCATCATTAGTGGCGGAGCTAGGTTCTAAGTCAGGACAGCAGACTAGAAATTAAATTTGCAGTCTTCAAACAAAAATTACAAGGCACCGGGACATTAAGTTTACACATTAATCATTATAACAACACACTAACGGTAATTTGAAGACGAAGAAAAAAGTTTTTGCTGTTGTCTGGTGCCATTGCCTAGCTTATACGCCTTCTACTAATCTTGACTTGTTGCATCTGCACAAATTCCAGGAAAAATGTAAAATCAGACAAATGCAAAAAATATAAATTGGAGGCATTCAACTTAATTAATTAAAGTAGAAGTTTATTCCAACCATCTTTCAACAGAAATTATGACAAAAATGGAGCAGAAGTAATCAATGTTTACGGCTCTTCATATTTTGGAATCGTTTCATAATATCATAATTTTTATTCTAAGAAAAACATCCTTTTCAATATATGTCAATAAAAGATCATTTAGTCGATCATCCCAATTCAATTACGTAACCTATTCTTCACGATACTCATTGCAAAAAATGCTCCTTCCACTCCACATATAAGCACACTGGCATGAGCCGTCCGTCGTCGCCATCGGTAGAAGTAATGCTAGTTTTAAAGTTTAAAAATTAGTTGATGAATCAAATATTTTCCAATTTCAACCATTTTTCTTCCAAGTTGTGCAATCCTATCGATGCTTACATCTTGAAAGTAAGTAAGAAGTGTAGGGTGGGTGTCAACCCAAGTCCCACATCGATAAGATAAAGAAGAATTATCTTAAATATAAGCAGCCAAAAATAACTTCATTAGTATGAGGCCTTTTGGAAAGAGCCCAAAAACAAATCCGTTTACTATCAATTGCATAAAAAGAAATTTGTGGATCAAGACATCCCATTCCTAGAAATAATTCCGTACTAATTTCTCCAAAAGGATCATTTTAACGTTGCAGTTGAAAATTGATCATTGTATTGAATGTATCAAATCGGTAATGATGAAGAATGGATAATATATCGACTTTGCATCTCTTTCTTCTTGGATCAACAAAGAGTTTGCTCATATTAAAAACCATAATATTATGTTTATCAAAAAATATGATAATATTTTTTTTTATTAAAGTCTCTCACCCATCATTCCTAAAAAATTCTTCGGTATCTGCAAAGCCCTTATCGTTACAAGTTTCTTTGCATGTATTAACACCAGTTTTTCTTGTACATAGTACATGAACTTTGACTTAAGATGAATGTTTATATTATACTACTATTAGGCTATGTTACCAGTACTTGGATATCGGCTTTTTAGTTTTTTAAAACAATAGAATTCTTGGATATAAATTTGAATCCGGCTTAGAGTATCGGAACTAGCATGTAAATTTAACCCAATCTAAAGAACTACATTCTGGCACAATGGTTTGCGTTGTTAAATTAGCAACATAAGGATAATATGAGCTGCACTATTTACCATTTAGTACATATCTTTGAAGTACAAATTTCAAGATTAGACAAATTTGGAGTGGGTGTGGGCATATCTGTCCTAATGAATTGTACAGTATACAATAAGTTTCTATTTTTTAAAATACATTATTATCAAAGAAAAACAAAAAAAGTTGAACATAATTGGTGGTATGGTGGGGTCCTGGTCCTCCTCTTTTGGTAGCATAACTGTGCCAAATGAATAAAATAAGCAGAAAATAAATGATTTTATCACTTGGCAACTGAAAAATGCGAAACATCAAATGATTTATACTTATGTCCTCCACCCCCATGTACAATATGATTGAATGCTCATCTGCTTAGCATCGTTGTAAATAGAATTGAAAAAATGTTCAAATCTTTGGTACAGAGTACTTTAAACTATGTTTCTCTAGTGAGCTTACACTTCTTGTTGGTGATCATCACTACATGTTATCTGGTTCCTTCTTTATGTAGTGAAACAACAAATCTCAACAAAATCACTTCTTGTTTCAATGGTCACAACATTAACAACTTCACTTTATACTCATCTAGCAATGCATCTGCATACTTTGATCTCCTCAATTTCTCGTTACAGAATCTCCGATTTTCGGAACTTTCAGTTCCAAAACCATCAGCCATCATTATACCAAAGAGCAAAGAAGAGGTATCCAGCATTGTCCTTTGCTGTAGAAAATGGTCTTTCGACATAAGAATTCGGTCAGGAGGACACAGCTATGAGGGCATAAGCAGCTCATCGTCATCTGCATCAAATAATAAAACTACAAATTCTGCTCCATTTGTAGTGATTGATTTGATGAATCTTGATAAGATTTCAGTTGATCTGGTGTCCGAAACTGCGTGGGTTGAAGGTGGTGCAACGCTTGGCCAAACATATTATGCCATTGCAGAGTCTAGCAATGTTCATGGATTCCCTGCAGGAGTTTGCCCGACAGTGGGAGTTGGAGGACACTTTTCAGGAGGTGGGTATGGATTTTTAGGGAGAAAATATGGCCTTTCTGCAGATAATGTAGTGGATGCGCTTCTGGTGGATGCCAAAGGACGGATATTAGATAGAGATACGATGGGAGAAGATGTTTTTTGGGCTATTAGAGGTGGGGGTGGAGGAAATTGGGGCATTGTTTCCGCCTGGAAAATTAGGCTCGTAAGAGTGCCTGAAATTGTGACAGTCCTTTCTGTGGCTAGGCCACAACACACAAAACATCAAGTAGAAAATATTATTCAGCAATTTCAAAATGTTGTGCATGACTTGGATGATAAGTTTCAATTACTGGTTTTTGTTAGTTCTGGCTTGGTTCCGGAAAGTAAAGAAATAGCTGTAATAATTCAAGGACTGTTTCTAGGTCCAAGAAGCAAAGCCATCTCCATTTTATCCAAGAGCATTCCAGCCATGGAAATCAAGGAAGAAGAATGTAAAGAAATGAGTTGGATCGAGTCTGTTGATTACTTATCTGATTTCAGTGGTGGACAAGGCTCTATCTCCAGCATGAAACAAAGGTATTTTGAAGGCAAATCATACTTTAAAACCAAATCAGATTATGTCCGAAAACCAATACCACCTGTCGGGATCAAGACTCTAATTGATTTTCTCCAGAAGCAACCAAAAGCGTATGCATTGTTTGAGCCTTATGGTGGATATATGGAAAAAACAAGTAGTGATGCCATTGCATTTCCTCATAGAAAAGGTAACATTTTCTCAATTGAGTATACAATAACATGGGACGAAATGGATGATAAAAGTGGCAAAAGCAAGAAGTACATCAATTGGATAAGAAGGTTTTACGAAGCCATGGCACCATTTGTTTCTTCGAATCCAAGAGCTGCATATGTAAACTACATGGACCTTGACCTTGGCCAAGTTATGGACCTTGGTAGTACTGGCCGAGCTTCTTCTGTGGACGTGGCAAGAGCATGGGGAGAGAAGTATTTTCTAGAGAACTATGACAGATTGGTTTTGGCCAAAACTATTATTGATCCAGACAATGTTTTCCGGCATCAACAAAGCTTGCCCCCGCTGACATCATACAAGTCTGAGTATTAATCACTTAATTTATGTGGTCTATCTCTGGATTATCATGTATTATTGTTTGTTAGAATAATTGTTCTGAGCAGCCAGCATGCAGTATTGAGTCTTGAATTTGTGTAGTTCTAACTGAAACTTCTATTAGGCAAGTTCATTTAACATTGACTAAAATAAATGGCGACTCTTCTGCATATACAAAAATCAAACTTTCGGATACAGCTTAGTGAATAATGAATCTATCCACCTCTTCTGTTTGCCCTGTGACAAGGTTATGACTCTTTGGTTCAGAGGCTTTTCAACAACCCCACCACCACGCCTTGTCTTAGATATATGAAAAGATAATGCAACAATCATTGCAAAATATTGCATGTTAGAATTTACAGAGAATTCATCTTTGCAGATTATGGCAACAATAATTTATTTTGGAGAGAAGAAACAATAATTCAAAAACATCAAGGCCCAGCACATTTCACATTTACTTTCCTGTAATTATAGAAACAATGATTCTAAAACAAGACCCAGCACATTTACTTTGTTGCAAATTATAAAAGCAACAGAAGGAATTTTTTTTGTATAAAAACGGAAAATTTTGATTTCTTGGGCTAGATATCTTATCTTATTCCAGTAGGTGTAATATTTTGACCAAATTTTAGAGGTATCCAGAGATTAACTAAAACAATGATAATGCTTGGTTTGTGATCAAATAAGCTGTATTCAAAAGCAACTTGTCCTTTTATATATTGGTGTGCTCCTGCCTCTTAGTGACTGAATTATTACTTTTTCTATAACCACGAATTGATAAATATCTAGTTATTCCAAAATTGTACAACTATATCATAAATCCGTGAAAGCACTTGCTCAAACACAGGTGAAAGAATAATGCGCAAAATTTGAAGTGCTTTCCACCGGTATACAGAAAATGTCTCTTAACCTATGTCCTGTTCCTATCCTAAGTCCATGGTGCAAATTTGAGGTTACTGCTACAAAATGAGGAAACAAAAAACTCCAACCATAAGGTCGACAATACTATTGTGCGAGGTATATATACGTGGCGTATGGCAAGTCTTCTAAACAGACTACTACAGCATGATATGAGTTCAAAAGGAACTCAACGGAGAGCAGGAAACACCTACAATGCAGGAATTAGAATTATCATGACGCATAATTTAAAATCTATAACCAGAACCAGATGAGGGTGGTGCAGGTGGCAATCGATTAGGTGTCCGCCGACCGCTATAATTTGAGCCCGAGGCAGTGTCATTCTGTTGAGAAGGATCACTGGATCGACGACTGTGACCATTACCAAAGGAGTCTGATCTACCACTGCCAGCCGCATCAAAAGCAGATCTCCAGTCATCACCTGACGAGGACCTGCTTATTTTACTGCTCTCTGCCGACGATATAATATAAAATTACTTTAGCAAAAATATGTCTTTAAAATATATATACACACAATATTATAATGCTGCAAGTGGTGTGATTAGAACTGCTCATCTTCAAAGAAGAGTATTTGTAATGTATGCTATAGGCAATACTAGAAGCTGCACAATTCAGTTATATGTTTTTAAAGGTAATTAGTACAAATTTTCACATGGCCAAATTCCAAGCTGATGATGTGTGTTTCATTATATAGGGGTTTGATGTATCAACCTACGACTACTGGCAGCAGTGCTATATAAAAGGTTAATGCATAAAAAATTCTGACAGGCACTGTCAAGAGTCTAAAGACTAAAGGATCACGCATCACTACCTGATGTATCATCTGACAAGGCGGAGGCTGCAGATGCTCGGTTATCATGAACACTGAGTTTCCTAGTAAGCTTTGAGAGCAGTGAGGATTGTTTCTGATAACGCTCTCTCCTTTGTTTTACATTCTTGTCCTCCATCAGCAGCTCTTCAACTTTTGCATTGCTCTGGGAGCTATTAGTTCAAAAAAAAAAAAAAAAATTTAATTCAACTAAACAAACTTCAAAGGAGCAAATTAAAGGTGGTGGCTGCAAATTAATAATATAATTAAGAATCTATTCTGATGGACATGATGTAAAGGCCGACTGTTTTACACTACACGTATAAAAGGCTAAGACTGCTGCCTGGTTTAAATAGCTGGTATTTTGCCTAATTTTAAAATTAAACTGTTCACAAATTTAAGCATCTCACCTTCAAATTTTATACCAAAAGATATGCCTAGAAAGAGAGCCTACGAGATAAATTGCTCTGAGTAGTTAATTAACAAAATCAACTAACTTCTCACCTTACAGAACTGTAAAGCTTATTGAGCATGTCTTCTTTAGCTTTTTCCACTTGGCAAAGAACAACAGCCTTCAGAAACAGATGGATCGATAGATACAGTGAGTCAGATATCTAGCCAAGACAACAGTATACTAAAGGCACGATTAGGAAATAAACAGACCTTTGGAACATTAGCAGCAAGACTGTTTAAAACAGCTTCAACATAACCACGAACTTCTTGCGACATCCATCTAAGTTCCTCTTCCGGATCTGCAGGTTTTCTGGACATCCCTTCCTACATTGGCCAAGAAGGTGGATTTTTATCAAGTGGAGAAATAAAAAACTTGACACAGTTAAAAGAACTGGCCACGGATCTTGTGAACCTAGAAAATTAGTCTCATCCCCCTTAAATAAATAATAAAACTATAAAAAGATTTCACAAGTCTGTAAAGACAAGGAAATTTAATTTGAAGGTACTAGAAAACTAGCCCCGTCAAAAATGAAAAATATACAAAAAGAGCAGATGAAGACACATTATTACAATATAATAGTAGAATTATAGTTGCAAACACTTGCAGCCTATTTTTACTCACAAGAGAACCATCAGAGAGACTCTGCCGCATGGGAACACTAAAGTCACCCTTAACTATTCCTCCTTTAGCGCCAATCACATTTCTTAGTTTCTTCAACCACTCAACCTTCTCTGCCATACTCTCGGCTTTCAATACTACATCACTTTGAGCTGCATAATAAATGTAATTCAAACAATAATCAGCCTGGGAGCTAAAATTTGAAAATAATACAATCGTGCAAATATACACACATACATACATGCATCAAAGCATTTTCCAGTATGTGTGTGTTTATAGGTCATAAAAATATATTACCTTTTAAGACAGACTTATATGCAACCTTGTTTGTTATCTTGAATACAAGATTAGGCATTTCAGCATCTGGCCCATTAGCTTTTTTATCCTTGGAACTTTTCGATGGGGCTTCTTCTTCCTCAGAACCATCGTCAATGATACAGTCCTAATTTATTTGCAGGAAAGCATATCAGCTTTCACAAGTGTTATTAGAAAATTCACTGTAATACTGAAAATGAAAATTCTAATTGAAAACACAAACACCAATCTCAAACAACATTCAATCACGAAGTACACTTTCCAAAGCAGCAGTCAAGTGGAAGATGCAAAGGAAAGCAAGTGGAAGGGAAAATTAAAAAACACTTAATATTACATATATACCCTTACAACCTAAATTATCACTTTTTTTAAATGTAAGGACAACACTGTAATTTGTCAATCATATATATGCTTTCCTTTTAACTCGGGAGCACACGAATAAAAGTAGTTTCACTCCATATTTTTTGAACTTCGGAGCAAATGAGTAAAAGTGTAAAACTCACACTCCCCTTCATTCACTTTCTCTTACATTTGTCTGTCTTCCACCTTAAAAAACTCGGGAACAGGGCGTAAGAAAGATAATTGTGTTAAACCATGGACTTAATATGTCTTCACGAACGTGAAAGTAATCATTTGTCCTCAAAAGGATGCCATTAGGCTCATTTAACATACAAATCAAGTTAAAGCAGCTTTTGCTCTTTCATTTAGGCATTAAAGTGCCCTAAGGTATGTCACTCGCATAAAAACTCTAGTGGGCGTCAACTTAAGTGATAAAAATCCACCAATAATACCCTTTTGTAGTGGTGTAGAAAATATGCTTACATGCAACTATAATCATAGTCTACATGTATTCCTAAATACATCATAATAAAATAACATTTAGAAGTCAATACAATAAGAAAATAATTATCTAATTCAACGCAGTAGGAATTTCTACAAAATAATTACACAAATAAACAAAAAAAAAACTCATTCATATCAAAAATTAACAATTATGATCATACCTCCAAAGTAATGACCCCGCGGAAGTGTCGTTCTTCTTGTTTTTTAGTGTACCCAAGCTGCAACACAAGGATAACATCAGATAGTCTATCAAAAAATATCATCTGTAAGCAAGGCAAGAAGCTACGTGTGTAATTGAAAAAACGATTAATAGACGTTGTGAAATGATATTCAAACAACTACTTGACAAAACAAGATGGGGGAAACAAAATACTTGCATGACTCTTGTATGGATAATGGATATGTTTCTAAAGTTTATTTAGGCAAAAATGTTATATATGAGATTTAAAGTGAGATTTGTTACTCATGCCACACAGTAGACGAAGATCAAGATACTTATCAATTGTACAAGTTTATTAGATATTTTTCATAATTGATAAAAGGATTGTGCATTATAATACATTTAGATATCACAAAAACGGCAAAAGGGTAAAACTGCTTCGTTATTACAGAAGTAATAAAAATACACATGATGTATAGCATACATGAACTTCTGTAATTCTTTTCTATTTCATATGGCTTTCCCACGCTTTCGTGGCACAGATGTTGTAATAATAACAGGCAGATATATCATGTCTTCACAGCCAATCATTGATGGTTTTAAATGCAAATAGTAACCATGTAAAGGAGTGGGAAAAAAAATTTGGCGAAGTAAACGAAAAAGAAATTTATCATTCATCACACTCTTTCGCCGTCTGAATGATTGTATTCCTAATCAGTCCTTTTTCAAAAATGTAAAAGCTTTCTGGAAGACACATTTAACATTAATTCAAATTAAGCATTTACTTAATATTCCACTTGCTGTGCTAATTATCAGAATTGTATTTATAAGAAATTTTCCTCTTCTGGCAAGGCAAACCCTAATTTATCAAAAGGAAAAAATTATCCTTTTAGACAAAGTCAAGATTTGATATAATTTACTGAAGATCCAAATGCATATCTAAATTTACCCTCAGAATAACTGGTAAGTGATATAAATTATGTACTTACTTTTCCGGTCTTTTCATTCAAAACAAACCATCTCTTACTCCACCCACTAGCTTTTCCACTCTTCTTCAGTAAAAATCCTTCCAACAGCAAGAACTAACAATAGTAAGATAAGTTACACATGCATACCGAATATACTAATCAACACAAGTAAGATAAGCTGCACATGCTTACAGTATATACCAATAATTTTGCAGCCACATACACATTGAGACTTTGATAAGAAACCAAACCAATAACAAGACATCGCATGTTCAACGGAAAACAAGTTTTCAGCCACTAAACTAAAGGCTCAACTTTACCCACATTGGACAGATATACATTTACACGGGTGTCTTCCAATACAGTAGGAGATACTAAAATATTTGAAGTGTGATGAAAATGTGAAGTCAAAAAATGCAGGTATAAAGATCTGAAGATCTTATATATCCCACTTTTTTGAGTTTTATATTCAACAACGTAAAGAAGTGACACCCGGCCCTACAAAAATATTTGAGAATAAGAAACATATTGTCAGCATCCATGAGGACATAGGTAGTTACTGGAAAACAAATGCCAGAGATTAGTAGGTAGAGCTTGCTAATTAGATCTTAACTATATGCTAGATCAGGCCCTTTAGTTTTTTGAAAGTATTGGATGCAAGAAGCCTGCATCACTGCTAATCTTTTGATGTGATAATTTATTAGTACTACTTTTCTAAATTCTTAGCTATTTCTTCTGAATCTTGTCTATATCTCCCCAACTCTGCCAAGATTCCAAAAAATTCTTTGTAGATTTGTCGAAGTAGTATAGACGCATAACAGATTTATAGCTCTGCCCTACCAATTTTACTCTTTTACTCAGGGCATCTTTTTGGTACTTGATAAATATTTTTTAGAACCACATAGTGGGTATTGCATCATGATTAGTATAATAGTTTAAGGTACTAAATCCACAAACCTGCTGTTATCTCCCCTTCAGGGCCAGCAGTTTTCAAGACTGGTCCCTCTTGTGAATCCTTTTCTGACTGGCCCGTTTTATCCTTCATTGATTTTAAGGTTCCCCCAGATTGCTGTTGACCTGTTTGAGGGCTCGTCGCCTTCATTTATCATAAAAGAATGTTGACAAGTTTTATTAAATTACACAAGTTCTTACTTTCTAAACCAAATCACAAATGAGACTAAACTTACTTTCTAAACCAAATCATAAATGAGACTAATTTAAGTAATTCATTTGCTTAAATCAATAAATAACGGCTGAAGATCAAGAAAATATTGTGATTTACTCTATTTAGTATGGACTGTTCTGCATCAACCGCCTTCTTAGAGGATCGATATTTTAGCTCATCTTCACGCCTCTGCCTCTCCATCCTGGTAACGTTCAGTCCATTATAAAGGGACAACGTTTTAAGTACAATTTATAACACAGAGTGAAATCAAACAGTAAAAATTTAGGAGCAATAATCAATAAACGTGAAAACACTTAATTCAGCATTATTAAGGGCAAGAAAGTTGTATGCACGATTACACACATACATATAATTGAAAAATCAAATTCAGGTGTTCAACTGCTACTTACAGGAAAAAATTGCATGATAATTCAAAGAGGCATAAGGTGCAAAAAGTAATTTTTTAATTTAAAAAAGCTGAAATTTTATTTAATATTTTCTTTAATAATTAGGCTTATATGCCTTAAATGAGTATATGTTCTAACATCTCGGGATGAGCGAGAATCGAACCCAAAATCTGGGACGACAATAAATAAACCCTTACCACTTGAGTTATCTCATCATACTTAAAAAGTGTATTACTAATTTTAGTTTTTTCCCCATCTTATTTTGAGTTTAATTTAGATCAACCAATATATTACTTAAAACATTTATCTCTTTATTCAAGAACTATCGAAAACTCAAATTTATAATTAATTTTTAAAATTTTCTTGCATACATATATTTATATAAGGATTACAAATTTATGTTTATTATTATTCGATCTTAATTTAGGTTACTATATCCATAAAATCTTAAATTATAGTAATTGCAGAATAATAAATTCTTAAAAACTTTTGTTATATATTTGGCAACAAACATTATTTTTATAGTTATTTAAGACGGATCATTGATGCGTAAATTCAAAGAACATTAGTAGCGCAAACTTCCCATTTACATGACGGAATAATAACTTGTACCGTCATCGTATTTTCATTAAATCATAAACCGGTTTAACTATATAAATCAATTAGAGTTTGACGATGTTCTACTTTAATCTCGCTGCTATCAGCAATTAAAGTTGCATTTGGGCGTTTCGAATTTGATAAATTAGTAATACTAGCTTAAATCCCATGCAAAGCACGGATTTCTTTTGAATAATTTATTTATAAAATTATAATTGTTTATGATTAAATTAAATAGAACATAATAATATGCAGTTCATGTAATATTAACTTTATTAACATTTTAAGAACTAATATAACAAAAGTTAATTTTAATATGTTTTTGGTGGGATTCGAACCTTAGACCTCTGTGTAGAATAAGTTTTAGTATTATATCTAACGATTCTGAACAATTTAACTTGAAAAATCAAACGGTTGTGGTTGAAAGATAACCAAAATGAGGTGTGAACCAAACTACAAATATATCACATTTTGCTTATTATAGTTTAGTATAGATGTCTATGGTAACTATATATGTGTATATCTTTGAAAGTTTTACCATTATTTAGGGCCTTGCACCTCGATGTGCCTCGATGAGCAAGATCAGAGAACAAGATCATCAAACTAATTGAAGAATGTAGTCAAACTATTTTATGCCTTAAAAGTATTCGTACGGTTTGCATGCATTTTTCCCTCTCCATGCCATGTTTCTTCGAGTGGTCGATGCTAGTTATGTTTTGTTTGGTTGGACAAGTATAATTTAAAATTTTGGAATAGAATAATTACTAAAATTATATATATATATATATATATATATATATATATATATATTGTATACATGAATGAGTGGTCCCTAATGACAAAAACTTTATTTACTATTTAATTATATAATAGCAGTAAATAAATTTCATAATATATTAATTCCACAAAACTCATGTTTTAGTACTATAAAGATTTATTAAATATAAAGTGCACGTATGGCAGAATTTCAGTAAACATATAATAATTAGAAGAATCTAATTTTTTAATTTAATGATGGTTGTAAAATAATGAAAACAAATAAAGTGATATAAGTTAAAAGTTACTTGATCTATATTACTCATATACTTACACTGAAAAAAAAAATGACCAAAGCGGAGGGAGGGATGTGCGCCAAGCACGTCTAACAACAATGACTTGAGCAAAACACCAAATCAAACCCCTTATAACTTAAAGCATTTTATAGCATAATCCTCGGGTATCCAATAACAAGACACAAATTTCAAAGGTTTTTCCAGCTGTTATGCTTACCTTCTCTGCAAAAGACGGATGAAGTGTTGTGGTGGGACGAATGCACGCTCCATGTCAACAAGTGCAACAACCATGTTCTTTGATTCAATTTTAAAACCCTCAAGTGCTGTAGTAGCAATTGCCACAACCTAAATATATGACATACAACAGGGAAGTATATCCATTACAAATTTTCAAAATTCAATTCTGCAGATACCATAAAAAAGTTTTTAACATGAAAAAACATCCATATTTATTGGTTTTATGAAAAAATATACCTCTCTCTTAAAAGGAGGATATCTTCCAAGTCCTGGGGTAGCATTTGCAGAAGCTGAAACTATATCCACTAGTACACGATGCACCTATATTGTGTTATCCAAGTACATCTCTCAACATGCTTTGAACAAAATAAAGGAAGAGCAAAACAATTAACTATAATATGATTTATCTCAACATATAATAGCTTCTAAAATCGAACATCTTTGCGACGTGTAGAGACAAGCATTCCAACATCCAAAAGTCAAGCCTAACATGGATTAATTGTATACTGCAGTGGTTCTCAAAAAGACAAGGTTTAATTTTAAAGTGTAACATGCAGTAGCTTACTTATCTGCATCATACTCCCTCCATGTCACACAAATATATAGACACACACACACACACACACACACATATTTACCAAATTCATCAATATCGTGTATTTCTTATCCCAAAAACGGGAGTCTTAAGTAAGAATAAATGGCATGACAAGTTAAGATAAGACATTGAGCCCATTGTGTCGTTCAAGTTATCATAAACTAAAAAAATTTTCAAACGGTGCAAAAAATAAGTTTAAACTTCTTTAAAACTAGGTGACAAAAAAACCAAAAGCGATGTGGCTATAAAGAAAAAAAAATAACTTTTTTAAAAGAAACAAGCATGAGTAATTGAGTTTAAATCAAACATTTACTAGTGCACATCCAAAACAAGATGAGTGAAGAGAGTGATATTGGCAGCTGAAAAGACTTTGCGACCATATTTACCCAAGGCCGACGCTAAGATCATGTTTATAAATACATGAAAGAACCATAGATAACATAAAGGTGCACCTCATCAACACAAAGGCGTGATGGTTCTTTGGCCAGCTCTAAAACACCCCTTATTAAAGACCTTAAACCTTTTTCAGGAGATATTAGGTAGGGCTGATAACCATCTGCTTCTAGAACAACCTGAGCAAAAAAATTATAGCATATCATTTAAAAAAATTTAAGATGACTACATAGATGCTGATAAAAAGCATATGAAAATGAAAACCACATACCCTCTTGACATTGTTCAGGTCAAAGTGTTTGTCTAAAGGGAGCTGCTTGATTCTGTTAGGAAAGCTTCCCTCAAAACAGCCAACAACTTTCCATCCACTGCCCTGCATAAAAGTTTAATTTCTAAGCAGAATCTCCAAGTCAAGAACCTAAATTCTTAAAGACGGTCACAGCATAGAGGACCTTTTAAAAATATGTGCACTGGCATTTGAGCTAATATATTCACAAAGGGAAGGAGAAACAAAGCAGGGACAACTTTGAAACACGAACTTTAATGCATCCACATTTTCACAAAACAAGCAACAACACACTCGGACCTCAAATGAATTGATGCTTTTACTAAAAAATATATGTTTAATAACATAATATTTACATAATCACACATATGATCTATACAGTTTCTCCAATCAAGATTAGATATGACTAATCTAATGTTGATATTGTCAGAATATTTGGATTGGGCTAACTATCTTCCTACTAAAAACTTTTAATAAAAAATGGATACTAAATAATGCACAAGAATGTAGTTTTAAGAATTCCTACTATATACTCACCTCACCAGTTGTAATATGTTGCAGAAATCTGTCCTCAAACTCCCGGCACAGCTCTAAAGCTAATGCTTTTGTGCCTTCAGAACTAGTAACCATTTGCTCACCAAGTCTTACCAATTCACCCTGTACTACTTGTGACTTGCCTTGAAGGCTGCAAATACAGTAAGGGTAAATGTGATCAACTTAAAGGAGAACTATAACAAAATAATTAAGTTAAATTTTGGGGTACCTATAAGTACATACTCCCTCCATCCCATTTTACTAGTCTTTTAAAAAAAAAAAATTCACGCATATTAAGAAAAGTTAGTTGGATTATATTTTTCTATATGTAACGTTATTTATTACATTAGTTTTATATACAAGTACAGTTGCATTGGAAAAGATAAAATATGAGGGTAAATTTACAAATTTGTTCATACATATGTGTTGGATGTAGAGATGGACAACTATTATGGGATAAAAAAAAATTCAAAAGAGACTAGTATTTTGGGATGGAGGGAGTACTACTTAATAACTAAAACATTCAACATCTAGGATGAAAGCACTAAGCAGGTATTCATGAGTTATGGATGTAGTTGCACTGTTGCAGTAAAAAAAATGTTCAACATTGTACACCTTATGAGGAACAAATATCAATCAAAGGTGCCAAACGAAAAAACTATTGAAATTGATAATAATGTTCAGCTGCAACAATTTTTAAAATGGAATTTCATTATAAGGAAGGAGTACAAAGAGAAATAAGCTGCACAAGATGATTGTGAACAGGAAAAAAGATTGTGAACAGGAAAAAAATGTGTAAGATAATATTATTTAAAATATGATTTATTAACGAGAAAAAAAGGAAAATAGATATACCCAGATAAGAGATTTGGGAGCCTGATTTTCATGCGATTACGTATCTGGTGAGCAAGAGTCTCAACCAAAGCTAATCTGCCAAGCTTGCTCTGAGGGGCTCCGGTTAATATGGATTTTAGGCTTTCAGTCTCAGCACGCCAAGCTGTTTCTAATGAATCATCGGATCCGACATTGCCCGACTGTGCAGATGCTATAGCCACAGATTGACCAATCAACGCAACCCATGGAATATCAGATGTACTACTTGGTCCTTGATTCAAGAGAAGAGCCTGGACAGCTGCAAGAACTTTTTGATCTGAAGCGGCTTGGTCTATTTTACTAATTACACCAACCGTCCTGGTACCTGTAATGGAGATACAACACCTTTGACTGATGTTATTATGCAGAAAAAAAAAACAAATTTCTTGTGTCCGTAAGAAAATTGACGAGTCAATTACAAATTTACTCACTTTCACCATCGAATTCCTTAGCAATTCTCAAGGCTTTATCAGAAGATATGTCTGGCGCCTGCTTCGCAGGTATAATAACCAACAGAATGGCGTCACTGCGTTCTGCATACTTGCTCTGCAAAAGAAACAAGCCTCGTAAGTGTACTTCAAGAATATAAATTTGAGAAATAAACAAGTGTTTAAATTTAAAGTCATCAAGTCAAGCAAAAAACAGATTCAGTTTACCATTAACTGAAGGAACTCACCAATGAATCATCGAGATGTCCTTTATCCACTCCAGGCAAATCAATTAACTTTAGTGGTGGAGCTAAATTTCAACGTTTGAAAACACAAAATAAAAGAAGTGAGATGTTGAACAGGAAACATAGAAAAAGAAAGATCAATTACTGTATCATCAATGCAGTTAAAGTTGCGCCAAACACTAACTTCACTCTACAGATGAGAACATATATATAGCTTACCCAGGTTGGAAAACATAAGACACGAGAAGTTTTGAGCAAAATAGTTTAAAAGGGTCCTATCCTTTGATGTTTAAGCATGTGCATTAATTTCATTTTTCAACAATTCTTCATGCAGGTGACAGAGATTACCAGTTTCGAGTTATAAAGAGGCCTTGTCCCACATCACATATGCTGCGACTTGGAACATTTATTGATCCTACTAAAAAAACCAAAGCTAATACAAGGACTGAAATAAGATCTACAACATTTCTAATAATCTAAATTATTGTATTAATAGTTAATTTCAATCATCTCTCTGTCAAGTGAACTATGACATTTAATAATTAGCTCGTCACTTTTCTGAATCAGTTTGTTAAGGCGTTTCAGGTCTAGGCTAAGATTTCTTTGTGGTTAGTACTCTGGAGCAGTGTGCAGGGAGGAGGTTGAGTTGTTAACAAAGAAGATGAGATTTACAATAAGCCCAAGGGGTGCACTAAGACCATGTTGGTATCATGCTATGTTCATCTAAAAAGAGCTAAGCATGTTACAAGATTAGAGAAAAATCGATCAGATGGAGGTGAGTTATTTCAAAGAGGATCATCTCTTAATTTGATGAGTACATATAATTAACATAATATTACTGTTTATTTCAACTATAAAAGTTTCTTATACTAGTCCAGTTTGAAATCAAAAAATGCATTACATATCCTTTGGAATACAAGTTTTCTGTTTTCCAAATTTAAAACTTTTCCCGCTGTCATCATCAGCATTCACTATGCATTGGTAAGAAAAATGCTATGATGATTAATCACATCACCTATCTACATAAACAAGGTCTGAAACAACAGATAAGTTCTCCCTGACTGTAACCAACCAGAAAAAAAACAGAATATATTAAAATTGAAAAAAATATGTGAACCTGTAGTCCTAATCCTATAATAATGATCAGACATTGACACAATTATATCGACTGTCCTGGCCCTTTTTGTCTACTACATTAAGCTCATAGATAGATGCTTCAGGATTATCATTTTAACTATAGATTACTCATCATTTTCTCTAAGCGTACCACCTTAAGGTGGTCAAACCGTAATGTCAAATGTGCCCCTGGTGGTAACATGCTTTAAAGCAGGAAATGTATTTTAGGCCAGCTAGAAAGTAGGATGATATGTAATGGAATAAGAAGAAATCACAAGACTCGAGGTCACATCAATTTTTTGTCAAAAAGTTGATATTGGAATCTAAAACTTATGTGCAGCACGAAAGTTAAGAAAGTCTAAATTACTTAATTTAAAAAACAATTAAAAAAAGTACTTTATACATCTTTTCAAGATGCAAAAGAAACACAACAGTAAATCCGGACTAACCTGTACTTGTGCAAAGCTTCAAATATATTTCATCATGACTCTTACTTGAAATTTTGCTAAGTCTATCCTGCAAGGAACGCCTAAGTGCACCTAAAACAGATCGAAAGCAACACAAACCAGATCAAATGTCAGTTGAGGATTATTACACAAAGATTTATGGTAAACAATAGTTCACTGGCAACTTTTTGTTTGAAAATAAAGGATCTGATTGGTAGTAGGAGACCATACTTGCATTCACTTGTTGAGATTTACTGTCAACCTCCAAAACGATTGATTTGCTGCTTAGAGAATTGTCCCTTTTTAGATCAATGCATATAGGAGCACGAGTGGCACCACCTTCACCAGTAGGCTGCCAAAATCAGATTATTACCCTCAAGTAAATATAATGTTTCAGACAAAAAACAAAGGTCGAGACTGGTAAAATTACCAAAGCAGGATGTCCTATTAGACTGTTCAAAACAGCTGATTTACCTGCACCCTAAAAATACCCAACAATTAGAATATAGTACATTCATAGCAGCATATATGCCACCAGAAAAATTGGTAGAAATTGTAATGATATGTGGACAACAAAAGTTATAAAGAAAATAAGCATTCATTTTGAAATTGTCAAAACTAAATATCAAGGGATGATCAGAGTAGTTAAACAGAGATTAAAGTTCAAATACTGGATTCAGACGGAAGAAGTATGATTACAGATGCAGGAAGTGATAAACTTCTCTCTGATGTTTAACCAATTCAAGCAATCCAAGTATGATAATAAAATCCCACTACTACTACAATATTCAATTACAGTCTACATGCTCACCTGCTCCCAAGGCTTATACACCGACCTAAAACTAACCATGCACAGTACATGAAGAGAAAATATAAAAATATGCTTAAATAACTATGTATAGAAAAATTGCACTACGAACTAACATAAGAACACATGACAACAGTAAATTACTAATACAAACACTAAAATCACCTTCTCCTCAGCATCATGCCCCTTAATATATATTACTTGTTACTGTTGGATGTTATCACCGAAATTTCTAGTTCATGGGAAATCTTGATATTTGTTATCACCTTTAAAAAACAGTTTAATAAATAGAAAGTATTGTTCCAAATCCCCGATGACTGATTTGAGCAGCAGCAGGTTCAGAATGCTGAGCAAAAACATGAAAATAACAGTTTATACGTGTCATGAGTAACCTTCTGAGCACATCCGTGATTCTCTATGATAGTTATGTCACCGCACAGGCGTGAGTAACTTTTTAGGGACATCCTTGATTCTCTATAATAGTTAGGTCACCAACTGAACGTGATGACTCTGGCCAGAGGGAGCAAATAATAAAACGAGTTATAGCACTAAATGTTTGCATTATTTTAATCATTTCTATACACAAGGAGTTAAAAGCCCACTTCTACTAACTAGATATTTCAGCAAAAATGTTTAAGATAATGTAGAAATTAAAATCATTAATGAATATGTCGTTGTATTAAAGATTATGCGTACCCAGTAATTCCTTCAGTTTCTTCTTTCGGTAATTAACCCCTTCATCTTATTAACTAATAAATTCTAATATATAGTAGATATTTTCATTAATTTAATTCTTCCGTAACACAACTTAAGGTGCCAACAGTGTTATACTAAATTTGGATATGACGAGCATGTTCTCATGCACCCTAACATTTTAGGTGTTCAAATATTTTTCAAGGTAATGAAAATTAAAGAAGTCTTCTTAATTTAGCCAAGGAAAAGAGTCATTACCCATTCAACTGCTAAAATATATAAAAGAATAAACCACCAGATCTTTGTTCAGTCAGTAATACATTATCAAAACATGGTATGATAATAGCTGATTTACTATGCCTACAGCACTTATTCACACTACAATGCCTAGTAATCTGTCCCAACTCGTCACCAAATATTATCAATACTCCAAACTAACTAACTAGGCTATAGCCACAAATTAACAATCCACTAGCAATAAGAACATCTATCTACAGCGAACTGCACCTAATACTAAGCTTGAATACATACACCAAAATGCACCTAATACTAACTTACCGAGATGCACCTAATACAAAGACGCTCAAATACACTGAAAAGCAGCTCACGCTATGTTCGAATAACCGAGATGCACCTCAAACGAAGCTCCAATAAAACGAAATGCACCTAAAACCAAGCTCAAATACACAGAAATGCACTTAATAGTAATCTCAAATACACTGAAATGCACCAAAAACTACTCTCGAAGACACCGAAATGCACCACAAACTACTCTCAACGACACCGAAATGCACCTAATACTGATCTAGTATACACTGAAATGCACCAAAAACTACTCTCAAATACACTGGAATGCACCTAAAAATAAGCTCAAATACACCTAAATGCACCTTATACTCACAGACGGAAATTCCCCTAACCCTTAGCTTGAACAGGCCGAAATGCACCCAAAAATAAGCTCAAATAGACAGAAATGCACCTCAAAGTATATTCGAATACACTGAAAATCATCGAAAACTATGCTTACACCGAAAATCATCTAAAACTATGTTCGAATGAACAGAAAAGCACCTAAAACAAAGCTCCATTAAATTAAAATAAACTAAGCTCGTATACACCCGAAAAGCACCTCAAACAAAGCTCAAATAATCTAAAATGAACCTAAAACTAAGATCGAATCCACCAAAATGCACCTAATTCCAAAACAGAAAACACCGAAATGCTCCTAATTTAAAATACTGAATTCACTAAAATGTACCTAATACTAATCTCGAAAACACCAAAATGCACTTAATACTAAGCTCGTGAAAATGCACCTAATACTAAGCTCGATCACAAGGCGATTCAGCACCTAAAACTAAACTCAAAAACAACACAATGCACCTCAAAGTAAAAACCTCAAAATCAACAAAACACAACCGTAAACACACCTAATCGAAAGATCCACATAACAAAATCAACACACAAACCAATCAATCAACAAAACTCACCGTATTGCCGAGCGCAACCGCATTGAGAAACGTGGATTGCCGCCGCGAGTTTTCATCAACGTCTTCATCGGCGAGCACCGCAGAAGCTTGGCGCATTGAATCGGATAATTGCTCCAATTCCTCAATCGCCTCCATTGATCACCGATCAAATTTAAAAAAAAAAAAAAAACAAATCAATGTGTGTAAATGTGTGTGTGTGTGAGAGAGAGAGAGAGAGAGAGAGATTGAAAGATGGAGATTGTTGTACGGAGAGAGAAAAGCCCTAGGGTGTGTTTGTGATTGAGAGGAGAGATGTAGTGGAAATGTAGGTATGTATAATAGTTTTGAAATTATAAATGTTAAGAGGAAGATATAAAGCTCTATGTTACTTGCATATGTGAGTGTTAATTAATTAACGTATGTGTGACTTGCATTTATTAATTGAGAGGTTGGACTCAGGAGTCTCTGACGTGTTTATTTATGAATATTTTTTTTATAATATCTGTGTTATATTTTTACATTTGTTATGAATATATTATAACTAGTAATATATATTAGATATTTAGAGAAAGATCAAGAAGAGAATTTCTATTACTTCAAGTATATTCACAAGTGAAGCCTATTTCTTATAAGTTGTAGGTTATAAGAAATCAAGAGGCTAAGAGTCTACAAAAATGAAAAGCCAAAGGTCTTAATAATTGAAAGGTCAAATGAACTTTCTAGGACATTCATGTACAAGAACATTTGGGACATTCATTTTATAATACTCCCCCTTGAATGTCCTATTTCCAATAATTGTGTATCGTTAAAACCTTTCTAGGAAAAAACCCTTTGGGAAAAAATCCTAGTAAAGGAAAAAGAGTACATCAATTATTGAAAATTTATTTGAGATCTTTAAGCCGACGCATCCCAATCTTGTGTACTAATTTTTCATAAATTGTTGGTGATAATGACTTGGTAAATAGATCTGCAAGATTTTCACTTGAACGAATCTGTTGAACTTCAATCTCTCCAATTTCTTGTAGGTCGTGTGTGAAGAAAAACTTTGGTAATATGTGTTTAGTTTTGTCACCTTTGATATAACCTTCCTTCAATTGTTGGATGCATGCCGTGTTGTCTTCAAACATCACTGTGGAGATTGTTCTATCATGATACATGCCACATGACTCCCGAATATGCTGAACTATTGACCTCAACCAGACACATTCTCGACTAGCTTCATGAATTGAAAGAATTTCTGCGTGATTAGAAGAAGTAGCGGCCAAAGACTGTTTTACAGAACGCCATGAGATGGCTCTATCGCCATAAGTAAACAAATAACCTGTTTGTGATCGAGCTTTATCTGGATCAGATAAATATCCTGCATCTGCATAACCCGTTAGTACTGCTTTGGATTTATTAGAATAAAATAATCCCATATCAGTTGTGCCCTGGAGATATCGAAAAATATGTTTAACTCCATACCAATGTCTCCGTGTTGGAGCACAACTATGCCTTGCTAACAAATTCACAGAAAATGCTATGTCGGGCCGTATGTTATTAGCCAGATACATCAATGCACCAATAGCACTAAGATATGGCACTTCAGGACCAAGTACTTCTTCATTTTCCTCTCTTGGCCGAAACACATCTTTTTTCTTATCAAGTGATCGCACGACCATTGGAGAGCTAAATGGATGTGATTTGTCCATGTAAAAACGTTTTAAGATTTTTTCTGTATATGCTGACTGGTGCACAAATATTCCACCAAATAGATGCTCAATCTGCAATCCAAGGCAGAGTTTTGTTTTTCCAAGGTCTTTCATTTCAAATTCTGCCTTTAAATAATCGACTGTCTTTTTGAGCTCTTCAGGAGTTCCGATAATATTTATATCATCAACATATACAGCAACTATAGCAAATGAAGATTTTGTCTTCTTTATAAAAACACATGGACAAATAGGATCATTCTTGTACTGTTCCCTTAATAAATAATCACTTAATCTTTTATACCACATTCGACCAGACTATTTCAATCCGTATATGGATCTTTGTAACTTAATCGAATAAAGGTCACGTGAATGCGATATAGATACTTCAGGCATTCGAAATCCTTCAGGGATCCTCATATAAATATCTTTTTCGAGGGAACCATACAAGTATGCTGTCACAACATCCATTAAACGCATATCTAATTTTTCAATAACGGCCAGGCTAATAAGGTAACGAAAAGTAGTAGCATCCATTACAGGGGAATATGTTTGCTCATAATCAATGTCTGGCCTTTGTGTAAATCCTTGAGCAACTAGACGTGCTTTGTATCTCACAATTTCATTTTTATCATTTCTCTTTCGTACAAATACCCATTTATATACCAACGGGTTTCATCCCTTCAGGGGTTCGGACTACAGGTCCAAAAACCTTATGTTTATTAAGTGAGCTCAATTCTTTTTCAATTGCTTCTTTCCATTTTGGCCAATCATCTCTACGTCGACATTCATCGACGGATTTTGGTTCAAGATCCTCATTTTCAATCATTATATCAAGCGCTACATTATATGCAAAATTTTCGTCGACGATGATATCATTTTGGTTCCATCTTTTTCCCGTGACAACATAATTGATTGAGATCTCTTCATTTTCCTTTTCAGGTACCTGATCCTCTTCTGGGGTTTCATCTTTCATGTCACAGGACTCTTCTAGAGTCTCTTCTGGAGATTTTATTTCCTCTATTTGGGCATCCTCACTCTTTGCTCCTTTTCTTTTTCGAGGATTTTTATCTTTGGAACCGATCGGTCTACCACGCTTCATGCGAGGTTTTGATTCACTTGCTCTAATTAATTGTCCTTCAGGGACTTCTATTTTTGCAGGAGCATTTTCAGCTGGAATGTGTGACTTTGTTACTCTATTTAAATTAGTGAATGCATCAGGTAATTGATTTACAATGCCTTGTAAATGAATAATTTTCTGAACTTCCAGTTCACATTGATTTGTTCGAGGATCATAAGTATTCAATGTTGATGCATTCCATGTAATTTCTTTTTCTAACTGTTTATTTTCTCCCCCTGATTTAAGGATAATCTTGTTCTCTCCCCCTAATCTTGGAAAAATAGTTTCATCAAAATGACAGTCTGCAAATCTTGCAGTAAACATATCCCCTGTCAATGGTTCAAGATATTTTATTATAGAGGGAGATTCATAACCGATATATATTCCCAATCTTCTTTGGGGACCCATCTTTGTTCGTTGCGGCGGAGCAATTGGGACATATACCGCACATCCAAAAGTTCTCAGATGGGAAATATTAGGCTCTCTTCCGGAAGCCAATTGTAGGGGAGAAAATTTATGATAACTTGTAGGTCTAATGCATACAAGTGTTGCTGCATGCAAAATAGCATGTCCCCAAACTGAAGTGGGGAGATCTGTTCTCATAATCAATGGTCTGGCAATCAATTGGAGTCGTTTGATGAATGATTTTGCGAGACCATTCTGTGTATGAACATGAGCAACAGGATGTACAATATTGATTCCAATTGACACACAGTACTCATTGAAGGCTCTAGATGTGAATTCTCCAGCATTGTCTAAACGGATTGTACTGATATTATAATCAGGAAATTGTGCTCTTAATCGAATTATTTGCGCAAGTAGTCTCGCAAACGCCAGGTTACGAGACGATAATAAGCACACATGTGACCATCGAGTTGATGCATCAATTAATACCATAAAGTATTGAAATGGTCCACATGATGGGTGAATGGGCCCACATATATCACCCTGTATCCGTTCTAAAAATCTAGGAGATTATGTTCCAACTTTTGCCAAAGAAGGCCTGATTATTAATTTTCCTTGAGAACAAGCAGCACAGAAGAATTCATTCAATTGAAAAATCTTCTGGTTTTTCAATGGATGCCCATGTGAGTTTTCAATAATTCTCCGTATCATAGTTGATCCCGGATGTCCCAACCGGTCATGCCAAACAATAAAATTGCTTGTATCAGTAAACTTCTGGTTTGCGATTGCATTTGCCTCAATTTCACGTATATTTGTATAATATAATCCGGAAGAAAAAACGGGTAGTTGTTCCTTCATATATTTCTTACCCGAAGTGATGCATGTTATACAAAGGAATTCTTTATTTTCTTTACTGATTGTTTCAATATGATATCCATTTCTGCGAATATCTTTGAAACACAACAAGTTTCTTTGTGATTTTGGAGAGAACAATGCATCAGTTATAACAAATTTTGTTCCTCCAGGTAATAACAGGTTAGCTCTTCCAGAGCCTTCAATCAAATTAATACTTCCGGATATAGTGTTAACATTGCCTTCGTACTTGTGTAAAGAAGTAAAATATTTTTCATTTCTAAGGATAGTGTGCGTAGTTGCGCTATCAACGAGACAAATATCTTCATCTATTTTATGAGCAGTGCGAGAATGTGAGATATCCATATCACTTCAAATAAAAGCACACATAATTAGAAATTTAATAATAATTAAGCGCATAAAGTCTTACACATAATAATTAAATTAAGATAAACAGTCTTTCAACCAACTAAGTATAATAATATATGTATCATTCATTGCCGCTTCCTTTAGGGATTTCATAAAAATCAGACACTTCCAAATGTGTAATATCAGAGGGGTTGTACTCGGGTCCATCACCTTGAAAAGCAAAATTTGCTTCAATAGATTTTTCTTTCTCCTTCTGGGATGCTTGGTATAGGTCAACCAAGTGTTTGGGCGCACGATAGGTACGCGACCAATGACCCTTCATTCCACATCGAAAACAAACATTCTCAACATTCTTTTGTACTCTTTTATCTTTCTCCACTATCTCCAACTTCGGGTTGGAATTTGGTTTTCTATGTTTGAGAAAACGGTTGTTTCTCACAAAATTTCCTCGACCGCGTCAACCACCGCGTCCATGCCCAAAATTATAAGATGCCACATTCACTTCAGGGAAAGGGCTAGATCCAGTAGGGCGAGACTCGTGATTCTTCATCAAAAGCTTATTATTTTGCTCAGCAACAAGAAGACATGATATTAAATCTGAATATTTGGTAAAACCTTTTTCACGATATTGTTGCTGGAGGAGTATATTTGAGGCATGAAAAGTTGAATAAGTGTTTTCTAACATGTCCGCGTCAGTAATATTTTCTCCACATAATTTTAGTTGAGAAGTTATTTTGAAAAGTGCGGAGTTATATTCACTGACGGTTTTAAAATCTTGAAGCCTCAAATGCATTCAATCATAACGAGATTTTGGAAGAATCACAGTCATTTGATGATCATATCTATCTTTCAAATTTTTCCAAAGTTCAAGTGGATCTTTCACCGTAAGATATTCGGTTTTTAGTCCTTCGTGGAGGTTGCGGCGAAGAAAAATCATTGTCTTTGCGCGGTTTGATTCAGATTCTTTATTTCCCTCTTTGATTGTGTCTCCAAGACCTTGTGCGGCTAAATGAATTTCGATATCCAATATCCATGACAAATAGTTCTTTCCGGTAATATCAAGAGCCTCAAATTTAAGTTTGGTAAAGTTTGACATTCTTAAGAAAAGATAATCACAAAGTTAAAAGAATAAATCATAACAATAATAAATTCCAAACATGGATATAATGCGAAAATATGTAGATAGACAAATAGATAAACAAACAAGAAACTCATTGTTTCCTATATTCTAAAGAAAGCTTAAAGGATGTCTCGGTCTATATGTATGAAAACAAATTATTAAGAATTGCATATATACTGATTATTATATACATTAACGTGATGGTACATGGTGTCATGTAGATCTTTAATATTATGCAACCAATATCTCATAAACCACTTCATTCATAAGACTCCAATATTTTATATCGGAGCTTAACATACATGTTTAAAATTTTATACATTTAGTGCACAAAACATATGTAAAAGGCAAAAACAAATCCATTAATAAAGACGCGTACCTTAGAGTTGGATTTGGAAGATAAGAAAACTAGTGACCTTTTTGTGCGAACCTTCAAACCTCCCAGCAAACTAACTTCAAAAATCTTTTTAAGCAAATCGTGCTGATAACTTGTTATGAATATATTATAACAAGTAATATATATTAGATATTTAGAGAGAGATCAAGAAGAGAATTTCTATTACTTCAAGTATATTCACAAGTTTACATATGGAGCCTATTTATAGCCTTATAAGTTGTAGGTTACAAGGAATCAAAAGGCCAAGAGTCTACAAAATGAAAAGCCAAAGGTCTTAAGAATTGAAAGGCCAAATGAACTTTCGAGGACATTCATGTACAAGAACATTCTAGGACATTCATTTTATAATAACATTTTTATTTTTATTGTTTTCATAATTATAAAGTATCAGGGGAATTGTATGTTGGTATAATAACTTTTATATTTTTATAATTCTTAATATTTATCCCATGATTTTTTCTCTCCATAGTTGTTGTAGAGAAATATGGTAGTAACTTGGATTTTTCTGAAGTCGTGTGAACACTTTCAGATTGAAGTTATTTATGGTTCACCCAAATAAATCAATCGGATAAAGTCATAAATTATGCAAGAAGAGAGAATGTGTTTTTGTTGTGAATTTCAAAATGAACCAATGTATGAAAATGATCAATGCAACACTTATATATAGATGTCAACAGATGTGCCTTTTGCCAATAGACACATCTCAAGATGTGTCTTTTGCCAACAAACACATCTCATTCTAACAATCATGTCTAATGCTAACAAACACATCTTATCCCAACAGGTGTGTTTGATGCCAATGAACATGCCTCATAAGCAATAATACCGAAATCATAATAAATTCGAACAAAGCGTGCACTCCGCACTCTCCCGACTTGTTCGATGTAATATTACGATTACTTGATCAACTAGTCAATCCAATTACACTAAAATATCCAACAATCCTCCCCCATTTTGGCGTAATCCATGATTAACTAAACAAAATCACAACAAACAATAAACTTATGCATAAATGAAATATCGTGACGATTGAATTTCACATTAGTATATTACACATTCCAAATATTCGAATACCAAGGTGTCACGATGGATTGAACCTTCATTATTCATAGTCAATACATGAAGATAATATACACATAAATTTACATTCTCAAATGTTTTTACTCAACACTATATTTTACTAGCCTAGTGTCCTAATCCTTCTTAAGCATATCAAAGCCAAGTCCAAGCTTCTTGAAGCGGCTAAACTTCATGCTCAAATATGTAGTTCTTTTACTCTCGCACCTGCATATGCAATTTTTCAAAAGAACTATTAAGAAGATAAACTTCAACCTCCTCAACTTGCAAGTCTGAACACATACCTTGGGATGACAATACTAATGTGTTCCAATCTCTATATGTTAAGCTTTTCACAATGAATTCAGCACCTAATGTCATATTAGGTGGGAATTGGGTATCTCAACATGAGAGACTTTTAGATGGGCTTTAATCCCATCCCCACAGCCGACTTGTGCACAAGATCTCTACTCAACCCTTTGGTTAGATGATCGGCTAAATTATGTTGAGTTCTTATAAACTCCACAGATATAACACCGTGCGTGATAAGCTCATGAATCATGCTGTGTCTAACACCTAAGTGTCTAGACTTGCCTTTGAACACTTGTCTATAAGCATTAGCCAAGGCAGACTCACTATCCCATCTGATAGATATGGGTGATATCGGTTTAGGCCACAATGGAAACTCATAAATCAGATATCTTAGCCATTCAGCTTCTTTACTTCTTTCCCAGCCGCTGATAATGCCACAAATTCAGATTTCATCGTTGAATCAGTAATGCAACTCTGTTTCTTTGATGCCCAAGAGATAGCACCTCCCCCAAGAAGGAATACTCATCCACTTGTGGAAGAATGATCTTCCTTATTGGGAATCCAACTTGCATATGAATGACCTTCAATAACCGAAGGAAATCCAGTATATGTCAAACCATAATCCATGGTTCCTTTCAAGTACTTGAACATTCAGTTTAAGGCTTGCCAATGATGTGAACTTGGTTTGCTAGTATACCTACTAAGCTTTCCAACAGCACAGGCAATATCTGGCCTAGTGCTTATCATAGCATACATAAGACTACCAACAGCCCTTGAGTATTCAAGTTGAAATAATGCAACAACTGTATTAGGTAGGAGTTTAATACTAGGATCAAGAGGAGTGCTAACAGGAGAACAATCCTTAAAGTTAAATCTTTTCAGAATCTTCTCAATATAATGAGATTGAGAAATTGAAATACCATTGTTCTCACGCTTGATCCTTATACCAAGAATCACCTTAGCCTCCCCCATGTCTTTCATATCAAAATTAGATGACAAGAACTTCTTGGTGTTATCCACTTGATTTTGGTCAGTACCAAAAATCAACATGTCATCCACATATAAACAAATTATAACTCCTTTACCAGAAGCATCAAATTTGCTATATACATACTTGTCTGCTTGGTTAAGAAAATAACCATTAGGAAAGACCACATTATCAAACTTATCATGCCAATCCTTCGGTGCTTGTTTTCGACCATAAATTGATTTCTTCAATTTAAATACCTTGTTCTCACAACCAGGCATAACAAACCCTTCGGGTTGTTTCATATAAATCTCTTCATCTAATTCACCATTCAAAAATGCAGTTTTCACATCCATTTGATGAATGACAAGGTTGTGTATAGCAGCAAGTGCTATTAACAACCTAATAGTGGAAGTCCTAGCAACAGGAGCATAAATATCAAAATAATCAATCCCTTCCTTTTGTCTAAAGCCTTGGATAATCAATCTGGCTTTAAACTTATCTATTGTACCGTCCACCTTCATTTTCCTTTTGAATATCCATTTGTTTCCCAATGCTTTACAGCCAGGGGCAGATCACTCAATTCCCATGTATTATTATTTATGATAGAATCCATTTCATCTTGGATAGCTTCTTTCCAGAATGCAACATCCCTTGATGTCATTGCTTCGACAAAAGTTTTTGGATCCTCCTCAATAATAAAACAATATTGGTATTGATATTCAATTTCATCTCTAGAACCTTAAACTAGATAAAGATGAAAATTATCTCCAAAAGACTTTGCTTTTCTAGCTCTAGTGCTTCTCCTTAGTTCAGACGGTCCATGAACATCTTCAGTAGAAACTGAGTTCCTACTAAAAGAATTCTGAAGCATGTTCCTTGGTCTAGGTATAGATGTAAATCTGTTTTCATCAAAGATAGCATCTCTTGACTCGATAATCGAGTTCACAGACACATAGTCATTAGATTCTAACACATAGAATCTATATGCGATGGAATGCTCAGCATAACCAACAAAGATACAATCTATACCTCGTTCACCCAAGTTTCTTCTTTTGGGTTCAGTGAGTCTTACAACTGCTCTACATCCCCAAACTCAAACTCGAGTAGGATAACAAGGAATTAACCATTTCTTTCAAAGTCCTATTCTTTCTTTCTGCCACACCATTTTGCTGAGGTGTATAAGGAGCCGTGGTTTGATGTATTATACCAGTAGATAGAAAGTATACCGTATCATAATACTCACCTCCTCTATCAATACGTAGATTTTTAATCATGGTACTCTGATGTAGCTCTACTTCTTCTTTATATAGTTTAAAGAAGTCAAGAGCTTCATCCTTTGCATGCAACAAATATACATAACAATATCTAGAAGCATCATCAATAAAAGTAACTATATAATTTTTATTTCCTAATGATGATGTAGAATGAAAATCACATAAGTCACTATGTATGAGTTCTAATACATCAGACACCCTATTAGCATCTTTAAAGGGCATTCTAGTTATCTTTGTTAACATGCATGTTTTACATTTTTCATTGTTTAAATCAATAGTAGGTATGAGACTCATTTTAGACATATCCTTTATTCTTTTATAATGTACATGTCATAGTCTAGCATGCCATAATTCTTGTTTATTCAAATTATTGCTAGTACTAGTAGAATCCATGCAAGTAGATTCATCATTAAATGGAGTATTACATTCAACATAAACATACCATTACATAAATAGCCAAAGCCAACAAAAGTGCCATGTTTTGAAAAGATATACATGTCACTTTCATAAACTTGTTTATATCCACAATTATTTAATAAAACACCAGACAAGAGATTCTTTTGAATCCCAGGAACATACAACACATTATTTAATAATACACATTTTCCAGAAGTAAAAACTAGCTTGACATTTCCTAGTCATTTGATCGGTTCAGTTGCAACATTTCCCATCTTTAAGATAGATCCATCGTCGATTGGTTGAAAGTCTATGAACCAACGAAGATCCTTACATACATGACTCGTTGCTCCTGAATCAATCCACCAAGCAACATTATCATCCTGCACATAAAATGCCTCAGATATTAGTGATACATAATTCTGACCAGAATTACAACTTTGTATTAAAATCTGACCTTGTTGCTTTTCTGGATCCTTGGATCCACTTGGACCAGCATTTTGCTTTTCCTGCTTGGCTTTACCAACCCGACAATCCTTTTTGAAATGTCCAGGTTTGCCACACTTTCAACATGCCATCTTAGGCTTTTTGGTGGAAGAGTTGTTGTTTCCTTTAAACTTCCGTTTATCACCCTCGCCATTCTTAGAATTCTTAGAAGATCCACCATCTTCAACCATATTCACAGAAGAGTTACCGACTTGGTTCTTGCCCTTAGGATTATTCTCAATTTCTTGAGTCCTCAAAGCCTCTTCAATTCTGAAGTGACTTCCAAGTTCAACCAACGTCGTCTCATCTTTATTATGTTTCAAGGTGTGTTTAAAATCCTTCCATGATGGTGGTAGTTTGTCTATAACACCATAAACAGAGATAGATTCATCCATCTTCAGATTGTGTTGAACAAACTGTCCCAGAATCCTTAACAATTCATTTTTTATTCCATTACCGATCTAGAATTGACCATTTTATAGTTCATAAAATTACTGACCAGAAACTTCTTAATAGAAGCATCTTCTGCCATGTACTTCGATTCAAGAGAATCCCACAATTCTTTTGCTGACTCAACATTTTGGTATACATCGAAAAGGGAATCAGACATACCGTTTAAGATGTGACCGCGGCAGATGTAGTCATCATTTTCCCATTTGCAGCGCTTCCTTATCTTTTCAACAGTTTCATTCTCGATCACTTCAGGCATGGGGGTACTCAGAACATACACAACCTTCAGCGTGATCAACAGAAAATGCATCTTCTTCTGCCATTTTCTAAAATCCTGACCCTCAAACTTGTCTAGTTTTGCAAACTTGCTTGTCATATCTTTTGCAGATTCTCCGTTTGTCATCTTCAGAAACAAAGTAACTTCAATCTTTGTAAGGGAAATATAGTAGTAACTTGGATTTTTCTGAAGTCGTGTGAACAATTTCAGATTGAAGTTATTTGTGGTTCACCCAAATAAATCAATCGGATAAAGTCAGAAATTCTGCAAGAAGAGAGAATGTGTTTTTGTTGTGAATTTCAAAATGAACCAATGTATGAAAATGATCAATGCAACACCTATATATAGATGTCAACAGATGTGCCTTTTGCCAACAGACACATCTCAAGATGTGTCTTTTGCCAACAGACACATCTCATTCTAACAATCATGTCTAATGCTAACAGACACATCTTATTCCAATAGGTGTGTCTGATGCCAATGGACATGCCTTATAAGCAATATTACCGAAATCATAATAAACTCGAACAAAGCGTGCACTCCGTACTCTCCCGACTTGTTCGATGTAATATTACGATTACATTGATCAACTATTCAATCCAATTACATCCAGATGGCAGATTTGGACATTGATGATGAGGAAAATGAAGCTTTTGTGTTTGAGAAAGGCGGTGAAGAAGAATCGAACAGATATGAACTCTGTTTGATGGGGCGGTTTCTCATACTCTTCTATGGGGATTAATATAAAGGAGATTGAATCAGGTGTATTTTTATTCCAATTTTACCATAGGGAGGATGTTAAGTGGGTTGTAAAAGGTGGACCATGGTCATTTGATAATTAATGCCATGCTTATTATTAAGGAGATGCCAGCAGGAGAAGAACCTTTGAAAGTCCCACTGTGGAATCTCAATTTTTGGATTCAGATATATGATTTACCCACATGATTCATTACGGAGGCTGTTGGAAGACAATTGGGGAATTTCTTTGGGCAGTTTTTGGAGTATGATCAAAAGAATAACACAAGCATTTTGGAGAGAGTATATGAGGTTAAGGATAAGTTTGGATGTTCGTAAACCATTGAAACGTAAGAAGAAAATTACAAGGAGGAATGGAATGGAGTTTATGGTAACTTGTAAGTATGAAAGACTGGGCGACTTATGCTTCTCTTGTGGTCTGCTGTCACACATAGAGCAATTTTGCAGAAAGTCATTGGATAGGAGGGGGATGAAATTTCAAAAGAATGGGGGAACTCGCTAAGGGCGCCACCGCGCAGGACGGCCAGATAGTCGAGAACAAGTGGCTTAGGGAAAAGGGGGATGTGGATTAGGAGGAAAGGATTGGCAAAGAAAATAGTATCCCGAGATCTGGGCGTGAGTACGAAAATTACGGGGGGAAAGAGATATGTTTGAGGAGTGAAAATAGGCAATCAAATATCTCAAATAGTGGAAAATCGTTTAATTCGAATTTTGGCGCTCAAGCAAGTAATTCTGTGGGCCCGAAATATATGTTGAATAATGTTATTGGGCCAGAAGAAGAGGAACTTATTGGGCTTAATGTGGAGGAAAGAAAAAGAAGAAGGGGTGGACCGGAGACTTATGAAACCATGGATACTGAAGGCAGGTTACAGGTAGTGGTGAGTGATAAACAGAATAACATTATCATGGGAGCTTCTCTTTCTGGAATAGATTGTGTAGCACCCTCGACTTCTGATTCGGCTCAGCTTGCTAGGCAAGCAAGCCGGCTACAATGAATTTCCTAAGCTGGAACTGTCGAGGGTTGGGGAACCCTCATACAGTTCGAATTTTGGGGGACTTAGTAAGGTCTCGTAAACCCGATTTGTTGTTCCTTTTGGAAACTTTGGTGACTGATGATGTTATACAAAGGTTGTGTTCTAAGTTCAAGTTTGCATACTCTTTTTCAGTGGATAGAATAAGGCAGGGTGGTGTCCATCTTGTGGAAGAAAAGTGTTCCTGTTAAAGTGGTTGATTCGCCTAGCAATCACATAGATGTGCATATTTTGAGAGGTAATGTTCCGTGGTAGAGATTGACATGTTACTATGGTTTTCCTGAAATATTGAGGATGAGAGATGCTTGGGACTTTATTAGACTGTTAGCATCGAATTCTAACCTCCCATAGTGTGTCATGGGTGATTTCAATGATATGTTGTTTGCTGCGGACAAGAAATGGAAGCATTTGCACCCTCACTATCTCTTAAATGGGTTTAAGCAGGTAGTGGAAGACAGTAGATTACTAGAAGTGGAGCTCACAGGAGGTAATTTCACTTGGGAAGAGAGCAAGGGGAGGAGCGAGTGGGTTCTGGATCGTACTTTTGCAACTGAGGAGTGGTGGCAACTGTTTCCCTTATGTAAACTCACTCATTTTCATACTTCTTGTTCAGATCATGATCCTATAAATCTAGAGCTTTTGAGTACTTCTCATTCGAAGAAACATTACAGATTTAAATTTGTTTAAAGATCCAGGTTTTCATGAGGAAATTGTGGAATATTGGAAAAATTTATCTCCAGTTCATTTCTTGCCCAAATTAATTGTTGTTTCGTCTGATATGGCAAAGTGGGGGCGTAATTTTTTCCATAAGTTTAAAGATAAAATTGATAGACAAAAACAGGAGGTGGAAAAGTTTATGGAGTGTACTGATGGTGCTAATGTGAGTAGGTATTTTGTGGAAAGAGATAGACTGAATGAGCTTCTACTATAAGAGGAAATTTATTGGAAACAGAGGGCAAAAGTGTTTTGGCTTGCAGAAGGTGACTCAAACTTGAAGTATTTCCATGCTAGAGCAACATCTCGTAAAAAATCAAATTATTTTACTCAGTTGAAGAATGAAGATGGTGATATGGTTAGTGATCAATCTGAGATGTGCCAGGTGGTGAGAAATTACTTTAACAAAGTCTTTAGCAGTCCTAATCAAGTGAACATTCGGGAGAATAACATGAAGGAAAATTTGATTTCGAGTAGCCAGAATGAAATGCTGGTAGCTGACTTTACATTTGAAGAATTTATTGAGGCTGTTAAGCAAATGAACCCGGACAAAGCTTCTGGTCTGAATGGTTTGAATCCTACTTTTTTCCAGAATTTCTGGCAGATATTGGGACATGAGGTGTCCATTTGCTGCAAGGGTTGGTTGGTTGATAATGCTTTCCCAGCGGATCTAATTGATACCAACGTCGTTTTAATCCCCAAAAAAGAGAATGCAGAGGATATGAAAGATTTAATGCCTATTGCTCTTTGCAACGTGCTTTATAAGATCATGGTTAAAGTCTTAGAAAACAAGTTGAAATGTATTCTTCCAGAAATTATCTCTGAAAATCAGTCTGCATTTGTGCCTGGGAGGAACATTACTGATAATGTGTTAGTAGCGTTCGAGGTTCTACATCATATGAAGGGCAAAAAGCGGGGGAATGAGGGAGAAGTTGCCTTAAAGCTTGATGTTTTGAAGGCGTATGACAGAGTTAATTGGGTGTATTTGAAGAATCGTATGAAGAACATGGGCTTTTCTGAGCAATGGATCAGGTGGATTATGCTCTGTGTCACTACAGCCTTATTCGGTTTGTTTTAATGATGCTCCGGTGGGGCCTATAATACCTAAGCGTGGACTCAGACAAGATGATCCTTTGTCAACTTATCTGTTTTTATTTTGTGTAGAAGGTTTGTCAAAGGCCATTTCTGACTCTGCAAATGGAGGTAAAATCTTAGGGTGTTGTGTCAGCCCGACTGCTCCAGCTATTACTCATTTATTATTTGCTGATGACAGCTTCATGTTTTTTAGAACGAACACAGGAGAAACGAATGAGGTCCAATCAATCGTACAGGAGTACGAACTCTTATCTGGGCAGTGTGTAAACTTCCAGAAGTCAGGCATATACTTTAGTACTAACGTGGATGTGGGAACTCAACAAAGTATCAAAGACCTACTGGGAGTGTATATTGATGTGGGGCAAGGGAATTATCTAGGTTTGCCATCGTTGATAGGTAGACCGATGAAGGCAGTGTTCAATTTTTTGAAGGAGAGATTGTGGAAACGTATTCAAAGCTGGGGTACGAAACTTTTATCTCGGGTTGGGAAGGCTATTTTGTTGAAGAATGTGGCTCAAGCGATTCCGTCTTATTGTATGTCTTGCTTCCTAATTCTGAAATCTCTATACAAGGAGATAGAAAGAGTTATGAATGGATTTTGGTGGAGCTCTAGTGGAAACACGAAGAAAGGCGTGAAATGGTTAGCCCGAGAGAACATGAGTATGCACAAAGCTAAAGGGGGATTGGGGTTTCGTGATTTTCATGGTTTTAATCTAGCTCTGCTTAACAAGCATTGCTGGAATTTTATTAATAATCCGAGTTCACTAGTGGCTAGAGTGTATAAAGCTCGTTATTTCCCTAACTGTGACTTTTTAAAGGAAGTTCGAGGAGGTGGTTGTAGCTATCTTTGGTCTGGAATTTTGCAAGCTAACGAGGTGTTCAAAAATGGGTACAGGTGGGTAGTAGGTGATGGTGTAGATATAGATATTTTTAATGATGCCTGGCTAAAGGCTAAAAACAACTTTAGAATTGAAGACACTTATACCAATAGGAATTGTACATTGATAGTAAGAGATCTGTTTGTCTCTGGTGAAAACAGATGGGATGTTCAATAGGTAAATGACTCGCTCTTGAGTTGTGATGCTAGTGTTGTACTAGCTATACCTATCCTAATTAATCAGTGCAAGGATCGAGTTACTTGGGTGTATGTTGTTAATGGAAAGTATAGTGTGAAAACCGGATATAGAGTCTGGTAGGATGATCATGGCACGAGTACGAGGACTGTTGAGTCAGAGGGGTGGAGTAAGTTATGGAAAGATGATGTTCCGAATAAGATTAAAGTGTTTTGTGGAGATTTTGCAGGAACAATATTCCAGTCAGAAATCTATTAAGAGGGAGAGGGGTGAAAATTTCTATAATTTGTCCTATGTGCAGTGACATTGAGCATATGTTTCACTTATTTTTTGATTGTCATTTCGCAGTTCAGTGTTGGAACTATATGGGGTTGCAGTTTAATTGGACGAATGAAGATTCAGCGTATGAATGGCTGCTTAATTTCTTAAGTTCTGCAAGATAGGAGGAGATAGTTCGAGTCGAAACGATCTTGTAGGATATATGGAGGGCTAAAAATCTGTTCGTTATGGGAAACTAAGGTTACTACTCCAGCCATTGCTATGGGGTGGGCTACCAATCAGGTGATAGAATGGAAATGTGCAAGATTGAAATACACAACGACGGGGAAATCTCAGAAGACTGGTGGAATAAAGGAAGTTTACAGATTGGTTGCTCCTCCTATTGGTGATTTAAAAGTGAATGTAGATGCCTCACTTCATACTGGAGAAGCATCTTTTGCAATTAGGATGATTATACGTGACCATTTGGGCTCCTTCATTCAAGCAAGAACTATCAGGAAAGGAAGGGATGTATCTGTCTTCGAAGCAGAAGCAAGAGGAGTTCTAGAGGCTCTACTATGGCTTCAAGAAATGAATGTGGGATAGACGAAGTTGGTGGTGGAATGTGATTCGCAGCTGACTGTCTCTGTTCTTCTATAAGACATCGAGTACAATTTAGAAGTAGGGAATGTGCTTAATGATTGCCGTGAAATCCTTCACACTATGCCAAATGTGGTAGTTAGTTTTATTAAAAGGCAGGCCAACTGGGTAGCTCACTTGTTATCTAGAGTACCCTGCATGGTGAATTGCTCTCAAGTTTTTGTGTCTCCTCCACCATCGGTGTTGGATACGATTATATGTGATTCTCGTATTTATTAATGAAAGTCTTCTTCTTAAAAAAAAAACTTTTATATTTTTTTAATTTTGTAAGCTCGAATAGTCCAATATGTTCGCGAAAGGAATATGTTAGAAATTTGTTACCAATTATATTAATGAATTTGTTTTCAAACTAAATTATATTGTGCTTAAATTCAACTCATTTAAATTAAATCCTAAAATCGTATTCATGTCTAATTTGTGTTCATGTGTGTAAGCATGTCAAGCTCATTTATAACCTTATTATTTTTCGAAAATTAGTTTAGTGAGATGTATTCGATTCAAATTTTTATTTTGATGCATTAATAATAATTTATGAATTTTATAAAATTGTTGTTGATTTTAATTCTATACCGATTTTGCAGAGTTGATATAAAATCATATATTAATGTAAAATTTGAGGAGAATGTATACAACTAAGATTTTGTAGCATTTTTTTGGATTTTAAAAATTCAAGTGTATTCATTAGAAAATCCATTAGAGTCCAGGTGTATTCAACAAAATATATGAATAATTCTTTAAAATTTGATAGTATTCGATTCATATTTTAAAAAGTATGGGGGTATTCAATTCGGATTTCAAATAATCTTTTAAAATCTAGGTATTCAATATCGATTATGAACAATCTATTAAAACCTAAAGGTATTAAAAAATTTATTGACTTTGAAGGCTTTTAAAAGTCCATGGATTTTGTTGAATTTCATAATATATTTTTCATTTTTGAAATCTGACCAAAATCCAAGAGATTTAGTGGATTTAAGTTTAATTCTATGTAGACTCTGCATCGACTTTACCAGACTCTGCGTGGACTCCACCAATTATACACTCAGACGTAGAATATTAAATCAGCGACAATCTACCAAAGTCCATGGATTATTGATAATCTCTTAAAATCTGGATTGAATACACCCCTAATAGATTTTGAAACATTGTTAAGGTATACATGTTTAGAGTTGATGATAATATAAACCTAAGGCATGAATTGTATCAAGAGAATAGAGCTGATTGTTAGATAAACAACTCAGGGAATTTACTGGAATGCATGTCATCTAAAGCTACATTCTATGATTGAAATCCTGCAAACAGTTAAGAAGCATTTTTACAACAAGCTACGAAATTCTTTAATCGAGTATCAATAATAAAATGGGAGGTTTGCTAAAGACAACTCATGCAAGTGGTTCGAGAAGTGTGGATTCGAGAAATCTAAAGCGTGATCCATCCGAGAAGTCAAGAATTCACCTATTCGAGAAGTCATTGAAATAACGTGTTCGAGAAGTCATTGAAATGATCCAATTCGAGAAGTCTACCAAAGTAGTCTGTTCGAGAAGTCATGGAAATGCCTATTCTAGAAATCTACAAAGGGGATCATTCGATAACTCCAGGAAATAACTCATTCGATAAGTCCTTATAACTAATTCATTCGAGAAGTCAAGAAATATCAGTTTGAGAACTCAGCCTTGGATTCTAGAAGTAATTCGAGAAGTACAGATAAACACTCATTCGAGATCTCTTGATTGCAGGAGTAGTGCTTGAGCTCTCTAAAAAGATATATCGAATGAAGGGCAGGCCCAGTGACTAATGAACAGTGATCAATGACACAAAGGATGTATAGAGTAGGGAGCTAAATTATAAATATTCGAAGGCTCAAACTCCTACAAATGAAATGTGAAATCAGTCACGTATTACTCAGTCTCGAAGTTCAAAATAAGAGTTGAAGCAACCTAAAATAAGGATTACTCTTTAATTAACTAAGGATTCAAGGATAGCTCGATAAGTGCAATGGCTTATTGACTGGCAAAACATCTTTTAACTGAGGATTTAAGGATAGCTTGATAAGTGCAAGGACTTATTGACTGGAAAGATACTACCGTATCTTAACTGAAGTGACTTGTCAATACTAGTAATGAAGATTCAACAAAAAGTAACTTTGCATAAAGTATCACATGGACTTGGAAGTTAAGTCACTACACGAATTTAGTAACTTATGAAGAAAGCAACATGTATAGATTGAAAGCATGTTTGGAACTGTCCTAATCAAGAGGCGAAGACTTTCAAGACATATATGCATGTGCATGTGACTAGCAATACCAAAAATGTATCTTCCATTTTTATGTATTATGTTTGTCTTCATACAATATATAATATGTATGATTAACACTGTGAATAGATGAGAGATAGAGAAAACATAGAGCATTGCAACTTAGAATCGTTAGAATTTCTTACTCTTCAACAACATTGTAAACAACAGCTGTGAAACAATTCATAGAGTATTTCTTCGAAATATATATATATATCAGGTGAAACAGACAACTTCATTGAAATTTTAAAATATTGGTGTGTCTTTACATTTGCTTTTATCCACTTGTTATAATATCTCTGTTTTCAAATCAAAATTGTTAGCCTCTAATTTGAAAAGAAAGTAAAAGGGTCAAGATTGTATTGAACCCCCCTTTTACAATCTTAGTGTTATTGTTGGGATTCAACAATTGGTATCAGAACAAACTTCTACCATATAAAAAGTTTAAAGATCAAAAAACAATCTCAACCATGGGTAAGAAGGATGGTGGAGTGAAAATACTTATTCTTGATAAAGATAATTACTTTCACTGAAAGTAAAGATGCAATTTCCATTTTACCGATTAATCTGAAATCGATATCTCAATCAATTAATTCTGATTTCGATTTCTACATTCTTTCTTATTAGTATCTTGACCCATACTCAACATTGTTGTCTTAATTATTTTTGTGAAATTAATATGCCAAGTCCATTTTAATAGAAACAACTTAAAATATAAAAATAATAAGATATGTTATTTTCTAGAATAATAAAATTGTTCTAAATCTAAAATTCACTAAAACATGACTTTTCAACCTTTCTATCCCAATTCCCAGCACTAAATTTTACAACACAATATATCGAGTCATATCTTTTATTATAATACCTGAGTCTACCACATATCAGTTAACCAATCAGAAAACTATGAATTATTTTAGAACCAATCACAACGCATTCCTAAATTTTAGACCAATCGGGTTATATTAAGAGTTTTCCTTATTTACATTCTCACCCTACTTCATTAACTATGGTTAGTTAACACTTTTATAATTTAAATACAATAATGATTTGATTTAAAATATCCATAAATACATATTTTTAAATCAAAAATATTTACTAAAAAATCACAAATTTTAATTTGAAATCAATCACGATATACTTTTATATATTTTAAATTAAATTTCATAATTAATCATTCATTAATCAACCACTCTTCTAATATAAAATCAATCACAATCATATTATCGTACACTATAAATAGATTTTCATAATACATGTTGTACAATTAATTTTTTTTAAATAATTATAATCTAACTCAACTATAAATTTGAAAAATCGGATTTGAAATAACTTGGATAAAATTCATACCTTCAAAGACTATCATACACTATAAATAGATTTTCAAAATACATGTTGTACAATTAAAATTTTTTAAATAATTTTAATCTAACTTAACTAGAAATCTGAAAAATCGGATTTGAAATCAGATTTGAAATAACTTGGATAAAATCCATACCTTCAAAGACTCGATTGTTTTAAAATCTCAAAAATATATTTATTCAAAATTTATTAATAAAATTAATTATTTAATAAATATAAACTAACATTATAAAATCGGATTTGAATCATATTTTAAATAACTTTATAGCAATTAAAACTCGAAGTTCAACAATCCTAGCATTTATCACACACAAACCCTAGTTTTATTCCACAACATTATATTAAAAGTTTTCTTTATTTATCATTCTTATCTTATTATATTAACCATGATTAGTTAACAATTTTAATTTAAATATAGTAGTTACTTGATTTTACATATCCATATATTACATACTTTTTAATGTTAAAAAACAATTATAATAAATTAGTATAAAATTAAAGTCAATCAGGATTACAGCTAGATGTAATTAGCCAATCAGAAAATTTTGATTTGTTTTAGGATCAATCAGAGGTCATTCCAAATTTTAGACCAATCATATTATATTAAAAATTTTCCTTATTTATCATTCTTATCCTATTATATTAACCATATTTAGTTAACAATTCTAAATTAAATATAGTAGTTATTTGATTTAGCATAATCCATATATTATATATTTTTTAATATTAAAAATTAATTATAATAAATTAGTATATAATTAAAATCAACCAGGATTATACATAAATATAATATTAAGCGATTTTTACAATTTTATTTTCCACTATTTTGATTTACATTAATCATAATTACATTATTATACATTACAATTTAATTTTATAAATATATATAAGAGCCATTTAGAATTTACCACAGAAATTAAATTAATCATATCATTCTCATCCTAAATTACTTATCTTGGTTACTTAACAATTTTTTTGAAATACAAAATTTATTTTATTTAGTACATGCATAAATTAAATATTTTTAAAGTGATAAAATATTTACTAACTCATCAATCTTTTAATTTAAAGTCAATCAAATTTATACTATTATATATTACGAGCTAATTTTCATAAATATCAACTATAATCATACTACAATACAGTATATAGTTATATATTACAGAGTAATTTTCATAAATACTTAATAACTAATTAATCACAATTTTTGATTCAAATCAATTACAATTATATAATTATATACTTACACGTCTATTTTTTGCACATGTCTCTATGTATAGAGCCATTTTCCAAAATTGTGTATTTCTTAATTGATTTTAATATAAATATATTATTTTAATACATGAGCCTATTTTATCTATTTTATCTATATTATATAATATAATATTTTAATATCTCAAACTCTCGATCTACAATCATAAGTTGCAATCAAATTTGAATAAATCTACTATTATTGAATAAAAAAATTTTAAAAATTGAAAAATATTGACCACACTATTCTAAATACACGTTCAAAATTTAAATTAATCAATTATTAAAAAAACCTAACAACCAGTCAAAATATTAAAATGAATTTTAAACTAATTATCTTTAACATTTTACTTATCGATTTTTTTTACCTATGCAATAATTAATGGGACAAACAAATTGACCTGACAAGATATTTGAAATATTCAAAATACTAAATATACTCTCAAATAGTATTAGACATTATTTGATGTATAAATTATCACATTACAGAGTCAATGAAAATATTGTTATTGAATATTTTTATAGCAAATTCGTCAACTCAGCGCAACAATTTTTATAAATCACTATTTTTTATATATAATTAATTTGTCAATAAAAGGACATACTATATCTACAAAAATAATCAAAAATTTTAAATTTTCTTATAAATTGCTATAAGAACCAATATAACAAAATCCAAATCAATTCGAACATCCGACCATAGCTATGATTCTATATTATCCAAATCAATGAAACAATATAACAAAATCCTGTAGATATAAGATTTCGGATGTCAAAATAAAAGAACCTACCCTCACAAAAAGAAAGAAAAAAACCAAATATATGGGTAGACAAAAACCACTAACGGGGTACTAGACTCTTGATAAAGAGATATATTTATTGAAAAATAAAGTAAACTCAAGGAAAAAAACAGAAGTTATCATTCACAAGGACAAAATACAAAATCCAATATATCAGTTGATGACCTGCCAACGGGTTACTAGAATCTCAATAAAGAGAGATTTTTATTGGAAAAAACGAAGCAAAATCAAGGAAAACAATAAAAGGTGGGTTTATCATCAACCAAAATTGATGTCAACCCCTAAACTTTAGTTTAGTATTTTTTGGGAGAGGAGCAGTGAGAGGAACGGCTATAGCCATCGTTATAAAAATCACTATTATTGCTAACTAGATAAGTCAATACATAAAATTATATATTGTTCTAATAAAAGGTTCCCTTTTTGATTTTGTATTCTTGAATTAAATTAATAGTATCCAATTTCCACATCATAATCTAAGAACAGATATATCAAATTCGCTTGATTGGTTGATAATATTTATTTTTAATATCAACTGAACTTTAAATATAGGTAAAAAAAAACTTAACAACTTGGTAGATAGATTCTAAACAAAAAAAGATATTTATTAGTTTTGTTTTGTCTAAACAAAACAAATGTATCGGGTTTCGATATTGGATTGGATATCGGTTCGGTACAACTGAAATCCAAATCCAAATCGAAACTATTTCGGGTTTAAAATTTCATTCCAAACTTGAATCCGAAAATTCGGGTTCGGTATATCCAAAATTTCGGGTTTTGGATCGGGTACTATTAGATCGAATTAATTTGCCACCCCTATTTATGGGTAAGAGAAAACTAATATTATTATACCATGTACTAATAGAAACAAAATAAAAAAAACAACCTTCACACTCCCAAAGTGAGTATACACATTGTTAGGTCCAATCTGTTTGTAGAAGGGGGGGTTGAATACAAACAGTACTGTTTTATCGAAATTTGTCCGGATAATTTAATTTATATTTTGACAAATTTGAGCAGAATTAAATGAAACAAAATTCAAGTTGAATATAAAATTATATTAACTTGAGGGGTTTGTTACAAATACAGTACAGAATTTATATCTAGTTAATAAAAACAAATTAGAAAATTCAACATGAATTTTTCTAGATTTGTTAATAAAAATCAAGATATAGATTAGGAGTAAAAACTCGCTAATAGTACAAGAGTATCAATGAAATCAGTTCTATCGGATCAGATATTAAAAATAAGATGAACTTGATTTTCTAAATAATTTTCTGCTTCTTGTGCTGTGTTCTTGATGTGAGAGAAGAGAGAATTCAGTTCTTGAATGTAATACTTTCTGTGTTCTTTTTCTTACTGATTGCTTCTGTCGAGATGTCTTGATATATATAAATCTCTGCATCTTTATCTTCAATTATAACTATCAAGACAATCTTCAATACAATTTCTTCTTCCAAGACAACCAGTTTTGTACTGCCAAGACAATAGGCAATACAATCGTCAAGACAATCAGGTTCTTCCAAGACAATCGTCAAGACAATCAAATTCAGATATCTTTGTCTTGCTTTATCAAATTTATCATTCTGTCTGAAGCTTTTTCTTTTTGATCATTATCAAGACAATCAAATTGAACTGCCAAGACAATCGTCAAGACAATCAAATTAGATTTTTATTCTACTTTTCAAAAGCTATTCAGACATTATCATTATCAAGACAATCGGCAAGACAATCAGGAATTGTCTTGCTTTATTGATTTCTTCTCCAATACAATCGGCAAGACAATCTCCTATTGTCTTGCTGTTCTGAATTAAACCTTCAAGACAATCGGCAAGACAATCAGGGATTGTCTTGCTAGTTCATTTTTCAGAATTAAATTAAAATTGATTAATAAATAATCATTTTAATTTATTCTTACTTAAATAATTAATCTGATTTAATTAATCTAATAATTAATTTAATTAAAGAATTAATTCAAGATGAATTAATTAATTAATTAAATTAATTAAACAAGAATAATTATATATCCTTGGATTGTCTTAATTCTTTTCTGAATCACTGAAAGTAATAAAGGAATACCACTGAATATTTGTGGACTATTCCTTTGAGCAAACTCCAAAAGTCTTTCATGAAGTAAAATATTCAGTTCAGAAAACCTTTTTACCTTTGTAGACATAATCCACAGTTCCATCAAGCTTCTCTGTTGAAAGATTTGAAGTGACACATAGAGAGAACCCATTGTACGAGAGTCAATCTGAATTATCAGTTGATCTGCACATCTATCAAATCCAGCAACTATCCTTGAAATTTCCAGCATCAGTGCATCCATATATTGCAAGTAATCTGGATTGGTCTCTTGAAACTGTTGAAGTAGTTGGAGTAAACGTTCATCATCATTAGCAGTGTTCTGAATAGAATCAAAAATCTCTCTTGCTCTATCCCACTTTGGACCAATCTTCAACTGAATATCTCTTTTCCTTTCCTGTACACTGATTGCATGTAGCTTTTGTTTCTCTGCATCTTCAGCTTGCTTCAGCTTCAATCTTTCATTCACTACCTGTCTGGTCTTTTCAAGCTTAGCTTGTCTCATCAGACGATCAGCTTTCTCCTCTTGCAGTTCCTTCTCAAACACAGGATCATCTTGCCAGTTTGAAAGATCTTCTTCGATATCATTTAATTGATGTACTTCAAACTTACTATTCCTGAGATCAAAATCAAACTCAAATGCATCCTGATCATGAGCAGCTTGAGCAACTTTTTCTTTTCCCTTGGTAGACTTCTCCTTATGCCTCCCTTGTGACTTACTACCTCCTCCTGCTTCTCCAGACTTGCCTCCTCCATCTCCAGACTTCTCCCCCTTAGTTGAGGAATCCTCTACAGACTTCCGTTGACTGTCAAGCTCCCTATTTGCATCATTATCCCCCTCATTATCATCATCATAGTCTTCAAAGTATGCTCTTTGTTCTGGTGTGATATTATGAGTAGGTTTAACAATGTTGTATAGATGATCAAGGCCTTCAAACATGTAATCATACTTCTCTTCAAGATTTGCAAAGGTTGTAGCATATGATTGAGCAGATTCATGCATTTCCACTTGAAGTTCATCCACCCTATTAGAGAGTCTGTCAATAGCATTTAGAATGTCTGTTCTTTCTGTAGATGCTTGGGAGTTAGATTGTATCAATGTATTGATTGCTGGAGTGAGTGTAGTCTTTATATTGTGGACATCGTCACGAATGATCATGAGCTGATTGTTGACAGAGGTGGAAGAAGAAGACCGTTCATCCACTTGTGCTTTCAAAACTTGTTTTTCAGCCTCAGTTTCCATCAATTTCTTTTGTAGTTCTTTGATTTGAGCCATTAGAGACAAAGTGTTTGTGTCAGTGTGTGCGCTCACCTGATGTTCACTCAAGGATATGTCACTCTCCTTTCGTGCATGTGTTTCACTCATATTTAAGGTGGTCCTCACATCACTCAACACTAGCTCCTTTCCTTGAGCTGTACCTGCATAAGAAATCACCCTAGCCTCTTCTGGAGAGGTCAGTGGTGGTGCAATGGGAGTTCGCAATTCCCAATCCTCAGTCATCTCTATCAATTCATCTGGATTTGATAACTGAATTTCTTCAGTGATAGGATGACCAAGTTGCCTTTCACTTTCACCAGATAAATCTGCGAGTGAAGAATCCCTTGAGGGAGCCAGGAATGTTCCTCCTGGGAGGGGAGATGATGACTCTATTATACTTGGCAGAGAGTCAAGATTTCCCTCAGAAGCCTGTGAAGGCTCTTCTACCGTAACAATGGTAGGCACAGTAACAATCCTATCGTGCACTCCTTGCTCAGTGTCCTTAGCAACATCAGATTCTAAGTTAATGTTTTCCCCCATTGTGAGTAATAGAGGTGTGCTTGACTCTGTACAAGGTGCCACGGCCCTTTGGCGAATTTCAATAATTGCATCCTGTTGAGAGGATGAAATTAGTAACAGTTCATCGGCCATTTCAATGTCCAAGTCCTGTTGGGAGGAAATGGATGGGCTAACAGATGCCTCAAGTAATAGGTTTCTTCTCTTCTTTGGTGGAGGCAGAGCTGTGGGATCACTCACATTATCACTTCTTCTATCAGCTCTTTTTGTCATCAACTTGCTTCTGGCTTTAGGTTTAGAGATTTGATTAGACACAGTGTTTGGCTCTAAGACCTGGGATAGAGGCTGTGGTTCTACAACCTCTTGATCTGACCTATCAGCCACTTGGGCTCCAGAAACAGTTTGAGAAATTGTTGTGGAATAAAAACTAGTTTGCGATTTGTTATTAATGCTAGGGTGGTTGAGCTTCGAGCTTTAATGGCTGCTTCTGCGTTCGAGACTAAATGGTCCTCACAGAATGCCTACGTATCTCTGTATTAGAGAATCAAGCCAAGAAAACGTAGTTCTGAGATGAGGGGTCTGGCCCTTTATATAGGCTGAGAAGCCTTTAGAATTATGGTAGGAGTCAGAGACTTGTAGGAATCAGTTTCCATATTGAATTGGATGCCTTGGTGGATAAGTTTGGTGGAAATAATATCCTTATCCGACTCTTATTGCTGAGCTGTTTATTTCCCCCAATATTAATTACAAAATTAATATTATAATAGGGGTTTTGGGCCCATCTGGTGGGTCCCACGTTTGGACCATTCAGGGTCTAATTAATGCCACATTAAATGTGTCTTTAGGGCTTATTTTCAGCCCATATCATTTGCCCCCCAACTTCTAGGAAAACTGATCAGGTTTTCATTGAAGTTTTAACGGCCTTTTTCGAGACTCGGGTCAGGGTTTATCTTTGATATCGTTTTGACGTAAAGCGTGGAGCGACCGACGCGTTTACAACGACGTTAGATTGTGCCAGTAGCATTGAACGGTGCTAAACGGCACTAAACGACACTAAACGGTGCTAAAAGGCCTTAAACGACGTTTAAACGATATTAAACGACGCTAAACGGCGATAAACAGCGCTAAACGGCACTAAACGACACTAAACGGTGCTAAACGGCACTAAACGGTGCTAAACAGCCTTAAACGACGTTTAAACGATGTTAAACGATGCTAAACGGCGATAAACGGCATTAAACGGCACTAAACGACACTAAACGGTGCTAAACGGCACTAAACGGTGCTAAACAGCCTTAAACGACGTTTAAACGATGTTAAACGACGCTAAACGGCGCTAAACGGCACTAAACGACACTAAACGGTGCTGAACAGCCTTAAACGACGTTTAAACGATGTTAAACGTCGCTAAACGGCGATAAACGGCGCTAAACGGCACTAAACGACACTAAACGGTGCTAAATAGCCTTAAACGACGTTTAAACGATGTTAAACGACGCTAAACGGCGATAAACGGCGCTAAACGGCACTAAACGACACTAAACGGTGCTAAACAGCCTTAAACGACGTTTAAACGATGTTAAACGACGCTAAACGGCGCTAAACGGCACTAAACGACACTAAACGGTGCTAAACAGCCTTAAACGACGTTTAAACGATGTTAAACGACGCTAAACGGCGATAAACGGCGCTAAACGGCACTAAACGGCACTAAACGGTGCTAAACAGCCTTAAACGACGTTTAAACGATGTTAAACATCGCTAAACGGCGCTAAACGGCACTAAACGACACTAAACGGTGCTAAACAGCCTTAAACGACGTTTAAACGATGTTAAACGACGCTAAACGACGATAAACGGCGCTAAACGGCACTAAACGACACTAAACGGTGCTAAACAGCGCTAAACGGCACTAAACGACACTAAACGGCGATAAACAGCGCTAAACGGCACTAAACGACACTAAACGGTGCTAAACGGCACTAAATGGTGCTAAACAGCCTTAAACGACGTTTAAACGATGTTAAACGACGCTAAACGGCGATAAACGGCGCTAAACGGCACTAAACGACACTAACCGGTGCTAAACGGCATTAAACGGTGCTAAACATCCTTAAACGACATTTAAACGATGTTAAACGACGCTAAACGGCGATAAACGGCGCTAAACGGCACTAAACGACACTAAACGGTGCTAAACAGCCTTAAACGACGTTTAAACGATGTTAAACGACGCTAAACGGCGTTAAACAGCGCTAAACGGCACTAAACGACACTAAACGGTGCTAAACGGCACTAAACGGTGCTAAACAGCCTTAAACGACGTTTAAACGATGTTAAACGACGCTAAACGGCGATAAACGGTGCTAAACGGCACTAAACGACACTAAACGGTGCTAAACGGCACTAAACGGTGCTAAACAGCCTTAAACGACGTTTAAACGATGTTAAACGACGCTAAACGGCGATAAACGGCGCTAAACGGCACTAAACGACACTAAACGGTGCTAAACAGCCTTAAACGACGTTTAAACGATGTTAAACGTCGCTAAACGGCGATAAACGGCGCTAAACGGCACTAAACGACACTAAACGGTGCTAAACAGCCTTAAACGACGTTTAAACGATGTTAAACGACGCTAAACGGCGATAAACGGCGCTAAACGGCACTAAACGACACTAAACGGTGCTAAACAGCCTTAAACGACGTTTAAACGACGTTTAAACGATGTTAAACGACGCTAAACGGCGCTAAACGGCACTAAACGACACTAAACGGTGCTAAACAGCCTTAAACGACGTTTAAACGATGTTAAACGACATTAAACGGCGATAAACGGCGCTAAACGGCACTAAACGGCACTAAACGGTGCTAAACAGCCTTAAACGATGTTTAAACGATGTTAAACGTCGCTAAACGGCACTAAACGACACTAAACGGTGCTAAACAGCCTTAAACGACGTTTAAACGATGTTAAACGATGCTAAACGGCGATAAACGGCGCTAAACGGCACTAAACGACACTAAACGGTGCTAAACAGCGCTAAACGGCACTAAACGACACTAAACGGCGATAAACAGCGCTAAACGGCACTAAACGACACTAAACGGTGCTAAACGGCACTAAACGGTGCTAAACAGCCTTAAACGACGTTTAAACGATGTTAAACGACGCTAAACGGCGATAAACGGCGCTAAACGGCACTAAACGACACTAAACGGTGCTAAACGGCACTAAACGGTGCTAAACATCCTTAAACGACATTTAAACGATGTTAAACGACGCTAAACGGCGATAAACGGCGCTAAACGGCACTAAACGACACTAAACGGTGCTAAACAGCCTTAAACGACGTTTAAACGATGTTAAACGACGCTAAACGGCGATAAACAGCGCTAAACGGCACTAAACGACACTAAACGGTGCTAAACGGCACTAAACGGTGCTAAACAGCCTTAAACGACGTTTAAACGATGCTAAACGGCGATAAACGGTGCTAAACGGCACTAAACGACACTAAACGGTGCTAAACGGCACTAAACGGTGCTAAACAGCCTTAAACGACGTTTAAACGATGTTAAACGACGCTAAACGGCGATAAACGGCGCTAAACGGCACTAAACGACACTAAACGGTGCTAAACAGCCTTAAACGACGTTTAAACGATGTTAAACGTCGCTAAACGGCGATAAACGGCGCTAAACGGCACTAAACGACACTAAACGGTGCTAAACAGCCTTAAACGACGTTTAAACGATGTTAAACGACGCTAAACGGCGATAAACGGCGCTAAACGGCACTAAACGACACTAAACGGTGCTAAACAGCCTTAAACGACGTTTAAACGACGCTAAACGGCGATAAACGGCGCTAAACGGCACTAAACGACACTAAACGGTGCTAAACAGCCTTAAACGACGTTTAAACGATGTTAAACGACGCTAAACGGCGATAAACGGCGCTAAACGGCACTAAACGGCACTAAACGGTGCTAAACAGCCTTAAACGACGTTTAAACGATGTTAAACGTCGCTAAACGGCGCTAAACGGCACTAAACGACACTAAACGGTGCTAAACAGCCTTAAACGACGTTTAAACGATGTTAAACGACGCTAAACGGTGATAAACGGCGCTAAACGGCACTAAACGACACTAAACGATGCTAAACAGCCTTAAACGACGTTTAAACGATGTTAAACGATGTTAAACGACGCTAAACGGCGATAAACGGCGCTAAACGGCACTAAACGACACTAAACGGTGCTAAACAGCCTTAAACGACGTTTAAACGATGTTAAACGACGCTAAACGGCGATAAACGGCGCTAAACGGCACTAAACGGTGCACCTAAAATCATACGAAAAAATCAAGATTCAGGTTCAGAAGCTGCCCGAGAATTGCTGAAAAACCAAGATTCAGGACCACAAGCTAACCCGCGATCGGCCGGATCGAGGGCTAGCTTGTGGTCGGCTAGCTCCTGGTCGGCCGAAGGGCCTCCAACCAAGGTGGTCGGCTGACACCTGGTCGGCTGGAGGGCCTTGACCCCAGGTGGTCGGCCGGCACCTGGTCGGCTGCGGGCTGGTCGGCCGGGGCTCCTGAATGTGCCTTGGTCGGCTAGCTCGTGGTCGGCCGGGGCATCCCAAAACGTCGTGGTCGGCTGCGAGGTGGTCGGCCATGGCTCCTTTAGGTGTCGTGGTCGACCATTTTCAAGGATTCAGAAGCTGAATCTCGATCTTAGGGATTCAGAAGCTGAATCTCGATCCTAGGTTGGTTTTTTGGTCACCCGTGACTTTCAAGGATTCAGAAGCTGAATCTCGATCCTAGGGATTCAAAAGCTGAATCTCGATCCTAGGTTGATTTTTTGGTCACCCGTGACTTTCAAGGATTCAGAAGCTGAATCTCGATCCTAGGGATTCAGAAGCTGAATCTCTGTCCTAGGTTGATTTTTTGGTCACCCGTGACTTTCAAGGATTCAGAAGCTGAATCTCGATCCTAGGGATTCAGAAGCTGAATCTCGATCCTAGGTTGATTTTTTGGTCACCCGTGACTTTCAAGAATTCAGAAGCTGAATCTCGATCCTAGGTTGATTCAGAAGCTGAATCTCGATCCTAGGTTGATTTTTTGGTCACCCGTGACTTTCAAGGATTCAGAAGCTGAATCTCGATCCTAGGGATTCAGAAGCTGAATCTCGATCCTAGGTTGATTCAGAAGCTGAATCTCGATCCTAGGTTGATTTTTTGGTCACCCGTGACTTTCAAGGATTCAGAAGCTGAATCTCGATCCTAGGGATTCAGAAGCTGAATCTCGATCCTAGGTTGATTTTTTGGTCACCCGTGACTTTCAAGGATTCAGAAGCTGAATCTCGATCCTAGGGATTCAGAAGCTGAATCTCGATCTCTAACGGCCTGACTCTTTCGTGGTCGGCCGGGAGGAGGTCGGCCAAACGGCCCGAATCCTTCATGGTCGGCCGAGAGGTGGTCGGCCAAACGGCCCGAATCCTTCGTGGTCGGCCGGGAGGTGGTCGGCCTAGGATCCAGAAGCTGAATCTCGATCCTAGGGATTCAGAAGCTGAATCTCGATCCTCGGGATTCAGAAGCTGAATCTCAATCCTAGGATGGTATTTTGGTCAATCGTGACTTCTATCGGGATTACACCTTAATTCAGGATTAGCACTACTAACCTCGTGTTTAAGATTAAACTCGTTGTTTATCTCTTTAAGTGCAAACATCCATGCAGTAAATATTTCGGCTATTTCTTTTCCGACAGATATGAATTATAACGATTCTTTCTGTATAACGTGGATAATTTCTGTCCTTTTTCGTCTGTAAATGATAGATGACCTGTTAACACGAACCGAGCTGAAATTCAACCTGATGTACCAGGTCATGTATTTTCTATAAAAGAGGAGAAGTAGCCTTCATTTCCATTCACTTCTTCATTTCTGAGCTCTCAGTTTCTTAAGTTCTCTTAGGTTCAAGTTACAAGATCCAGTTCAAGCTTCAAGATCAAGTTTCAGATTCAAGATCAAGCTTCAGCTCCTGCATCAAGATGTCGGAAGGTGATCAACCAATGGCTCCCCCGGTCTCCATGATGGAAGCCATGTCAAAGAGGAGTAAAATGAGGACTGCCAAAGGTAAAGAAAGAATTCAACCTCCTACATATGTTGAACATAGATTCGAATCCTTGCTAGAACTTCTAAATATCATGAGGGATGCATTTCCCAATTGTTCTAGTCTAGATTCTTTTAATAGTTCCAGTAAATTGTCGGAACGGGACGTTCAGAAGATAAGGGAGTCTTATCACTTTCCAAGTGCCATCCAGGTTCGTCTCCCGAATCCATCAGATAGAACTTGCAACTGGCATCCTGAAAGGATCTGTGTTTACTGGGGTGCCTTAGATGCTGGGTTCAGGTTCCCGGTTGACAATTTTATTATTAGGCTGCTGGCTGAGTATCAGATCCACCCTTGTCAATTGTATCCCAATGCCTGGAGGTACATTTCTATTTTCTTGATAAGGTGTCGGGAGCTGGGGATTCATCTGACAACCACAATGTTTCGAAGTATCTTCGGGGCCAGCAACTCTTCTGAATCCAAGAAAGGATGGGTGAGCCTCAAGCACCGAGCCAAGCTTCCACACATGGTGAATCCCTTCTCCTTTCCAGATTCACAACATTTCTGGGAAAGGGAGTTTGTAGTTCTTGAATGGAAGGGCGGTGATTGGGGCAACTTCTTTGTGAAGAAATTCGGGTCTGTAGAAGATAGTTCCCACTTCGTGTGTGACCTTTCTGATCCGGAATTGTTGGACCGGGATAAGCTTCTCGCTGACGACGGTCGCACACACTATAAAACTATTTTAAACGAAAAGAATCTCATTGGGGCTGGCCTTAGCTTTCTTTCCATTGAGGGTAACTTTCTTACTTGAACTTATTGTGAACTCTGTTTGTTCTTATACCGATGTTTTTCTCTTTGTATTTCAGCTGCTGAGGAGATTGATAATCGTCCCGAGAACCGGCCAACTGTTACCAAGAGGATGCAGAAAAGGGCTGAAGAGAAGCTGAATCCAACTAAGCCTCACATCCCTAATTTCTTGGAGCGTTGTTCTCAAGGTGGTAAACGATCCCGAAACGCTGACGGGGATGTCCGGACTCCTTTCATACCTCCTTGGGGCATATGCAAACAAGACTCGGTCTTCGGGAGTCCTCATCTGGCCCTAGACTGGTCCAAGCTTTCCATCACTCCGCCTGACCAAGCGACAATGCATGCAGGTGACAAGCTGGATGAGTCTCAACTCATGGGCGCCCAGGCCTTGTATCAGGTATGAAATTCCTTCTGTTAAGTTTGACATTGTCATTGATTTCAATTCTGCATATTCCTTGTGGCTCACTTATTTCCTTGTTGCAGGCCAACGCCTATTTTCAAACCATTTCGACCCAAGGCCGGGCCTTTAGGGACGAAAATGTTAGCTTGAGAAATGACTCAATGAGGTTCAGGGAAGAGATTGACGATCTACACTCCCAAGTTGTTCGAGCTGAGGCCAACGCCGCATCTACCCGCAAACATCTTGCTTCTCTAGCCAGAAAGAAGGCCTCTAATGCCGACAAGGTGATCCAGGCCTACCATAGGTCTGAAGATTTCCTTAAGCTCATTGATGATCATGATGATGAGGTGCGTCCCTTCAACATGTCTGTTGGTTGGGAGAAGGCTATTAACGCTGTGAATCATAGGCATCCATCTGTTGTCAACCCAGCAGATTTTCCTTGCCCAAATTGGGGTGCCCTCCCTGTTAACCTAGCTACTGGTTCGGGAACTAAAATTGTTCCCCAGGCATCAGGATCCGGTTCCAGAGGCATTCATCGTCGTTCCGGGTCCAACTCAAAGGGGGTTGTTCCCGCTGCTAGCCAAGACTCACATTCTTCTGGCTCCCGTGGGAAGAAAGTCCCGCCTGCAAAGAAGGTTGGAGTAGTTCGCCAACCCATCCCTGGGAAAAGACTAATCCGGAACGAGGGCAGTTCTACTTCTTCTTCATCTTCCGAGGGAAAAGGAGCCGAAGTTGCTAGAGCTCAGCCAATGGTGATAGCAGAGTCCGGTGGTGATTCCAGCGAAGACTCAGAGGAGGAGAGTGAGGAAGAGGAGAGCGGCGGTGAGGAGTCTGGAGAAGAGGATTCTGGGGAGGAGTAGCTGGAGTTAGTTCGTGGCCTTGCATGGCCTTGTTAGCCAGATGTGGCTTTATTTGTCTAGATTTCATTCACGGTCCTTGGGGACCAAACTTTTATCTATCTTGTTGATGTAACTTAACTGTTGGCCCTTCGGGGTCTTTATTTATGCATTTGTTTCCTCATTAGTTTGTTTACTTGTGTTCGGTACTTGTCCTTCCTAGACTCACACTCAACAGGTGCTTGGTACATAAACAAAATCACAAAATCATTGAAGGGAAACAAACTTTGCATTAATAATCTGAAATGGGTTTAACCCTTACATAGCTTATTATTGTCCTACTCGGGGCGTAAAGCCCTGAAATGGTTTCATCGAACCTTATTTCTACTCCTCATAATAAATAGATAGAAAGCTGAATCCATGCAAGGATAGCTTATACATAATAAACTTTGAGGTTCAAAGCATGCCAAGTACGGGGCACCTCAACCCCGTCCAAGGTCTCCAACTTATATGATCCTCGTCCCAACGTCTTCTTGACTCGATACGGCCCTTCCCAATTAGGGGCTAGCTTTCCCTTCTGGCCAACTCCAGAAGCCTCGATCTTCCTTAGAACCAGGTCGCCTTGTCGAAAGAACCTTTCCTTAACTCTATGGTTGTAATAAAAGGATGCTTTCTTTTGATGTTCCACATTTCTAGCGTTTGCCTCATCCCTGACTTCGTCAATCAGATCTAGGGCGAGTCTCATGCCCTCTTCGTTAGTTTCTGGTTCAAAAGCCTCAACTCGAGGTGACGCTTGCATGATCTCCAAAGGCACAACTGCCTCAGCTCCGTAAGCCAGCAGGAACGGGGTTGCTCCAGTGGTCACTTTACAAGTGGTACGGTATGCCCATAGTATGGGCAGCAACTCATCTACCCAAGTGTTTCTAGAGCGTTCAACCCTCTTCTTCAGTCCATCAAGGATAATTCGATTAGCTACCTCAGCTTGCCCGTTGGCTTGTGGATGAGCCACGGAGGTAAAACGAAGCTCAATTGCATTCTCCTCACAATATTTCTTGAACTCTTCATTATTGAACTGTGTCCCATTGTCTGTCACCAAAATTCGGGGGATTCCATACCTGCAAATTATATTCTCCCAAAAGAACTGGGCAACTTGTTTGGTGGTTATCTTGGCTAGAGGTTTAGCCTCAATCCACTTAGTAAAGTAATCAATGGCCACTATCAGAAATTTTCTTTGTGCTGAAGCTACGGGGAAGGGACCAAGTATATCCATCCCCCACATCGCGAATGGAATAGGGGAGTTAACCGATGTTAACATCTCGGGCGGCTGCCTTACTATCGGAGCATGCTTCTGGCATCGATCGCACCGCTTGACATAGCTCTGTGCATCGGCCAGCATTTCTGGCCAGTAGAATCCCAAACGAGTTATTTTTTGAGCTAGGGCTCTGCCCCCCAAGTGCTGCCCACAAATACCTTCATGAACTTCTTCCAAAGCTTCCCTTGCCTCTTGGGGCCTCAAACATTTCAAGTACGGGATAACGAAAGATCTTTTGTAAAGAACACCCTCGATCAAGGCATATCTCAATGCTCTCACGGACAGCTTTCGTGCCTCCAAGGCACTGCCGGGGAGCCATCCAGTTTCTAGGTGAGCTTTGATAGGATCTATCCAACAGCTTCCCACATCAATTGGTGCCACTAATTTTGAGTTGATAGTCGGGGCCTTCAAGACCTGGAAGTAAACACTCCCTGCATAGTTTTCTATTTCGGAAGAAGCGAACTGGGACAGGGCATCGGCCTTAACGTTCTCTTCTCTCGGAATGTGTTCTACATAACACTCATCAAACTGAGTCATGACAGCTTTCACAACTCGCAGATACTTTGTCATAGTTTCATCCTTGGCCTCAAATTCACCATTCACTTGAGAGACTACTAATCTTGAATCTCCACAAACTTTGAGATTCTTGACTCTCATGATTCTGGCCAAGCCTAAACCAGCTATCAAGGCCTCATACTCAGCTTCATTGTTAGTTGTCTGGAAATCCAACTTCAAAGCATATTCGACTGTGAACCCATCGGGGCTTTGCAACACTAAGCCTGCGCCACTAGATTTTGTTTTTGATGCTCCATCAAAATAGAGCACCCAATATTCCTTCTGATCAGGTTCAAGTTCTCCATCTTTATCTTGCTTCTCAGGGGTTGTTATTGTCTCCTGCCCCCGGACTTCTTGGTTGCTAATGGTGCTTTCAACCACGAAGTCAGCCAATGCCTGAGCCTTAATGGCTGTTCGAGGCTTATACGTGATGTCAAATTCTCCAAGTTCGATCGCCCACTTGATTAGCCTTCCACTAGCCTTTGGGCTATGCAATATGTTTCTCAACTGTTGGTCCGTCAGGACTTCAATCTTATGTGCCTGGAAGTACGGGCGTAACTTCCTCGAGGCTGTTATCAAAGCCAAGGCGAACTTCTCAATGGGAGAGTAATTCAGCTCAGCCCCGTGCAATACCTTGCTCACATAATAGATAGGTTTCTGGACTTTCTTTTCTTCTCGAATAAGAACGGCGCTCAACGCTTGCACAGATACCGCCAGGTATAGATAAAGAGTCTCCCCATGACTAGGTTTGGCCAGCAACGGGGCTTCAACCATGTACTTCTTCAATTGTTCAAAGGCCTCTTGGCTCTCAGGGGTCCACTCAAAATTTTTCACCTTCTTCAATGCTTGAAAGAACGGCAAGCATTTATCACCAGACTTGGAGATGAATCTTCCTAAAGCCGCTACACGGCCTGTCAACTTCTGCACATCTCTTATAGAGCGTGGTGGCTCCATGTCTAAGATTGCCTTAATCTTGTCAGGGTTGGCCTCTATGCCTCTCTTTGAAACCATCAGACCCAAAAATTTTCCTGATCCAACGCCAAAGGCACACTTGGCTGGATTCAACATCATTTTGTGGTGCCTCAGCACTTCAAATGCCTCTCTGAGGTGCTTAATGTGGTCTGCCTTGAACAGGCTCTTGACTAGCATGTCATCAACATAGACCTCCATGGTTTTTCCAATTAGATGGGCGAATATCTTATTCACCAGTCGTTGGTAAGTAGCTCCTGCATTTTTTAGACCGAAAGCCATAACAAGATAGCAGAAAACACCAAAGTCAGTTATGAAAGATACCTTAGGGACGTCATCCTTGTGCATCTTAATCTGATTGTAGCCGCTGAACCCATCCATGAAGCTCAACATCTCATGTCCAGCTGTGGCATCTATTAACATGTCTATCCTAGGTAAAGGGAAGCAATCCTTAGGGCATGCATCATTCAAGTCGGTGAAGTCTATACACATCCTCCACTTACCGTTGGCTTTCTTGACCATCACAGGGTTAGCCAACCATTCTGGAAACTGAATCTCTTCAATAAACCCAACTTCTAAGAGCTTTTCCACTTCTTGCTTTATGGCCTCTTGCCTTTCAGGTGCAAAGTTCCTCTTCTTCTGCTGTATTATCTTTCGATTAGGATCGACATTCAATCTGTGAGTTATGAGTTGGGGATCAATCCCTGGCATATCAGCTGCTGTCCAGGCAAACACATCGCTATTTTCTTGCAAGAATGCTATCAATTTGCCCTTCAGGGGTTCCTTCAGAGAGGCTCCTATATAAGTCACCTTCTCAGGGTCGCCTAGCTCCAGGGGAATAGGTATTAAGTCCTCCGCTGGCTTTCCTCTATGTTCATCATCACCACGGACATCCATGTCTTCGATCGGAAGTACCTGCCCCCCGATTCCATCAGCCCTTAACGCGGATACATAACAACTTCTTGCCATCTTCTGATCACCCTTTTGTTCTCCAACACCATTCCTGGTTGGAAACTTAATCTTCATGTGATATGTGGAGGCCACAGCCTTGAATGCATGAAGTCCAGTCCTTCCTAGGATCGCGTTATAGGTCGAGGATGCCTTGATCACAAGGAAATTCAACATCTGAGTAGCTTCTCTAGGTTCCTGTCCAATCGTCATGGGTAACTGAATAGTCCCTTCAACCTTGGACTCAACTCCATTAAATCCGTAGATTGGCATGTTGGTGGGGGTCAACTGAGAATCGGTGTACCCCATTTTCACAAACGCATCGTGAAACAAGATATCAACAGAAGCTCCATTGTCTATCAAGACTCGTTTCACCTCCGAGTTTCCAATCACAGGAGTTATGACCAACGGGTCGTCATGGGGGAACTTTACCCCTTCGAGATCTGAATCATCAAACCCAATAACTATTTCAGTCTTGGCACGTTTTGGGGCTTCTCCCACGATGTGCATTACTTCTCTGGCATACGCTTTTCGAGAGTTTCGAGTCGTGCCGGCCGCTGTCGGGCCTCCCCAAATCATATTAACAACTGGCCCTCGGGGCTGTGGGTTACGATCACGATCACGATCACGATCGTTATCTCTCCTGTCATTGTCTCTCCTGTCATAGTCCCTTCTTTGGGTTCCACGATCATCATTCTTCGTGAACCTGCTTAGCTTTCCTTTTCGGATCAAGAACTCAATCTCATCTTTCAACTGTCTACAATTATCTGTATCATGACCCACATCACGGTGGTACCTACAGTATTGATCCTTGTTTCTTTTTGTGGGATCACCCCTAAGTGGCTTCGGCCATCGGAAATCTTTATCCTTCTCAATATCTAGCAAGATCTGACTCCTAGGAGCATTCAGTCTCGCATAGTCGTTGAATCTTGATCCCAAATTCTTCTTCGGGGGTGAATCAGAATCCTTGCTAGTCCGGGGATACTTATCCCTAGCATCGTACTCTTGCTGTTGCTTTCGTTTCTTCGAATCGTTAGAACCTTTGCCATTGCCTCCTGTGGTTTCCTTCTTCATGCTGTCCTCGGCCTTGATATATTTATCGGCCCTCCGTTGGAGCTCGGCCATATTTTCAGGAGGGTGTTTTGCCAAAGACCTTTTAAAGAAGAGATCAGTGGTTCCGTGTTCCAGGGCTACCATGGCCACCTTATTTTCCAGATCAGTGATATTTAGCGTCTCCTTGGTGAACCGCTTGAGGTAATCTCTTAGATTCTCGTTCTTCCCCTGCACCACATACATAAGGGATGCAGAACTTTTTTCATGAACTCTCCCACTAATGAACTGGCTGACAAAGGCGGCGCTCAGCTCTTTGAACGAGCCGATTGAGTTTGCAGGTAAGCGGCTATACCACCTTTGAGCCATGCCAGACAAGGTTTGAGGGAACGCCCTACACTTTAAGGCATCGCTTGCAGGCTGCAACAGCAGTGCGTTTGAGAATGTCCTAACATGGTTTGCGGGATCGCCCGTTCCATCATAGGCCTTAATTGTCGGCATCTGTAACTTCCTTGAGATGCGAGCATTCATTACCTCCTCAGTGAACGGAGGTGTAGGATCATCAGGATCCCCAAGGGGCATCAGATCCCTAGGGTTACTTTTGGGGGTCTCCACCCTTGTTGATTTTTCAATCGGGGCATCGGCCCTTCGTTGCCTCCTTGAGGGCCTCTCCAGATTTATAATGGGAATCCTCCCTGTAACTGGAGGAGGTTGAATCAGACTTCGCCTTGCTTGCTCTCTAGCAATATCGTCCTTCAGCCTTTGGATCTCTGCCTCATGAGCCTTAATCCTTTCCTCGGCCGTTTGTGGAGGTTCATCCTGGATTCTTTGGGACCTCCTTCGAGGTTTTTTACTAGCACGTCGCCTCCTCGGGGCTTCATCACGATCATCATTGTCATCCTCAGACGTTGAATCATCAGAATAGGGACCAGAGTAATCATCGTACTCCCGATCTCGGATCTGTAAGGCATGACCGCTCGGTCCAGGTTCCCTGTGTTGAGGGGGATAATTAGGCAGCCCATACATCGGGTTGGTGTTCAAAGGGAGATCCGTGGTGTGGATCTGTACCCCCGGAGGTAGCGTACGACCAGCACTATCAAGAGGAGAAACCACCATCTGAAGAGGGTTAGTTTCTTGGCTTTTAGGAATATCCACAGTTCCCTCAACATGGGGAATCGTCCCTGAGGGTTGAGAGGTTAGAGGTTGAATGACCGTCCCTGTTGGTGGGGGTAATTGTCCTCCCTCAGCGGTGACGAGCGGATCAGAGACAGCAGGTGGAGCAGAGCCAAGGGGTATGGCCTCAGTTGATGTTGTTCTTCGTGTTTGAACCATGGTTGATGTCTTCTTCCCACAGACGGCGCCAAATGTTGTGGAATAAAAACTAGTTTGCGATTTGTTATTAATGCTAGGGTGGTTGAGCTTCGAGCTTTAATGGCTGCTTCTGCGTTCGAGACTAAACGGTCCTCACAGAATGCCTACGTATCTCTGTATTAGAGAATCAAGCCAAGAAAACGTAGTTCTGAGATGAGGGGTCTGGCCCTTTATATAGGCTGAGAAGCCTTTAGAATTATGGTAGGAGTCAGAGACTTGGTAGAAAAGTCTTTGAGGAAAGTTCTAGATCTATTCCTTGTAGGAATCAGTTTCCATATTGAATTGGATGCCTTGGTGGATAAGTCTGGTGGAAATAATATCCTTATCCGACTCTTATTGCTGAGCTGTTTATTTCCCCCAATATTAATTACGAAATTAATATTATAATAGGGGTTTTGGGCCCATCTGGTGGGTCCCACGTTTGGACCATTCAGGGTCTAATTAATGCCACATTAAATGTGTCTTTAGGGCTTATTTTCAGCCCATATCAGAAATAGAAGGCAATACCTGATTCATTGATGCAGTAGCTGTACCTGAAGGAATAGATTGTTCCATTTGATGTTGATGTTCAGGGACAGGTAAATCTTGAGGTTCAGGTTCAGGTGCATTCAAAAGTCGAGGAATGACAGGTAGATTTATGAAGTTAGACAAATATGGTGTAATATACACTGGCACATTTATCAACTTTCTATGTGTATCAAGGCTAGTGAATATTTTCTTGGTTTGCCTGCCTGATACCATAGGGTTGTCATTCCTAAAAACTGTTTGTTGACCAACAGGAACAAGATGATTAAATAACAGAGTTAAAAATCTAGGATAATAACATAGAACTTTCTTACCCTCATCAAAATCCTTTCTGGCCTTAACAATCCTGTTAATAATAGTATTCCAAAGTAGATTACCAATATTGATTCTACGGTTGTTAGCAACAGCATAACCAATAGTTTGTAACATAGAGGTGAGTAAGTGAAAATTACCTCTGGCTGAATTAGCAAATACCTTGGAGATTGTGTCGAAGAATGCATCCCATGGTTGAACCAGATTTCTTTTGCTCAGGTTGTTCATATCAATTACTCCATGATAATTAATATCAATGAAGAATTGATAGAGTTGCTCACTGGTTGGAAATGGATCATAATTATCCGCCGGGAGACCCAAAACAGTAGTTAGGGTTGATTCTGTCACGACGTGGTGTGTACCATCAAAATCAAAAGAGAATGAGGTCAAGTCTTCAGACACCACAGATTCTGTGCAAATCAATCTCAGTGGTCCTATCTTAATTGGGGCTTCAATCGAAATGGCAGTTCGGATAATTGAATCGTCATTCAAAAATCGTATCCAAGGCCTAAATCGATCGTAGGGACAATCGTTCGGATTAAAATAGCCAACCAAATTATGTTTCATTATCTCAAAATTATCAGCCATTTTTAAATACAAAAACACACTTTAATTTTAAGAAAATTAAAACAATTCGAAAATTTTCAGAATTAATAATTAATTAAAATTAATTAAAAATTCGAATTAATTCAAAGTTGTCAGAAAAATCCCAAAAATTTATATGATGTTCTCTTGATCACTGGGAGTCTCAATCTATTTTTAGAATTCACAGAAAAAATCTAGAACTCTCAAAACAGTCAAAACCCGATTCTACTTTTTGAAAAATTTGATTTTCAAAAACATAACCAAACTTGAAAATAATCGGATCAAATGAAAGATAATTGAACGATCTACTTAAATCTGGTCTTGTTTTTCAGTTTGGTTGAGGAAATTTTGACAGCAATTCGTTTAAAAAACCGTGTGTATTGTATGTATATGTACCGAGTTCTCTGTGTAAAGACACGAGAGATTGTATTGACTGATTGTGAGTTTGTGATTTCTGTTTTTGTTTTTTTTTTAAGTACAAAATTACACTACAAGACAATCGGGTTGATTGTCTTGCCGATTGTCTTGGTAGTATAAATACTATCAAGACAATCGTTTACAATTCTGAGTAAAATAAAATGAAAACGAAAATATATTTTATTATTATTATTTTTTTTAATTTTATTAAAACACAAACTAACACTACAAGACAATCAGTTGATTGTCTTGCCGATTGTCTTGGTAGTATAAATACTATCAAGACAATCAATTATTTAACTGAATAATCAACAAATTAACACACATTTTTTAATTTGAAAATAAAGAAAAACACTCCAAGACAATCAGTTGATTGTCTTGCCGATTGTCTTGGTAGTTCAAAACTATCAAGACAATCGTTTGTTTTGAGTAAAATAAAATGAAAACAGAATAAAAATCTGAAAAATGTTTTATTATCAACAAAATAACCTTCCAAGACAATCTGAGGATTGTCTTGGCGATTGTCTTGATGTGATAATCACAATCAAGACAATTAATTAAACTGCTAATTAAATGCTAATAAAATACAAATTAATGTACATAATTAATCCAATTAAAATACACTCTAATATATTATTAAAAATACTAAAAATAAATATTTTACAGAAACATGGATTAATCTTTTTACGAAAACAAATAAAAATAACAAAAGGACAAACATTACAAAACATTTAATAAAATAATTATTAAAATAGAAATAAATATCTACAAATATTCTAAAAATATAGAAATATGGAGTATTAAATAATATGAATAAACAAAGTGAAAAATAACTAAACAAGCAAGAAAATTAGTTGGTAAAATAATTATACAAGTGATTTTAAACAACAAATATTCACAGAATAATCACTTGCAAAATTATTAAAGATCAAATTTCAGATATTAACAGTATTAATTACTAGGACTGTTTAACATACCCAATTCACTAACAATTCTAGTGAATGAGGATTCATTAAGCGACTTAGTAAAAATATCTGCAGTTTGATCTCCAGAGCCTACAAATAGTAGTTCCACTGTACCATTCATTACATGCTCTCTTATAAAATGATACCTTATGTCAATGTGCTTTGTCCTTGAGTGCTGCACAGGATTGCTGGCGATTGCTATGGCACTTGTATTATCACATAAAATAGGGATATTTTCTAATACAATGCCATAGTCCATTAATTGATTCCTAATCCATAAGATCTGAGCACAACAGCTTCCAGCAGCTATATATTCAGCTTCGGCTGTAGAGTTGGAAACTGTTTGCTGTTTCTTACTGAACCAAGATACCAGTCTTCCACCTAGGTATTGGCAACTCCCAGATGTACTTTTCCTGTCTACAACACTTCCTGCATAGTCAGAATCTGTATATCCAATTAAAGTAAAACCAGATTCATTAGGGTACCAAATGCCTAAATTAGGCGTACCCTTTAGATATCTTAAGATTCTTTTGACAGCAGTGAGATAGATTTCTTTAGGGTTCGCTTGGAACCTTGCACACAAGCATGTGGCAAACATTATATCTGGTCTACTAGCAGTTAGGTAAAGTAATGAGCCAATCATACCTCTATAACCTGTGATATCTACCTTGGCAGAACTTTCACATAAACCAATTTTGACAGCTATAGTTGATGGTGTCTTTGCTGATGAGCACTCCTCCATGTGATATTTCTTGAGGAGCTCCTTGATGTACTTGGATTGACAAATAAATATTCCATCTTGTCTCTGACTTATTTGTAATCCAAGAAAGAATTTCAGTTCTCCCATCATGCTCATTTCAAACCTACCCTGCATTAACTTAGAAAACTTCTTGCATAGAAGCTCATTAGTAGACCCAAATATAATATCGTCCACATAGACTTGGACTAGTATTATATCATTCTTATGTCTTTTAGTGAAGAGAGTTTTGTCTATGACACCTCTTATAAAACCATTTTCTATTAGAAATTCAGAAAGAGTGTCATACCATTTTCTTGGGGCTTGCTTAAGACCATAGATAGCTTTGTAAAGAAAGTAAACATAGTCCATATGATATTGATCTTCAAAACCAGGAGGCTGTTCTACATACACTTCTTCATCTAGCTTACCATTCAGAAAGGCACTCTTGACATCCATTTGATAAACTTTGAATCTTGAATAGGATGCATATGCCAAGAATATTATGATGGCCTCAAGTCTTGCCACTGGAGCATAGGTCTCGTCATAATCAATGCCTTCAGCTTGAGAATAACCTTTAGCTACCAGTCTTGCTTTGTTTCTTATCACAGTGCCATCTTCATCTAGTTTGTTTCTGAATACCCATCTTGTGTCCACCACTTTTCTATCTTTAGGTCTGGGCACCAGCTTCCATACTTCTAGTTGCTTAAATTGATTGAGTTCATCTTGCATAGCAATCACCCAATCAGGATCAGATAGAGCTTCTTCTACTTTCTTAGGTTCCATGACAGACAGAAACCCAGAATAGTTACATTGATTCTGATAAGCTCTTCTTGTCTTCACACCAACATCTGGATCACCAAGAATCAGCTCAAAAGGATGAGCTCTATTCCAAACAGTTTGTCTAGGAAGAATTGATCTTGATGATTCACCTTGATCTTCAGTATGATGTTGAGTATGACTTGTTGACCCTTCATTATCTCCCCCTGAGTTGTTGCCAGTTTGACTTGTTGAAGGTTCAAGAGTATTAGTGGTGTCTTGAAAGTTATCATTGTTTTCACCAGCATCACCTTGATCATTACCACCAACATTTGGATTATTATTATCAGCAGCAACTTCAGGTTGATTGTCATCATCTGAATCTGAGTCTGACATGTCATCAAACTTAAGCTTTTCAGATGGATCTTCATTTTGGATACTTGGGAGTTGTGTGTCATCAAATGTAACATTGACACTTTCCATGGTTTTCTGTTGATCAATAAGATACACCTTGTAGGCTCTTCTAGTATAACCGATAAATATTGCTTCATGTGCTTTTTCTTCAAATTTACCACCTTGATCTTCTCCTTCTTTCTACACAAAGCATTTTGTCCCAAATACATGGAAGTACTTGAGAGTTGGTTTCTTGTCATGTAGAGCTTCATATGGTGTCTTCATTAAGTCTTTATTGATAAGTGTACGATTCTGGGTATAGCATGCAGTGTTGACAGCTTCAGCCCAAAAGCTCAATGGAAGCCTTGATTCACTTAGCATAGTACGTGCAGCTTCAATCAAGGTTCTATTCTTTCTTTCAACTACCCCATTTTGCTGAGGAGTTCTGGGAGCCGAGTACTGTCTAGTTATACCCTTTTCAGTGCAAAAGTCATTCAGAACTGCATTCTTGAATTCAGTTCCGTTGTCTGACCTTATAGCTCTTACTGGACGATTAGAATCCAGCTCAATTAACTTAATGTGATCAACTACCAGTTGTGGAGTTTCATCTTTTGAGTTCAGAAATAGTACCCATGTGAATTTTGAGAAATCATCAACAATCACTAGAGCATATCTTTTTCTTGACATAGACATCACACTAACTGGACCAAACAAATCCATATGGAGAAGTTGTAATGGTTCAGTTATTGATGATATGTTAGTGCTCCTGTGAGTTGCCCTTTTTAACTTCCCTTTTTGACAAGCATCACATAGACCTTCCTGAGTAAATTCAATCGACGGTAAACCTCTCACCAACTCTCTTTTCACTAGAGAATTCATTGTTTTGAAGTTTAGGTGAGAAAGTTTCTTGTGCCATAACCAACTTTCATCAGTAGATGCCTTTGAATAAAAACATCTAATTTCTTCTGTGCTTCCAGAGTTCATATTGGCTATGTACAAGTTTCCTTTTCTTACTCCAGTCAACTGCGGCCTTTCATTTCTCTTGTGTGATATTAGACAATTATTCTTGTTGAAATGCACTTCATAACCTCTGTCACAGAATTGACTAATACTGAGCAAATTGTGCTCAAGGCCGTTCACAAAAGAGACATCTTCAACGATAACATTTCCAGCTTCTAATCTGCCATATCCATCAGTTTTACCTTTGCTGTTATCTCCAAAGGTAACGACTGGGCCAGCCTTCTCCACCACATTTGTCAGCAGGGCTTTATCTCCGGTCATATGCCTTGAACATCCACTGTCCAGAATCCACATGACTCGTTCAACCTGTTTCAAACCCTGCAATGACAAATTGGTTAGACTTTCTTCGGAACCCAAATTTGATTGGGTCCGGAGTACTTAAAGAATTGACCTTTATCAGGCAAAGCAACACTTTTTATTTTAACAACATTTTCTTTAGGTACTGGACATTTAACCCTGTAAACAGCTTTAACTTGTTTTGGTTTCAGCTTGGGTAACCATGTCTTCACCATATCCTGAGAAGGACTTGGGGTCCTAATCTTAGAATTAGGTGATGTTACAGTCCTGGATCTTACATGTTTATTTCTGCTCATTTGCTGTCTAGGAGCATTCTTATCAACACATGCATGATTACCGTTAAAGTAAGCAGACATTATATTAAAAGCACAAGACATGCAATTAACAGCATCACATTTCTTATGAGCAGTATCAATAACAGGAATAGCATGCATGGTAGATTTGTTGTTGCATTTATTCATGTTGTTACTTCTGCTACTAGTTTTCAATGAACTAGTAGACTCACCAACTCTTTCTGCTTTTACAAACACAGTCTTTCTATCTTTATCATTTTTAACAACTTGATTACTTTCTAAGACTACGCCATTAGCTACATCCTCAATGCGCATCTCTTCCTTAATGATTAAAGATGTTGTATCCAAAGGTTCTGCTATGGATTTCTTAAAGAGTGGGTTACTAACACTCTTAAGCACTAATGGTATACCCCTATCTACAGCACTGACACGATTAGGGGTATTAATGCTTTTTCATCCAATAGCTTCATTATAATCAAACCCAATTCCTACGGTTTGATTAATTGCTTGTTGGTTAAACAACTCTTTAGCCACTTTACAAGAATTAGAAGTAGCACTAACCCTTATTTCTAGTTCAGCTATTGTTTCACGTTGTTGAACCACTATCTCTGCTAGAGACCTCTCAAGTTCTTTTAGCATTCTTATTTCTAATTTTTGTATAACATGGCAATTTTGTACATCATGTAATTCTGATAATTGATTACTAAGATCTGTATTTAACAAATTTAGCCTTTCAATCTCTCTATTAGCATTACCTAGTGTATCAGTAAGTTGATAAATATATTGACTTTCAGTACATGATACCTCAGATGATGTACCACTGGAGTTATCAGATTTTGCCATCAGGGCAAGATTGCCATACTCTTCATCTTCAGAGTCTGTATCATCCCAACTCTTTCCAGCAGCCACATAGGCTCTACCTGTCTTCTTCTTTTCAGATCCAAAGTCTTTTCTTTGGTTTTGTTTTGGCTTCTGACATTCAGTAGCGAAATGTCCAAGTTCATTACAGTTGTAGCATCTAATTTTACTTCTTTCAACTGTTCCAGTTTTGTAACCTCCTCTGTTACTTGAGGATGAAGAACCTCCTCTCTGGAACCTGTTATAGTTAGATTTGTACCTGAACTTGGGATTCTTCCTGAATCTGAAGTTACTGAATTTCCTTACCAACAAAGCCATGGACTCATCTTCCAACTGATCTAGTTCTTCTAATGAATAGAAGTCACCTTCATCTGGAGTAGCATTCGTTTGACCAACTTCAACTTCCAGCTTGCCACTGTCAACACTACAAGGTTGAATAACCTTATCTTCCACTTCCTGTTTGTTCTCAACAATAAGAGCTGTAGAAGTATTAGCAATTCTTCCTTTTCCATAAATCTCCTTTTGTTGAGATTGTTCCAGTTCATAGGTTTTTAAAACACCAAAGAGTCTTTCTAAAGTAATTTCACTTAGATTCCTCGACTCTCTGATAGCTGTAATTCTATGTTCTAGATGAACAGGCATTGACAGTAGAAATTTTCTGTTGATCTCTTTCTGAGTGTAGTACTTGCCATGCATCTGTAAATTGTTGACAAGTTTGTTATATCTTTCAAACACATCTTGAATAATTTCATTGTATGCTGATCGAAAGTGTTCATACTCAGATGTCAGAATTTCCAGTCGATTCTCCCTAACTTCCTCTGTTCCTTCATTCACAGTTTCAATGGTTTCCCACATGTGCTTTGCTGTCTTGCAGTTAATCACATGACTGTACATAACAGAGTCTAGAGAATCTATTAAAATCAGTCTTAAATTAATGTCAAGTCCAGCTTCCTCTCTTTCAGCAATAGTGAATTCAGAAGAATCTTTTTGTACAAGCTTTGCAGGGGTAACAACTTTTCCATCAGTAACAACTTCAGGAGTTAATCCAAAAGGTATTATTGGTCCTTCTGATAAGACTTTCATGTATTTAGGATTTGCAACCTCGAGGAACATTAACATTTTGTTCTTCCACATATCATAACTGTTTTTGTCATATATGGGAATTTTCACAGTTCCGACTTTAGAAGACATGATGAATTTTTTAAGAGAGTTAAAAAATTCGGGGATGATTTTTAATCGAGTAAAATGGAATCTTTGGTTTGTGTATCAACCAACCGGCTCTGATACCAATTGTTAGGTCCAATCTGTTTGTAGAAGGGGGGTTGAATACAAACAGTACTGTTTTATCGAAATTTGTCCGGATAATTTAATTTATATTTTGACAAATTTGAGCGGAATTAAATGAAACAAAATTCAAGTTGAATATAAAATTATATTAACTTGAGGGGTTTGTTACAAATACAATATAGAATTTATATCTAGTTAATAAAAACAAATTAGAAAATTCAACATGAATTTTTCTAGATTTGTTAATAAAAATCAAGATATAGATTAGGAGTAAAAACTCGCTAATAGTACAAGAGTATCAATGAAATCAGTTCTATCGGATCAGATATTAAAAATAAGATGAACTTGATTTTCTAAATAATTTTCTGCTTCTTGTGTTGTGTTCTTGATGAGAGAGAAGAGAGAATTCAGTTCTTGAATGTAATATTTTCTGTGTTCTTTTTCTTACTGATTGCTTCTGTCGAGATGTCTTGATATATATAAATCTCTGCATCTTTATCTTCAATTATAACTATCAAGACAATCTTCAATACAATTTCTTCTTCCAAGACAACCAGTTTTGTACTGCCAAGACAATAGGCAATACAATCGTCAAGACAATCAGGTTCTTCCAAGACAATCGTCAAGACAATCAAATTCAGATATCTTTGTCTTGCTTTATCAAATTTATCATTCTGTCTGAAGCTTTTTCTTTTTGATCATTATCAAGACAATCAAATTGAACTGCCAAGACAATCGTCAAGACAATCAAATTAGATTTTTATTCTACTTTTCAAAAGCTATTCAGACATTATCATTATCAAGACAATCGACAAGACAATCAGGAATTGTCTTGCTTTATTGATTTCTTCTCCAATACAATCGGCAAGACAATCTCCTATTGTCTTGCTGTTCTGAATTAAACCTTCAAGACAATCGGCAAGACAATCAGGGATTGTCTTGCTAGTTCATTTTTCAGAATTAAATTAAAATTGATTAATAAATAATCATTTTAATTTATTCTTACTTAAATAATTAATCTGATTTAATTAATCTAATAATTAATTTAATTAAAGAATTAATTCAAGATGAATTAATTAATTAATTAAATTAATTAAACAAGAATAATTATATATCCTTGGATTGTCTTAATTCTTTTCTGAATCACTGAAAGTAATAAAGGAATACCACTGAATATTTTGTTGACGTTCCATGTACTGTCTGGTTCACGAACGACTAACCTCAATGACTGTCCTTTAATTGTCATATTAAAAATGTGATTCATTTTTCTTCTCATCTCTTTCTCCTTCTTGTACTTCATTGTATACTGTCTGAACCTGTCACTCTAGAAATCTCTGTCTTAGAAATAAATCCACTTCTTTGATGCTATACTGAGGCTTGATCAGCAATCTGAACTTCTTCCAGTGTAAAACATCAAAACTATAGATTGACTTTAGGGTTTTTCTTCTGACAGATAGTACCTCCTGAGATTCCTGTGACAGTTAAAGTTATTTACTTATTACAAACTAAGTTTAAGTTGCGTTGAGTCCTCGAACTACAAATAGGCTATGTCATATGCCTTTCACACATTTTAAGTTGTCATTAAAAACAAGTTGAGGGCAATCACCATAAACTCTAACAGTCATGTCTTACTCTAAGAACGTGATACGTTGGATATGTTTGGTTGATTGATAAAATTTATTTTCCTATAGTAAATCAATTTACTAATAAAAGAACATACAATTTGTAAAAATGATATTGAACAAACACATATGAAATTAACTAGATTATAATAAAGTTTCCTTTATTATAACTACGTTCGTTAATGAATCTTACACTGTTGAGATCTTTTCTCACATTGCTGAAACATGCAACATTTTTTTGAGAGACAATCTTATGATTTATCATGGTCGTCAGAAATAAGTGTTTATGAATTTTGAATATGTATTTGAAAAATTGATCGCAACCTATATAAATTTTTTGATTAAATTAATATGATAAAAATTTTAGAAACCCACAGTACTTTACATTTAAATACACCAAATTTCCAAAAGAACAAAACTTAAAATATGGGTAAAAAATTTATGAATTTGGTAGAAAGATTCCGAAAAATGAGAAAAATCAAATGAAAAATAAAATTAAGAAAAACAATAAAGAGGGGTTTAGAGCGTTTCAACAAGGGATGTGGATGTTATGATAATTGTTTGATAACATTAATTTTATTGCAATTGGTATAAAATGACGAATAAGTAATTCTATACTTAAAATAATTACATTATCATGAAATTAATTTTTTTTCCTAAATAATAATTAAAATAATATGTTTTTATTAATTAATTAATATTACCATTCGGTACGTAGCACGGGTAGAACGCTAGTTAAAATATTTAATACATTTTTTGTTTATTTCAAAGTACAATTATCAATATATTAACTTTAGCCTCTCTTACAAAAATTTAGTATCATATGTGAAATTGTATAAAGAAAAATACTAAAACTAGATTTTCTTGTAAAAATATCTTGTTAAAAATTAATGATCCGGACAAAGTATGACTATGACCTAGGTCATCGGCAACGAGTTAGAGGCCGTAAGATTGATGATCAACGCCCCATCGCCACATAAAAACCTTGCCAGCATGCGTTGACGTCATGGCTAAAAATCGACCAGATAAGCAGTACTTTATTCATTATATTTGCAAAGCATTATAATTTGTCCATAAATTGCCCTTTACGTTGCATATAACTATGTACGTTTGATCTTGTTCAGTAAGAACATTCAAAAATTTCAGTTTCAATTTGCATATATTTAGTGAACTATGTATATTGTGCATACTATAATCTGTCAAGTGTGACCTGATCACTCACAGCCGTGTCATTATTTCTTCAATTTTAGCTATTAATGATTTCATGAAACTAGGACTCCTCGCCTTGATTACAAGAATTCGAGTCTCGATTATATCCATTAGTATGGTATATGTGTATATTATGAAAATCGGCATCAACCATGAAAGGAAAATGAAAGAACAGAGAAAATTAAAAGGAAGAGTTGCACGAAGGTACAAAAATAGGAAAAAATGACAAAAATACACTTGCGTAGACTTAATGACAACAATTTTCTGGCTATTTTTACCAACGTGATACCCGTCTAGAATGCTTGTTAGTGTGACATATATATGGTACACATTCTTGAAATGCATATCCCACTTTTTTTTTGCTGATATCCTGATGACAAATGCATATCAATGATTTACAGGAAAAATTCAGTACTTGAATGACGATATCATACCCTAGAACATAAAATTAACTGGTCGGTGAGTGGGTTGAAGCTAGATAACTCGCACTGAGTCATAGCTGGGGTCAGGACCAGAGCAGTAACAATTCCATTGACAAAGCTTCAAAAGCTATAATCTTAGAATGAACTCACTAACTTGTGATCCCACACACGAGCTAGTGAATCAAATACACAAGATGCAGCCGGAAATCATCAGTATGAAAAAGATAGCCTAGACATGCTTCTAATGTGACCCTTTCGAAGAAGCAGCTCTTCACCAGCTTCAACATCTGCATAATCTCCAGGTCTTGTCAAAGCTTCTTTTCCCCAGTACTTGCCTGACGGATGGAATGCAGTCCGAGGAAGGCGACCCAAATTTCTCTCAAAAGTTTTCATTAATAAACCTTCACTACTCCTAAAAGAGAGGCTTTTAATCAAAATGAAGTTGGTAGCAAATGAACAAGCCACAAGAGGAGCTTGGTGAGGACTGCAGCCTACATGGGAATAAAGAAAAAGGTGCTCTCAAAAAGTAATCATGTTCAAAAAGAACAGCAAAATGATTCAGAGAAAGAAAATGGTGTTGTTGACGTGAAGGTGTTGCATTGAAGCAGCAACAATTTTGATGAAGCAAGCAATAAAGAAAAATTGGAGGACGTGCGTAAAAACCAGTTCAGAGAGAAGTATATCAAGTTTGTCAAAAGAACACATCACATATATTTTATAACATGCCAACAGATTGAAATTTTGCTAGGCACGGAAGCATGCCCGCAGAGAGCAAACATCAAAATTGGTGAAATTTCAGACTGGAGTAACACCAAGAAATACAATCGTGATTAAAAAAAACAAGGGAGCAGGGGTATCAAATTAACAGTAGTATGGAGGAGAAAAAGGTTGCCTGGAAATTATTTACATGAAGTAATACATGACACGCAAGAGCCATGTCAGACAAACTGGCATGTTTTTCTATCATTTGTGATGTCGCAGGTGTCACATAAAGAACACATTGCCAGTGCATGCTACAAAGAGAACTTGGGGGTGAGTCGGTGAACAATTACAAGAAAGAAATATCAAGATGCACTTTAGAGCTCATGAAAATTTTCTACACTTCCGAAAGCTAGACTCATAAACCTTAAATCCAAGGCGAGAGAGAATACTCCTTCATCAAAGCTCTGAGGTAAGCTGCCAATTATTGAATAGATATTGACTGAGCTTCTGGTGATATGGCTCACAGTCGAAGTGAATCAGAACTTACTAAGCTTTTGCTGAACTGAGGATGAATCAACATGATCCAAGATAAATCGGACTAACTAAAAGGAAATTGGGTTGACCAAGATATGAACGAGTCAGAATCCGAAGATGAAAAAGAAAATCAGCAAGAAAACTGTGACAGGAATGCATAGATCATTAGACGTGACACAGGAGTAAGAAAAAAATTAATATGGTTACATTTTGACTGATGCCTGAAGAACTGATGCTTCAAAATCATGAAACCATATGAGCACTGGCATATCAGTGGAAAATTAAATTGTGTTGCAGAGCATAAAAACAGTGTGCGAGAAAGTAGATTGCATAAAGAAGGAAGTGATGAGTTCTGATCCATGCTTTTGTTGACCAATTCATGTTGCTGAGATCTAAAGCAGCAGAAAGGTCGAGAAAGCAATAGAAAAATCAAGGAGGAATACATAAACAAGGAAAATGAAGTGCACGTAGAGCAAGGGAAAAGGTGGAATTTGCAAAGACAAGAAAAAAAATGTATAAGAGAATACATTAAAGCGGAGCAGTAATAAAAGAAGAAGCAGATACTTGGATGCATGGAGTCAGACATAAAAAGCAAAAAAAATAATGCAGCAGAAAAATATTGACGCTAATGGACTCATAAGTAGTGAAAATCAGGATTTGTTCGCCAAATTTAAGGTCCGTGTTAATTTTCATACTTCATATTTTATGTCATGCACAAATTCTTTCTTCCTTTTTTGCATCCAGGTCAATTTATGCTGAAATGCTTTTTAATTTTTGTTTTCTTTCTGTCATTTATAAATCTGCGTACTTATAACTGCACAGACTTTATGTTCTCAGTATTTTTGCATTACACCCTATATGAAATAAGCGTTAGAGAGATTTTATCTAAAATTTTGGTCGTCAGTAGTACCTCAAAATAAAATGGACCATTAGATCTTAAAGTGGTCTGAAATTCGAATCCTATTAATAACATATCAAAATTAAACACTTAACATTATTAACTCTTGAGATACAAATAAAGGTGTAGGGTTTTAATCTCAATACAACATATTAAAATTTAATAATTATATTTTGAACACTAAACAACGGGTTCAAATCAATCAGCTACATATATTAATTTTTTTTTTTTTTAAATTGTTTGTTCTAAAATTTTCTAAAAATTTAGCATTCGATTTCAGTTAATTACATATCTATATTATTCAATTAATATAAGCTATTATTCTGTAATATATAGAGCAAAAATATTTTTAGACTTGCGAGTTGTAATTGTCAAATATAGTAGAGATAATAACATCTGCAACGCCATTACTTTAAAAGCTAATGCAACAATTTGGAATTCAAAATTCTACAAAATTGAAGTACTAACATAGTAAAGTTGTCCTGACAAAAAAGAATAGTAAAATTACATCTATAATACGAACAATTTTAGACTTGGAAGCGTAATTTAACTAGTCATTTGGTACAGGGATTTGGCTGGACGATAGACTATTCTAGGAGTATTCGGTCAATAGCTTAGTTAATGGGACTAACGAATAAAATTTTACTCAATTAAAATGAGCCTAAATCTCCACTTTCTACTACTTATAACTACAAGGAAAAACTATTTTATGGCTAACTTAAGGTGTTAGTGGGGTCCAATCAACACTAAGAGAAAACCTGATCGCTCAATCATGGGAAAAGCAAAAGCCGTTTGCACCGATATAATAATATAAGTCTAAACTAATGTAAACATCATTAAAAGTTATTCGAGCCATTACTAATTGGTAAATCATCAATCGGGTAAACTTAATTTTTAGACAAAATCGATCAAGAATTAGGAATGCGCAAATATAAGAAAAAAAGTACTAGTATTCACCAATAAAAACCTTTAGCAAATACAAATGGATATGTTGATACATGATATAAACCTAACCCCTTATGTTTTGTTTGTTTGGGGTGAATGGAATGGAATGGAGTGAATGAAATTAAAGGAAATTAGTGGAAGTTAGAGGGAAGACTCGAAAAAAAAATGAAATAGTGCAAATTTGTTATGTTAAGAATTGTGAAGAAAATGGGTGTGTAACGGATTGAAGCATTCTTTCTTAAATTATGGTACTTGAATTATCACTTAGGTTGTTGTGAGTGGAATGGATTAATGAATGAAAATTTTGAATATTTACCCATTTTATGCTTCAAATTTCATTCCATTCTCTGTCATTTCATTCATCCCAACCAAACAAAACATTATGGATATCAGCACCTATGCAGGGGTCATTGGGTTTGGAATGAGGAATCAGGTTAAACTGGTATGGGTCTGAGGTATCATTCTTGATATCATGTGTTTGATTCAGTACTAGAATGAATCTGTTTAATTTAAAATTTAGTTGATAGCTTTTATTTTTGCTAATTTATTGTGTGTGTACACAAAAAGTTTAATATGAAAAAATATGTGATTGGTAAACTATAATATTACCAATCAGATAGTAATATAATATTTTTTTTTTAAAAAAGCATTATTAATTAGTCTTAAATAAAAATAGGTATAATTTATTTAAGATAAAGAACATCACATCTAAAATATTTATTATGACATTGATTTAATTTTGTAAATGAAGATGAAATGAAATTAAAAATTAATTTGATACTTCTTACCCCTCCCTCAAACCCCCTTCTCCCCAAGGTATCAAATCTCATTTCTGATGGGTTTCAGGTTAAAGAATTTATCAACAAAACACCAAATATGGGTGGAATGAACAAAACTCATACTTGATACCAAAATCAGTTAAACCAAAAGACCCCTAAAGAGGCCCAATTGGTCATTGATTTCTATACCTAAAGAAACTCAAAGGAGATAAGTATTATACACGATAAAACCAACTATACGAAAGTGACCAGCCAATAGGAGTATTGGCTTAAATAGAATATATTAGGCGAAAAGTAATGTTGCCCAACGGAACTACATACAATTGATTCATATATTGTGGAATATACGCAGGCACCTTATAAGGGATCCGTGCTGATGCAAGACAAGAATTTAAAACTGATTTAAATTAGTTGTTTGCAATAATATGTCATGTAATCCCCCACATATTATTTATGCTTGATTATAAACTTTTTATTGAGAATAACATTATTGATTGTTCTTGGGATCGTATGATCTTTGCAAACATCTGTTTTAAATCATTTTTAAATTCTTGTCCTGCATCAACAAGTATAAGGCAATAGATACTTTCACGAACATACTATTGAGTAAATATGGAATAGTGGGCCACATGGTCGCATTAGTGATTGTATATGATTATGTTAAATTCTATCCAATCCCTCAAGTGATGGAGAGTATATATAAAATTGAAAGTGCTTGGATCTAAAAAAAAGTACTTGAACTAAAGAAGTTTAAAAAAAAAAAAGAGTTACATAGAGTGTATAGTATATATACTTTATACTCCAATCTTATTATAAAATATATAAAGATACTCATATTCAAAGAATAATATATTCAAGAATATAACAAATTTATTATTGTCCATCTCTTTGTGTATAAATTACCGAATTTGGCATCACTTTTTTTTATTAGTGACCAACTTCTTAAACTACACTTAATCTCAAAATTGGATTTGTGAATCATGAATTATAATCTCCTTTTTCTAGAAAAGGGTCTACTATGATTCATACTGATACCTCTTTTGTATACATAAAGAGAAAGAAAGTGAAAGTTTCTTGTCAAATGTTTTGATTTTTTGAGATTTGTTGTTCTACTTGTTTTAAGCAAATCCAGCTTCTTTTTTATGAAAACCTACACATATGAGTGATGTGATAGTTCATGAAATAATCTAAGGCATAAAATCCAATAAGCCCATAAAATGCAGCCCAAATCCACAAATATATATTAAAATATATAGAGAGAATCAATTACTAGATAAGGAAGAAAGCCATGAAGTCGCCTCTAGTTGGGCCTTCATATTGGGCCCCTATGGTCTAGACTTATGTCCCCCATCCAATGGCCCAAGATATATGTACCATCTCAAAACCCTAATCCTTGGTTTATATAAATCATTATATTGACCCACCTATCTCTATACCATTCCTTATTTTCTACCATACAGTTTGAATTGATTCACAAGTCAAAGGAGCTGCATAGCCACTACCCCCATCCAAAGGTTATCATGATGAATCCTAGAATGAAAGGTTGTAGAGGGGAAAAAAGGAAGGAGAAATGTGTAACAAAGGAAAAATGGTGTTATTATTGCTATGTTGGTGGAATTCTCTTATTTTGTGACCAAGAGTAAGTTCTTTAAACCAATTTCTAAGATACAAATAAGTGTGTGTGTGTGTGTGTTTTTGTATCTGTATGATGTGTGTGTGTGTGTTTAGGGTAGATGGGGTTAATGATGGCAAATGATCTGATCTAATGGATTATTGATCTACTTACTCGAAATTGTGAATTTTAATTTGGATTTATTTTTTAAACTCACAATAGTTTGAATTTGGGTTTGGATTTGGATCTAAGATAAAATTGAAACCCAAATATTTTGTGACCAAGAGTAAGTTCTCTAAACCAGTTTCTATGATACACACACATACATGCGTGTGTGTGTGTTTGTGTGTGCATTTCTGTATGTTTATGATGCGTGTATTTTTTAAGGGTATATGTGGTTAGGGATGCCAAAATAATCTGATTTGATGGATACCTAATATATTTATTTGATTTAACCGAAATTCTAAATTTTGATTTTAATTTGGATTGATTTTTTGAACCCTCAGTAGTTTGAATTTGGATTCGAATTTGACCTGAAATCCGAAACCCAATTCAAACCAATCCAAACCCCAAATCTGAAAAACCTGACATATACATATATAGGCAATTGCTAACACTCTTGTAAAAATAACAAGAAAGAACATCATAGAATCTTACATTAAATTTTGTTTAGATTCTAATTTTCAGAATTACTAAACTTTTTATGAATAAAAATGGAATCTAACACGAAATTAGAATCAAATATAACATGATTACATGTAAATTCCATTGTTATAATAAAAATGTATATAAGATTCTATATTGGATTCTATGTTACATTTGATTTTCAAAATTTGTGATGCAAGACAGATCTTGAAAACAAAGATTTATTGAACAAAAACAGATAAAGCAATGAATTATACGAATCCCAAGAATAATTAATCAATATTATTCCCAAGAAAAAGTGTATAATCAAGCTTCCTAGAAATGTATAATGTTCGGTATATTTATACCAAAAAATCAAGACCCAACACAGTAAATCAAATCCCAAAACATGTGGGATAGTCGAAACACAATAAAGCAAATCTCAAAACATATGGGATAATCAAATCTCAAATATCTAGCAAATCCCAAAACATATGTGATAATATAAAATCAAATCTTAAATATCTAATATCTAATAATAATAATAATAATAATAATAATAATAATAATAATAATAATAATAATAATAATAATAATAATGAACTGAACCTATCATATAAACTCATATATAAACGTTCTCCACTCCCATTCCTCATCATTCTCCCTTGTTGGAGAAAACTCGACCACGAGTTTTGAAAAAATCATGAATCACGCAAGATTGAACCGGAACAAATAAGAAAAATTCGTACTTCATCAAAAACACGAACTCAGACCCAAAGAACTTTGTAAATTCACTAGCAATTGAAGGAGGCTTGAGCATTATTCTGGAATGATGAAGTCAATATGCTCAACCTCAACAATTTGGAAGCAATCAGCTTGTGACTTGATTTCCTCAACCTGATCCGCACCCACAACTTCTATATCCTCAACTTGTTTAACCTGCTCAAGTGGATCTTCCGGATTTTTGTCTTCATCACGCTGAATTTCCAGTTTCATGTTCTGTGGCATTTTTTGCATTCTCTAAACCCACAAGACATTGAACTTGAGATGTGAGAGTTGCAAGAGCCCTTTTGACTTCCCCGGTTGCACTTTTTAGTTCCTCACTTGCACGTGCGTCCCTTTCTTTACTTGACTCAATTTTATACCTCTTTTGTAAGCTTCTAAGTTCATCATATTGATTATCTAACTCCTTCAACGTAAGTTTATATTGATGTAACCAACGTTCACGATGACAAACATAGACTTCGTAATGCAACTCATCACGCTCACGGAAATAAATATTATCCTCCACGCCATCGATTTGACGCTTGATGTAAGAAGACATTGCTTAAACAAAGATAATAAGGCTAATCTTGATGACTTCTGGAGTACAAGGGAGTGAAACATCAAAATTCAGAAGTAACAAGGGTCGGAATGTCAAAGATCAGAAACTTCAGTGGTTAAACTGGCAAACTTTTGAAGTTCGGGACTGATTTGAAAGGTTCTCAGGAATTGTTTTGTAATTCTGAAAACTTCATGGACTGATTTAAACTTTCCTGAATCTCCAGGAACTAGTTTGCAATTTTCAGAAATTTTGAGGTCCCTAACAGCAGTTTCACACAATATATAAAGAACAGAATTAGGGTTACCCTTCCTCTTCTTTTCCAGCAGCTACCTCTTTTTATTTTTTTTCCTTCTTTCTTCTCCAAATCTGTCTTTTACCTTTGCTGTTAACAGTAACTTCAGGATGAACAGATAGTGAACAGTGTTTCGGGCTCTGAACAGTACCTTTTCTGGCGATGAATAGTAACTTTTTCGGTGATGAACATTAACTTTTCTGGCAGTTAACCAGAAGTTGACTTTTACGAACTGGAAGGACAAACACGATGAAAAGTAGCAGGAGTTCGGCTCTGATGCCATTTTGATGCACGACAGATCTTGAAAACAAAGATTTATTGAATAAAAATAGATAAAGCAATGAATTATACGAATCCCAAGAATAATTAATCAATATTATTCCTAAGAAAAAGTGTATAATCAAAGCTTACTAGAAATGTATAATGTTCGGTATATTTATACTTAAAAATCAAGACCCAACACGGTAAATCAAATCCCAAAACATGTGGGATAGTCAAAACACAATAAAGCATATGGGATAATCAAATCTCAAAACATATGGGATAATCAAATCTCAAATATCTAGCAAATCCCAAAACATATGGGATAATAGAAAATCAAATCTTATTTATCTAATATCTAATAATAATAATGAACTGAACCTATCATATAAACTCATATATAAACGTTCTCCACTCCCATTCCTCATCAATTTGGATGATATTCTACCTTAGATTCGACATGTGAAATTTAATTGTTGTTGAACTTTGTGATTTGAGTTTTAGCAATCCTTTTTTTTATGAAAATTGAAGGGTTATGATGGTGCTCTTGCATGTTTTATATATAAAAGTGTTTTTTTATTGAAGTGAAACCGTACAGATATGTACACAGAGCAAAAATTTATTATGCAAGTTATTACATATGATATTTAAAATATAAGACAAATAATTTATGTACATTTATTTGTTAGTATGTGAAGAACTAGTTAGTTGTTAATCATATGTTCAAAATGACATTGAATATAATTATTTTGTCTACATATGTTGGGAATACTGAACTTGTTATATATAATTTCATTTATGGGTATCTAATGCAGACCCGATCCAATTCAATACCTACTGGATTTGGAATTGGATATTAAGTTTTCAATTTGGATTTTCTTAGCTGTATGTGTTTTAATTTTATGGAACCTGATCTATCTGGATCTGCTGCCATCCCTAGACAGGGTTAAAGATGGACATTCTTCTGGACCAACCTCGATTTTGTCCCTGCCCCCTTCGGGATTATAGAATATATATTATTCAGAAAGGAAGATTTGCGGGAATCCCTTTTTGTAGTTCGAGGCAGGGACGGGGAAGCAAAATAATCCCATTTGGTTTAGCACTCACCGATCCTGAAGTGAATGATTACCATCCCTAGACAGGGCATTGTTCATTGATTTCATGTGGGGTTAGCTGTCCCTGGTCCCAAAATGACTCGATGACCATCCTAGACGGGACATTGTGTATTGTTTTCATTTAGTCCTTTTATCTTATGCACATTTGAAGTCGAATGAAGGGTAAATATGTCTTTTCAGTTGGTCTAAGTAGCTATTTAGTTTGTTATTCATTATTAATGTTCCGCACCAATGACATGGTTGCAATTTGGTTTCTAAAATATTCCAAACCGAAAAACAATCGAACCGAACCGAACCGCAATAATATATACAACATATATTATTATTTAAATATAAAATAATATATTGAATCGAACTACAATAATATATGCAACATATATTATTATTATTATTATTATTATTTATATATCAAATAATATATAAATTGTAATTTATATATTTTTAATTATGTAAATATATTTTAAAAATGAACTTGATTTTTTAATATTTTTGTACTAATTTCTTAGTATTTTTTAGTAAAGCTATGAAGTCGGTTTCGTGTAAAACCAGGTCAAACTTGGTCAAATATGGACTGAATATTTTTTAATGAAGTTTTGGGTAAAAATTATGGAATTCAATTATTATATATGATGATATTAATGTGTAACATACTATTATTACATTATGTAATATAATTATATGGGGCGAATAACGTATATAATTATTTCATATAGTATTTTATAAAGTTAATATTTTAAGAGCATCTCCAACGGCACTAGGTATAATGATTAACTAAAATAAGTGTTAGCTAAAATTTGTTGAAGCTGTAACACATTGTGCTCCAATGGTGTTAGCAATAATGGTTAGCTATAATTCAAAAATAGTATTTTATTATTATTTTGGTTCACCTTTATCGTTACTTCACCATGGATATAATTTAAATAAGGTAAAAAAGTGACGTGGATATTTTAGATAATGGCTACAGACTCAACAGATATAGAAGATGAAATAAAGGATATCTATAATTTTTGCTAACAGGTCTTGTGGTTGGAGTGGTATATTTTTTAACTAATATGTATATCATAGTGCCACCTAGACTTTTTACCTAACAGGTGGTGATGGTTGGAGATACTCTAACATGTCATATTTTTGGACTGACTGAGTACTATTCGACTAATTTAAGTACAATATTCGTTATTCGGTAGTTCAACCGAGTCGAAAAGATTTCCATTTTTTAGAACACTGAGGGAGATGTAACTTGTATCATATTTTAAAAAATGTTGACAAAGTGGAATTTGTTTGCTAAGTATGTCATTACATGGAATACCTAGAAAATATTCTAAGTAGATGCTCAACATGCATACAACTATAATTTAAATTTATACATATGTATGCATGTCCAGTATTTACTAGTTTTTCAGGGAAGAGCTTAACATGGAAGAAATGTAGTTCATCAAAAACAGGATATACAAATGTTTAAATTCCTAAATATTTGACAAGAGCCTTGGGAGTTTAAAATGGGAAGAAATTTTTATAGGCATCAGGGTTCCTGTTTCTCAGTTAACAAGTACATAGAGATGCAACAACTAACAAGCAAATTCACCTGGGGATTGTCAAAATGGTTCTGATCTAGGATCATTTTGACGGGGGTAATCTGAATATTTAGTTCTTGGTGCTAGTGTATTTTGTGTTTTTTTTTTTGTGGTTTAGCATTTAACGAGGTATAATGGATTTCGGGTTATTACTTGCTCAATCAGTTACAGCTGCAGCTGCAAGTAGAAATCATGTGCTTTGGCATTGATTTAGCTATGGCAGTTTACCTACATGGAATCAGCTTGCTATCATCAGTACAATTATGGACTATTTCCCTGATAACTAATAAAAGTGCATTGCATCTTTTTTATTCCTGTATAATGTCATCATTACTTTTCTAGACTATTTACTAAATAACAATTTTAGTGCACACTGTAGCTCTTTCATTCCTCAGTAGAGTCGTCCTCTAAGTTATGTTGTTCCAATGTTTCAGAGATTGCTTGAAAGCCTGTCACCCTAAATGTTTGGGCAAGGATGATTCATTCGTCAACAGTGGAAATTCCTGGACTTGCCGTATGTAGTTAAATATTTATTTTTACAGTCTTCCTTTGCCTCATTTGAATGTGCTCAATATATGCCATATGGGTCACTAAGGAGAGCATATCCTTCTGTTTACATATTTTTTGTTTATTAGTGCTGCAGAGCTTTGATTTGTTTGTTGTAAAAACAATATTGCAATTCAATTTAGTAATATATGCTAACAATGTTTTGTTCTCAGGATCTCAATTTTTCATTCTTATCAGCAAAAAGTTTACTAATAAATAGAACTTATGTCTGCTGCTTCAGATGCTCATTCTTGCTTCATATGCCGCAAAGGCCAAGCCTTCAATTGCGTAGGCTGTGCAAAAGCTTTCTGCAGGAGCTGCATTGGACAAGCTGAATTTGTTAAGTTTAAAGGAAGTAAGGGAATCTGCAGTGTCTGTTTGAAGTATGGATTACTTGTTGAAGAAAAAAAGGATGCTGCTTTTGACAGGGTATGCTTACTATACATATAATAAACTAGTTACGTGAAATTATAGTAATATTTTCCTTTCCTTTCACCTCTACAAATATTTTATCAATTGTTTGAGAACTATACGATTTGAAGCATATATTTCTATTGAAAAGTAATTTGAAGTAGATATTATTGTGTCAGTAACCTGACCCATTATATTTGAAAGCAGGAAACATAAATTTATGTACAAACTATTTGTCCAAAGAAAAAAAAATGATTCTTTGAAGCTTTATTTCTTGCATTTGTTTAACGATTACCACCTCCTCTCATATATATATAAAATTATCGTCAACTGAAGTGACTAATATTGATAATCAAAGATCACGACTGTTTGTCAGACTGTCAGTTACTTGTATGTAGTTCTTGCTTGGTTTATTAGCTGTGCAATAAAAAAATCTTACCTTCGACTCTCTTTTGGTTACTAAACGGATATTGGGGGGGGGGGAGGGGAGTAAAGATGCAGGTTGTCTCTCCTATGCTACGTAGTCTAACAACTATGAGTTTTCTTTTAAACTTGTCTTACTGCTTCTGTGCAGCAATTTATGGAGCACTTCACTTCAGCTTGGACTATTATTAGTGAGAGAGAATCCTTGACTCTGAAGGATCTCCACTATGCAAAATTTAGGATGACGAAAGGTGAGAATGATGTACGAGAAAAGTCAGATAGATATGAGACACTCCCTAAGAAGATGAAGAAGAAAACTGGAAGTATTCCTCGAATCCAGTATGCGTTAATAGACCCAAATAACATAACTTTGGTCTACCTAAAGAGGGGTTTAGTTAGGAAGCTTCTGATGGGACCTACAACCTTGTTTGATGACAAGTTAATAGGAAGTTTCATTAAAATCAAAGCAGATCGGGGTGACCGTTTCGACGAGAACATTTTTAAGCTCTTGCAAGTCACTGGTTAGTGTTGCTGTGTTGGTAGATGCATATCTTGTATCCTATTTTATTATTTTATAATGGTACAAAGCTAGCAGCTGCTTAAAAGTTTACATAATATCCTCATATAAGCCGGGTAACATCTATACCATCCTCTTGTTAGAAATGTAACTCTACTAATTTTTGAATTATTTAATAATGTTGCAGATTTTAACACATTTGACTGATAATATGTAGTTTGTTTCTTATGAGTGTTGGACCATATCATGATATTAGTTACTATAAACAACAGTTAAGTTTATTCTATCATGTCTTGTCAGGCACAACATGGACTTGCAATGGTGAAGATAATCCTGAGGTATTACTGCATGTTTCAGGCATGGAAAATAAAATAAGTATCGATTTGCTAGCCAATTGTGTAATCACCGAGGTAATTATATTGGCTTTAGTAGGTTTTGTGTAAGATATATGCTGTCTTGCTAAAAAAAAAAAATGCTCGACTGACTTTTGCCTACATTTAACTTTGTTTATTTTCTTTCTGCTCTTCGTTTTGTGTCTTTTCCTTTGACTTTAAGTTCTGCACATGTATTCGAGTTCTACAACAATTTCAATAATATGTACCTAGGATGTTCCTAAGCAATACAGAAATATAGTACAAAAATATGGCCTGTTAAATAATATTGTCAAGATAATTGTTCAAAAAAATAGGTACCATTAATGTTAATAATTGTATGACCTCTAAAAAAATATTGTTCATCAAGATAATTATTTAGAAGATAAATTTTGGTCACAAAATAATAAATGCTATTGATGTTAACAAAGTAAACCAAGTTAATTAAGAATCGGATGACAACCAAGGGGGTGATGATGAAATTAAGCTTCAATGTCTTAGGATTAAGTCCAATATGATGATCTCGGATGATAAGAGACAATATGAAAATATGGTCCTTGAAATAATTTTATATTGTGCATCAAGATAATTAATTATATAACTAGTATTGGTCACAAAGGTAAATAGGTAAATAATATTATATGAATGGAATTTTGAAGGTGTTTCGATTATTAATATATAGTATAAACAAGATCAGGGTTATGACTTATATTGTAAAAAAATTAAAATTATAATGTGATTAGGTAAAATTAAATATCTTATATAATAAGTATACATCAATTTGTGTTAAAAAAATTGGCAATTCTAAGTTTCACCGACCACTCAAAATGGATTTTGATAATAAAATAAATAAAAGAGACAATGAACTTGTAAAGATAAGTTAATAAATTTTTTTTTTTTAAAAAAAGCAAGAAGATAAGTAGATAAAAATAATAATAAAGAAGTAAAATGTTGGAGTGCTTTGTAGGATTAGGTAGTTGAGTTGTAGTAATTTCAGATTTATAAAAATGTTAGTTAATTATATTGTTTTTAGAATTTTGTAAAATTTAGTAAAATTTACAACTTACATACCATGTTTTGACTATGATGAATCTGTAACTCAGTTCCACTTTTTTGCAGGACGAGTGCAAAGATTTGAAGATACGCATACAACGTGGTCTTTTAAAACAGCCTACTGTGGTAAGTACTCTCCCTGCCACTAGTGTTTTCACTTCTCATTTATTCTGTTTCCTCTCATTGATTTAAGATCATGTGTCCTTATCGACTTTCACTTTGTAGCATCCTTTTTAACCATCACTGTGATTTTCTTCCTTGTAGTTTACTATTTAATCAAATATTTATGTAGAGAAAATTGCTAGGCGTCTTATAGTTGTCCAACATTGAGCATATATTTTTATTTGGCAGGATGAGCTTGAAGAGAAGGCAAGAATTTTGCACGAGGATATAATGAATCATGTACGCATGTATTTTTTTAATTATGCTTAGTGAACCATTTCTATTTATGCATGATATCTTACATAAAATTGTTCAGTATTTGTATAACGGTTCTGAATTCTTCTTTACTTCCTTCGGAGTCTTCTATTCAGTTAATTGTTGTGCAACAGTTTCCCTTTATTAGCCTAACTCAATCATTTGGTACATGTTGTTCTTTTTGTACTTCAAGTGGATTGCTACAGAACTTCAGAGACTTCAAAATCGTTTTGATCTAGCTTGTGAAAAAGGGTGGAGAGGAGAATATCCTTTATTATAACAATTCCTTATATATGCTATTTAAAGTAGGATTATTTTCTCAATTGTTCACCTTGACCCATTGATGTCTATACAATGATTGAATTTGAAAGAATGAGAGACCTTCTACTGAAATCTGATGAACAGGCGAAGTTACTGAATACTGTTCCCCATGTTATAGCTGCTGCTGAAGGGGAACTTGAAATTCTTTCAAAGAGCTCTTTGAAGACTCCAGTTACCGACGGAAGTAGTTCAGGTACAACACATACACTGTTTAGTAGGTTTGCCTCAGAGACCATGAGTTTTAGCACATTCATTGATAAAAATCGAGCTATAAATGCAGATATTAAGCTCGCATTGTTCCAATATGGAAAGGTTATTATTTTTCAATCACCTCTTTGAACTTCAAATTTAAGTATCCTCAGTTTATTAGGCTACTGCTGACATTAAGCTATTTTCAAGCTGAAACTCCAAAAAATTCTATATTATTGCCATCTTTTTGTGCAGGAGATCAACCAGTTAGGGGACACAACTCATCGTCTGGACAAGGAAATCATGTTTGGACATTTACAAAAGGTTCCTAAAAATTTTCATTTTATGTTATGGCCCCTGCTTATTAAATTCATTGAATAGATTCCTTATTGGGCTACTTATTCTTGTACTTTTTAGTGGACTACTATTAGGTCCAAAATTTTAATTTAATTAATGTTGAATATTTGAATGATTTTATTAACAACAATTGTATATTTAATGTGTGACGTTTTTTAGTTTTAATTTTTTTGTTTATTATCTATTGAAGTAATGTGAAGTCAAAATATTTTGAGCTGCCTCTCCTTCCTGTGGAGCTACTTCCTGGCGTCCTCGCTGATATCATAAATTTTATAATTTATGATATCAGAATTCGGCTGTCTCATACTTCTTGCTGTCCTACTATAAAAAAGGATAAATCTACTCCATTGCATGGTTTTTTTACAGATTATGCATATATTTACATAAGCCTGACAGAATTCATTAAGCATATGTTCATTTCCAGTCTATAATTGATAAATTTAAAATTTCCATGTCAATTGTACTGAATCCTTCTTCATATCTAATCTTTTTTTGGAAACTTTGTCCCTTTCAAACTATAAATGTCTTTATTTAAACATATGTTTGTTTCTAGCCTTATTTGCACACAGTTGCCGTGGTATTATCAATGACTCGAACATCGGTTCTGTTCCAAACTAGTTTTCCAAACACAAAATTAGCCCTTGGAATGTGGCCCAGTGACTCTAGGTGTTAATTTTATTCTCTTTGTGGATCACGAAAGAAACCTGTATTCGATATTGTAATATATTTCGTTAGATGTAACTATAAAAAAATTCTCATTAAATCATTAATTACCTATGTAAGTGGTCTAATAAGTTTTGGCGTGATTTCCGTATAACAATATGACACGCATCCTCTTAGAGAAGAAATACAATTGTAACTAGAAATTTATCTGGCATCAGTTAAGGTATGAATATTTCTTCCTGTGATATATCTTGTAGGTTCTGCTATCCTCACGCAATTTGATATTTTTTTATGTTCTGCATTTGACCTATTACAGAACCTCATTTAATCTTTGTTTAGTTCAACAAAGATTAATAATATAATGACCATATCTCTATATCTCTGGTGACTTAATGATGTCCCTTCCAAAACTATAAATTGTCTTTGCACCAAGTTGACATAGTATTATTTATTGCTCTAACATCACATTTTCTCCATAATTTCTGTTACACACATTATACACATAGCGGATCATACATATACTTATATAATATTACAGAGTTCAATACTAAATGAGCCAATTCAACAATTACAAACCATCATTCACCTGGCAAACTTATTGATAAGTACAACCTTAAAGCTCTCACTAGCTACATTGCTTCTTTAAACCATGTCAGTTTGTTTCAAAAAACTTGTACATGATAGTGAAATAATCTTTATTGGATCTGTTCCTATATATGAAATATTTTCCTAGTGAAGTATATATTATGTAGCATTTTTGGCAGTACAAGGGTGGTGTTTTCGACATAAAAATTAAATAAGATATGAGGTTTCCTATTATAAAAAAATATGAGTGTTAAAAAGCAGAAAATATTTTAGCCTATAGTTATGGTGTGATATTTTCTCCATCCCGATTGCATTATTTCTAATTTATTATTTAGTATCTATTTCTAATTTTTATTTGCAATGTCCAATAAATTTGTAGCAAATAGCTCTGGCGCAATGCGCGAATCGATATATATATTCTGTGATTCTGGCGCTATGCGCAAATTTTATTTATGTTCTGCTATTCTCGCGCAATGTGCCACCTTAACTCTTAATCCCATTAGATATGTTCATTCTAGAATATTAAACCATGACATAGTATGCAGCAGAGGACAAAAGATTAAAGTCAGAGTTTTTCCCAACCATTTAAGACAAGTGATCAGTATTATCAATTATGTAAATCCCGTGGTCCTATGTGCGTCACTGGTTTCCTATATTATCATACGTATTCTGGATCTTTAGTTGTTACATACTGTGGATGAGACCTTTTATGTGCACTGGCCATTTTCACTCATAATTTGGCGTTTTTTTTTTACTCAGGTCAAAAAGAAGTAGAGGAGAATAGTCCACCCAGCTTTCCATTGGATGATCGGGATCTGAAATGGAACTTCATAACTCCAGAAGGGAGAGTGAGCGGCCCTTACCCCCTCGATGGCCTCAAGGCCATTGTAGAAGTTCTTCCTAATTTCTCCAAGAACCTAATGGTATGGAAGGGCGCAAACAGAGATGGTGCGATGAAGATACAAGATGCAATTGACCAAGAAAACACAGAGAACAATGTTACCGAAGGTTAGTATATGATAGTATGTTTTCATCTATAATTATCAGAATTTTATTTAGTCTTCCAAAAATAATATATCTACACCCTTAATGTGTATTCTTCTACAATTTTTGCACATATTAGAAGATTAAAATCATAATGGATGTCAACAAAAAAATGAAAACTAAATAACAAATTACAACGAGCATATACCCATGTCAAGTTACCAATTAAAGTTACCTTTTTTATTAAACATCCAAAAGACTGCTCATTGTAGGCTGTTTACAAGTCTTGATCAAAAGCTTGGATAACTTATTGATAATTACAGCCTCAAAAATTGACCCACTTCATCGATCCTTTGAAAGTTTTTTAAAACGTTTCCAGGTCAGGTCTTAATTACATGTGCACTCGTAATTTGGCGTTTTTCTTTTTTTAACTCACAGGTCAAAAAGAAGTAGAAGAGAATGATCCACCCAGCGTTCCATTTGATGATCGGGATCTGAAATTGAACATCATAACTCCAAAAGGGAGAGTGAACGGCCCATATCCCCTCGATGGCCTCAAGGACATGGTAGAAGTTCTTCCTAATTTCTCACAGAACCTAATGGTATGGAAGGGCGCAAACAGAGATGGTGCGATGAAGATACAAGATGCAATTGACCAAGAAAACGCAGAGAACAATGTTACCGAAGGTTAGTATATGATAGTATGTTTTCATCTATGATATCAGAATTTTATTGTGTCTTCCAAAAATAATATATCTACACCCTTAATGTGTACTCTCCTACAAGTTTTGCACATATTAGAAGACTAGTAAATCATAATGGATGTCAACAAAAAAATGAAAACCTAAATAACAAATTACAATGAGCATATACCCATGTCAAGTTACCAATTAAAGTTACCTTCTTTATTAAACATCCAAAAGAATGCTCATTGTAGGCTGTTTACAAGTCTTGATCAAAAGGTTGGATAACTTATTGGCAACTACAGCCTCGTTCCAGGTTAGGTCTAAGTTACATGTGCACTCATAATCTTCACTCGTAATTTGGCGTTTTTCTTTTCTTAACTCTCAGGTCCAAAAGAAGTAGAAGAAAATGGTCCCCCCAGAGTTCCGTTCGACGATCGGGATATAAAATGGAACATCATAACTCAAGAAGGGAGAGTGAGCGGCCCTTACTCCCTCGATGGTCTCAAGGACATTGTAGAAGTTCTTCCTAATTTCTCGCAGAACATAATGGTATGGAAGGGCGCAAACAGAGATGGTGCGATGAAGATACAAGATGCAATTGACCAAGAAAACACAGAGAACAATGTTACCGAAGGTTAGTATATGATAGTATGCTATCATCTATGATATCAAAATTTTGTTGTGTCTTCCAAAAATAATATATGTACACCCTTAATGTGTACTCTCCTCCAAGTTTGCATATATTAGAAGACTAATAAATCATAATGGATGTCAAAAAAAAAATGAAAACTTAATTTACAAATTACAATGAGCATATACCCATGTCAAGTCACCAATAAAAGTTACCTTTTTATTAAACATCCAAAAGAATGCTCATTGTAGGCTGCTTACAAGTCTTGATCAAAAGCTTGGACAACTTACTGACAACTAAACCTCAAAAATTGACTCACTTCGTAGATCCTTTGAAAGTTTTTTAAGAAGTTTCCAGGTCTAGGTCTAAATTACATCCTTTTGATGTACCACGAAAGAAAGCTGCCCTTGAAAATGTATTTTTACCTGCAATATTAACAAAAAAAAAACATTTTTATTAAAGCCTAATAAATCACCGTTATTACTTAAATTGCAACAAAACTAAACCAACCCCATTCCTTCATTTTTATCGATGAGACTTTGATGCTATAACAACTTTGTATCTAGTATGGAAAATAGTCAGAGGTGCTAAGAGAAGTGCAAATGGAAGTCTTGGGATGCTTTAGGCCAAATTAGTAGTTTGGGACCAAAACACAACATCCCAAAGCTAAGGGGTGAAAAGTGCAATTGACTCTATATGTTACTGAATTTGCTAGTATACAATATACTGTATTCCTTTTGAAAGTAAGCTATGTAACTTTCAGCACATTTCTTGTGACCAGTGACTAGTGTTTAGATTCAAACATGTTCCCCGTTATAAAAGATATGTACTGTTAGAAAATAAAATAAAATTATCCTGCATTTTGTTACGTGCACTTTTTTCGACCTGCTGATTTCATTTTCTCTTTAAGTGTTATTACATATCCTTTTCTAATGCTTTTTATACCATATTCCAATATTATGTTTATTCTGGATAGTAAAAGTAAGATATGTCATACAGTAGATAACAAAAGTTATGCCTCGATCTGATACCTTGACTGGACCTTTATATTAGAACAAGTGATCAGTATTATGAATTATGTATGAACTGCAGTGTACCTACATTTGTGATATTGGTTCATATTCTCCTCGTGTATTTTTGATCTTTAATTCTTACCTATGGTAAATGAGACCTATTATGTGCATTACACAAAATCTGATGTTTTCTATTGGTTATACTTAGGTGAAGAAAGAGTGGAAGATAGTGGTCCAGTATTTGATGAACAATTGGAGGCAATTTTGAAAAAGCTACCTGAACGAAATCCTACAAACCTCAACCCAGCTTCACAATGAGTGAACGGGATCTTAATTGAAATATTTTAGTCTCAGAGTAGAGAAAGGCCTTACTCACTCAAAAGCCTAAAGTGTGTTACCTTATGGAATGGAAGGAAGGTGAGATCAAGGATATTGCAATAGAATTACCAGTAAAATTTCTTTTTTCAGTGAAGTCGACGTGTATGTTATTCTGGAGGGGGGGGGGACAAAGTAGTTAAAAGGAGATGCATATTTAGTATTGTTCTTTTATTAGTCATTCTTTAAATTTTGAATATGTAACAGTAATATTTTCATTCTTTTTTGGGACAAGATTGGAAATTGATGGAACTATAAATAAATATTATTAGGATGTTTAAAAGATTCGTTTAACAAACAAAATGATTCATTCGGAATTCAAATTTTTAATTCATTTTCATTAATCATAATCATTTAGATTTGCCAAATGATCAATAGGTCTCAATTCTCATTTTGTAGTTAGAGTCTCGGCAATTTTGTTAATCTGACAATTTGTAGACGCCTTTATAATATTAATCTCTTCAATTTTAAAGTTTCAAATATTGTGGTGATAGTTCTCTAACTCTATCAAAGTTCAATGAGAGTATCATTGATTTATCCATTATACTGTATCTCATTTTATCCTCAGAAGTCACTAGCACAGAGACGGTGACCATGTGAGAGACCAAACTGCTTAAATAAGTTAGATTTCCAATTTCTATTTGTTTTCTCAAACGATCCAATGATTATATTTTAATGATTTGTTATGTAATTGTCACATATCTCCTACATGTGTTTTTCTGTTTACTGTATTTTGAGGTCATCAGTGAGAGTGAGAAAAAAAAAAAAAATTCTCTCTCGCTTTCTAACTAGCCGTTGACGGCCTTTTCTGTCAGATCTGCAAACACTGACCGGCGTATCGCCGGAACTTCAATTAATTCTCACCTTATTCTTACATATCATTCCTGTTTTTTGTCCTTCTGTTTTCAATTTGTAACCGTATTTTTTTTCTCTCTGTTTTTTCCTGTTTTCTTGCCAGCCTCTCTCCCTCTCCGTTCTTCTCCTCCTTCGCCATCACTACTCCGACCATTTCTCCTTTTTCTTTCCTCCGACCTTCAACACCCTCGCTTCATTGCCATTCCCACCTTTTCGCCTCCGACACCTCCAATCCTCGCTACTCTCTTTGCACCCCGACCTCACCTTCAACTTCCCCCCATCCTTTTCAAGCCCCTCTAGCTTCTCCAGCCGCCTCACCCCCGTGTGTCCCGACCACCAACTCAACCCTTTCTCACTTCACCTTCTCCTCAACCTCCCATCGCTCACCCCCAATCTGTTTCCCCTAATCCCCTTCGTCCCTTTCTTCTGTTTCCCCTAATCCCCTTCGTCCCTTTCCTCCCTCCTCGTGTACCAACACCTCCACTAGACACATACTTAAATGCATCTAGATCCTCAACATTCTTACGACCTAATCGCGCTCTAGAAGTCCCACATTCCGCACGATCAACCACATTTTCCGTCTCCTCGCTCACCCTCTCCCCCAATTTAACGCAATTCTCCTCAACCGTTTAATCAACTACCCCAGTTTCCGCAATCTCAGAGTCTTCTCTTTCGATCACAATCGATTCAGTCTCTCCTAAACAATCATTCCGACTCGTAAATTGCGAGACAACCTTTTTCCTCTTTAAGTCAACCTCCCCTGTCTTTCCCCTACCCCCCTTTCGTTTTCCGCCTCCCCTTCGCCTGTCTTTGTTTGTTTTTTTGTATTTTATGTTTTTATATATTTTTTTATTATATCTCTCTTTTGTGTTGTTTTTGTGCTGTTCTGGATTTTTTTTCCCGATGTCTCGTAGTTTGCGTGTTGGCAGTTTGAATTTAGGTACCTTGTCAGGTAAACTGTTGGAGCTAGTGGACGTGCTGAAAAAGCGGAGAGTGGATGTGGCATGATCCAAGAGACTAGGTGGAAGGGGGCCAATTCCAGAGTAGCGAACGGGTATAAATTGTAGTACTCAGGTATTGCCAACTCGAAGAACGGAGTGGGTATTCTTTTGGCGGAGGATCTAAAAGACAATGTTGTGGAAGTGAAGAGGTGCAACGACAGGATCATGTCCGTCAGGGTTGTGGTTGGGGAGAAGGTGGTGAACGTGGTGTGTGCGTATGCACCTCAAGTCGGTTTGAGCGATTCGGAGAAGGAGGCGTTTTGGGTCTGTCTGGATGAGTTGGTTGGCAGTATTCCTGACGACCAATTCTTAGTGTTGGGTGGCGATTTCAATGGTCACATTGGTGAGAGGGCAGATGGCTACACCAGTGCTCATGGCGGTTTTGGCTTCGAAACCAGGAATGTCGGTGGGTCCGCCTTGTTGGACTTTGCTACTGCCCAGGATTTGGTAATCGTGAATTCTGTTTTCCAGAAGAGAGATGAGCACCTCATCACCTTTAGTAGCGGGGGAAACTTCACTCAGATTGACTACCTTCTTATGCGGAGTCGGGATGTCAGGACGTGCATGGATTGCAAGGTGTTCCGGAGTGAGGCGTGTGCGTCCCAGCACCGGCTGTTGGCCATGGATCTGACCATGGGGGGTCGAGTTATCCGTAGGTCGAGAGAGTTCAGATCGAGAATCCT